>OV121098.1:6764961-7505595 GCA_921293015.1 Phorcus lineatus
TTATGATTTAAAATAGGTGATTAATGGAAGCCAGTTGACTCCCAAAGCAAAAGACTGACGATCCTGTTAGTTCATAGATCTGTTTACATAAGGATCAAAGAAAGTTCAGTAAACAAATAAGTTTTAAAATCTGTTATAAGTCTAATTAATCCTATCCTAGTAATCCTTACTGTAGGAACAAATTTATCATATCCTGATAGGCCTTTGACTTAAGGAAATTGATCTGTTTTGATAACGTTAAGAGCAAAGCAAATTGCGAGTTCATTTCTTTGTTTTTATGAAGATCAAAAAGGTTAAGTAAACAAATTAATGATCCTTTGGGGAGTTCAAAAATCTGTTTTAAATCTTAGTAATCCAATCGTGATAATCCTAAAGTTCAGGAAACAAATAATTCTTTCTCATGTGAGTTAATGTACCAGATGGTAATGAAAAAGAATCAATATGATTTTTTACCATGACTTTTTTCATGACTTTTTTTCCGCGAACGGAGACAAAACCTATTGAAATTCCAAGTCGGGATGGTCAAGAGCAAAGTGGTATAAACAATATTTATTCATGTACTCAGGTACAGGGGAATCGACAGAGTTTCCACTATGTAAATGTCCCTCCCCAAAACATACATTTTACTACAGGATGTTTACGGATTACGGTTTAAGGATGCATTAATATATACACAGTAGAAAACAAACATATAATTGTAATACATTTTCAGTGAAGCGTGTGCTTAACAATATAAATTGGTGAATTATTTTATTCTTGTATTGATATTATTTGACAGGGATTTATTACCAAATCAAACAGTTTTCAAGTTGTGACCATTAACGTAAAAGAAACTATCATGACGAACAAATTAACTATTATCTCATTATTATCTAAATATTCTCACTCCTATTTGTTGAGTGCTTTGGTTGTTAATTAACAAGAATTAGAATTAAAATTGACATTGACAAATCTTATATTGAAACTTTAATTGCTTATTGTAAAATTAATCATTGTATGAAAGTAAACAATATGTGTAAAATGTTCATTATACAATGGTTAGGTAGTAAATTAATATGAGTACTATGGAAAGTTTATCTGTAAGTTGATCACTTGTGGAAAATATTTCAAATGTTTGGAAACCAAATTTTTAAACGAGGAACTTTTCAACTATTTGTACATTAGATACAATCAACCTAGTCGCCAAGTAAAAGAAGTAAAAGATAATAGTTTGTTTAAACAACATCGGCTTATGATGTCTCCATGTGTTGTTTTAGCCAAACACCACTTACATTGGGCAATTGGTGCCCATTCATTCAGTGTCAGGCTTAATAACGTCCTCTGACATGCCAAGCTGTCACAATAACATATCCCGTCTAGTCAGTGCTGGATTGTAACGTTGGAGTATACCTTGATTTCTGCTTGTACCAGGTTTTTGCATGGATTATTCATTAACATACCCCGTCTATTCAGTGCTGGATTGTAACGTTGGAGTATACCTTGATTTCTGCTTTACGAGGTTTTTGCATGGATTATTCATTTCTCTGTATCAGGTACGTTTTTTCCCAAATTTCCTTTTAAAGCAATGTATCAACTGTATTATAAAACTTGGATCGTTTTAGCATTACTTTATGCTTTTGTTTAATTGTTACTATGTTTTACCTTAGAAACTAAGATACAACGATGTCTTTGTAAAAAGTCGAGCCGTTTGGTTTCTCTCTGCTGACACCTGATGTGATGGTCGGTAATGAAAAAATGCAGAAACCCTTTATCTAAATATAAATCTTTATATAGATCTGATTGTGGTACTTCGCTTAAAATATGTCATTCAATCAGTAATCAAATATAAGTTAATGTAAAGGTAATGTATATAATCCTTTTAGTTGTGTTGATACGTTCGTACTCGATGACAGATAAAACCTAGTCAGTAAATGAAGTAAATGTACATCAAATCAAATTTTCATCGTAGGCGTGAAAAGAATATACCGAAATCATATAAAAACATGTTATACTTACACAATTTATATTAAAATAAGAATATTATTAACATGTTTAAGTATGCTCCGTCCCATCTTAAGATGGGACGTCCCAACTTGGAATCCCAAGTTGGGACGCGTCCCATCTTAAGATGGGGCGGATCCGCAGTTGGGATGATACATTAACATAGATTTTAGTATATTGAAATGAGTTACGTGGGAATATTCAAACCCTAAGGTTGGCATTAGATGAAAATTTCTAAAATGTTGGGGAACCAGACTTCGATAATAGGAACTTTTAATTTCTTTTACATTTGATACAATCAACAAAGTCGCCAAGTAGATAAACAAGATAATAATTTGTTAAAACAACATGGATTTTTGGTGTCTCCAAATGTTGTTTTAGCCTAACACTACCTACGGTGGACAAATTGGTGTCCATTCATCCGTTCTCTGTCACGCCAAGCTGACACATTAACGTAGTCTATTCAGTGCTGCATTGTAACGATGGAGAGTACCTTAATTTCTGTTTATAGAAGGTTTTTTGGATTATTCATTTCTCTTTATCAGGTACGTTTTTTAAATTTATCACTAGTATTGTAAAACTTGGATCTGTATTAGAATAACTATATATTTTTGATTGTTAATATTTTATACCACCTTTTTGTAAAGAAACTAAGATACAAAGATGTCTCTGTGATGTCAACTGTTCGATCTACGCATGTATTGGTCGTTTGAAAAATGCTGAAAACTATTATCTAAATATAAATCTGTAAACTGATCTGATTCTGTTATGTCGCTTAACAAATGTGATTCAATCAGTAAAAAGATATGACTTTAGATAAATGTTTGAGTAGTGTTGAATCGTTCGTACTCGATAACATATGAAACCGAGTGAAAAAGTGAAGTAAATGAACATCAAATCAACTTTTCTTCGTAGGTGTGAAAAGAATATAACAAAACTATCTAAAAACATGTTTTACTGACACAAATCATTATAAAATTTGAATATTATTAACATGTTTTAGTATCCCCCGTCCCATCTCAAGATGGGACGTCCCAACTTGGAATACCAAGTTGGGACGCGTCCCATCTTAAGATGGGGCGGATCCGCAGTTGGGATGATACATTAATACTGCCCTTTGATTTCAAAGATTAAACAAGATTTCATTATGAGTTTCTTAAATTATCAACGGTTTAAAATTCCATTCAAACTGTTGCAATAATGCTGTTGACAAGCTCTGGTATCGATACCCTTGAAACCCTGCAACTACCTTAAACTAAGCTAATCTGATTTAATTGAAAGTGAAAATGGCTGTTGGTTATAAATCAAATTTAAGTATTGTATATCTCCTTTTCTGAAAAAAGGACTTATGGTTTAATAGATATTTTGATAATAACAGTTTATATTTATAAGGGACATTTTTTGATTGACGATAATACTGTTGTGGTACTTAGAAAATTATTTAAATGATAAACATAACACAAATTTATATTTAAATTTATAATTATGATATCTTTGTATCTCTGTCAATCTTTATGATTTATGTACTGGAAGCAGCGTTCAAGCAAGCCATGTGGCCTGTTCGCCAATACTAATATCATATTCTGAAATAAAATATGTTTAAACCAAAATATTTCAACCCCTTTTCTTTTGAAGTATATAGCAATTTTCTTTTACTACTATATCCTAGTGTACATATCAAGTAATTTTGGTTTAGTTTGGACCTATAAAAATGTATCATATACTGTCTATGTGAACTAAGCAAGAAGGAGTAATAATTTCGAACTTCTGATATCCTCAAGTTTCGATTTAATATTCCATATGTCACAAAATAGCACAAAGCCGCTCACAATCTAAGAATTGGCACTAAAGCCGTTCAGTTTCATATTAAAGTATACCAAGTACCCCTCAAAATCTTGAAATCAATTCCTTTCATGCCAACTTTAACACAAGAATCAAAAAGTCTCCTTCATTCATGTGATATCAAGAAGAGCAGAATAAAAACATCTGCACAATCCCTCAGTTGGACAAAAAGACAAATATGTCAGGTTTTCTCGGCTTAACTTATCAACCACTCAAGAGGAAAACAAACGATTAAGGTAAAACTGTCTATTAAAGGAATAGGACGCAATGTGTAAAATATAAGTTAGTTATAGTCACAGTTGTAGTTGACAGTCTAGGGACTTGGGTTAAGTTGAGTATAGTTTGCATTTTATGCAACTATGTTCGTGGTTTGTCAAATTTACAATACTGTACTAAGTACTTAATTCTAATCATGCAATGATTATGAAGCGTTTTAATGGTGTAAAGATCCTTGTGCTACTTAGTTTTATGACAATGCCCACACATGAACTACACCATGAACCGTTAGTGACTGCATTTTATATGTATCAATGCATTGAGTATCTAAACAAGAACTATCCTTCTTTTGATAGTTGCGAAGGAAGACATGTATATAATGCGACCATCAAAATTAGGACAAAAAATATTGGGAATTATTAGAGTTTCTAACTGCTCTCATGACAGTTAAAGGCTATTGAAACATGAAACAACACTGTTGCTTAAAAAGCATTTGCTTGCTTCGAAAAAGACAAGTCAGTTAAATGTCTGAAATTGATAATCGTGGACTATCATTTACAAGAGTGCTAATTGTTTTAGGCTCCGTATTTTTCTATTTTCATCTACAAACTATTATTTTAAAGAAATAAGCACAAAAATTGTTTAAGAATATATGTGCCTATCAATAACATAGTTTTGTCATACTACATAGATAAGAGATACGGTTTTAGCCTTCATTGAAATACCAATGAGAGAAGAAAGTATTTTGGTTCAATCTTGTTTTTCCTATTTAATGTACATGATATACACTTAGTATCAATTGAAAAATAAATGAACTCTTAATTTGGAAATAATACCCTTTCTTCTAATACAATTGTCTAATTCCATCTTCCATTGTCTAACAAATTAAAACTCTGCAAATGCATTTTTCTAATTGTTTACCTTTGTTACAACTTGTCTGTACTTGTTACCCACATCTGGAACGAGGAACTAAATCATAGAGTGCTTTATATATAACTAGACAGCCGTGTTTAATCTACACTCGTGATATTTTCCATCAGTGTTAAATTGTTGTCTTGCAAGAACTGACGCACTGTGCACTTTCTATAAGTAATATCTACATTACTCTGTGAAACAACTTTCTTCGGTTTGACAACAATGAAGGGATCGAGGAGTTTCATATTGTGGATTTTTGTAATCGATTGCTACATCAGCACAGGTAAATTATTTCTAATAGAAGTGAAAGCAATGAATTTCTTTATGGAAATTCGGATGTGACAATACCATATATACTTGCCCTAAGTGCCCAAAGAACTTTTATCAATTATTTTGGCAACATAAATAAGCATTTACCCTCAAAGCATTATATCTCTGACCACTTCATTTTATCGAAGAAAACAATAAACATTATTTTGTAAAGGCCCGCATCAAGAGGAGGAGGTTTTTAACCTCACATACAGTTAAAGCGGAAAGTGTTGTTTGACAAATTGTTTATTGAAAGTAATCGTCATACAAAACCTTATAACCCCAAAGGTGGGGAAGAAAACAAATATTAACAAAACAAAGATTAATCTGCGATCTGTGTAAATTCATGCGTAATTTTAACTTCATTTCAGTTTTTCCAAAGTATTTTTCATTGCACCCAGAACAAGTGATGACATATACAACATTTTTACTGTTACAGTTAAGATTTTGTCTTACAGAAAATACTTTAATTTCATTCTTATGTACAGAGGAGCCTATTATGATATTTTTACATGTAAGACAGCGTGAATCACCGCATTTCGATACAGTTGGTTCTAACTCACTTGAATCAAACTTGGATGAAGTTAATAACTTACGAAGATTTTTAGGTTGTTTAAGATTGTTCACAATTTTTGATTTACACAAAACTTTTTTCATCAAAATTACGCATGAATTTACAAAGATCGCAGATTAATCATCCAAAAAACCGTACAATTCCATTGAGTAAACATTTAGCTGAGTGTGGAAACGGGCATTTTTCAGTTTTCCCAATGTATAAATTAAATTTTGATAATAATAAACTTTTAGAATCAAAAGCAAGCAGATTTATCAAAATGTTTTCGCCAAGGTTAAATTCTAGAACTTAATGTTTTGCTGTACATGTATATCCTATTGTAACTTATTGTGACGTAATAATGTACTGACGTCATTTTGTACACGATGACGTTGCTTGGCAACGCATTATCCGTTGTGTGTATGGCCTGAAGAGGCTCGTTGGGCTGAAAGCGCTAGCCATTAGAATGGATTGTTATTACTTCTAGTTTCATATATATATATATATATATATATATGTGTGTGTGTGTGTGTGTGTGTGTGTAACTTCGTGCCATTATGTAATTTTAGCTGGGGATGATTTATGCGACAATAATTAACCAATTAGATTATTAACTGATAATCTATAGGTATTGAGGATTGCTTTTTGTTTATACACACGATGTTGTCTGTGTGAGATAAAATACACCAGTTCCTAAACCAAAGTTTGTCCCCACTATGACAGAAATAGTTCAAACAAAGTTACATTAAATGAATACAACATATCCGACCAAAGTCCATAAATCTTTTTTACTTCAAAACTAACCCATACCCTGTTGATGCTGCTGCATCTGTGAACAAATGTTCAGGTCTTGCCAAATTTGCTTAAGCAGTAGAGATTTCCAATTATGATTGCTGACCAAATTTCAATTCTTCCCTTGCTTCTATGTCCAAATAATCCTATGATATTGCTTACAGATACCAAAACTCAAATCAAACAACCTACGTACGTATGGCCTTCCTGGTGCAATCACCTGACAGGTAGAAATGGAGTAATCTGACAGATCTTCAGATCTCGAAATTTAAGTGTTTCTCTTCTGGATAGCCACTGTATTATAAATTTATAGCTTTATTCAAAGGTAGTCTAGCTCTGACATGGTATTGTAAGACAATGGTGGGAACATGTTAGAAACATTCTGAAATAGCTTTGCATTTTCAAAACCTCAAAAGAGAAAATATATTGAATGACCCACCATCCTGCCTGTTTTTATTATTTTTTTTAAGACACTAATAGTCCCTCTTAAGGATGTTCGCTTCTCAATCACAGTTACAAAACTAAAATAACCTTATATCATAATGTTCATATATAGCAGTCCAAAATGAAGCGGCAATTTCTCAATTTTGATGATTTATGATTAAATATTCATCAAATTAAAGAAACGTAGTATTTTCAGCAATTTTAATTGTAACACTTATTTGAGCAATTTCTATTATCTGTTTTTCTTAGAAAGTAGATGTTGAATGAATATGATTTGTGTGTATGCGTTCAGGTATATTTTTAGATAATGAGTGGGAGAAAGCATGTCTTTAGTCAAACATTTAGCTTTTATGTTGAGAATTTAACTGAAATGTTTGAATACATGTTGAGCCTTAGCGGCTAAAAAGCCACAGTATCATATATATATGTTACTCTTTTCTGGAAGAAAATTTTGTTAACATGTTTTCATATTTAAAAAAAAGTTTAATACAGGAACTAATTTAAATTTAAGATTTCTCAAAAAAGGTCATTATTTCCCCATTGACTCCCATGTTAAATCTCTAACTGACAAAGGGACCTTTGTCTTAAAATATTGCGAAAAACCCATATTAACCCCCATTTTTGTGGGTTGACATTTCAAGTTAATCCACTAAACTTTTGAAAAAAAAACAAGTTAGAAAAAAAGTTTTAATACTTTAAATTTTAGGAACAGACATCCTTAACAATCTAAACTAAAGCCTCGTTTAAATCCTTGAATCCTAATACAGGACTGTAATCCTATATCTGCTTTAATAAAAAGTAGGGAGCCATTTTGCAAAGAAATGGCGTCAAATTTGTTTTGATTGCACGTTGCTGTTTCAGCTCAAATGTATAAACCTTACGATGCTGATATTAATCAACATCGATTGTGTCTGTTAGGTTTTTTTCTGAATTTAATTGCCATATAGACGTGAAAATTGATGACCTATTAATTAATCTATTGTTGTAACAAATGTCTCTGTCAAAGAATCACTGTTTAAGGTTTCTCAGGATATTGTAAAAAACAAAATGCAATTGTAGTTCCTAACGTAAAATCCACTTTATGAATAATGGTTGATATTTGTATTAAGTTTGGTGAAGTCAGCAGTATGGTATATGCTCCTCATAGATGTCTTTGTTATACAGTCGCTGTTATGGTCATGTTTCCATGGAAACCTTAACCTGAAAAAACACATCTACCAATCACTGTCGATACATGTTTCAAGTTTGACAAAGCTAGCATATTAGATTTTGGATATATATTTAAAATAAAACACTCTGTCATAGAGGAACTGTCTATTCCATTGAAACCGCAAAAAAAACATCCATTTGCAGGTTTATCCCTCAAATGGCAAATCTAAGGATCCTAGCTGATATTTGCGACTGGGAACGCTTCTAATCCGTTTTCATAACAATAATTTTAAACTATAAAATTGCATTTACATTGAAGTTTAGCAAGATCACTCACTAATTGGCACCTCAAATTTGGCATAGTAAAAGGTGATGATACTACATGTACAGTTGTACCTAAATATGTTGCGAATAACGATCATGAGTTGATGATACTTGATTTTTCATTTTCAACAAAAAAGTTTATTTATAAATTGTTTTCGTAGGAGATAAGTTACATCAGATTAGCTTGAATATCTTATAAAATGACATGGCATGCGATTTATGTCACATCCAGCTTCCGGTCAGTTTTTTATGATTCTTTCCAGCTTCCGGTGCCTATGAGCTGCTCCTTTCATGTGGGAAAAATGTGGCCAGTGGAAGTGACTGTGCTATGACGTGTGACACTAAAACAACAACAGTAACTATCATACAGTGGTTAAATGGTACAAGTCCGACTACAATCGACAAAAATGTTGACTGTACAGATGCAGGAGGTTTGCCTTACGAGTCAAGTTGCAACACACTTGGAAAGTATGATTTGAAGATAACAAATGCTCAATATGGAAGGGACAGCTACGCCTGGTCCTGTACAAGTCCTTTTGGTGGAGGCGTGCAAAGTAATGCTACAGATGGAGATACTTTTGTTACTGGTAGGAAATGATCCTTTTCACCCAAATTATAACAAAGGCAATTAGTTTTGGTGACATGTTTTGAAAATGTAAAATGATATTCTGTTGTAATTGAAATACATTTTATGTGCTACAGAAGTGTTTATATACATTTTATCAAGAGACTTATTTTGGTTTCTTATAATACACAACACCAAGGAACTAAAGTATTTGGATATACCAACTGATCTAGAAAGTTTTTATTTTTTGAGAGATATTCACACAAATTTGGACTCTACCATTGCTTGTTATGTATTTCACAGTTGTGAAACATGAACTGCTTGAGTTAATTAGAAAAGCAGATATTTAATGATAACCCCCACTATAACACAACCTTATTATAACGCCGCCTGCTAACTGACTGCTACATTTGAAAGGCACTTCTGAGCAGTGTAATCTTAAACAATACATTTTATGACAGGGAGACATGGTTATTACAATGGGGTGCCAAGGGCTGAAGTCTTATAAACATGAATCAGATTCAAATCGATTTCAAATAAACTGTTATAACTTGTCTCATTATATCAACATAAACCTACATAACATGCAATAAATCATTAATACATTGTTTATATTTTGATGCAAAAAAATGCGAATTCAAAATAAATGAACAAACAGTGTATTTGATTTTCTTAAAATTAAATACCAGACAAGGTACTTGAAATGATGTATGACAGTTATTGAACGTTTCATAGCAGTCTGTCACACTCACAATCATTGCATTTCAAAAGTCAAGTGTTTAATATTATTTTAAAAAGTATGTATATTATTTCTGTCCTCGACAACTGAAAAAGAGTTATAGATATCACAGACTTCGAAAATGCCAAAGGAATTATTTTGGACAAATCTCTGAAATTTCGTGTAGTTTTATGAAGTGCGTTCAGTCTCCTTTGATCCAACGTATATAAACGCAGATAGGCGTCGCATATATGAGAGAGTGTGCGCATAAGTTGCAGGGGAGGTACATACAGAATGTGCCCCAACAACCAATTCAAGAAGGACTACTGCACAGAAGTATATAACCAATTATGTCGAGACAGAAGATATTTAGTTATGCACATAAGCAATTAAACTTGTAACAGGACGTTATAAAACTTTCCCGTTAATACGAAATCTGTTTTTACTGAACCGACTGATTAGAAGCTTATTTTACTGGATTGTTCCTTTTATAATTATGTTCATAGAGATATTTTAACTAAATGTAATTGTGTGGCCTAACTTTTATCAACATAATGATATTGGTTAGAGTGTTTTGAAAAAATGAAATATTAAGTCGTCTGTTCATATAATGAAACATATTAAACTATGGTGTAGGGAGTGTCCAACTGTTTACAAACATGACGTCACAAAATGCGTCCGGTTTATCAGTGGGAGGTAGGACCGATGGTGTACAGTAAGAAATACTTATCGCTGAAACTGCATCAACATATCCTATATTATTTCCACAATTTATATTCATATGCTCCGCCATTGGCCTTAGACTCGTACTTTCGAAATCCATACCTTTCGAAATAATCATGGACTGACATTTGATAATTTAATTTGATCAGGGAGGATTATGTTTATCTTCTGATATATTAAATATCATAAGTATTAGAGAACAAACATGTTATTCGATTTTTTACAGTCATATCGGAGCAGTGCCCATTTCAAAAATTGAAAGGCCAAAAAAGCTAGGCCAAACTGATCGATTTTCAAAGTCAGCGTACATACTCATTTCGATCTATATATTCCAGCAATATGAAATGGCTAAGTACAAAAAGTATGGACACCTTGTAAAGTATACTCAATTTTGTTAAGTTGGATAACACAGAAACTAAGTTAACAAAAATGAACATAAATCATTAGAAAAAATGCGGGCATATGTTTACTGATTCTAACATAAAAAAAATACATTTTCTTTCTAATTTCTACAAATATGACTTCTGATTTGTAAATTGAATAAGATAAAAATCACTATATTTTTATTTTAGGACATTGAGGTGAAAAATCATAATTATATTTCTGAATTAATTTATATTTTCAGGGGAATTTAGAAATGTTTTGAATAAAAACCTCTTTATGGTTCAAAATATGATAAAAAAAAATTTTTCAGCAAATACTTTTAATTTATAATTTGATTATCAATAAGGTTAGCTGTTTCTATTCAGACACATAGTTGTTCAGACACATATCAAACAAATTTGGATTTGAAACGTTATACTTCGGAAAACTGAGATTGAAAGTTCTTTTTAAAATGAGGTACTGTTTGGTCATTATAATTTGTAATTTCTTATAGGTACATAGAGTTATTTGGATAGGTACATGTATCTCTACTCGAATACACCCGTATTCTCAAATGCCTCATGCTATGCCAAACCTGTGGGAGATTATCAGACAACCTTTCATTACAGATACAGTTTAACCCATTAATATATTCAACGTCATTCAACCAGATTCATCCAGATACGTTAACATTGAGTAAAAAGAAGATAACCTACGACTTAGTATAGCTAAAAGTCACATTCACCAAGAAAGCTTTTGTTACAAGTATTACTACTTACTTTTAAAAAAGACTTACAAGTTTCAATTTTCAATTCTTTGTAAGAAAATATTAAAACAGTTAACATGTTTCAAAGCTTCCACAACCAGTCGAAATACATTACATAACTGAAGGGAATTGTTAAATTTTAATTATAAGAGAAGCATTGCAAACACCAGTATTTGGTCATCGTTTGAAGAAAATAATCATTTTACAAAACATAACTGATTTTATTTCTAAAAAGTTGCATGCATAATCAAAGCATACATTTAATTTTGGCTCAATTCCTTACCTTTTCTCAAATCTTCCCTTCCATTTGTAATGATCGAAAAAAGAATTTGACCCCACAATGGAAATGTGACGATTACAACATGATCAGTAAATTCTCAAGTCTGTTAGCACAATTGTAAATACTTATGTGATGTCCAAACAAACAAACCCAAAATCCACTATTTAAGTTATTCAACGTTCAAAAGGTGTAACAATTCTTTTGGTGCTCAGTTACATATGATAATAAATAAGTCATGTGTCAGTAATGAAACTGGCTTTTGTTGCAGTTCCTTTGACAAGAGTGACCCTGACAAGACCTACAGCTACTTCCATATCGTGTGTTGCTGTAAGCAGTCCTGCTGCCAATGTGACGCTCTACGAGGGTTCACCTCCCTCACAAAATATTGTCGTGAAAACTGAAAAAAGCTTTACAAAAACTATGAATGGACTGGAGACACGATTGACAAGCACAGTGGAAGACTCCAAAACTTATTACTGCCATGCAGACAATGGTGTTGGTGGAGGAGTGGGTTCTAGAACAAGTGTTCCAGGTAGAATTGTTCATTCTTCATTAGTGAGTTTTTGGTTTTGAAATGTCAGAGTAATTGAGTCATAAAAGGAGCGAAATTTAGCTTATCAGGCCTGAATGCATTCAGAGTCTATCAGTCCTACCATTCCATACATTCTTAATGACTCTTGAAACCAATTTCCACGTTCACACAAGAATCTATTGGCCGGTAAAGCTCAAACTTTTGTGGATGGGGATTCTAATTTAAGAATGAGGCCCCAATGACCAAGCTCTTAAGCATATGTTTATCTTCTTTTCTAGAAGCAAAAGACATAGAAAGCTGAAACGTTTTGAACAGACACCTTTGTTTTTTATTGTGATTGATAGAGTTGGAGATCCTTTGACCACTATAAAGGGCTTCAAAGGCTGTGCCACCACATTTTTTTCCAGAACTTCTTGTTACTCAAAGCTTTTCTCTCCCTTCCCCACCCTCCTCTATACGAAAACATGGACATGAAAGTCATTATCCCTTAAACGTTTTGAGAACATCTGTAGTGAGGTACCTTGCAATACCTAAGGCTAAATTGTTAAATGGTTAATGGATAATAAATTGAAACTGGTTTTAAAAATGCTTATCTTATTTGCAATAATGACTGCTATCGGCCTTGAGTAATTTCATAATTTTTCATTAATAAAGAACTGATCAGACTTCGATAACGTTAAATATTATTTTCCTATCATGGGTTGTAACCATGTTAAAGTTAAAGCTGAGTGAGTATCAATTGTATAATTCATGCAATTTAGCAATGTAGCGTTTGATGGACATGATATGTTTTACTTGTATTACACTTTTCAGTTACAGACGTTTGTTTTATTACATTTGCAAATACTTTACTGATGTGTTTTACTTCAAAATCATCACCATAACCATCACCATATCACACATGTAACTTTAAACTGCTTTTGTTTTTTAACTTTTTTTTACTATTATATTTCGTTTGTTCTCTTCTGTAAAATATTGTTTATGTCCACACATTTCAATACCATTTTAGTCTTTATAAACATTGAGATTGTATCATAATAAGAAGTTTTAAATGTATGTGATTGTTTCAACAGAAAAGTACAAAATAACTTGAACAAAGTAAAAGTACATTACTATTTTTTAGACAAATTATCTGCTTGATGTTTTTCAATTATGCATGAGATGTAATTTTAGAATTTGAAATTGTATATTCATTCAACTAACATTTTGAAATAACTTCCTGAAATTGACACTATTAATGTTTTCTATTTCCATTGACATACACAATGGACTCCGCTTTGCTGACCATCAGTGATGAACTACTACAATGTCCAGCTGGAGTATCAATCTGCGATGTGAGGTGTCAACCTAACATGTGGAGAGTCTATCTGTGATGTGGAGGGTTAACTTAAATGTTGAGAGTCCATCTATAACGATGAGTGTCAACCGTGAATGTTAAACATCCAGTTACCTCACTGTAGAGATGATAAAGATATATACAAACATTTGTATAAATACTTGTTAATATAATATATAAGGCATTACTCACTTACATCTGTAATGATATATAATTTAAATAGTTCATGTCAAAGCATGGAACTTTGACCACAAAATGGTACATTATGTTTATCTTCAGTGTAATTCATCCCCTAAGACAGTTTGGGATTTTGTTATGAAACTCATCATGTATCAGCGTCTATATCAACATGTTCTTTTTCCAAGATGAAAACAATAACATAGTATGGAATGAGTCGTTTATGTACTTGGTTTGAGAGTTTTTAAAATGTGTGTCTAGATTATAAACTAGGAATGGTGATTTACAGGTTATCCATAAACAAATTGCTGTTGAATAATTCATTGATATAAATCATTGTTGTTACAGGTACGCCAATTCAGTTTTTACCTTTCCGACAAGGTTAATTAGATAAGCATTGCACTCTAAGGCACGCCCTGTACTTTCAATCATCTTATAAAGTCATAAGTTACTGCATAAAGGACACATTGATAATATATTCACTTTTAGTTTGAATAAATGTAGCACACAATATCCACACTGAATGCAAGCTAAACATGCTCTCTGCATGATAGTACTGTTGCCAAAGAGCTTGGTCATCTCAAAACAATCGATCCAGGAACCCAATTATACTGCTGGGTAAATAGGGGGACATTTTGGACAGTCTTTTGCTTACGAGATTACCAACGGTCTTCCTAAGGCTTTCCTTTAATTGGTCTGTCTTGGACACTCTTCAAGGTTTGATTCATTCAGTATTGAATATGTTAATCAACTCAATCGGCAAGCTGCGCCAGATGTTGCTGAACTTCATTGACAGTGATCAACTAAGCTATCTACATCACCACGTAATACAACGTCCACTCATAGGAAATAGCTGCAAATGTTTACCTCAACACACAAATGTTATGTTATATTCAAACTGCTATTCTTAAAACAATTCAAAGAGTAAAAACAACATATTTCACAAGTTGTTGTAGTAACCAGAACAGTGCGATGCAATATTGTTATGTATTTTTTTCACTGGCACATAATTATATACTTCATGACATATTCAAGCTAGAACAAGGCATGTATGTCTAAACCAACACAAATCTTTTGTTTAACTTAAATGAATGACATATTAACTCAATGAATAGCAACTTCCAATAGAATATCTAAACTTAGACTATGTTTGAAATTGTACATTTTTATGTAACCGTCTTTCACTCCAAATAACTTGTTCATTAGATATGGTATAATTGATTATTCAATGAAAATAAATTTATGTTCCTGTAGCCAGTATTGAATCTAATAAAAGAAATCAAATCGTTATTTGCAAAGTTCTTGGATTCATGAAGTCACGATATACACAAACAGGCAAAATAAAGTTTGAATTAATTTTCAAAGTCTATAAAATGAAAATTAATGCAGGTATGAGAATTCAGAAAGTCAGAAGCGAGTGTGACCACCCTGAGCTTCAATCTTCCTGGCTGAAAAATTAAAGATAGAAGAAACGACTATAGGTCTCAGTACCTCATTAATGTATATCTTGCTAGTCAGAATCCCCCCGCAGAACGACCAGCGGTCAGCGGCGTTCATGTTTGGCCACAAATCTCTCCCAACACATGACCAAGTGCCGTCGCCGCTGTTGATGTTGCCGTTACGAATCGGATTCGGAGATGAATCTGTCTGATATAGCAATCTTCGATTGATCGAAGTTCTTACCCTGGATCACTTGGTCACATTGCACTTACGTAAGTCTTGGCATACTTTTGGTGTTCTTTATGTTGGTGAATGTCCCACTCTTTCAAGCAAGGATATTTATGCAACATTGCTGCACGTGCATCACAAATCATGGCTCAAAATATGTTTGTGAATGAAAAATTGCAGTGGTTGCATTCAATGTGATGTGTTCGTGTAGAGGAAACTATGCAGTAATATTACATTTCCTGTTTTGAATCAAATCCGTATCAGCCCTCTTAATCTTGTCATGCTGAAAAAATAAAAATAAAACCTTTCTTTTGACTCCATGCTCCAACCAGACTCAAAACAAGTCTACACTCTGAGATAGTAAAACATTAATTAGAAATCTGTTATGGTTGTCAGATTACTTTGATGCTCTGGTTCTCTTTTCAATTGAAAAAAAGAATACACATAAAAATGGAGATCTAAAAAGGCCACAAAGAGGAATAAAACTTATATATGTAAAAAATGCAAAATCGATCGGTTCATAAGGCTAAACTGGTGTAATCAGAGTATTTTCATGTTCATGTTTTAAGGTTAGTCTGTTAATGAAGAGGCTGTCTTTTGAAATTGCTATGTGTTGTCACGAGAAAGCAAAGACATGCATAAGAAGGTGATGTGTGCCTTCCAGTGTCTACTCTTTGCGACGGTCAGGAACAGTTTTCTACTCATTTCATTTTATCAACATAACACAAGCAGGATGTAGACTTATAATATAACTGAACTCACTGATGAAAAAGGGAGCAACGACTGAACCAAGTTATATCATTTTACACTTGGTTATAAGCTATCAAAGTGTACCTATCACATGGCTGCACATAGACTTATCAGGTGGCAAATGCAACAGTGGTATCATATAAATATATCACTCATTTGCTTAAAAGCAACGCTTCATTGACCTAAATTATGGCACACTTTTATTTCGTTAGTCGAACATTCATCTGTCCTGTCAGTCCTGAAAGACAAGCAATGAAACATCTTTAATTTCAAAGGTATAGTGGTGGGATGTGGCATGAAGCTTTGGTAAGAAACTCAACTATTTCTTACAAAACTAGTTGTAACCATGTTTCGAAAATATCTTCTCTCATATTCAGGTCTACCAAGGTAACGGATCAATAACCCCCAAATGGAACAAATAACCGCATAAATGGATTAGATAGCCTCAAAAACGGTACTAATAGCCTCGTAAACAGTGAAGAAAAACTCAAAACAGATTCAATAACCTCGCGTTGGCTCAGTGCGTTGCTACAATCTACCCATTAGTGATCTGTTAATTGTTACCCTAGTTCATGTAGATTATCACATGTTTCACTGCAATGCATAGCCAAAATAGTTCTTTGGGCTTCCTCCCTACAATAATACTAGCAGAAATGACATAAGTGTTGTACTCATGAAAGTTGCATTAAAACACAAATCACCTCAATTCGCTTGTATGTTAAATATTCATATTCATAAAAAGTTTTAGGACAAATAAGCAAATGAATTTGAATATGATTCTCGATATAATTAGGGATCCTTTTATTTATTCCTTTCACTCAGCAGATATTTACATATCAACAAACGTCTAAAAAAATACTTTGTTGAGTCTGATAATTGAAATTCCCCTAAAATATTCTTAAAAGATTTCCTCTCAAATGTTTAACCGAAGAGAAATGTATTAGAACATATAGAAACTGAATTTTTAACAGATAGCTCTTTGAAAAAAAGGTTTCAGCGATTTGGAATTATATCTGATCCTTATGTATTCCGCCTTCTTTATACGTAGCAGTAACCAAAGTTTCCCACAGTGAAGGAAGACATTTTCAATATTAAGTATTTCGTGTGCTTACTGTACATTGCACCTTTTCCAAAAAAAGACACAGATTGTGCTGTAGAATAATATATATTAAATTATATAAATTCATATTGATATAAGCAGTTCAATGCTTAATCTAATGCCATTCATTTGCTGTATTTTTATTGACGTATTCGATGTAAATCACGTAACAATGGGTAAGATTAGAACTTGCACTGGTTCACTGTTTAAGTTTCAAATACCCCAAGATTTGTAGATCACTTTGTTCAGTACACATTCTGATAGCTTTGTCCGTTGATACATAGAAAATCCCTTCACAAACAAACTTCACAACAAATGGCTTGTTAAACAGGTTAATGCAAACAAAACACCTAGCTTTAAGTTGTGTTTAATCTTATAAACAGTTGAAGATTTATTTCAAAGTAGATATAGAAATTTGAAAAGATTATTTTGAAGAAACGGTAAGACTAATGGGATTTGAGCAGAGCACACTATTCTATGTTAGAGTAGAGCAACAGAGCAAAACCCAATGCAAAACTTTTAAGATGTGTTCTTACCAAGGTGTATTTGTCATGTTTCTTATCTAATAATAACAATGTTCCACTTGTTTTCACTTACAGCCTGTGTCCCTAATCTTAGTAAAGGTGTTTGGTCTGTTTGGAGGGTTGCTTAGTACCCAGCACCTAAATAAAGTGTGATTTCATATTTATAAATGACTTTATATTTGTGATACCTGGTAACCTGAGCACTCCAGCGACAAATTTTAATTTGTGGTAGTGTTACAAACCATTTTTTGCGATCAGTATTAAAGGTATGTTTGCACAGACCAGTTATGTCATGACAATTTGCATTGATTCGACTGTTTAGCTTACCTCCACTCTGTTGATAAGTGAAACAGCATCAATTGAAACTTGATGTGAAAAGAATTTCGTACTTAAAAAGACGAGACAGAAAGGTAGGTTGGTTGGCAAAATATTTGTGTTTTTATTGATTTCAAGAAACGGTGGAATTCATATAGAACTTGCTTCGGGTAATTATTTACGCAAGTTTGACGATTAGGTGATACAATTGGTCGAATGATTGTGCAATTAACTATATCCCTGATCGTCCTTCACTTCCCTATCTCTATCTCTAATGACTTATACATAAATATGTTGCGTCTACGTATATATCCACCATCCCATCTTGGTATCCCGTCCCATTGTAAAATTTGACTCATCCAAACTTCGAATCCGTCAGGGTTATTAAATCATGCTGATAATATTCTTATTCATATATCAAGTTTGTTAATGAACTATAATTTAAATCATTTAGGTATATTCTGTTCGTACCTGCATAGAAAAGTTATACATTTATTTAATTGAATCAACATAGATACTGCATAAATAATAGTCTGTTTATACTCAATGAGCTTATCTGGCATCAATATTTGATGTTTTAACCATAAAGTGGTCCAATTGGTACCCATGCATGACTGATAGCAATAGTAATTTTAACTCGAATATCTTTTATTTTGATTTCAAACTCGGTCAATAATTATCTTATTTCTTTTAAACAAAACACATAATGTACACTTCGTATTGTTTCAATAAAAATGCGTGTTATCTAAAAACGAATGGTTTTGTTTCTCGATTGGTGTTTTCCCTCTGTTTACACCAATTCAGTTTTATGGTTGCTAAACACTTTTAAACATGGACAAAACAATGATATTTCAATACTTTATTTTTGTGATATATAACTTATTCCAAATATTTATCAAGTGTATATTGAAATTAGTTTCTGTATGCGAAGCATTTTATGCTAAATTGTTTGTACACAATGAGAGATAAATCCAAGCCAGTAGGTCAAATAAACGAATATAAAGTTGAATGTTATATGCAGGTAGGAAAAGAGTTATCTCACTTCTATTACTCTGAATTAAGGTTAAGGTAGGTTAAGTAAATGGTTTGTTCGACTCCCTTTTTTATTTTTTGATGAATGACAATAGAGAAATGATAATTCACAGGGGATCTCATTCTCCATTAATTTTATTTTCAAACTAAACACTGATCTTAATTGAGGATTGTTTGCATTTGTTGTGCCTCTATCGATGTGTAAGAGCGACAACTTGTATAAAATCGCGTAGTAAACAATCCTCGTAATTACAATAGAAACTCTATTTACAAAGATTTTCTTAATTATTTAAACAAATCTTGAGTAATCATCGTGACTATTAGGTTAGTTTGCAGTTTGTATCATACATGGTTGAATCAATAGAAAAATAGAATAATAATAGAATTCCCTCCACCAGAACTGCACAACCTTGCTATGCATACAAAGAGGATATATATTTGATAGGAAAATTTTTCATTGCTTTCCTAATGATATTGTATATGTAATATTTTGTTGTTGTTGAATAGGCAAACGAGTAGAAGCTCACCCTCTTACCTGCTAAAATGGAAAACAACAAACAACTGCTTTGGTGCTGTATGGTGTGGTTTACCTATGTTTTAGTATGTAAGTATGCTTTTGTAAGTATGATTTGCAGTTTTAGTAAACAAAAAACGCTGAATATTCGTTTCATTGATTAACAACTGATCATAAAAGTAACTGCGAAACTTTGTGTTTTTCACCATGATTGTTCACCATGAAACATCGTTTAATATACAATGAAACATCGTTCCCTTCGTTCGTGGTTTCGCATACACTTCACTTTATATGCGTATCAAATAATTCTAGATACCCTGTTTGAGAGTTGTTTACTAATCAGTCATTAGTAATCATATTATACTTGTTATTCTAAAATAAAAAGTGTGCTCCAAAATGTGATAGGAGATACAGATTCTGTAATACACAAGATATATTACATAGTTTGGATGAAGTATAAGAGTTCTTATAAGAATGAAGTGCAATCATCAAGGCTACCAAGAGTTCAAGAGTTTGTAAAACTCTCATAGCGGATGACAATTGGCAACGTCCATCCTACCCAAATCAAGCATAAGGCAAAACGAATGGTGCTGTCAATTCAGGGGTGTATTTTCAAGGGACTAGATAAAGTAAAAAAAAACATGCAATGTATCATGGGGCCAGTAAGGACAAAAATGATACATTTTCAAAAAGTTATATTTGATTTCAGAAAACAGATGTTTATCAAACAATCATTTACTGATTTTTTCAATCATTTTCAATAAATATATCCTTACAGTAAAATCATGAAAATTATCCGATTACGATCAGCGTCTTAATAAAGAAAAAAACTTCAACACTTTTTGTCAATATTTTGTATCACAACCTTAAGCCTCAATAAATGCCTGAACTCGTGGTTGTGCCGAGGAAATCAGATGAGAGATAACCAGTCTAGTATTCTTAATCATTACCAGATGACAAAAACTGTCCGGCAAAAGGCGCAGTTGAAACGATCACATCAGATTGAGTTTCATGCATAAACCATTTTTCAATGATCAATGAAAATATAAGAAATATAGATGAATAAATACGATAATTGATTTTTTAAAAACAAATGATAATTGATAATAATAGATAATTGAACTACATTTACTAATATCATAATGACATTTTCAGTTATTATTATCTAATAAGCCTTTGTTGGGCTCTCAGGTATAGGAAAATTATTAATGACTTGTGATGGTTTTAGAGAGACTTAAGAATCTGTTGTTTAGAATGATTAACCTGTTTAAAATAGATATTTGAATTTAGAAATGTTTAACATCATTATCATCAGGCTAATGATCTACAATCTTTTATAATTTAATATGTTGTGACAAAATTCCAAAAAGTATTTTCATTTCCTGCAGGTGAACAACAAGGTTGTGTTTTAATGCTGATATCGCATGGCGTTTGGTTTCGGGCATCAGTGAGATAATTATCTTAGAAAGGTATTAAGACTGACAGACGGAGAGCTGAAAATCCTTTGAAAATCACCTGTGCCAGTGAGATGACTATCATCGCAACATTATTTATATCTTCTCCCTCTAGATGCAGCTGCGAGTATTGAGAGGGACAGATGGAAGGCGATGGTCAATCTTTATCAGACGATCAAGTGAACTAGTAAGTTTACTATCAAAATTTCAGTTCATTTATGTTCTCTTTATAGATGCAGTTCCACGTATTGAGATGGACAGAAGGAAAGCTGTGGTCAATCTTCCTCTGACCATCACCTGTACTAGTGAAGTGACCATTACAACAACAGTGACTTTCTTCATTAAACCTGCTGTACTAAAGGGTGGATGTCTAGCATCAGGAACCTGTGGATCCTCATTCGCCAGATACAGTGTAACACAGAACAGAGCAGAGAGAACTACATCTCTAACAATCAGCTCTGTCGATCCAATAGCAGACAATGGCACGTGGTTCTGTAGTCAGGAGGGGGAAGGGTACTCTGGACACCTGCCCATTACTCAGTTTGCAAGTGAGTGAAAATGTCAACTGATCTTACTTTTTATACCTTTATTACATATAATACTTTTCATATAGTTATCAAAATAAGGTTAGTTTAGATATTTCGGAGCCATTTTGAATGTGGAACAAACACAACAACAAAATAGAAGCATCCGAAAATGAATGTTTGTTTAAAGAAAGAAAGAATCGATATTAAAATTTTACTAAAATGGCATACGACTAAAATTCGTCTTCATCCGCATTAACACTTTTGCAAACATAGTGTGTTCTAATTCATTTCAATATTTAGAATAGTCCCCATTAGCATTTCAAGCGAACTATCAACATTAAGGATGTATACTTGATAAAATCAAGAGTCCTCGATGAAGATGGGATGAAAGTATTATCATATAATATTGACTAATTGTTATGAATGAACATTTGTTTTCATTTATCGAGAAGCGCAGATATAACATAAAGGAGGTAAAAAAAATCAAAGTAACCGAATTACAATTCTTTAACCTTGTCTCTAATTAAGATACTTAATAATGATTGAACACTATCTCGTATAAGGTAAATCTTTTGGGAAGCTGAAGTGTATGAAAAGTAATGCAATTACAAAGAAAAACAAGTTCCCGTCATCCTTTAATCTGCCTATTCAGCTGTGTTCAACTTGACCTATTATTTATTCTTTAATCAAACCTAACTATTTATTCTACAAAGCTCTTCTCAACTGGAGCAGTGTGAGATTCATCCCATCTGTGCTCTCCCTGCCCAGCTCGGTGACTCCCAAGCAAATAATAAAAATCAATGTTGCCACCCCGTGCATTGAGCCTCAAGCTTCCTTCAACTGGAGGTATCAACAGGTTCGTATGATATAAAGTCTTAAAAATTCATTTGCTGTTGTCATTCTGAAACTAAATAAAATAGTTACGTCTCCTGTGTGCAAATTGTGAGTGGTTTTCCTCCAAGCAGCACCCCCACCTCCCAGACATCTTGTTTGTTATCATTACACGTTACTTCTCCTGTGTACAAACTGTGAGTGGTTTTCCTCCAAGCAGCACCCCCACCTCCCAGACATCTTGTTTGTTATCATTGCATGTTACTTCTCCTGTGTACAGAATATGAGTAGTTCTCCTCCAAGCAGCACCTCCACCTCCCAGGCATCTTGTTTGTTATCATTACATCTTACTTCTCCTGTGTACAGGGTGTAAGTGGTTCTCCTCCAAGCAACACCTCCACATCCCAGACATCTTGTCCATCAGGCCAGGTACAAACCATCAACACACTGAGTCTGCCTGGAAACACCCCAAGTCTCTTCAACAAACAGATCTCCCTCACTGTCAGTGTAGAACACGACTCGTTTGATCCACCAACCTACACCAGGTCAGCAACCTGCTCAAGCATCCAATTTCCAGGTGAGATCTTTTGAATTAAGTAATTTTCTCTGCCATGTTTTGAAAATAAGAAAATCGTGTTTTATCTCTTTTCACGGTTTCCTATATTACTATAAGATCTCAGGGTTAATTCACACATTTATTGTAATTTGTAGATAAGTTCAAAAGTAATGAAATTGTATTATGTTTTTTTATGGTATTCACTTAAATATATAATTCAAAGAGTTACTCCCCTTGGAAGCAGTGCATTGTTTTCCCATTGCTGGATGTTGTGCTTGGTGCCGCGTTGTTATATACTGTAACGTTTAACAGGACTTCCAAAGTTCCTCCTCTGAATAACTGCAATAACCATGTGTGTAGAATCAGAGAAATGGTAAAAAAATATTAATATATTTGTTACAATATGCAATAGAAACAATGAATTGAGGAATGAAAAATGAAGGCAATTGATTTCAGTTCATTTGTCACTTTTCCTTCACACTTACAATGATATCTCTTTTATTTCATTTGAAGTTCCCGTTACCAGTGTGACCATGCAAGAATTAGGCTCTGATAATGAAAAAGTTGGTCAAAGATTAGGAACAGAACTGACCTTGACCTGTGTGACCTCGGCCAGTTTTCCGACCTCGACAGTCATCTGGAGTGGTCTCCCTTCCGGAACAACACCTACAAGCACGTCAACGTCCGGGCTTCTGAAGACGACCACAAGCTCTATGACCTTCACACTCAGTAAAAGTGACGAGGGTCGCACTGTCCGGTGTACAGCAAGCAACATCGAAGGTCAAACATCACCTCAGTCTAACAGAGCAGTGCTGGAGGTTCAGTGTACGTATCTTAACAACAAGACAGGGAATCATATCATAATTATATCAGCATAGGATTAGGACAGCAGAATGAAGTGTATTACTTTAACTTATGTGAGTATAGCATTGGTGCAGAATGAATAATGTAATTATATCTTGTTTTCTCAAAGAACAACTTATTCTAGGGAAGAACACTGAATGAGGTATCCTTGATTACCTATGTCCAACAGGAACTTGTTGTCGGTTGAATTTATCATAACATTTTGGCAGAAGATGAAATCCGATTGAACATACATGTGATGGATTGCTGATCATCTGCCTACACAAGCCATTTCTTAGTACGCTTATTTAGAGATTATTAGTATCAACTACTTTTAAAATCACTATTTATTCAGATTATCAGCTCAGATGCTGCATACAAGAAAAAGACGTTTTAATGGTAATCGTTATTAAGTTCATGAGAAAGAAGAATGGTTATCATTTGTTTGATAATGGTGTCGAAACGTCAGAATGATACAATAAAGAAGTTGGAAATCCATAAAAGTTTCTCCAGATCTGGGTAATTTTTTTTCTGAGCTATCTGTCTCGTTTTTGATAATTTTGTAACTGAGTAATCTATTGTTATGTATTAGACTTAGAGGCTATTTGTTAATGGAGTGATTTGCCCCTGATGTGATGTGTACACCTTGGCTAATTATTCATTCACGCTCCAGGCACCACCATGTCGACTTGTCTTTTAAACCGTCTTTATTTATTTAGAAAGTTGATATGAAGACCTAGAACCGACTGTAAGACACTTTCATCTATGATGGGTAATGATTTACTTCATCGATTTGAGACACACCATATGTAACTGCATATGCATATCAAAATGTATAACCAGAGTACAACTTAAATGTTAATTATAGCATTTATCTTAGAATATGTGATTAAAATATGCAACAAGCCACATGAAACATAATAATCTTAGTATAATTTGATATTACAGACGGTCCAGATGCTAATCAAGTTGGACTAACAAAGACCCCGGATGTTGTTGCTGTGGAAGGACGGACTCTGACTTTGACGTGTTCAACCTTGACCTCTGTATCACCAGGTGTAACCTTCACCTTTACCTACAGTAACGGGTCACCAGCATCAGGAGGCGTTCCTGGGAGTGTTACAGTTTCGGCAGGAAACAAATGGTCTCAGAGCCTAACATTCCAGCCAATCAGAGACAAGAGGACGGTCCAGTGCACCGTGAGAAATACAGCCACAGGAGTCCAGGAGTCTCAGACCATTGTTCTGGATGTTAAATGTAAGAGCTTTACTTGCCTCCTTTATTGTGTTTCTAGCAAACCATTTATCCATGACTTTATTTTCTAATATCAACTTAATCTCTATATGAATCCAAAACTGACCAGGGCAACAATCAGAACTAGCCTCAATCAAAACTTCACTTTTCCTATACCTGTAAAATATGATATCCATGTGTATGACTGCAGAATTTTAGCAGGGAACCGTTGACTTTATATCTCCCCAACTTGTTAAATGGGACAATCATGTTGTTTACTGCAGTTGGTGACTAGGGAAACCAGGAGGACTGCCTCAACCCAAGATTTAACCTTTTGAATATATGTTTAAATAAGTGCTGGAGATTCAGTGTACACAAAATGACATGAATAACTGTCAATATCAATTTTCTTTACTGTAACCGAACATAAAGACTAATAATTAAGTATGGTACTTAGCGTGAAGTTTAGTTTCAATTACCTTTGTTTAGATATATGGTTATCAGTCTACCCATCACTTATTTTTTTAGATTTCTTACTACGACAATACCTTCATAGATCATTATAGGCCTTATGAATTTTTTTCTACTTGTTCAAAGTGTTCAAGCAATCTTTTAAAGGTTAAAGTTTCAGAGTATTTATAGTGTGTGAAAGCCGAATGACAATATAGTTGGTTTGCGCTCAATGTAATTTGAATATATATTTGGAAAATATATTTCAATAGTTGATCATATCTATGGAATCATTATCATCAAGTTCTACAATTTGTATTTACTCATTAACTATACATTTAACTGGGTGTTCAAGTTCTGCCCTTTGAGTATTTGAGTATTTGTTGTGAATATGATGTGATTCCTAACACAACGATTAACAAAGAGTATTCCATATTTCTAGTTGTTTTACAAGCAAATTTCTTATCTTTTGATGCATTAATGTGACTTCAGCAAATGATAATGTTTTATTTGTATATAACTTTCCAGGTGCATGAGCTGCTTTCAACTTTTACAGCTATTTACTCTAGTTTTTCACTTCATCCCCATGACCATCAACTATTTCAACTGTTACTTCCCTTAGTACATATTATGAGAATTAGTTAATGTTTACACATTTCAAGAAAATTTGAGTCTTTATGTTATGTATTTACATTACAAGTTTTGAAGGTGTGTGAAATATTTATTTTGGAATGTCTGAAATTATCAAGATAAAACTGATTATCATTTCTTTGACAAAGTACCTCCTCATAAAGGTAACTTCTGTTTCCTTTTGATGTCGATATGAAAATGAAAATTTTATATTGTTTTTACATTATTATTGGGTTTTTTTGTAATAATTTCCCGAAATTTTCACTATGATTGTTTTCTTATTCCATTGGAATCAAATATGGACTTTGCTGACCACAAGTCAACCTCAAGTGATGGAGCACAACAATATCCAGCTAGAATGTGGAGTGTCAACCTTGCATTCAGTAACCCACCGTACAGATGACGTCAGTAACCTTGACAACAATATTGGTCTAGTGTAGTGTGATATGAGCATAAGTAACATTGACTACAATCTTGGTTAGGGTAGTGCGATATGACTATCGGTAACCTTGACAACAATAATGGTCTAGTATACTTCGAGATGACCATAAATAATAATGACTACAATCTTGGTCTAGTGTAGTGTGAGATGAAAATCAGTAACCATGTCAACAATCTTGTTGTAGTGTAAAGAACATACCTGGACATAGACAAAGCTCAGTGTCAGCAGAATTCAAGCATATTGTCGTTTATAGGCTATTTGCTGCAGAATATTCAGATAGTTATTTTTTTCAAAATGACACTTGCACATAATGATCCACTTAAATGACATATAATGATTTACTTCATAACACATACGTATCTAGTTCATGACACATAATTGTCTACTTCATGACACATAATTATCTACTTCATGACACATAAGTATCTTCTTCATAACACATAATTATCTACTTCATGACACATAATTGTCTACTCCATGTGCAATAATTATCTACTTCATGACACATTCAAGATAGAACAAATCATTTTGTCTAACCCAACAATTATCCTTTGTTAAACTTAAACTAATGAATTATTAACTCAATGTAGTGCAAGTTCCAAAAGATTATCTACATTAAGAGTGTATGTTTGAAAATGTAAAATTGTATGTAAGAGTCGATCACTCCACATAACTTTTTCATAAGAGATCATATAATCAGTTACTTATTGAAAATAAATGTTTGTTCCTGTAGACAAAATTGAAAAGTATCACTCTTGTTGTGTCAAATGTGAATGGGCAAAACCAAATAGCAACTGTTTTAAATAGTACCTAATAAAGGTATTTAAACTATTTTTTCAATTTGTTTGTGAAGCCTTTTGAGTATGATAGTTAACATTTATGTACTCGAATTGTGTGAAATTGTGCGAAGAGCATTTTTAAGGGACAACATTTTCTTATATTTTTGTAGAGGACAGTAGATTTTACCCATGTAGGTGTTTTTAAATCACATCAAAAGTTCATAGATCCTTTTAATACGTGCTAATCACTTCGTAAAGGTATGAGATGTATTTGCCAAAAGTTGAGGTTAATTTCTAACAGTCCTTCAATCAAAACGAGGAATGATGGAATTCTAAATGCAAACTGCGACGTTCAAGGGAGAGAACTCGTGATACCATCAAATACTTTAGTCGTAAACCAGGAAGTTTAACACGATACACAAAGATAGTTTATAACTGGGTAGAGACAGTTTGCTGTCGGTTTTAGGACGCTTTAGCTGGGATGATTGTAAACAGAAAAAATAGAGCATAAGATCTCACTTCCTTTTGTGTCTGCGTCTGCTTTGTATAGCCGTATATATGTAGGCCACTTGAGGAATCCATGTTTGTTTATTATCGTGTAGGCCTAGCTTAAGGTAATGCTACCCCATATCTCACCTCAACAACATGAAACAGCTGCTGTGGTGTTGGATTTGGTGGTATACCCTACCTTTCACTGGTAAGTATGCTGTAGATTTATTTCTATTCAATGAGCTGACAGGCTATTGTTAATCGCGATGTTAATATTCACTGACAATCATTTGCATTGCATGTATTTACAAACCGTTTTGCTCTACGCAAATATGTCGAGTTATACAACATTGATTTCTCTGAATCATCTAAGTCAAATTACAAGGTTGAGAGTCTTGGCTTGATTCGAAAAGATGTAGACAAGAGTGGTAAGCTGGTAGGACGTAGTCAAAAACACTTGCGTGCTTGGGAACTCTTCCTTGTAGAGAGATCTCGTTGATCAGGCTTAACTCTTCATAAAAAAAAAACAGTATTGCCAGTCTCCAATAACAAAGATTCACAGTGGCGATTGATAAAACCAACAACAATTAAGATAAAGTTAATAATTTAAGTTGATAATGATTAGTTATGAAAGGTAATTTCAAAACAATAAATCATGCTTATGATGGCTTTGAAAGTTTTATGTTAGTGAGCGCAAATGTCTTTAAAATGAACAAACATAGTTAGAGAGATCTCAATAACAGACGAATTAATAAAGATTCGTTCTTTTTGTCGATTCTCTATTCTATTGAATTTGATGCATAGTTGTACAGTGAAAGCCTTATGATCCAGACGAGTTTAGATTTGACTGTGGATACCTACATGAATATTTTTTATAAACGATATCATTTTGGTTGAACAAACTAAAAAATAGACTCTTTCAGTTTTCGCTCTCTTGAATGAACATTATTGTTATTCAAGAACATGGGAGCAATTATTTAAACACTTTTGTGAGGAAAGTCTGCATGTATATATAGATTTCGATTCTCCTTCTAAATGCTGCTGCACGTATTAATATTCACATACATGAATTTATATTCTGTTTCTAGATGCAGCTCCACGTATTGAGATGGACAGAAGGAAAGCTGTGGTCAATCTCCCTCTGACCATCACCTGTACTAGTGAGGTGACCATTACAACAACAGTGACGTTCTTTATCAAACCTGCTGTGTCAAAGGGTGCATGTCTAGCATCAGGAACCTGTGGATCTGCATACTCCAGATACAGTGTAACACAGAACAGAGCACAGAGAACTACAACTCTGACCATCAGCTCTGTAGACTCTACAGCAGACACTGGCACGTGGTTCTGTATACAGGAGGGTGAGGGGGACTCTGGAGATCTGACAATAACTCAGTTTGCAAGTAAGATAACTTTGTTCTGAAAACATTTATTGACTAATTTGTTTTCACATGTATTTTTTGCATACATACACTTATCAAATTAATAACTGCAACTGTTCAAACTTTATGAACATAACCTGATATACTGAATTTGCTCACCGTACAGTACTTTTGATCATTAAAGTTGTATTTTGAATTGCTAACTGATTTCAGTTTCAGAACAGTTTATAATGTTGAGAGCTGAAATGTATTATTATGAAGAATTATGAACAAATTATTATATCTATGCACATCATTAAGTGGAATTAAATGAGCAAAAAATTGAGAAAATGTACACTTGAGTAAGGGTTATCCTATATAATTTGACCTTTCTGTACATTGTATTGTGGTTACACACAGATTAGAAAAATGTAAATTTAGCAAATCATTGACGTGTGTCTGCGACTTGTCGTGTTGTGAGACGGTGTTGTAGACGTGAGAGCGACACTTTGGTTATAGGTTCGCTTGTCGTGTTGTGAGACGTAGAAGACATGATTTAGATATGAGAGTGACATTTTGTTGTTTTGAGACGGTGTAGAAGACAGGATATGGATATTTTGGTTATAGGTTATAAAAAAAATTACAATGATATACACATTGGTGCTTTACATCAAATCTTTCACAAAGAATTCCCTGTAATGAAAATGGCAGTTTTTAAAGTAACTATTCTCATCTAGATACCAAATTGATATGTCTTCAATGAAAAACCTTTATCTTTCACGGTCGTAAATAATAGTCCATATGCATAACATTCATGTACAATGTTAAGACATATTATCCGACAGACACCAAATTAACAAGAACGGTGTGTTGTCAAAGTAACATCTAATTATATATCGTTCGAATACAATTCAAAAAATGTATTCAGTAAGCATGTTACCTAAACAACAGTAATGACAACTGTTATCCAATATATCGTTTTATCTTTATGAGTTGTTTTGGTGAAGATGTCTGTGTTAAATTGACAGATAAAGAAGAGCTTTCTTTAGTCTGTATGACCGTAATATAAGATATCGATTTATTGAAAGTTAGAGTTGTTTTGATGAAGATTGGCGGATAATGCAGGTTTTAAAAACAATCATTAGAGTTAACGAGGTGACTGATATGACGTCAGATACGCTTCCAATGACCATATAACCCTTTGAATGTGCTCGTTGACGATAACTAGCCAGTTTATAAAAGAATCCCGTATTTCAGTCGTTATTGGCTGATTTCCAAAAAGTCAAAAAGTGATATTCAAGTCAATGTAAAATTACAATCCCTTTTATTGCATCCAACAGTGACGGAGGTGCATTGTGGGCCTTTTAAAGATTCAAGGCATGAGACATTGCTTCTATTTGAACATGATTTTATGTATATCCATACAGCCTGTCTCAGCAACTATAAAAACGCCTTGAGAAAAAGTGTTTGAGGAAGTGTGTATGTTGTTTACGGAAAAGGGTTCAAATGAGGCAATTTTGGTTTCTTTTGACTGCGGAAAGACAGACAGATATTTTACGTCTTTAGAAAAAGATGCATATCATAATAACACATTTTAGTAAGCCATCCGTTTAGGGTTAAGAGAGACAAGAATATGCAAATGAATGCAATGAATGAAATATTATAAAACAAATCATAAAGAATTTACATTTATCGATGTCATTAAACGACATAAAACTTCACAAATCTCACCACTCTTTGTTTAAAGCTCCTGTCCTAGGTCTACATATTTGAAAATTTCATCTTCAACAAGGTTAATACAATGGATAAAGGTTATTTCAGTTAACAGTATATTTGTGTAATGTCCTGTTTCTACTCTCATATTGGCAACACAACATGTGAAGTAAGCAAACGCAGATGGATATGTGAAAGAGTGAGAACTCTGTACACATGGTTCCATACTAACGCTTATAGGTCACTTTGGCCCAATATCGTAATTACTTTTCAAATGACGATAAAGTCGTAACTTGCTCCCACCTTGTCCGTTCCTACTGTTCCAGTTCTCTAATATAGCTTTCTATTCTGCATCAAAACGCTATTATTTTAGACAATACTTCAAGTGATGAGGTTTGTTATATTGTTACGGAAATTCTAGTATCTAGTATTCTAGTATCGCTTGTTACATGTTGCCTCTCTGTCGGCCCATTGATACACAACCAAAAATAGTCTATCAGATCGTACAATTCATAAAAACGAGATAGTGTCTTGCATCGTGCAACTGCACTGTAAGAAAAATGTTTCTTTACTGGAGTGAAAAAAATCTAGCATGGTTTTGAAATTTTTTCATTTCAAGGATATAATAAATTCCCCATATAACAGCTCCTTAGTCTATACCAGTGCGTTTAAAAGTTTTACAATCGTTTTTATTTCCATACCAACGACATTTTTACATAAGATTAAGGCCCAACTTGCTGAAGTCACCACTTACATTTCCTTCCAAATGTTCCATCAAAGTCCAAAATGATTACAGATTTTTACAATCTTAAGGCCGATGTATCCACAATAAAAACACAGCTATAGTTTCCACCAAATATATTAATACATGGGATTTTACTTCCTTAGAATTACAGCCAACACGGCAGGTATTCAGTACATTCAAAAGGATATTCGTATCTCAATCTGCATGATCTCGTACATACTATGTGTTTGTCGTGCGTGCTTGTAGCATTTGAGTGTTATACTACTTGGGTTGAACATGTGAAAATAACTGTTATAACATTTACCTTGTTTTATTGTACTGCTGTGATATCTTATTACTTAGGTGTCTAATAGGCCTTTACACCTGTTAGCAAAATGTTTTATGTATTGTACATAATGACACTTTCATTTTATTCCGAATTGTAAAAGCAGCCAAATTAATAATGCTTTTTCATGCCTAATAATGATGCTACTTTTCTTATAAATCTTTAAACATGTAATTTACAGTGTAAAAGGTAACTCTGTAAAACATTTTAAAAATCTTATTTGTAATTTGAGTCTGAACAATACACATTCTGTCATGTCAAATCCTTATAAACTATCGATAAATCATTGTTTAATTTGTTCAGATGACGTTTGATATGTTAAACCGACAGTTGAAATAACGTTATGTTTCTTTCCTAAAAGGAGTGATTGAGGGCGTTGCTTCTTAGATCACGAGGCAGAACTAACACGTGAGTGCCACAGACCAGAGTTGAGTATCGATAAAATATCTTGAATTTTACAAACTTTAGGTGAAAATTTCCCATGAGAAACACGATTTCGTTTTCAGAAATGCCTTTTGATTTTCTTTAAAAAATTTATGGTTATCCTAGTTACAGAGATGATTTAATTTTTCGATCTCGTCGTTTGATTGTAATCCCTTACTTGAGTCTCGAGAGCAACTTCGTTCCCCCCACTCGGACACAGATTATATCATATATTGTAATGCAATAATGAGACTCATTAGCTTAATACATATATTTCTAAATAACTCTCATTATGCATTCACCTTATGGAGACCAACAACCAGATAATGAATAGATAATGTACCTATCGTCTACAAATTATCGTCAATATACAGGCCTGTTAAATTATTTGGGAGTCAATGTGGACCCTATTATCATGGGTTTTATCATATTAATCAATCGTTTGGCTTTTTTATCAGATTTATTTTCAGAAAAACATACAAAAAAATCTAACTTGGAAAACAAGTTTTGCTTGTCATTTCTGGAATGTGTGGCATCTTGTTGAAGTTGATTATGAAATGGAAACTTTAATTTATAATGCTGGAATAAAATATTTAAAACTAAAACTTCACCTTTCCTTCTTTCATTGACAAATGATATATCATACAAGTACGTAGATCCCTAATTTTTTTTACTAACAAAGGCTCTCAGATAATTTCATATAAATACTCATGGAAATGAATAAAGGAACACAAGAATAACTCCGGACATTTTAATGTTACATGTATCGAAGTTGTGCTCATTTTAAAACAAAATGGTGATCTTGGAATTTACGAATGTCAGTATCTTGTGTGTCTTCCATGTTTATTGATCACTTTAGCACATCTGTTTGGAACACTTCGGATAAGTTTGCGAATTACGGTCATTCTTCAACTAGACAGTTGTTCAAGGTTCTGCGGCTATTCTTGACGTTGCCTCACATTTCGACCAAAACATCCAAACGATGTTCGATTGGGTTAAGGTCCGGACTTTTTTATGGCCAGGGAAGAACTCTTACAGCGTGGTTCGTCAGACATTGAGTTGAAACTCGAGTGGTATGTGGTCTTGCGTTATCTTGTTGACGCTCAAAGTTCTGTCCGACACGTTGTTTCAACGGCACAACAATGGGCAACAACACTTCGTCAGGATAACGTACACCTGTAAGTCTTCCACCTACACGCAACAGATTGGTTCTTCCGTCGTACGTTATGCCACCCCACACCATTGCTTTACAGTTCATGCAGCGTAACGCTCATGACGTCTTCTCCACACACGTATTCGGCCTTCTGCAGAGTCAAAGCTAAAGGGGGATTCATCGCTGAACATTGTGTATCGCCGGTGCCGCATCTGTCGTGAGCAGTAGCCCATTCTGCGGCGTTTGTGTAGCGCTGTCATCTTCACACCTATGACAGGATGGCGTGACTTTAAACTAGCAGAGAAAGCCAGTTGCGAACAGTTCGATCACAGATTCGAACACCAGTATGTAGTGTATATTTGGGATGATGATTTAAATCTGTCACGAAGAGCAATCAGTCTCATCTAATGGTGGTTTTTGCCTTGCCTCCACGACCAGGTCTCATTTTCACGTCATTGGTTTGCCGACAAAAATTCCACAGATGGGAAATAACGCTCCTTGGCTTCTGCAAGGTCCGAGCTGTTTGGCAGATAGACTGTCCTCCTCTAATTTGGCCTAGTGCCTGCCATTTCTGAGCAGTCGTTAAATACTGTCGTGGCATCCTTTACGGTCGTAAAAAGTAGTAGTCATGTTTTGCCTGTTTTTGTTGGGATGCACGTGCATCAGTTCCTTGTTAAAATGCGTTTGCATGCACTAAATCTGGCCATTTTCACGTTTGGGAACATGGAAAATGGCCTCATCTCACAAGAAAAACTTTAAGACAAAATAAATCAATACATGAAATCATTTGAATTTGGAAGCTAAAGGAATTAAAATATCAAGTTGGTCAATCAAAACTTAAAAATCCGAATTGATCAAACTGCAACAGTTTTGGGAAAACAATTACCAATTGCATAAATATCTGACAAAAACGTTATATTTTAAAAATGTAATTATCTTTAATTGTCATTAATATCTATGGATGGGACATATTTTACTTGTTGCCCAAAATTTTGTTTTATACTTGAAGACATGCCTTATCATCAGTCTATTTTATAAGACCTGGATTATGACATGCCTTTTTTTTTAATGAAAAAAGCACATAGAGAATAATGGTATAATTTCAATCTCAATCAATCAATCTTTATTCAGTACTCATAAGGCCCCAGGCCTATAGTACATTACATTTACATTTGTTGATACATATTTCACATTTATAAAACAATTCGGTTTCTGTATACAGATGCGTAAAATATATACATGGACAGATTTCAATTTCTTTATTATCTAAACTGTTTAAAAGTTTGGAGAATTTAAACATATTTGGGTGTACATAGTATTTTTCTTTGATGTATTTGTTTCGAATGTTACTGTAAATAGGACATACAAGTAAAAAATGGTATTCATTTTCAATTTCATTTGACTGGCAATATTGGCACAGTCTATGTTCTCTCCTTATATTTAGATATCTACCTTTCTCAATAAACAATTCATGCTAAGAACATCTAAAACGTGCGAGGCTGATTCTATATTTTTTAACATTCAAACAAGATAGGTAGTATTCGAAACGGATATTGCTTTTAAACATGACGTAAGTGTCGCATTTGCTTGAAGTTAATATTTTTCTTGCCAATTTTGAAAATACATATCTTTTAGTCTTTGAGTAAATGTTTTTACGAATTCTGGATATATTTCAGTTTCATGGTTGTGCCAAATATTTCCAAAACCAGTTGAGAACAATAATTTCTTTACATCTGACACTGCTTGAAGTTAATATTTTTTCTTGCCAATTTTGAAAATACATATCTTTTAGTCTTTGAGTAAATGATTTTACGAATTCTGGATATATTCCAGTTTCCTGGTTGTGCCAAATATTTCCAAAACCAGTTGAGAACAATAATTTCTTTACATCTGACACCCAGTTTTTATGTCCATTTCGATCATATAAAAGCATCATAGTATAGCATTTCTTTGGTAGGCGGTATGACGGCATGTACAATAGTTTTATCCAGTACCGAATTACTTTACAATAGGAATAGATATATAAAGGAAACCTGCCACATTCTCCATAAATCATGACACTCGGAGTGTTCTGTTTAACACCCAAAAATCTTTTACAGGCATACAGATGTACCTTTTCTAAGTTAACAAATGTATTCAATCCCCATATTTCTGCCCCGTATAAAAGAATAGGATTTATCTTTACATCAAATATTTTGAAAAATGAGTTCATATTGAGATCTCCTAGGATGTGTAGTTGTCTTAGAATTCCTATCAATGCTTTTTTTGCTTTCACAGCGGCATATTTTACATGTGATGACCATGATAGATGACTTGTGAAATACACACCAAGATATTTATAAGAATCTGTAGTTTCAAGTTTGCAATTATTGTAGAGCCATTTTTCATTTTTTGCTAGTTTTCCACCATTTTTAAACACCACTACCTTTGTTTTTTCTAGATTTACTGTTAATTTTGACTGTTCATTAAAATTCTCCAGTTCATAAATTTGCTTTTGTAAACCAATCACAGTACTTGATAACAAGACGATAGCATCAGCAAAAAGTAAAAGAAATAGTTGCAAAACATCTGTATGTAACTGTATACCATGTGAACAATTATTTTCGATCTGGCTGGCTAACTCATTAATAAAGAAGGAAAATAAGAAAGGACTTAATACACAACCCTGTCTGACAGCAATTTGTATCTCAAACGATTCTGATAAAATGTTATTATTTCTGACACATGCTTTTACATTTTCATACTTCTTAAAAGGTTGCACATTTTTGGGCTAAGCCCACGCACGTTTAGAATATTCCATTATTTATTTCTGTTCACGGAGTCAAAGGCTTTAGCAAAGTCAACGAACAAAGCATAAAATTTACCACCTTTAACATTTAGGTATCTCTGGACAATACTTTGTAAGACGAACATATTATCAATGGTTGTGTATCCTTGTCTAAAACCTGCTTGACATTCAGTAAGTTTATCCATTGTCTCTCCCCAGAATAACAATCTCTTATTGATAATTGAAGTAAAAATTTTGCTGTAAACACTGAGAAGTGTTATCTCCCTATAGTTATTTTCTTTGTTTAAATCACCATTTTTGTGCAAGGGGATGATTACTCCCAATGACCATTCTTTCGGAAAATAACCTGTTTCAAGTATCAAGTTGAAAAATAACTCTAGATATGGAATCAAAATGTCAGCCGAATATCTAAACAATTCAGGTATCACATTGTCTATTCCTGGAGATTTGTTTAGTTTAAGGTTATGTATACTCTCTAATATTTCCTCTCTTGTTATGGGTGAATCAAGAATCTGTTCTGTTAGTTCATAATTTACGTCAGAATGTTGGAGATTAGCATCAGATTCGCCTTCATTAGTATCACCTTCTCCTAGGTTTTCACTCAAAAATAAACTTTGAAAGTGATAAAACCATTGTTTTGTGTCAATTTTATTAGTCTCCATAGGCTTTGAGTTAAGACGTTAACTCATTCCAAAATCTCTTTGAATCATTAATGCTGTTTTCAATTTTTAATTGTTTACTTCTATAATATTCTATGCGTTTTTGTTTACACAAGGCGTTATATTCATTTCTTATCTTATTATACTTATTAAGAGAGCTAGAATCTTTGTATTTTCTGAATTTGTTCAGCGATCTACAGCGATAAATTTTCACTTGTTGACATTCTCTATCAAACCACTCATTGACAACTGTTTTAGATTTCCTAATATTTCTCTTCATATCAGACGCAGCTAGACCCAGTGCTTCATTAATATATGTAATACTCCTATCAATGCACGTAAATGCGCTGTCTTCTGCTTTATCAAAGAGTTCCTGTACCTCGTCAGAAAAAAGTTTTTGTCTAAACTGTTCCAATTTGTCCATATCCCAGATAAACTTAAAACCAGTCTTACTCTCAGTATCACACATATCGTCTTGTTGTGTATGAAGCGCTCGTAATTTCAGCGTAACCGGGAGATGGGATGACTCAGCTCTGGGTGGTATGTCGAAGTCATTAACAAAGTCAAATAAAGCTGTAGATGATATTATATAGTCGATCACGCTCGCACCATTAGAACCGATATATGTAAAATCTCCTGTTTCTGAGTCAGAGCCACATCGCCCGTTCATGATATGGATATTTAGTACAGAACATAAATCTAGTAAATATTTACCGAAGTTGTTTACTATCTTGTCAACGGAGAACCGTTTAAGATCGAAGCAATCAGAAATAGTTTCAATAAATGCATAATTTCCATTTTCAGTGTAGTCTAGTATATCATCTTCAATAAAATCCGACCATGTCCCAGTTCTTGCATTAAAATCACCCCGGCACAAGATGTAAACATCTGGTAATCCAGATAATATATCTAATAAGCTATCTTGGAAAATAGTAATTACATTTTTACATTCTAGATGAGATTGAGTATACCAAGTAGATGCTTCTGGGTGAATATACGAACATGCATATAAAAGATCATTTTCAAAGCCAAATAATGATTTGTCAAACACTATGAAGATGCTATTTTCGCTTATTATCTGCGATTTTATGAACTCTCTAAATTTATTTCTAATCAATACTGTAATTCCACCAGAGAGCCTCCCAGAATTTGATATTTTATCTGCATGTTTGTTAATTGATAAATAATCTGGAAAATATTCCTTGAAATCAGCTTCATTGCACCATGCACCAATTATATCAAATATCTTAATATATTCTATAAAATCATTGTCAAGTAATTTCTGTTTCAAACCAGATACATTCCAAAATATGAATTTTGCAAACTTGTGTAAGTATGTATGGTAATCGTTCTTTAATTCAGTGTTCCGTTGCTGCTTCGTAGAATCTTGATGACCCTGGCCATGTCGTTATCTGCGCTGGTTTCTGTTTGAACGACGAAGATCTGATCTGTGTCCACGACTCTGTTCCCTACTCGGCCCTGGGTTGGCTTGTGCACTATTTGACTCTGTGGACTTTCCTGAATCTTTCTGTGTGGTATTCTCACTTGCACTGGTCCCCTCACTTGTAACCTGTTTGGGCACATCCATAAGTTTGCTTCCTTTGTAGAAGAATCTCCTGTCAGGGTGCTTCGTTCGTTGTCTGTACAACTCTTGTCTTTGTGCTGTAGTCAGATCGTTGGCGATACCAATGTTCTGTTCTCTAAGAATTTCCCTCATCTTGACGGAGTGCCACTTGTCGTCCCAGTGTTGCATCTTTACTGTAACCGGCCTCGGCGAGTCGGTCTTCCTAGTAGAGATCCGATGAGCATTTACTACGTAATGAACAAGTCTCAAAGGAGTAAAAGGCATTCTTCCTTTCATTTTGTTTGATTTTGGGACATGATTCTTCAGATGAAAACTCAAATGTGTAAGTAAGATTAAGAAAAACATTAGTAGATTAATCAGGCTTCCTTTCCATTCAAGGCTTCTCCATAACAGTCGAAATAAATTTGGAACAAACTTTTATCTTGAAATAGTAGAATTACGTTAAAAAGAGAAACATTACAAATCTCAGTAGTTGGTCATTGTTTTACGAAAATAACGCATATTCTTTAGGTATTTAAGCACAAAAGACTAATCTAAAAACACTAAAAACACATCAAACAAACTTTTTCTGAGCACATTACTCTTTATGATATTGCAATTTAAAGAGGTGTAACATCTTCTTTGGTGTTCAGTTTATAGTACAGTCAACATGGTGCCAGGATATTATATGTCATGATATGTATGGCTTTGCCTTGCCCATATAAACCTTATTATTATGTAAGCTTATTTTTCTGGCAATCCGATTGGTCGAGAAGCGGTCACGTGTCAGTCGACAGAAAAGCATATTGACTTCACTCCGAGTTCGACCAAAAGTGATATTGACTTGAAACAGACATAATGACGTAAAACCGTTGTTACATAATGTCATGCCATTGTTATCGTGACGTCATTTGACCGTCATGTTGAACAATTGATCCAAAATGCTTCGTCCTCTGTCAATATTGCTTTTCTCGGGTCTATAAAAACAGGTATAGACCTCATCACCAGTCTATAATTGTATAATATATAGCTTGAACCGTGACCATAGAATCTGTAATTGACGTACATATGACTAATTGCTATAGACATACAAGTTGGGGTTTATGACATGAAGGACATGTAAATAATGCTAATAGATTTACACGTCAAATATTTGTTGCTAGAATAATTATTAAGAATTAAGCAAAGTTCTTTTAGCAAAGTCCTATTGGCAGGTCTTTTGGCAGACAGATTTGAAATTATCTCAGCTATGGGTAGTCAAGTATCTTTCATTTACCAGTTGTGTAGTTATCGAATTAGTTAATCGTTTTTTTCAATACTGATAATCATTTTAATGAAAATGAAGTATCTATAACTGCGTTAGTCTCAAATCTGTCTGTTGAATATGAAACAAAAGGGAATTTTACTTATGATATGAATAATAATAAATGGGTACTTATTATTACTACCTATCCAAAGCGCTACACATTCATAACCCTGAAGGAATTGTACTTTCGATGCAGCCTTTCACGCGACCTTTATGGTCCATACATACCATATTCAGGTACCCAATTGTACAGTTGGGTGGACTGGGTGCACATTGGGTAAAGTGCCTTGCCCAAGGACACACCGCAGTGTAAAGCCCAGGTCACAAATGTTTGGTGTATCCACCTGGATTCAAACCCCGGCCGTTTCCGTTTGCCGTCTACATGATTTATAATACTTATTCTCGCAACAAATATTTAACTTGTAAGTCTATAAACATTAATCCCGTGTTATTCATGTCATAGATTTGGTACTACTGTGTCACTCCAGTTTTGTAATTGGATAAATCGACGACCATGTTCTGAAAATTAATCAAAATGTAATCATTAATCATAACAACATTATTTTATGATGAAAGATGATGTATGATATAAAACATGAAATAGTTTTATTCTGTCTTTGGTTCGAGTTTTGTAATTGGCTAAATCGACGACCATGTTCTGAAAATTAATCAAAATGTAATCATTATAGTCTGTTTGTATTGAAAACGTACCGATGAATTTCACTATAAACAACAAAATATAAGTAATAAAGTGAAATTAGGACTCCGACTCCTCATTATTATACCTTGCCAATTCAACATTTAAGTTTCAGAATTTTGGTCAACTTAGGAAAAACAGTTGTTTCACAAACGATCATTGTTTCAAGTTCTTGTTAATAGTTACTTTTACAAGGGGGTATGCATGGCAGTTTGAACAGCGCAACGAATGCATGTGTTTTGCATGTTGAGCGGTGACGTACACTACCGTAGAAATCCTTAACAATATCTATTCTTATAACAAAATCAAGAATAGCCAATGAAGATGTGAATCGATATTTTGAATTATACATGTAATGTGTCAATGATTTTACCTAAATGCTAGAAGTAAAATCTTTTATGGTCATGAATTTATTCAGATTCATACCATAAACATAATAAAAGTGCAGCACCGTGCCGGGATCATAGGAAATACGGCAAAATCATGAAGTTTTCAAAGGCTGTGAAGGCGATAATCTTCCGTGTCTACGATTTTTTTAAGAATGAAAGCAACAGAAAAAGATTTTACTGTTCTATCTCTAAATACAGAAAGAGGGCAGCTTTAGCTATTGGGATTTCTGAACCCAAACTGAAGTATCTGATACAGAAGAGAGGGCAGAGCACAAATCATATCAACAACGAAGGGGTCATCTCAAGACCAAGAAAGATTGATAAACTGGACAGTTTTCAGAAGGAACTTGTACGGAATGCTATAAAGAAGTTTTTTACAGATAACAATATTTTATCCTTAAGAATTCTAAAGAAATACATGCAAACAGAGCATTCACTATCAGTGACAAAACATTCTCTTTGGAAATTACTTCATTCTTTCGGATACAGGTACAAAAAGTTATGTGGAGAAAACAGACATGTTTTATGCGAAAGAAAAGATATAATTCAACTGAGAAACAATTACCTTCGAACAATAAGAAAGAAGCGCGAAGAGGGATTTGAGGTCATATACCTAGATGAGACGTGGGTAAATGCAAGTCACACAGCACAACAGCAATGGGTAGCATCAGATGTGAAATCTTCTCGGAAACTACCGATTGGTAAGGGTGAAAGGCTCATCATCCTTCATGCAGGTTGCAAAAGTACAGGCTTTCTTCCAGGCTGTGACCTAGTGTTCAAGGCTAAAGCAAAAGATAACCGTGACTACCACACTGAAATGAACGGTGAAGTTTTCCTGCAATGGACACAACAACAGTTGATTCCTGCAATGGACACAACAACAGTTGATTCCAGCTTTGCCGCCAAAGTCTCTTGTGGTAATGGACAATGCTCCGTATCACAGCGTACAAGACCCAGCAAGCAAAGTGCCAACCTCAAACTCACGGAAAGCGGATATGGTATCCTGGTTGACACATCACCATATTACATTTCCTATAAAGGCAACAAAACCAGTTTTGTACGACATCATCAAAGCTAACAAGACAAGACCAATTTATAAAGTAAACAAACTTTTAAGATCACATGGACATGAGGTTCTGAGGTTACCCCCATATCACTGTGATCTGAACCCTATTGAAATGATATGGGGTGTGGTTAAGAATGAGGTTGGGAGACGAAACAATACTTTTAAGTTGTCCGACGTCAAAACCATTGTTACGGAATGTTTGGGTCAAGTTTCCGTTGCAACATGGGAGAAAAGTGTTCAGAAGGTGGAAGATATAGTCGAACATTCATATTGGAAACGTGATGGCCTAAACAGAGCAACAGTGAAACCTATAATCATATCAGTGGACAGCGATAACAGTAATAGTGACACTGAGATTGATGAAATTTCAGATTAAAACTTTTGAAACCAACCCTTCCTGTTCCCGGTGTTTCGTTCAGTGTACATACCCCCTTGTAAAAGTAACTATTAACAAGAACTTGAAACATTGATCGTTTGTGAAACAACTGTTTTTCCTAAGTTGACCAAAATTCTGAAACTTAAATGTTGAATTGGCAAGGTATAATAATGAGGAGTCGGAGTCCTAATTTCACTTTATTACTTATATTTTGTTGTTTATAGTGAAATTCATCGGTACAGTTTCAATACAAACAGACTATAATCATAACAACATTATTTATGATGAAAGATGATGAATGATATAAAACATGAAATAGTTTTATTCTGTCTTTTGTTCCGTTTTGCCATCGGTGGTCACGTTTGGGCGTGAAAAAACCGGTACCGTTTTCGCAAATTTGGTCTGTTTTCATCATTGAATTTTTGTGAAGTTTTTTCACAATTCCATTTTAGCAATAACCTTGATTTCAACAACGCTATGTATTTCTGTGTTGTCTGGATCTGTCTTACTTACTTTTCCCATCTGGAATAGTGTCACTTAGCCTATCATTTTTCTACGCAGCTGTATTTGACTGGAGCAGTGTGAGCTTCACCCCCTCCCTGTCCTCCCTGCCCAGCTCAGTGACTCCCCAGCAAAGAGTCACCGTCACCGTCACCACACCCTGTGCTGCTCCACAAGCTTCTTTCAACTGGAGGTATCAACAGGTTAGTAGAACATTTCATTCTGTATATTAGTGTTTATATTGTGAATTAATGCGCTTTTAGATAATATATCATAGATCACATATAGTTTATGTAAAACTTTATCACACAAATTAAATGAAAAATAATTATATTCAATGATATCAAATATTTATTTAGAAACGCACACACACATAAACGTATAAACAATCATATATACATATATACAAATCTGTATGCTCCTGAGGGTATTGTTCGTACGTTTGTAGATAGTTCATGTGTGATTTTATATAAACATATATGGTTTAAACGTATTTATTTCATGGAAAAGAGACATGAAATGGATTGGTCAACAAGCTCGTGTGGGCTTATGTGAAGACCGTTTCAGCAACATAAATAAACTAAAATGAACATGATTATGACAAGAACAACATATCGTGAACATGTCTAACAATGAAAATATTATTAAATAAAATAATTGGAGATGGTGGCTAAATACATTTTGATATCTGCAGTCAGTATCACATTTGCTTAGTCAAAACGTTTAGTTTCAATTACAAATTGATGTACTTATTTTAGAATTTCAGATTAGGTAACAATGTCCAAAGATGGGTGGCCATATAAGATTGTTTCTAATGAAAAGCCATTTGTATAATAAAATTTGTCGATCTGATGGAATCGAATTTTGAACACACGAAAAGGAAATGAAGTGCGTCCTCAGTGGCATGGCCACAAGAATAATCTGCTTTGTCAAATATATGTCTGTTAAATCTATCAGCATTGAGATCGCTACACCCCAATTGCAGACGACAGTGAAGGATTTGGCAACGCCTTGAACCTGAATTTAGGTCAAAGTGAATATTCTTAGTTTTTGGGATTAATGCAGATTTAAAATCATTGACGTCAGTTAGTGATTTAACATGTTCGGGTAAAGCATTCCAAAGGGTTACAGAATCGGGTAAAAATGAGTTTTTACATAAAACTGTACGGCATTGTACGGCATAAACATATATAATACAAAGTCAAGTATACACCTGCACATAGGTAACTGCAAAATTGTCAGATTTCAGAAAATTCGTGAAGCCCATTCTGTGAGTGAAATTATATACTGTCTTTAACTCATTAACGCCGAGACAGCTTCACGGTTCAACGCCTGGGCCGCTGACCAAAAACAGTACTTAAAGAGCAACAAAATAAACACAGACACACACTTATATATATAATGATATATATAGTATATACATAACCAAATATCACTTATACGCTTTTGTCAATCTTCATGTTAGAATGTCTTTCTCAATCTACCACTACAGTGATGTGATGGGGGCATATTGTATACTCCTTTGCAAGTACTATGTACATACTAAATCTATTTTTGTGAGAGGACCGTTATTGACTGTGCTTGATATACGATGCGCTCATCTTGTTCAGTAAAGCAATATTCGAATAAACTATTTTATTAATAATAGTATTCAAAGTAGAGTAACACTTGAGATCGAAATATTAATAACATGCAATTATCAAATTGATAGTTCATGACATAAGACTAACGTGATGAATTCAAGAACGAAAGTTAAAATAAAAGTGTAACTTTCAGTAGCTTCAAATTCTTCACAAATGATATATGAATACATGTACATAAATGTATATAATAACGCTTCCTCTCGTTTCGTCTTAGATATATGAATTCAATGCGTTTTACAAATCAAATGTATCTCACAATGTTTCAAAATTGGTAACTACACAAAGACTCCAATCTGATTTAATAAACTTCTTTTATAAAGTATTTATTTTCCCCTTCCAAGACCCACATATACAGAATGTTTTCATTTACTAAACGTGTTATATTTTTTGCACAAAGAGCAACGATTTCCAATCCTTACTGCTTTCCTGAAGATAGCATCAAACGTATGAAAACCCTTTATCTTCATTTACTATATTGAAATCTATATGCCTACACCCTGAGAAATAGATTTATGAGATGACTATAATTATTGTTCTTAACAATTGTTATGAACACAGTCCTCGCAACTAGATTTGACAACATTTTCTGGATTAAAGAAGGCTCCTTTTAATTTTTTCTTTGATCTCTGGATGACAAGTTTTTGTAGTAGTTTGCATTATATCCACAACATCATTTTGAAAGTGGTAGGCCACAGATTCATAATAGATTTTGTCATTGATCTGCATTATTATTTCATAAACAGCATATTTCACGTGTATGGGCTGCATTAACAACTATTACAATATTAATTGAAAATGGAAATGTTACATTCATTTGGATAAAAAACGAAATTAGTTTACAAAATTAATTTTACTGATCCCTTCTGTCTCTCTTGTCACGGATCGTTAAAATTCCGCTCTATTTGAAGAAAGAGGCCTGCTTAAGGCGTCTACCTGTCTCCTGTCTGATTGCTTGTGATTGTATGCAGGTATTTTATGACCCAAAATTCTTAAAGGCGGGGAACTAACAAAAGGATTGTAATTACGCAGGACTACTTGAAGTCATCGGATTAAATTGACGACACATACACATATAAAAACATTACTGGTATCGGCATTCCTTATATACATGGCACTGTGCAGTGACTAACCACCGGAGGTATATCTAACCCTTTGGTGGGGTTGGAATACACATCCGCAAAAATACACCATAAGGATTTGGGCGAAGAATTAGATTTATCTTACACTGAAAAAAACATTAGATAAATTTAAGAACTTTATTATTTGAAAATCTTTCTTTATCATTATTGTTACTAAAACAAGTTGAACACATATTAAAGATATCATATATATTCATTCCTGCAATCAATACTTTTTGATCATTGAACAAATTTACTATAGATTTCATGAGACAATTTCAATTTGAAGTACACTGGCTAAATTCTTATTATTAATCTAATTTTGTTCAGAAACTGTTCGGTAACATAACCTATTTCAACTTTCACCTTATTTATTATTATTGTCCTATTATTGTCCTACTATTCTGAAACTGTATGAACAAAATAGAAGTACTAAACAGCTCTAACTTTATACTGACTGCCCTTACATTACAATGCTAAATCCTGTTATTGTCGCTTGTCACTTTACTTAAGTTTTTCTATTTTGTTTTGAAAAATCAGTGAAAGAAAGATACTGAACGGTAATTGAACACATGCTTCGAATACATATATAGTCTTATTTCATCTGTTGCAGTAATAAGACACTAATGAGTCTAGGTGGAATGTGAATACGCTGACAGGTGTAATGATCAAGTGTGTGCGTTCAAGGGTTACAGTGTAGAATATTGAACCTTACTTCGATAAAATTAAAACAACCTGTTTAGAAAATTCCCTTCTGATTCTAATTAAAATAATATATATCTTTGAATGTTGCAATGAAATCTTATCATTAATAAAACTGCAAAGGGAGAGTTTTTTAAAGTGGTATTGCTTTGGAATATTGACTTTCTTCAATTTTAAATCTAAGCGTCTACTGAGAAGAAAAGTTAAGACTTAATAGTTTTAATTTAGAGAAGTTGTTTTCAAGCAATAGGCTTCTGGTAATCCTAACTTTGTCCACTCTGGATAACACACTTACACAAACAAATATTTTACATTTAATATTAATATATATATATATATATATATATAATTAATTTTAATATTAAAGGGAAAATGTCATTTCAGGAATATGATAGTAGAAGGTATGAAATTTATAAGTATGATGACTGACTTTTCTAGGAAAATCTTCATACTTGTCTATTCTTGAAGGTTCTGAGAAGGTTCACCATAAAATGATAAACCTTGCATTCTTACATTCTTGCCTACTCTAGGATCCGTTGAGGGATCCGCTCAGGATCCTGTATTCTTATCTACTGGGGATCCGGAGCCGGATCCCAGTATACCATTTTTGTCGAGGATCCGGAGGATCCGTCAAGAGATCCGGCTAACGGATTCAGGGTATATCGACCCTGTGTTTTCCTCCAAGCAGAACCACCACCTGCCAGACATCTTGTTTGTTATCATTATGTCCGAAGTTCGGACATCACCCGAGGTCACCCAAACTTTGAACACTTTTGACTAGGAGCTCAAGCAATAATATATGCATTGTCGGCAATTTTTTTGTTTTGAAATATTAATTTTAAGTACGTCAATGTATTCATTTCAATAAATAGACAATTGATGGTAGGTAGTGTATCTAATCCATTTTTTGCTATGATGTACAAATAATAGATCCAACCAAGGAATTGGCAAAATATTTGTTTCAACGTAAATGTTGACTATCAGGTTAGGAAATATAGGAAGCGCAATTTTTTTAAAAACTGTGTTCATAAACAAATGGAAACAACCGAACAGTTTCATTGTACTGAATATTGGTACATTTAAAGGTGATATTTAAGTAAATGTTGAGATGTTGATGATATGTCAAAATGACCTTGCTTCAGACAGTTTTGTCCATGGTTCGGACACTTTTTATATTTCCTTTATTATTATTATTATTCAAGGTGAATAATTTTTAACATAGACGGTTTAGCCAGTACCGCGTTTTTGCTTCCAATGCCTACAAAAGTGATTGCAACGTCTAAATTCTGTAACGACGCATGCGGCAGTGTTGGGAGAATATAATCGGAAAGCATGCTCTGTACAGATGCCAAATTAATTCATGATTCCGAAAAACCTTGATCATTTTGATAGATATTTTAAGCTAAGGATGCGTACGAGAAGATTATGTGAAAATGTCCGAAGTTAGGTCAGAACTGTCCGAACCTCGGGCGGTTTCATATAGCCAATAATAACCGTTATTTTCTGATAATTTACAAACAATTCTGCATTTTAGGATAGAAATCCAAAATGAATATTACTTTTTGATAATTTATTTTGCTCATGTTTACTTTATTCGGATTATCTTTTATAATGCAGAGTTTCAAAACATTGAATCAATACACTGTCCAAACCTCGGTCAGCTTGCCCTTTATCATACTTCTCTTGTGAACAGGGTGTGAGTGGTTTTCCTTCAAGCAGCACCTCCACCTCCCAGACATCTTCTTTGTTATCATAACATGTTACTTCTCCTGTGTACAGGGTGTGAGTGGTTCTCCTCCAAGCAGCACCTCCACCTCCCAGACATCTTGTCCATCAGACCAGTTCCAAACCATCAACACACTCAGTCTTTCTGGTAACACTCAGAGTCTCTTCAACAGAACGATATTCCTCACTGTCAGTGTAGAACACGACTCGTTTGATCCGCCCCCCTACACCAGGTCAGCAACCAGCAACAGCATCCAGTTTACAGGTGAGAATAAAAATTCGTCGCCTGAGAAACAGACGGTTCTATGTCCACTTTTCGTGAAAATTGATGTTTTCTCGTTTGGTGTTTATTAGAAGTCTTTCTTCATGATTAAATAACAATTTATAGTCCATATCTTAAACCCAAAGTACTTTTTTTAAAAGATTGTGTGGTTCTATGTTCTATATAAAACAAGAAAGCTTAAGTGTCAAACTTTCAAAAAGCTAGAACTCAAAATTTTGTAAAATGGAGATAGAACCTTCTGTTTCTAGGGCGACGAATTGTTACATTTAAATTTCCTTTTTCGTTCTCATGACCAACGTAAGTATTGAACGATTGATGTTGTGAAACAAAAAACACAAATGTAATAAAAAATATCCATATCAATAGTTCAATAGTTTGAAACTGCCACATTGATTGTAATTGTACTTAAATATACAATTTGAACAATAAAATTGAATAGGAAAAGAAAATGCAATTCAATTCTGTTTATTTGTCACTTTTCCCTCAAACTTTAAAATAATATCTCTTTTATTTCATTTGAAGTTCCGGTTATCAATGTTACCATGCAAGAAATAAACAGTGACAACGAAAAGGTCGGTCAAAGATTAGGAACAGACTTGACCTTGACTTGTGTTACCTCGGCCAGTTTTCCGACGTCGACAGTCAGCTGGAGTGGTCTCCCTTTTAGAACAACACCTACAAGCACGTCAACGTCCGGGCTTCTGAAGACGACCACAAGCTCTGTGACCTTCACCCTCAGTAAAAGTGACCAGGGTCGCACTGTCCGGTGTACAGCAAGCAACATCGACGGTCAAACATCACCTCAGTCTAACAGAGCAGTGCTGGAGGTTCAGTGTACGTATCTTATGTGAACTCTCATCAGGCTGAGCTTGTAACACAAAATTAAGTGTTAAAGGGCCAAACAAACCTAGTAATGGAGGTTGAGTGTACGTATAACAGCAGGATTAATCTGTCAATAACAATTTCTTTACTATAGCCGTTATGTGACTTTGCTTGAAGTTTTGTTTCAACTATCTTTTTTTAAATAAAAGTGTGAACTCTCATCAAGCTAAGCCTGTAAAACCAAATTAAGTCTTAAGCGGCCAAAAAACAAGTAATTCTTGGCAAGTGTGAGTTAAAAACAAAAAATAGGTTATCATTTTGGCTAAGAACAATTTCCTGAGGGTTTACTGTCGATAAAAGACAGCAATGAGACAATGAAAACCCGCATCAGGACAAGTCTATAGAACACAAGTATGAACAGAAGAATGAAACAGAGAATTGTCGGTTTACCTTCCTTACAACACTGTTAGAGTATGAATCAGGTAAAAAAACCACTTGCACTTTTTGAGTAGTGCACACTTTACGTTGGATTAGGGATGTTTAGTGCCAAGGTTAATTGAACCGCACTTATTTTCTTTAATAGAGTTGGTTGTATAAAAGTATAGGAAATACGACTTTTCGATTTGTGTAGAATTTGTTAACCCAGTAGGAAATCAGAAGCTCAGTGGGTTTAAGCTCGACATAAAATGGTACTTTTTAACCTCATATAATCTACAGCGATGACATGAATATGTAACCTAGGTGAAAGTTTTTCTCTTATCATCTTTCTTGGTCAGTTCTTGTAAAGTACGCATCTTTCCAAACTGAAAATAATAACTGGTACCCTGAAAAAATTAAAAGTACTTTGAGACTTGAACTTGAGCTTCTTATACTTTAACAAATTTGAAAACTTGACACAGGTAAATCTTTGAACCGTTTTTGTCTATTCATTGAAATATTCTAAAAACCAATTTTAGTGAAAGTAATGGTTTTGACTCCTTTAATGTGAGGAATTTGTGAAGTCACGTGCAATCATTGACTTTGTAGCCAATAAAAAGGGGAAAATATGAATGCACGTGCAAACACAAAAGCATCAGGTCAATCGATGCATGTTTGTATGAAGTGAGTATGAACATTGAAGCACATTTTGAAAAAAAATTGAAAGCTTAAATTCGATGACCTTTTGGCAATGCAGCGTTTCTAAAATGAAGAATGTCGACGCGCTATGGGGAGGCTCCGTGCGGGTTGATCTGTGGTCACTGTGGCAAGAGCCTTCAACTGTTCACCACAAACAATTTTAAATCTCAGGATGAGAGTGCATCAAATGGGAACAGTTGCAGACAGCACGTGGACAGGAGCGTCAAGCGTGATGTCATCCGGAAAGATGCAGCAATACGTTTACCTCCTCTTTGCAACCACTTTGTAACTGCAACTTCCACAAGTAGGGAGATGTTTGGTGGACGGATAACCACACAAACTGTCAGAAATAACTTGCGTGCCGCTGGACTTTGCTCACAGATATCCCATAGAGCATCTTTCCTTACATACCTTCATCGCCGTAACCGTCTTGTGTGCGCCACAAGGCACTAAAGGTTAACTCAACGACAATGGAATTCCATTGTTTTAGTCACGAATTTGCATTGACTTTGAGATTTTCCGATGGAAAAGTCCGTTTGTACCGTAGACAATGTGAACGCCTAGCTCAAGTTTGCACAGACTTTGCAAGATCTTTAACGTCATCTTGTTGAGCAATTGCGACGTCTTCCTCGGGCAGTGTTCACATAAATTAATGTCTGAGATGATGATGAGTAGACGTTGCGTGCTGTAAGAGACACTAGAGATGGGCACAATCGTTACTGGTTACCTCAGATCTATTCTCTTTATCCTGTGAATTTCGTTATCGACATTAGCAACAAACGTGATCATGTGTTTTTGTCTTATGATCATACCCAGTTGATCTTTGCACAACATACGAATGCAATAATTGATTTGAAACAAGTATCAAAATGTTTGTGTCAGAAAAACTTTGTAAAGTTTTCATTTTTCTCAGTTAATTCGACTAATTGATTGCAAAATTTGTCATTTTCTATTGTAAGCAGCTGAAATGTGAGGTTATTACCATTTTGACCAAACAAAGAGAGTGCATTTATTGGTGTATGAAAAGTTTCCTAGGGTAAGTTCTTATTCACAACAGGTTTTAATCGTCTATGACCAAAATCTTCAGTTTCATTTTTCCAAAAGCTAAAAGACATCTTTGAAAAAACCTTGCATTCTTAACATGTTTCTCAACCAAATATGACTATCATTCAACTTTTACAACATACATTTACATCGAGTATTTTCAACATGTGTTTTCGTTAGTTCAGCACAGTTTCAATGTTGATCACATGAGTTGATGAGTCAAAAAGGAAAGATTTCTGAATATAAAAAGAGAAGATAGATTATGTAAATCTTGTTATAACAACATTTAAGATAAATATAATTTCTTGCGCGTAATATCGTAGGAAGTACATCAAATTTGTTATATCAATCAATAGAAAAGGTCTCATCTTTATAAAATTTTAATCATAATCTAGTAAAACAGACTGAATGTCTATATATCACGCAGTTAAAGTCACAAAAGAGTAATAACAGTTAATCAAACATTTTTTATAACCTAATCATTATCATTTTAGCTCATCTTCCCCTTAAAGCCTGATGTGTTAATGCCATTGCATGGTGTCCGTCCTTCTCCGAGCCATTGACTAAGGAAAACCGAAATGATGTGTACAGATTCCTTATCAGATTTAGATTTTATTTAATAGTTTTGCTGACTCTGTGACCCTGATAAGGGCCACGAAGGCCAGGTCTTTAAAACTTATTTTCATCTCATTCTCAAGAAGCAAGAAGCCTAGAAAATCAGAAAACGTGTACAAACCCTGTTACCACATGTAAAATGGATTATAGATAGCCTGATGAGCTACCGATGTCAATGACATATACATTTAAGCATGGAATAAAGATTGATTGACATCATTAGATCTCATATCAAAGCTATTGTGGTGTTTAGGTTTCCAACAGGCTGTGAGTTATCACATTACTTTTAGAAATAACCTGAAAAAGATAACAACCTCACATAAGTACTTAGGTGTGAATTTCACTAGCATCTATCCAAGAACAAAAAAGAGCTAATCAAAGCTATTGTGTTAAAAATGCCCACATTGTTATCAGAATGTCTAAATCATGCTTTATTTCAGACGCACCTGTAATATCGTCCTCCTTTCCCATCAATGTTGATGTGACAGAAAATTCGAGTTTGAACATTGACTGCAACATTGGCCTCTCAACCGGCAACCCCTCAGACACCAGCTACACATGGACAGGTCCAGGAGGTTACAGCAAATCCGGATCTGTACTGGACAGAAGAGTCAGCAGGAGTCAGGGAGGATCCTACACTTGTACAGCTAGAAACAGTGCAGGACTCTCAGACTCTGCTCAGGACAACATCAATGTACAAAGTGAGTAATATCTTGATATATACACCATAAACCTGGTGGACAATTGACGATTAAGGAGCCGAAGTCTCCTTCCGGGCTATTGACCACAACTCCAGATTGTCTTGGTCTGAAAATCGGTTCTGAACCAATTGAATATACTTTCAAGGCGTTGCCAAAAGCCATTTGTATACTTACATTTAGTCACAGATTGATAAATAATTAATTACAAATATGTAAAGCATCAACGACCCTAACAAAAAAACTATTCATAATGATTGAATCTGATTACATTTGAAATATTTTTTGATGATTAAGGATAAAAAGGTACTTTTAAAAATTAGCTCGGGAGAATTCAGCTGGTGACATCAGCACTAACCTCCCGCACGATTATTATTGTCGTGATCGCTGGGCCATTGTTACCATTTTATAACAAAACCAATCAGATCTCGGTTATAAAAGCCATTTAGATTTCCAAAAGGGATAGATGATTATTGCATTAATTTCACATGCATGCAAAGATATAGTTTACAAAGCTAGGCCAATTCTCTGACCATCAACCAATTATACTGACCGTGTTTTTTCTACTTGTTTAACATTTTTAGTTTATTATTATCTATAGCGTCTCCCTTTCCCCCTACCAACGTCCATGCTACATCTGTTGGTCCTACGTCATTGTCTGTAAAGTGGACATCCAATGATAATGGTGGAGCTACTCAGATGTTTCATCTAGAGTTTCAATCTTATACCAACAACTGGGTAAACACTCTGACGAATGAAATACCTGATCCAGCAAAGGACTCCACAGTATCAACAGATGTGACTGGACTCCAGCCCTCAACGCGTTATGGCTTCACCATCTTCTCCACCAATGTGTATGGGAGTAGCCAGAAGGTTGAACTCAATGTCACCACAGCCGAAGCAAGTAACACAGAAGTAGACTGTTTCAGTATGTAAATTCAATAAAATAACCCTTTTACCAAAATCCTTTCTTTTGATCGAAGAATCATTATTTATGTTAATCACTAGTCGATTTCCTTAGGATGTAAATAACCTTTAAAAAATAGAATATAAAACCATAAAGAAAGATTTGTGATTATCCTATTGTGCATGACGTAAATCTTAAATCTTTTGGTTTTTAGTTTTTGTTTTAAGTTTCTCAATGGCCACCTATCACTTTCGATGTAAAATTAGTTTGTCAGAGACACTACTTTCTCATTGTTCTATCTCGATTAAGGAATTTGGAAATAACACCTAAAACGTGTCTGATTGGCTTTGTGATACCGGTGTCATATCTTAGAAAGAAACCCATCTTAAGTATGAAAATCTTTTTAAAAAACGTGTTTTTGGAACAGTATCAATCATGTTCTCTGTCTAGTGAGTCACTTGATTCTAAAACACATGGTTTCATGATTTTGTCTTCTGATTGTTGATTTTGTCTTGTGATTGTTAATACAATTGAAATATTGATAACATTCTGAAATAAACTTCTCTATGTCAATTAAAGTTTGTATTTTCACGGTCCATGCTGAAATTATTTATCATTATTTAACCTCTAGTTCAAGGTATTTCATTCTATGCAAATGAATCAGTTAGAAGCAGTAATGATTGTAACAGATTTACCAAAATATAAATCATGAATATGTTTAAGTTGAACCATGTTGGCATACATGTTGAACGACATTATTTATCATTAGAAAAAAAACAATATCAACAATACTTGATTGCTTGTACCCAGCAACATCATGATAATTTTGAGAAATATAGGGAATTATTATAATTTTCCCTATATTTCTCAAAATTATCATTTAGAATTTGGACCGAGACACGCCCAGATAAGTTATGCAGTCCATTATAATATTTATAAGCTGTGATTAGTCTTACTAATTTTGAATTATTATTTGAGAGTTTGGATCGAGAAAATAACATAAGGTGTACAGTCCATATATTATAATCTTTTTAATGTCTGGATGTTTAATAATGCAAGATGCAAATTTCGAAGTAGATGTGATGAGTCTTACTACTTTTGATTTAACTGTGAATTGCATAATTTAGATATAACTGTTAATCTCCACTCAACGTCGCACTCCGCACCATAAACAAGTTGTCTATCCATAAAAATCATCCAAACCTATAACAGTAAAAAGAGCCCCTCCCTATTTTCTTGTATAATCTTGTAGATTTATTTAATTAAGATACCAACGAGAGGTTGTAGGACTTATACCCCATCTTTTTCTTGTGATTTACTTATTTTAAAAACAAAAACATAAAATCCAATTATTAAGACCTATTACTCTAGCAATTTATTTTCACTCAAGTTTTCAGCATAATCCCACGAGACCTCAAATCTAACCTGATAAAAAAGTTTAACTTGCTCAGCTTATTTTAGTTAAAGAAATAAATAGTGATATGATATATGACATAGTTGATGTAACAACCTTCATTCTCAAGGCTAATTACAAATATTTGTTTCAGCCGCAAGCACCTGCTCAACTGCGGGACTAATTACATCCGTTGTTATAAACGTCTTTCTGCTGGCTGTTCTGGTTCTGTTTCTGATTCTGGTTTTACTGTACAGGAGAAAGGAATCACGTATGTGAATTGAAGTCAATCTTTACTTAACATTTGTTTGTATATAGTACACACAGCATAAACTTTAAAAGCTTGTGTCCAAAAGATGGTGTATAACATGCGAACACCTTATTTTATCATCAATATACCACTACTTCATTTACCATCATGAGGATTGAAATTGGTTTCAACATCAACTAATATTGAGATATTTGTTGCTGTGTATGTATGCACACTGCTGCCTGGAAATTAATACATTATTATTTCTATTCCTGACTTTTTATCAATGGTTAACTGGAACTAGTAACAAACCTATGTTCCTGTAATGTTTGTTAGGGTTTGTAAATTATATACACAACAAAAAACCTAAAAGTTTTAACCAAACCGCTGGTCTCTAAAATGCTGAGATGTTTTCTGTTAAGTAACACCTAATTTTATCACCATTGTACCACTAGTTGATTTGCCATTATGAAGATCAAAATTTGATTTCAACATTTTTATTTCACATTATTATTTTATTCTTGAATTTTTACCAATGATAAGCTAGAACTAGTAGCAAACATATGTTCTTGTAAAATATTTACCTCATATACAATTACTGTATGTCGGGCAAGTCGTTAATTATTATTTCATTGTATGTTTTTTGATTTCAGGATATCGTAAAAGGTAATATATATAGATATAATTTGTCGTTTTATTATTATTCAAAGTAAATACTGATTAAAACATACTAGGTTTACATTGGTTTGGTTGCAGTAGATTATTTCACCCTGAAAAATATTCTCTTTAACTTCTTTCAGAATAGACAATTAAAGAATTAATTTAGTATATATTTAAATATTTGTATAAGTTTGACCTGTGACCAACTGTTTAATGAGAATATCTTCCTCAAGAAGGCAGAAGGAAAATCAAAAAGATTGACACAACCTCAGTGGTAACGGAAACTGTTTACAACAACTTAGAATTCTCCTATTGAAGATAATAGTGTACGTGTTTTAAACAGAGACGCAATAGACACAGACCATACATCTACAGGAGTGGTCCCTACACCTACTGCCAATCCTTACAGTGAACTGGATCATACCAGCTCAGACAAACAGACGTACAGCGAACTTAAGGCTGCAGGTAATCGAATGGAAGTGAGAATATAAACATCAAACAATACATTCTCTACCAAGGGGTTAAAGTAGATCATTTCAAACATAAGCCTGTTCCTCAAAAGCCGCATCTACTCTTCTTACTCTAGGTGTAAATCTCAGTAAAAACTTTAAAACTTCTCACCGTTAACTATGATTCAGCCAAACTAATACTTTTATCGCGATTTTTGCGTTTAAATTTGCGCCAACTAAAGAGTTAGGGTTAGGGTAACCCTCTCAAACTGCATTTGGCTTACACTCTTCCGCTAAGTGGCGACTTTTTACGATTCTGTTTAATTTTTTGCAGTAAATAATACATCCCTTGAAATGATATTCGCAATTCATTAAATATTTGCAATAAACTTTATGATTCAGTTTTAAGAGATCAGTTTGATATTGGAATGGATGGGTGCCCCTTTTGAAATGGCTGACTCGCCTTTCAAGCGCTGTCATTGGTTGACTATTTATAGAAAGTTTGTAGGTTATAGGTCACGGAAGTTTCTACTGGGGTTTACACCCGGGATAAGAAGTATGGAGCGTCAGCTATACGTCTTACCCTGAGACAGGATGCAAAAGAAACAAATGGAGCAATCATTGAATGCAATGTTTCATTTGTCAACTGTTATAGTAACAGTAACAGATATTTGACTGTAGACAAAACAAATACTCCACTCAAATGTCATGATTTGGAGCTAAAGGAAATCACTTTTGATGTTGTTGAATTATATCCTAAGATCAATTTGAAATGCATGCAGATTGTAACATTGAAAACGCTTTTCCAAAAAATGAGAAAAAGCCGGGCAGTGATAAGAAAACATTGTTCAACATATATCAACTAAAATAAATTCATTATCCTTGTTATTCTCTAAACACTTTGGCTACGCTTTTAATTTTTTTGAGTTGTTTATTTCCTTTGTGATTTTTTTTCAGAGTACGAAGAAGCAAGAATTTCATCATAACTGCATTAAAACCGAAATGAGGAGACTGGAGTAGAATGACTTTATTGAGCAAACAGAAGATATATATGTCTTAACTTAGCTTAACTTAACTTAACTAAGTCTGATATCTACATATTCATTTCTGTGAAGACATCCAGCTTCAGCTTTCCTTGGCTTATGTGGTATATTATTATTATTATTATTATTATTATTATTATTATTATTATTATTGTTGTAGAATATCTCCAGCTTCTTTTCTTGGAATTCTAAGGGCAGAAATTTGAAAACACTTCATAGATTTGTGTTTCAAAATAACGGTAAACGCAAATAAATTTTCTTGACATAATCTTGAGTAGTAGTACATTATATCTTCAATACTTAAACATAAACAACAATTTTCGAAGGCCTACAAATAATTTCTATTGCAAAGAAAATCGACAAAACCCTCGAAGTGATCCTGTAAACAGAATCCTAAAGATGATACTAGATGATAGCTAGAATGCAGCATCAATTATCAAATAATGCAAGATCACAGATATCAACAACAAGAAAAGCTGGTGGTTGAAATTTTAGGGCGAGCGGACATGTGCTTTTCTCACTAAAAACCATAAAAGTGAATTTCAAAAACAATGGGCTAGTTTTATAACTGATTTGTATAGTGCTCCATGCAATGTGAAGTGGTTGGTTTGCTGAATTGAATCTCTGTTAAAAAATTTAGAAAAAATGCCCAGGCCCCCCTAAGTAAATGAAGGAAATGCATCAAATTTGGAAGGAAAAAGTTCCTAATAAAAAGAAAAGGCTTCAAAAATGGAAGGAATTCTCGGTCGACAGTGGAAGAAACCACATCAAGAAGAACCCTAAAAAATCTAATGCAGGCAAGTGCAATCATAGACACGGATCAGTGATAGCATTAGCGATATGGGTTCATCTGACTGATGGAAACAAACACGAACTCTATGCAAATAACGCCGTAACTACTCAATTTCATATTAACAACCCTATTGTTTCCTTGTTCCATTACGCTTTCAATGTAAGCATGTATAACTAAATACATTTAAAAGTAAATACTACAGTAAAACATAAAAACAACATTCACCGAAACTGGAGACTGCTAAATCGAAGCCATTTTGAGATGCATTTTCTTCCACTTTCGACCGAGAATTCACGGTAGTTACTGGTGTTCCTTCCCAAGTCTACTAATGGTCCTTCTGACGTTGGACGATATTCCTTCCGTTAGGGACGAACAATTTTTGTTATTACCGTTTTTCACCCATAATAACGTGTTTGTTTCGCGATTAAGCTGCGTTTCCTACCCTTAGGAATGCTTTTCCTTCTATTAGGCACTGTTTTCCTTTAAATTTGATGCATTTCCTCCAGTTGATTAGGGGGGGTCTGAAACCTCTGACGTTTCTGTGGACAAACCAATGCTGTAATGCTGTGGAATACTGCTTCCGATGTATAACGAAAAGGGCTCACAAGGATGTCGAAGTACTTAATAGAATGTTAAGAAATGACTCGTAAAATATTGTATTTTCCAAGTTTGTTAAAATAACTTTTCAACACTATTTTCTATTTGCAGCTGATGAATGACAACTGAATCAGAATTCAAATATTTTTACGTCACAGGGTAGAAGTTTGTAATTTAATAATAAATATAAAACTCGTTAGGTGAGATCACTCATTAGATAACAATGAGTTGGTAACACACATGTGTGATACCTTATCTCGTGCGAACAAACAGAACTACTTTCGAACGTCACATGGCATCGTCCAATAACAAGACTTGTAAGTTTAAAAAAATGGCGACTTTCAAATATTGCATTCACGACGAGACGTGAATATCCAAAAATATAAAATATACAAGTGTCAATAATCACTCTCATATTTCTGGAAACCAGCACATAGTCTTATGCTCACTCGCCAAACTTCTGTATCGTCGCAATTTGTGTTACTCCCCACCAAGCCGGTCGTTCCACGCCATACAGCCTGGCCCTTCCACCATCTGTTCCATCCAACCTGTCGCTTCACCCTCAACAACAGACAATCTGAACATGACATCTTTCAACTCCCGTTCCCTTAGTTCAATATTTGCGGGTCCTATCAACAATTCTGTTATTCATGTCAATGTTATAAATCCTCCTCAACTGCTGACACTGTACGTTACGCCAACTTTTGAAACTGACTGATCTAGAAGGTCACATTCCGATAACGTCACGACTCACGTATCGAGTGCACAATAGGCATGACATTTATCGTTGCTTGTTAGCATTTGTTATATCAATGAATTTCTTTAAAATGAAATACTTGTTCACCATAATGATTTTTTGTTTCATGTTTTTAGGCGAGTTTTTTTTCACGATCAGCTGACTGTTGTTTTGACGACTTCTTTATAAAAAATATTGATACGTGGGGATGAGTAATAGATAAAATACTAAACTCATGGTAATGTGAAAACTTTCACTTTCGTTCGTCTGATACCAAATTACATTCGCTCGTTGCATAAAAATGTAATCACATTACCATGAGTTTAGTATTCTCTATATAAAAACAGCAACGCAACAACCTTCTGATGGAAAGAATGACTGTCGGCGACATCTGCACTATTACACTACTTGATAGACCCCACCATTTAGCCCTATAAAGTTTGAAAATATATTTATCTAGAGGATGCCAGTGACATTCACAATCAAATCATCGTGCTAATAGTTATTCAGAATTCAACTGTAATTGATCTGAAAATCTGATTCATATCTAGCACAGAGAGCTAAACACATCATAAAAAACATCATTGAAACTGGACTTTTCATTATCGATGTTGATTTTATTTACGTTCAATGTTCCTAAAAACTAGTTATAAATAATACTAACTCTGAAATTGATCCTATTTGTGCTATTTACTTTAGAATAGCGGGATGACAATATCAAGATGTAATATGCTGATGTTACAAAAATATATTATACATTTAAATTAGACGTTTGATTTTGGCTTTTATACATAGGGCAGTTTTCAGTTTACATTTAATTATGAATAAACTTCACAAAACAGGATACATATGATAATATTATGTACACGATTACTAAACTAAGATGGTTAATTAAGATAACATATTTAGCATGGTGAAAAAAGAAATAATTTAGAGAGTTTTTCACCTTTATAACATGATATAAGATCAAAATTAGAAATATGTTGAATAAGTTGAATCGTCAGCCATAACTGTTGTAAATTAGCAAGGTTACAATATCAAGCTGTAATGTGTTGATTTTAAAAGGCAAACCAAATAAACTGGTATACATGTAAATGAGGCGTTTGATTTTGTTTTTTGAATGTGAATAGAGCGTTGGTATACTTTTTCTTATGAATCATCCCCTTGATCATTTCTCGGCAGTTGTAGGTTTTGGATTATTCAATCTCATTTGTTAATCTCGGCTTCAGTTCACCCATGGTTTTGGTAAAGCTTGTTGTAATTTTCACTATGTTGTCCCGTGAGGGAGACAAATCCTCGTAGAGCGACACGTCTGGGTTTTGAATTGTCAAATGGTTTTTGATAGCGTACGCGAATGATAACTTAATTGACATCCCTGTTTCACATAACATGTAGGCTTCTACTAAGACGATCCTGTTTATCTATGATAAAATCAAAACAGATTGGTCTTTTCTAAGAGGATATTAAACGGCTATTTGTAACCAGTAAGTATAACTTCAAAAATATATCTTTAGACTTCTGGAAATATTCATCTAAACTGCATCGAGTACACGCTTGTTGTTTGTATTAAAAAATGTTATCTTGATTTATTATATAATTGAGGATGAGATATTCGATTCTATAAGTGAAATATACCCTTTATTAGGTGACAGTGGCGATGACTTTATCGTCACTCTACTCAGTGGCGATATACTTTATCGTCACTCGTCAGAAGGTCAAATTCGTGGAGATGAGATAAACATCGTTTTTCACTAACATCATTTAATATCCTCTATATATTTCATAAGTGTTATGACCTATCGTGTAGTTGTCTTCCTGTAGTATAAACTCTTAACATTACTCTTTTCAGAATCATAATGTAACTATCTTTTGGCTTTATATTAATATCATTATAAAGATATGCCCTAGTATGGACTTAAGGACATCTGACTGTCTTGATAGATTAAATGTGTGCAGATGAAAAAACCACAGACATCGTTTGCTGCTGAAATAGAAGATTTACCCGCCTTTGGGCAACAAACGATAACAAAATGCCACTATGAATCCGTCCGCTCATGTCACACAGAGAATACATTTGACATTCGCTGGTGTTACACAGAGTTGAACGCTGAGGATGCATAACTACTTATTCATGTGATACGGTTACGCAGATATTGCAAATATGAAAACACCAGTGAATGATTGCGTGGCGTTTCTGCTGACTACAAATGACTTACAGCTAATATGATTAATTGCAACTTCAGGTCGTGTGACTGACGCAAATGCAGCATTACATTACATACATCACCCTTTTGCTTAATAATAACGCTTTCGTGTCCTCAATGCAATGTATTGCAGGTGTTCCATTTGTGAATTTTGCACAGGCAGCCTCATTTGCTGCGTTGAACTGCCCTTATAATGTTGAGTTTTAAGCAATGAAACACAAACAACTCCACGTTTTTTTTTTAGTTTTTTTTTGTATGATGTACTTAGGAGTCGGTTTACCAGCTAATGAGCAGACATCAAACCAACTGAGCTGCATCCCCAGAGTAATTTAAGATGTAAAAAGATGTGTCAGATCAGAGTACTTACGGTGAGTTTGCAATAGTTTGACAACGACACTGGTATCTATGTAGTAGAGTAGTTATTTATCACCTAGAATTATCATCATTTACCATTAAGTCTTGTTTTTTTTAATGTTTTTATAGGAACCATAATGTATAGAAAAATACAAACCGCAGCATGCAGGGGAGATGACTCGTGTTACCCTCATGAACCGTAGTGTAGTCTTGAACCAGGAAGTTCAACAATATCTAATACAATAGATTAAAACTTGGGTAGCGAAACATTGCTGTCAGTTGAATGATGTGTATACATGTACATAGGCAGGTTGTTAACGGAAAAAGTAGGGTAAGTTATATCTGGGTTTTCTATCACTTCCCATTGTGTCTGTGTGTATTGTATAACCATACACATTATACCACTAAATGACTTCATATATTCTATGTTTTTTGTTATAGATTTCGTCTAACTGAAGCTCCTGCCAAACAACATGAACAAGTTGTTGTGGTGTTTGATGTGTTGGTGTATCCTATTATTCATAAGTAAGTAGGTTGTACATTTTATTTATGGCGATTATAAGGTCAACATTTATGATCCTATCTACCATCAATTTCATGCTATGTGTCGGGATTTCAGGCCTTAAGTCATAGCTGTTCAGACAAAATAGAGAGAGAAAAAATATATATATAAATGTGGAAACGTCAACGATACATGTTTGATGGCTGATGGATGACAATTGAATGTGAATTCTGACATAAAACATATTATACTCTTGCATTTGAATACCATGGTTACGTACATAATGATTATGATTACAACTGTATGATAATTGTTTACTTGATGACGTCACATCTTGGTGATTCAGCATATATCATTTCTGAAACAGTTGGTTTAGATGATAAAACTATATATGATAGGTAATAACAGTTACAATATCCACTCTTATGTACTAGTCCTTAAGTTAGTAGGAAATACACTATAGATATGATTACTTTATCGTAGGTTTCCCTCTGTTCTGAGAATGAGGGCTTAAAGTTATGTTATAAATCTTTTTAACTTTCAAAATCTGCACCAGTCTGCAAGCATACATTAATTGACCTGTGTTTCAAGTTCTTCTCTACACCGTGATCCCTCCATGTGGTCCAGATAAAACCCTATGTTTATCAGGATAACCAGTCCTCATATCTGATTGTAACATGACTTCGTTGTATTCTCGATTCTGATTGGTTGATTTGAAAAACTTACCCTATGTTGAATGACAATGAATAGCCGCAAATTAGCTAAAGCTATTCACCACGAATTGATACATGTGCACTGGTGCCGGCCGACTCAAGTTTTAGTTTTCCAGTTTCTTAGAAAATTCGTGCAGAACTCCGATTTGACAGTTCTATTTGTCCTTTTTTTAAATTGTGTCTTACAATTAAATTCTAATGTGATTTATATTTGAAGAACGAAGATATTTTTAACTGGCTTACTTACTCCAAGTTTGCCGCAAAGGTTCGAATGCCGTTCACATGGTATGACGTCACAAAGGCAAACCGTCTTGAGGTCAGAATGTTTGCGTTGCTGTCACAATGTTTGTGGGCTAGTTTAAGACTTTTGTACTCGGGGTTTTATGATATTTTTCTACGAGCTCTATAATTGTTGATTTCGGTCTCAAATTAAACAAGTATGTTGTATGGTCTCGCTGTTACGACTGTTTGTAATGTAAATTAAAGATTACTAAGACCTTATTACACTTCTTACAGAAATAGAACAGTCGCAAAGTTTTTTCCACACAAAAATATCTACGCAAAACCAGAGTTCGCTCTTAGACTTCTAATAACTGACGTCATGTTACAATTTTGATAAATAGATGCGTCTGTAAAATGACGCCGTTGGTTTTAATTTAAATTAGCGGGTGTTGAATAAAAATGAATCCCGGAAATTTTACAAACACAACTATTTATCTTCTAATTGGTAAAATTTAGTAATGTCAAGAACCAAATGTTTTACATCATTCTCTACATGTTCATTTAACAAATCACATACTCACAGAAACCTTTTTTGAAAATACATGCTAAAATAAGCAGGCTTTTCTTTATTCCACACATATTTTACTCATTGCTAAACGTGATCCCCTTTTTGAACAATAACATAATTTGCTTGACATGTAACCTCATCATCATCAACACATACAGAAAGTGGACAATGTTAAAAGTCATCACGTGATAGGAAGCAATTAGTCCCAGATATAGGGAAACAAATCAGAATGATGGTCATTCCATGCTTGTAATATGTCACTCAAAGTACAAATTCCCGTATTCTGGCATTTGAATCACATTCTAATTACATGGTGATCACAATAAGTGTGCATACTTAGTTCAAGTTAGCCACAATGGGAAAACTCACGAGGAATGTACACAAATACAAGTATTATGTCACGATCACGTCCAAGCTGGGAGGATTTCCCTTTTTCAAGTGAAGATGACAACATGACTTTTCTGATCTTGTCAATTTGAAAACATAACACATTTGGTTGAACAAAGTATTGAGAACTCGCTTTGATTTCCCACTGTCTTGAATCTATAAATTTACTGCAGGTTCAGTTTATGAAATCATTTACGAAATTACTAAATAAATACTTTCTGTCAATATGCGTATGCTTAACTTAGACGATTAACACTTGTTTCTGTTATCTACCAACATTTTATGTGGTTTAATGCTGTAAATGGGTCGGGAGATAGAAATATACTTCTTTTCCTATTCCCCTTGTAGTTAGGATTCAAAAGAAAGCTGAGGTCAATCTTCCTCTGACCATCATCTGTACTAGTGAAGTGACCATCAACATTACATTATCTTTATATTCTCTTTCTAGACGCAGCTCCACGTATTGAGATGGACAGAAGGAAAGCTGTGGTCAATCTTCCTCTGACCATAACCTGTACTAGTGAGGTGACCATTACAACAGTGACTTTCTACATTAAACCTGCTGTAACAAAGGGTGCATGTGTAGCATCAGGAACCTGTCGGTCTGGTATATCCAGATACAGTGTAACACAGAACAGAGCACAGAGAACCACAACTCTCACCATCAGCTCTGTGAACTCTACAGCAGACACTGGCACCTGGTTCTGTCGACAGGAGGGGGAGGGGAACTCTGGAGATCTGGCAATAACTCAGTTTGCAAGTAAGATAACTTTATTCTGAGAACATTAATTGACTAATTTGTTTTCACAGGTATTTTGCACACATACACTTACTTAAAGACATTGCAATTAATAACTGTAACTGTTCACTTTATGAAAATAACCTGATATAGAGGTACTGAGTTTGCTTACCGTACAGAACTTTTGATCATTCAATGTTGTATTTTGAATCGCTTAATGATTTCAGTTTTAGAACAGTTTATATCCTTAATTTGAGAGATTTAATGTTATATTATTAAGAATGACAAATTATTTATCGAAGTGTATATCATTATGTGCAATTAAATGAGCATAAGATCGAGAATATATACATTTGAATTAGGGTATTCTTATTGTGTTGTGAGACGGTGTAGAAGACGTGATATAGATATGAGAGTGACATTTTTGTTACAAGTTCTTAAACCAAACAACCGACAATGACAACACAGCTTTACACTGTGGTGCTTAACATAACATCTTTCACAAATAATTCTCTGTAATGAAATTTTCATAAAACATAAAGTAACTATTCGCATCTAGATACCAGATTGATATGTGTTCAATGATAATGTGACAAACCTGTTATTTTTCACTGTCGGAAATAAAAGTCCATGTTAATTATGCAAGATTCGACCAAGTTTAACATTCGTGTACAATTTTTAGACATATCGTCTGACTTACAGAATGGTTCCAACTTCTAAAATGCCACTCAAAGAAGTTGGACTAGACTGGATCAGTTTCACATAACCTAACATTTACTGTTATAAGCTGTACTGGACTGAAGCAGTTTCACATAACCTTACATTTCCTCTACCAAGCTGTCCTAGACTGGAGCAATGTGAGCTTCGTGCCCTCCCTGTCCTCCCTGCCCAGCTCAGTGACTCCACAGCAAACAGTCACCGTCACCGTCAGAACCCCATGTGCTGCTTCACAAGCTTCTTTCAACTGGAGGTATCAACAGGTTAGTAGAATTTTTTATTAAGTGATAATTCATTTCAATTTGTATAGTTTGCATTTATATCTTGTTTCCTCACATATCTATATTCTACCCTAAGCACCACCTCGACCTTCCAGACATCTTGTTTGTTATCATTACATGTTACTTCTCCTGTGTACAGGGTGTGAGTGGTTCTCCTCAAAGTAGTTCCTCCACATCCCAGACATTTTTTAATTGTGATTACATGTACTTCTCCTGTGTACAGTGTGTAAATGGTTCTCCTCCAAGCAGCACCTCCACCTCCCAGACATCTTGTTTGATATCATTACATGTTACTTCTCCTGTGTACACGGTGTAAGTGGTTCTCCTCCAATCATCACTTCAACCTCCCTGACATCTTGTTTATTATCATAACATGTTACTTCTCCTGTGTACACGGCGTGAGTGGTTCTCCTCCAAGCAGCACCTGCACCTCCCAGACATCTTGTATGTTATCATTACATGTTACTTCTCCTGTGCACAGGGTGTTAGTGGTTCTCCTTCAAGCAACACCTCCACCTCCTAGACATCTTGTTTGTTATCATTACATGTTACTTCTCCTGTGTACAAGGTGTGAGTGGTTCTCTTCTAAGCAGCACTTTCACCTCCATGACAACTATTTTGTTATCATTACATGTTACGTCTCCTGTGTACAGGGTGTGAGTGGTTCTACTCTAAGCAGCACCTCCACCTCCCAGACATCTTGTTTATTGTCATTACATGTTACGTCTCCTGTGTACAGGGTGTGAGTGGTTCTCCTCTAAGCAGCACCTCCACCACTCAGACATCTTGTTTGTTATCATTACATGTTACGTCTCCTGTGTACAGTGTGTAAGTGGTTCTCCTCCAAGCAGCATCTCCACCTCCCAGACATCTTGTTTGTTATCATTACATGTTACGTCTCCTGTGTACAAGGTGTAAGTGGTTCTCCTTCAAGCAGTACCTGCACCTCCCAGACATCTTGTTTGATATCATTACAATTTACTTCTCCTGTGTACAGGGTGTGAGTGGTTCTCCTCCAAGCAGCACTTCCACCTCCCAGACATCTTGTTCATCAGACCAGTTCCAAACCATCATCACACTCACTCTGCCTGGAAACACTCCGAGTCTGTTCAACAAACAGATCTCCCTCATTGTCAGTGTAGAACACGACTCGTTTGATCCGCCCTCCTACACCAGGTCAGCAACCAGCAACAGCATCCAGTTTCCTGGTGAGAATAAATATTACAATATTTCAATTTCCTTTTGTGATCTCATGACTAATTTTAGTATTGACTGATTGATAACAAAACTAAATATTAAACCAAATTTCTTAATCTCAATTTGAATAGTGCAACTTCAACCCTGCCACAGTGACAATGATTTCATTTTTGCAGTTGTTAATGTCCAAAAAAACAGAATCAGAGAAATTGTACAAAAAAAAACATTTTTTTTTGTTATCTTCTCTCAATGAATGCACTTGTAACATGGAAAGAAAGAGAAGGCAATTCAATTCAATTGATATATCAATTTTCCCTCAAACTAAATTATCTCTTTTTCACACAAAATGATATCTCTTTTTTCAATTGAAGTGCCGGTAACCAACGTTACAATGCAAGAAATAAACTCTGACAACGAAAAGGTCGGTCAAAGATTGGGAAGAGAACTGACCTTGACCTGTGTGACCTCGGCAAGTTTTCCGACCTCGACAGTCAGCTGGAGTGGTCTCCCTTCTGGAACAACACCTACAAGTACGTTAACATCCGGCCTTCTGAAGACGACAACAAGCTCTGTGACCTTCACCCTCAGTAAAAATGACCAGGGTCGCACTGTCCGGTGCACAGCAAGCAACATCGACGGTCAAACATCACCTCAGTCTAACAGAGCAGTGCTGGAGGTTCAGTGTATGTATAACAGCAAGATTAATCTGTCAATAACAATTTCTTTACTATGGCCGAATAAAAAGACACATAATAAGTTATGTGACTTTGCTTTAAGTTTTGTTTCAACGATCCTTTTTTAAATAAAAGTTTATACAAGTTTCCTCTATATCAATATTTGAAATTATTAGAATGTTGTGAGTGCGAAATATGATGGAATTAATGTAGCTGTAAAACATCATTAAAGCTCTTATTATAGATTCTTTTTTTACTTTTTCCTGCTTACCATGCAATGTTTTTAAGCTTAAAATTTAGAGTATCTATAATGTGTGAAAGCTAGCCGAGTGACAGTAATATTGGTTTGCACTCATCAATGTATTTTGAGTATATGTTTGAATAGAATATTTCAGCAGTTGATCTTATCTACAAAATCAGTATCATCAAATACTACTGTAATCGAATTTTGATTTATTGGTTTGCTGAGAGTATTTCTGGAGGTTCACTGTACGTATCTTAGAATTAAGGCAGTAAACAGAATCTTAAATCTATTACTTATAAAAGTATGGCCTTAAGAACAGATAGAAACTCATATCTCTTATTTACAATAAAAAAAGCATTTAATAAACACATATCTAGAAACGCACAATACAGGCACAAGAAACATTCTAGTTCGTATCTAGAAATATTGAGATTTTACTTTTTATAAATTACCCAAAACGTTATAACATTATTTAAAAACTACATGTATACTTTGCCTTTTGTGAAATTTGGAACAAGATGAGATTAATAGAAAGAGAGATAATTGATATTTGATTTGAGGTCTTCCGTGTTTTGTGGCCCCTCTTTTCTTAATATAGGATGCTATCTACGCTAATTAGATCTCTGGTCAATAAGAAGCTATAACTTTGTGGTTACAAAATAGAACTTTGCAATAAAACATTTATGAAAGAATATAGTTAAAATGACATATACATTGGTTATACTTTGATAAATGATCACTTTGAGCTTATAAAGAAGGAGTCGTTAGCAGAGAACATGTCACTTGTCAATAAATGAAACATATTATAACACAGATTCATTGTTCTGATTAATCCTTTCAATCTTTCACGCATCTCATAAATTCAAATGGTGATCTTGTAACCAAATGTGAATAATAATAATGCCCCTTTGAGATTGTGTGAAGAAAGATGAAAATGATAACTCCTTCAAGACAGTCCTAAAACAGGCGGGTGTGAAAGTGCACGTCACAGAAGCATGATGTTGGCATGATTAGGTGGATACCTTGTATGGTTAGAACTAGGCAATAGTGGATGAAGATCGTGATATTTTTTAACCGTTCTTTTTTGGTATTTGTGATGGAATTTATGAGAAACTATAATTGGAAACATTCAATTTATTCTTAATGGTGAAGAAATAAGTGCTCAGCTTTCCTAGATCCTTGTGTGGGTACTCAGTTAGGCTATGATGTCATTGTTTAAATGGGGATTTCCAACTTTGGATGGAATATGTTGGAGGGAGTATTTTTCCCATTAGTTAAACATTAACCAAATTACGTCTGAATTATCATTTACATAACTACTGTCCCTGCTCGGGAACCCGCTTGTGTATTGTAGAATACATTGTCAATTCACCTGACACCTTTGACATTCTGACATACCTTTTCCCAATAGGGCTTCTGCGTACACTTGCACGTTCGGAAAATACGTTTCGCTGAGTAAATAAGACGTTAGACAAAAATTGCAGGTGATTGTCATCTTTCTAATAAAAGGCATCGAGAAAACATTTAAAAAGTAATGCCGCCTATCGGATGATCTGGTGATTTGGAAGTAAATTTGTATTTTATTTTGTTGTTCTCTCGGTTTCTGATTTGGACTAGAAATAATTAATGACATCGATCACTGAGTTTGATCAAGCGAATACATGTCATTTTGGACCTATAAAATGTATCCTTCTAAGCAGCAACTCTACAGTTGTTAAATACAATTAAGGTGCGAGTATATTGGGAAAACAGGTCAAGGTTAGGGCTATAAAGACCAAGTCATTTATATGTTTCATTTCTTTATTCTGTTCTTTCTTTTCTATGTTTCTTACTTCTTTTCTTTTGTATATTCTTTGAAAAGCCCCACCTTTGGTTTTTACCTTAAAAGGAGCTTGGAAGGCAGAACATTGACTGAATCTTGCAGGCCATGTCCTTCATGACCCCCAAAACCACATGGCTTAGACTAACAAACATAATAGCTTAGCAGTAACCTCCCTCTTTAGTAGATTGTGATAAAATGAAATCCTTCACAATTTGTACTATCATATGAATTCACAAGTAACATGAAAGTAGTGAAGCAATGCCTTCCTAATTGCATCAAGTGACAAGTGACAAGTGACAAGTGACAAGTTTATTCAGTGAAAAGGCCTCCTGGCCAAACACACGTGAAAATACAGCTCAAAATCGACGCATGTCAAGTTAACATAAATTATATTGGTAGTTTTCTTTTCAAATAAATGGACACATTTTTAATATGCTCAGGATTGCTAGAAGATAATAACTGGTATAATTTTTCTCTTGAAGGGAATATGAAATAGTATGGAGGAATAAGTTTTTCCCATAAATGCCTACTATTAGGGGAAGATTAATAAAAAATGATACTCATCTTCTATTACCTCCATTTTACAATTAGTGCATAAAAGCTGATCATTATCAATAGCATTGTCGTACCTTAATTTACTAATCTTAAGTTTGTGTGACTGGAATCTGAATTTACAAAACATTCGTAGGAGATCATAATTGCCAAAATCATGCAATATCCAAACATATGAAAATCCAATTGAAAACAATGATTCCTGATTACATCTTTCCCAGCAGCAATATGACGTTGTATAAACGTTGAAACGACATCGTTTACCAATGTTGAAATAACGACGTTCAACGTTGAAGCCAAGACGTTGTATTGACGTTGAAAAGACGTCATTTCGACGTCAAAGCTTGTTGATCAGTCAGGTTGTGTAAGCTTTGTTTCGTTATTATATTTGAAGCAATACTTCATCTGTGAGGCTATGCTTTCAACTTCAGCAGTATCACATGCCTCGGTTCAAGACTTCGTTAGCTACTCATTTGAATTTATCCTTGTAATGGAAATTAAAAATGTAGCGAGGGTATTAATGTTTATATGACACTGCAACGAATTAGACTAAAGTGTCACCAAAAAAATGTTTGTTACAAAGGCGCAATTACCGTTTTGTAAGAACTATTAAATTTATGCAAATCGAAAATTTATGTTTTCAGTTGTGAACATAACTAAAAAAATAATAACTGTTGAAAAATACCATATATATTGTTTATTCTAATTAGACATAAGGACAGAGTTACTTCCCTTTATTGTGAAATTTAAAGAAATTAACCTTTATTCACCTAAATCCAATATCAATAACACTTTTAAATGTCGAGGATAGCTGTTCGTTTTTGCAATTTTTATTTCTTTTTTTAAAACAATCCGTAACTCATTTTATGTTATTAATAATAATGAAATGCTATAAAATTAATGACATGTCAGTTTTCAGTTGCTATGATGACGTTGAAACAACGTGAAAACACCAACCAAATTGTTCTGATGTCGAAAATTGGTTGATCGACGTGCTGACCTAAAATCAACCAAATTTCGACGTCGAAATGACGTAAGATGCCTGCTGGGTTGTCTACAATGCTGATTTGCAGAACTACAAGGCAATTATTAGAATGTAGATTTCCGAAAGGAACATTGCCAATAAAAGCAGTTATATATCTGTATACACCCTTCTACTTGAAATCATAGGAGGAAAGAAGGAATGTTATTTCCACTTTGTTCCTATCAAAGCATTGTCACCATTAACCATCGGCAGTGAGATTAGATCTGTGCATATGCACTCTGAATTATATACCTAGTTGAATAGATTGTATAAATCACGTGAAGTTTGGGCAGTTTTTGTTATCATGATAATGTTATGAAAACGAAATTCTGTTAATAAGTTAATACAATTCAGTTCAAACATGGTTACACTTGTCTTGCATAAATCAGAAAGAATAACAGGCTTTCAGTAAAAAGGTAGATAATAAGGAGGAAGGCAATTCCCTGCAGGTTTTGAAAGCATTGCATGCATGACAAGGCATAATTGATATCTTGAGTTATTAAATCCTTGTAAACTAGTTACATATCGTGGTGACTATTTTGTAATTAAATTATCATGAAAATTCCTGTTGTATCATTAGATACATAGACATGAAGTACTTTTACCCTCCAAACACTATTCAATTAGAACTTTTTCATTTGGAAATGTGTGAAGTATGTATTGAAGGTAAACTCAAAAACTCCGGCTTTTATTGTTTAATGGAATCTTTGAAGATACCCACTCTGTATTTCAATCACATTAGGAAACGGGTATTAAACTACGAATTATTGTTATCCCATGGTCGATTATAAATCATTATGTGATAATCTCAATTGTTGTATAATCCTTTCAATTGTTGTATTTGTGACAGTCATAGGGCGCATTCCGTTAAAACGAAGTCCCTGTAGTTATCTGACAATATGCTCAGTAAAAGTGATATACAAATACCAACAGACAAAATATTTAATAACCATATATAATGCTAAGAATAGCTTTAAAGAAACAAGTTGATCCCGTTTATGCATTTTATAAGTGAGTTGCTGATTAAACAATAGGAATAAGAAATTAAAACTAAGATGACCCCTTATTACCTAAGATGAACAAAACATACTTCATTCAGATGCAATGCACAGATGTTGGAAATAGGAATTCACCGTTTTAGTAAAAATGGAAACTGAGGGAACAACCTCAATGATTAATCCAACGATTTCTTTCATGAATACGATGTTTTGATGTAGGTTTACACTATATGCAGTCCACATATACCGAAACATGTTTTAAAAAAATAATTTTTATCATTTAGGCAAAAACGAAGCTTTACCACACAAGCTTTTTCTCTCCAATAAATATAGTTTTTTGCTGGTTTTGAACCATGCTCGAAACATCCTCACAAATTTCGACTTCAATGTATTAATCACAAGATTTATAATGCAAAGCTATTGTTTCTTTTTGTAATGAAGACACGTTTATAGTCAAGGTCCATGAAATATCAATACAATTGGAGTACATTAAAGAACCACCCTTAAACTTAGCGATTGAATGAGAACAAGGTCATAGATTAGTAGTACGTACAATTTCTTTTAGCAATATAGGTTTTTATATACGTCACCACATTAACCCAATCATAACATATTTTATGCATTAACATTACAACACTAAACTGATTATATCATACATATATACATGTATCTTATCCTTTGTCTTGTTTTACGTTTGAAGGCAAAGCTGTACCCCGACTTAATTTGTTAACATGAGATCAGGAAAACTATCAATATTGACTAAGTTTTCTTCATAAAAATACAGCACATTTAACGCCAAGATATAAGATAAGGCACAATCAATCAAACAGTATAAACCATAGAAATGAACAAATACATTGCATGCACCAATGTGTCCTTTCTTATTACAAGACCAAGTACATCACAGCTCATTAGAGGGAGCTCAGAAGCGCGGTAGCCATGCGTAGCAGTCGGTTAGGTGGGGGCGTTATGATTCATTCTATGTTTTTGGGAGACAAAATGAAGGAAATCTTTCAAGACTTGTATCCATTGAAGCGAGAGAGACTGAACTCTGCTGTCTATAACATGTCTGAGCTCCAATCATTGAATATGGCTTTATGTCAATCAATATCACATCATTTAACAAGAATGACATCTTGTTTCGAAACTAATGTCACAAAGGTTTATTAAGCATACCCGGTATTTCAAATGATAAACTTATATATCACAAACTGTCATGACACAAAATCTTTATAAGTTCTACTTTCGATATTACTGGATAAGAACTTCTCTCATGAAAGTGACCTGAAAGCTGTATATTGTCTTAAAAGTGTCTAAGTTTTGGTGAAGTAAGTGGAGTCTTCAGCAATTGTTGTAAGGCGTCTCTGAATTTGTTAGAAGCTGACTTTTGAACAGTTTGTTGTATATATTGCAGTCACTTTTAGCCAATTCAAATATAATTGTATTGGGCTTTCAAAAAGGTAATATTTCAGCTAATGTATACATGTTTACTATGAAATAAGGGCATGTTGAAGTGATGACTCAGCATTGTAAAAGAACAACCTAACTACCCGGGCCTCCGTTCACAAAGCAAACTTTACTAAGGTTAACCTTGATTCTCATCCCTTTACATTGCACTAAGGTTACCTCAGTGACCTACGATCACCTTAGGGCTTATCGAAAGGAGGCCCAGTTACTTAATGTGTTATTATAACATACAATAAGTGACATGGAATTTAAAAATCAGAGTATCATTTGTTATTACAGACGGTCCAGATGCTAATCAAGTTGGACTAACAAAGAGCCCGGATGTTGTTGCTGTGGAAGGACGGACTCTGACTTTGACGTGTGCAACCTTGACCTCTGTGTCACCAGGTGTGACCTTCACCTTTACGTACAGTGACGGCTCACCAGTATCAGGAGGAGTTCCTGGAAGTGTGACAGGTTCGACAGGAAACACGTGGTCTCAGAGTCTGACATTCCAGCCAATCAGAGACAAGAGGACGGTCCAGTGCACCGTGAGAAACACAGCAACAGGAGTCCAGGAGTCTCAGACCATTGTTCTTGATGTCAAATGTAAGTGTAATTGGAGCAAAGCTTTTATTCAAGGAACATAATGATATGTGGGCAAATTTGTGTAACTTAAAATTAATGCCCATGTTGATTACTGTTACAAAGGAAACCACTGAAATTACCCTTAATGCAATACTTCACCTGTCCCGTATCTATCATGTGATACACATGATAATTACTTCAATCTGTTACCAGGGAAACCATCAGGACTACCCTAAATCCAGGACTTCACCTCTCCCATACATGTTGTATATGATACCCATGATAATTACTTCAATCTGTTACCAGGGAAACCATCAGGACTACCCTCAATCCAGGACTTAACCTCTTCCGTACCTGATGAGTATTATACTCATGATAATTACTTCAGTCTGTTACCAGGGAAACCATCAGGACTACCCTTAATCAAGGACTTCACCTCTCCCATACATATTGTATATGATACTCATGATAATTATTTCAGTCTGTTACCAGGGAAACCATCAGGACTCCCCTCAATCCAGGACTTCACCTCTTCCATACCTGTTGTACAGTCAGACAGACAGATTGTTTTATTAAAGTCTCACCTCATTTTTACAACCAAAAAAGCATTACAATAAAATTATGATACAGATATAAAAAGTGTAAAAAGTGAGCCATCCAAAAAGGGTTATGAGAGACTAAAAGATTTACATGATTACACCAATAAAAAGAGCATTAATAGTAAATGACACATCATTTCTTAGAGTAAAGAGGGAAAACGTTCTCTTCTGTAAAATAAGCTTGCACGTTTTGGCAGTTAAGAAGACGATATATGGGCATGACATAATGAAACATATTATCTGAACATCAGTAAAAGTACTAAAATTTTCATTTACGCTATCACAGTAGTTGAATAAAACAGAACGATAATCACAGTATAATGGGCATTGGAGCATCCTCGATGCTGTCGGGGCAGTTAAAACATGTTACCGTTGTGTTGGTGTATCATCCAGTCTCAATACGTAGTGGGGCGGTGCCACAACGGAATCTGCCCAGTGCTCTTCGATGACTCCTTAAAATATTGCCTGCAATGTATTCTTCAGGTGTAAAAGTACATTTAAAAGTTCGATAAAATCTAAACTTGTTTCCGGTGTCCCCTCCTTTACTGTTCTATCGTGATAAGTCACTCTTCCAATCCTTCAGATACTCGTCCATCACTTTGCCTCGGATCTCGCTGGATATAAAATTAACATGGAAAGTATTATGTATAGGGATAAAATGTTGCAGTTTGAGACTGGTCAGCTTCTTGTGGACTCTCCTATTCCAGTTGTTCTTAATCTCTGCCTTCGAATTTGCCCACGTAAAAACCTTGAATAAAAGTCTCTCTGAGTTGATGTTATAGGCGTTTATAAAACCTGTCAGGTGGTGTCCAACCCATATCACCCGCCACAGCTGAGTTAGGAGAGTACTTGTATAATCCAATGAAAAAGCGCATGGCTCTATTCTGGAGCGTTGACAGCCGGAGGTGCATACGATCCCCAGATTGCTGCACCATGCGAAATAGTTGGCCAAAACCATAATGTCAAATAACTTGGTGTAGGTCTCATATTCAATTCCTCTGAGGATCTTATACTTAAAGATAGTAGTCCTAAGTCCCGGCTTGCAGCATTTACAGCAACTCTACCCATCGAGTGACTCGGTCAGTAGGAGTCCCAAATACATATATGAATCTGCCACGTCAAGCTCAATGTCTCCACATCTGAAGGTCACTGTTGTCTTTTCTTCTCCAGACCTCCGAAAATGCACTACCTTCGACTTTGCTGGGTTCACTGACATCTTATTAGCTACACACCAACTATTCAACGTGTTCAGTAAAATGTTCAGTTCATCTTCCGTTCCAGCTAGAAGGACTATGTCATCGGTATATGCCAGTATGCTTATCTTCGTGTTGTCTACTTGAATACCAATATCAAGGGCTTTAACTTGTTGAATTAGATCGTTTAAAAACAAGTTAAAAAGCAGGGGTGATAAAAGACGCCCTTGTCGCAGGCCAGAGTTCACGTCAAACCATTCAGTTTTGAGCCCATTTAGCCTAACACAACACTTCACAGAGTTATAAAGAGACATCATCGCGTAAAACATGTTACCACTTATACCCACATCTTGAAGTTTGTTCCACATAATGCCTTTGTCGAAACAATCATAGGCCTCTTTAAAGTCTATAAATGCAGCGAAAGTCTCCTTCCCCATGCTCTTTCTAGTCTCATTGATAGAGGTAAGAGAGTAAACGTGTTCTGTTGTTGATCGCTTTTTCCGGAAGCCATTTTGTTCGTCATCTTAAAGATTGTTCTGTTCAGCATGGTTACTTAGTCTGCCGTTCAGTGCACTGCAGTATAACTTGTCAGGGTTATACCTCTGTAAGATAGCTGGTCTCGTGGGTACAGTGGAAGACTTCGGTATTGGGTTGATAATCCCCTTCCTCCATTCGATTGGCACTTTTCCCAATTCAAAACAAGCATTAAAAAGAAGATGTAAAACATAAAGACAGGAGCTATTCTTTAAAACTTCGACTGGTATCTCATCACACCCAGTTGCTTTTCCCCTCTTGGCATGTAGCAATGCCAGTTGCACCTCATCCATGGTTATATCTGCATTCAATATGTCCAGACCTGTGACGTCATCCTGAGTTCTGACGTCATCAGAGAGGTTGATCACTGGGTCATCTGTATTACAGTTTAAAAGTGTAGAGTAGGCATCCTTCCACGTTTTAAGAACTGTATCTGTGGTTGTCGAAACTGTGTAACTTCCATTGGTATCTTCTTCTTTGCAACCCCTATAGGACCGATTTCTTTCCAGAACTCACCACTGCTCTTGTCACATAACTCCTCTAGTCTGTTCAGTGTGTCTCTCACGTGCTGACGCTTTGACCTCTTCACTTGATGGTCAAACGCTTTCCTTCTTTGTATGTAGATGTGCTTGAGCTCTCTCTTGTGATTGTCGTTACACCTACACCAGTCTTTCTCCGCTGCACACATATAATCCCAGTGGGCTGTTAGCTCGTCATTCCACCATTGCTTCTTATTTCGCCTTGCTTTATTAGAACGACATGAATTCACTGGCACACGACGTGACGGCAGTTTCTCTTGCATCTCCCTCTTAACAGTATGTACAATGTTACTAAAGGCTAAATCTATATCGTCTTGCTTCCCATTAGATAGCTCGAAATTCTGGATTATGTCTTGAATAGTCTTTATACATGTAGGATCTGACATAAAATCATTTGGGATATTAGTGGAATCACTCTTTAAGATGTCCTGGCAAGGGGTACTCTCATTCATTCCTGTGACGTCACGAAGAGTCTCGCTGTGGGCACGAAGCTCGACACACCACGATAGCACTGAATGATCGAGTTTAGATATTTCCCCGGCATCCACCACCCCAACCAGATTAAGCTTTTTCACCAGTTCACAAGGCCTGGTCACACGGAAGCCTTGAAGAGTGTCAAACTTATTATAGTGACACAGGCAGTAATCCACAACTGACACACCCCTCGTAGATACAAAAGTATAATCATCATGTTCACTTCGCCCATTTACCATACACAAATAAGCATTTATCAAAAAATCAATAAACATACGTCCATGAACATTCACAACATTATCAACATCAACTCCTTCAATAAAATCTAACAAGGTCCAACATCAGCTGTTAAAATCTCCACAAATACAAACAATATTCAAATCACGATACTGATATATCTGTGACAGTAGCGTGTCAAAAAAGTCAGCTGCGTCTATATGTCTTGTAGAATGTTCAGGTGGTAAATAACAAATAAAAAACGTATATACAAAGTCCGTGAGATTCTTGTGCGTAAGTTTCACCCACATTATACCTTCATAGGATATATCTAAAACACATACATTAAAAAGATCTAAACATTTATTTTTAATCAGAAATCCAACATCTCCAGAACCTTTCTTAGCATTCCAGTGCAGGTTAGTGCGGTTATGTCCAAACCACCAAAACCCGTCAAGTTCTAATTTGCTATCATCAACCAGATGTGTCTCTGCAACACCCAAAATGTCCACATCTAGAGATTCTATACACTGCTTTTGCAACTGATGATTATCGGTAGTTCAATCATTTGCCCAGGTCAAAATGTTCCAAAACGCGCATCTGGCCTAATACCTAGACCAATCTGTGTTGCTCCGCCTCCTGTCCCCGCCATGACCTCTGCTTCCACGCCGTCCCTGCTCCCAATTGACTGAACAGCTGTCATGATCACGTGATCTTTGTTGGTGTTGTCGTTTGCATCTGCCGAATTACCGTCGTAACGACTATGTCTGCAATCCTGGCGATGTGACCTCCAGTCGTCATGATCCTCTCTCCGACTGTGTCGATCAACTTTCTGCATAGGGCTGCCCGACATACGCATACACTCGATCCCCATAGTGTCGGCGATAACACGAAGGTCGGACTCTAAAATTCTCTGCTGGAGAGGCTTATAACTGTTAACATAAACATTGCGAAAGTTCTTACTGTCTTTCAGTTTATTCTTGTTTTCTAAAATCGATCGCTTATCTTAAACTGTTGTGCACCTCGCTATGATGACTTCCGGGCTCCTTGACCCCCAGGACTCCTTCCTCTCAGATGATTCAACCTTGATGTCAGTCAGTTTGAGTCCGTCGCTGATCACACCATTCACCTTGTTTACTACGTTTTCATTAGCAGATTGCAGCACGTTTCGTAGCACGATGTTTAGGCGAATTGTGGGGGAGTTCACAGTGTCTACGTACGTCACGGATTTCTTGATTTTGCTATCAACATGCTTACGCAAGTATGCATGTTCAATTCTTAAATGGGTCATCTTCTTGTGCACATTTGCGATCGTTTCTTTCATTTCAACCCGAACAGTTTTTATTTCCTCATCTATCATCTTCTTAACTTTTTCAAACATTCTCTCTTCCATCATAGCCATTCTCTTATCAAAGTATTGATCGCATTGATCGCTTGTAACAAATCGTGATTACTTGTGCTGCTCTGTCCCTGACTCCCACCCGGCTCACACTGACATGGCCGACAGACAGATTATCATCGCAAGAAATGTCAACTTTATCATTACCTTTCAGCTTCTTTTTGTAAGAAGTGTCTGATTCTTCGTCGTCTGTCAACGAACGCTTTCTTTCCCTGATGATCGCCGATTATCCGAGGGTGGCTTGTGAACTTCCACTTTGGTGACATTGACAACCCCAGCCGCCATTACACAATTACCGTAGCTTTGTGATGAAGTGATTGCCACATCGTCACAGATCATGTCAAATCATTGCGATCAAAAGTCACTTTAAAGGCACAAGCCAAACCCCAAATACTTCAGGGATACTGATCACTATTCAATAAACTGTTCGTACCTTCAATTTTGATGAATTTCAAATTGTTTTCTCTCTCAGCAAAATCAATCAACCTTTCATACTCGCGCATGCGTGTCGTGTTGTATATGATACTTATGTTAATCACTTCATTATGTTACCAGGGAAACCATCAGGACTACCCTCAATCCAGGACTTCACCTCTCCCATGTTTTCTGGAGATCAGCAGACCATCAGATGCACAGTGACTGGGGGGAATCCCCTTTCAGATATCACCTGGTCTTGCAGCAACACAGACAACAACGGTAGAATCTCCACCAGCGGTAACACAGCAACATCTTCCTTGACTTTCCAGGTTGCTAAGCAACAGGACGGTAGACAGTGTTCATGTAGAGCGACCTGGATGTATGGTGGATATAACGAGATGGACAATGAAACATTCACCGTGTATTGTGAGTATTATCAAAAGAAAATACAAATACACTCTATGTTTGTTTTAATTACATGATAGATATTCGTTGTGTATTGTGAGCACTGTAATACACACAAGGACTGCCCTACACTCTCTGTGTATATTACAGATCCACCAGACTCTCCTACACTCTCTGTGTATATTACAGATCCACCAGACTCTCTTACACTCTTTGTGTATATTAGAGATCCACCAGTATATACAGAATATACATAATCACTGAAAACTTGAGGGATAATACATATTCCCTGATTAAACATATTAACTGTAACATATACATTCTGTACCACCAGACTCTCCTACACTCTCTGTGTATATTACAGATCCATCAGACTCTCCTACACTCTCTGTGTATATTACAGATCCACCAGACTCTCCTACACTCTCTGTTTATATTACAGATCCATCAGACTCTCCTACACTCTCTGTGTATATTACAGATCCACCAGACTCTCCTACACTCTTTGTGTATATTACAGATCCACCAGACTCTCTTACACTCTCTGTATATATTACAGATCCATCAGACTCTCCTACACTCTCTGTGTATATTACAGATGCATCAGACTCTCCTACACTCTCTGTGTATATTACGGATCCACCAGACTCTCCTACACTCTTTGTGTATATTACAGATCCACCAGACTCTCCTACACACTCTGTGTATACTACAGATTCTACAGACTCTCCTACAATCCCTGTGTATATTACAGATCCACCAGACTCTCCTACACTCTCTGTGTATATTACAGATCCACCAGACTCTCCTACACTCTCTGTGTATACTACAGATCCACATACACTCCTACCCACCCTGTGTATATTACAGATCCACCACACTCTCCTACGCTCTCTGTGTATATTACAGATCCACCAGACCCTCCTACACTCTCTATGTATATTACAGATTCCACCAGTATATACAGAATATACATAATCACTGAAAACTTGAGGGATAATACATATTCCCTGATTAAACATATTAACTGTAACATATACACTCTCTGTACCAACAGACTCTCCCACACTATTGTGTATATTACAGATCCACCAGACTCTCCTACACTCTCTGTGTATATTACAGATCCACCAAACTCTCCTACACTCTCTGTGTATATTACAGATCCACAAGACCCTCCTACACTCTCTATGTATATTACAGATTCCACCAGTATATACAGAATATACATAATCACTGAAAACTTGAGGGATAATACATATTCCCTGATTAAACATATTAACTGTAACATATACACTCTCTGTACCAACAGACTCTCCCACACTATTGTGTATATTACAGATCCACCAGACTCTCCTACTCTCTCTGTGTATATTACAGATCCACCAGACTCTCCTACACTCTCTGTGTATATTACAGATCCACCAGACGCTCCTACACTCTCTGTGTATATTACAGATCCACCAGACGCTCCTACACTCTCTGTGTATATTACAGATCCACCAGACTCTCCTACACTATCTGTGTATATTACAGATCCACTAGACTCTCCTACTCTCTCTGTGTATATTACAGATCCACCAGACTCTCCTACGCTCTATGTGTATATTACAGATCCACCAAACTCTCCTACACTCTCTGTGTATATTACAGATCCACCAGACACTCCTACACTCTCTGATCCTGGCACTCTCTGTGAGGGAAAGTCCACAACTCTCTCATGTTCCTCCTCTGACCCTGGGAAGCCTGCTGCCACATTCTACTGGACACAGAACAATGCTGAGGTCCACACCGGAAACACGTACACATTCACTCCGGGCAAAGATGATAACGAGGCTCTGATGAGATGTTCAGCTGGTAATGCCCATACAGACCGAGCTGGTCACACTAGGCCGCAGTCAGGGGCCAGACAACTCAATGTATACTGTAAGTGTGAGCCTGATTTTATTTTGTTCTATAACTTAAAAATGAAGATGCCCTTGTTGTTGTTTTCAGGTTAAGTACTGTTTTATTTTTTTATATCTTAAATTCCAAGCCAACATTTATTAAGTATACATGTTTTGGATCGCTCTCACCACTGTGGAATAATATCAATTTTGACCTGCATTGATCATATGATAATGAAGTAACAGCTTCATATTATATCATATGTGAATGTACATTCTTGACGTCATTCCAAATTGTCAAAACTACAATGGATTGTGATTTGTGATTGTTCAAGTCTTTACTAAACGCCGGCGAAGTTCACCAGACTCACAACAAATTGACATTTCTTTTACAATGTCAAAACGAACTCGATCGCTTTCAAACAGCTCTGTATATTTCCCACCAAAAGATTTGACCATGGCAAGTGCAAGTATTGTCTCAAAAATTATCATAGCATTGAACTAGCAACAAGTGCTTGCAAGGGTGTTAACTTGGTACTCTATTAGAGCTACAAAAAGAAAATCAAAAGAAAACAGAAATTCTGAAAGAAAAGGTATCTGAGCAAACTGAGAAACTTAAGTTCAAAGATTGTCAATTAGACGACATTTCTCAATATAGTGGCCATAATAATGTGTGAGTTTTTGCATTAAGTGAAAAAAACCCGCCATTGTCATGAATCTATATGAAGAGATGGTAGTCAAACCAACTATCAGTGATTTCGAAAGAAGTCACTGAACTGTCGAAACATCGACTAAAGTATCAATCGAGACCTATCATTGTGAAATTCATGTTGGAGAGATAAAAACGGGATTGATGAACATGTTATCAAAGCTGAAGAGGAAACCTGCAGAGAAAAAGTGTTTATTAATGATAAATGATAAGGAGGGGTCAAGAATAGCCTCCGTTGGTAGGAAACTTGTTGCTACGATGAAATTGGCTTATTCGTGGGAGAGAGAGGGGATAATCTTCATGAAACTGGATAGCCACGTATCCCTCATAACTAGATGACACCAGTTTGATCAACTGATTTATTCACTTAGGCTAAGAATTCGCCTGCAATTAGCTCAGGGTCCCCAAGGACTGATGATTAGGTCGACATTGACGAGGAGAAAGCATGAAGACAATTAAACATCTGCATATCTAAAAAACTGTGTGAGTACTGCAGTGAAATAAACTCACATGCGTTTTGTTTTATAAACGTTCATGTGTAGATCTCCATTGGCAACAACCTCTAGTGCAAAGTGAGTCTGAGCATGTAGTATACATCTTTGCATGTGACCCAAATTAATCGGTAATTAGGTCAAAAACTGCTCAACCACATTATGTTGCTATTTTACTCTGTCGGGTTTTTGATTTTGTTTTCTCTTTTCCTTTTTAGCCGATATGGGCCACTGAAAGTGAACAGCTTTTTCTAAATTAGGTTTTATTGTAGTAGTTCCTTAGGTCAGTTACTGCTTTTCAACTTTATTTCAGTCTCTATATACTACTCATATTCATGGCCAAGGATGATCCCCCTTTGTTTACTTTTTTATTATCCAAAATATGCCGGGATTCCCATTTTTGTTTGGTCTTATGTTTATTTTTGGTTATGTTTTAATTTAAAAAAACATTATCTAACAGAGTTCTACACAGCAAGTGTCCTTTTTGTTTTCCAGCACAGGTCAATAACAATTTGACTTATATTTGACTTTATTACACTCTCGTTGGAGATACTACAGTTGTGAAACAATGACATGTTATTCAACACTGTTGTGAAACATTGCACGTGAAAGCGATCGCATCCGGAACAATGTTCCTGTAGTCACATGACAAGTTATCACGTAATGACGTAAATCAAAATGGCGAGTAACATTCCTCCCAATTAAATCACGCAAATTAGTGGTCACAAAAATATGCAAAGCATAAATAATTACTCTCAGTTGTCTGAGAAACAGCACAGAGATATCAGCACAATTATTAATCAATGTCCATCTTCTTCAAATGTAAACATGACCTCCGAATCCGGGTCAAGCGGGCTTTCATCAGTAGATCGGGCAAAGTCATCCCTGCCGATTTCGGTAGGTTCTTGTCAGCGTCAGTGCTTCCGAATTTCGATTAATCAACTCAATCTTCGGTGGTTCCGTTAGCAACTGTGTCATCAATGTTAACTTCATCGGCAACAACAAGGACGGTGTTCCTCCCACTGACACTAACTCAAACTAAATAAATCGCGCTTCAAAAACTCACATTCCAATGACATGTTCATTCAAGTCATTCAGTGACTGATGTTATGTTTTCTAAACTCGCCAATTTGTGTTCGTAATGACCAAAACACGAATGAGTGCCTTCCATTTGTATTGTTCAAAATTAAAGCTGTTATAAACAGACTTACTCTTGACCTATTTTTTCAATGCAGTCTATTGACGTTATGCGTCGATTGTAAGAATTGTATTCCTACGCACAACTACGAGAATTGAGAGTAAACATGATTTTCATTTTATATTAATTTAAAGAGTGTAATAAATAAAATACGAAACTTCGTCCAGTTTAATACGAATACCATCCACTCGTTTCATAAATATGTTATTAAACTGAACTTCGTTTAGTATTCTCTATTTACAATATTTAGACATCATTTTTGAATATTGTAGTCATATTTGGGATAACTGTACAACTACCCTAAATGCCAATTTCGAAAAAATACAATCAGACGCACTTTGAACTATCTGAGGGGCGACGAGGGGCACAAGTCATTCATACCTCTAAATGACAAAATATGTGTACAATCATGAACCCTTTTTTTTATAAAATGGTAAACGGTAAAGAACCAAATTACTTATGGAACCTACTTTAAGACAACGTTTCAGCAGGTAGTTGGTAGTATGGTTTACGAAGTACAAAACATATATACAAAATCTTCACATTAAAACATCTGCTTATTCATATCATTCCTACCAAGTACAATTGATCTTTAGAATGGTTTACCAAATGACATGAACATGTTAGAATCCCCAAACAAATTTTGTAAGGAAAATAAACTCGATGCTAAGAAAATCATTTGGATTTGATTTCAATAACAGAAATCGATTTTGTCAAATCACTCCATGCATACTTCGTTTAGGATGTATTGATCTAAATTTCTATAAATTTGAGAGACATATTATAATAATGATAATGTGGATATTTATATGGCGCCTTTTCCACGTCCTAAGACATGCTCAAAGTGCTACCTACATCATTACCCTGAGGGAAGTTTCAAAGCTGCTACTAAGCGCTAAGTGAGACCGTATAGGCCCGTACAACCCTATTCAGGTACCCATTTTAACAGCTGGTTAGACGGAGTGCAATATGAATTAAGAGCCTTGCCCAAGGACACAACGCAGTTTTGGACCCAGGTCAAAAAATGTTGGTGTCTCCACCGGAATTCGAACCGAGTCGTCGGCGTGAAGGCCAGCACGCTGACCACTACGTCACACTGAGCTCCACAGAACTTTTAGTCATGTTTGTGAGGTGCAGACCAAGAAAATATTTCTATTGCTGTCCAAATTGCTCACTGCAAACAAATTACAACAGAGATCCAACAACAAAATAAATCCAACAGGTTTATTGTTTGGCAGAGTAGCAAGTCATTGACAATGTTAACTCAAGTGGTAATAAAATGAAAGCTGGAATTTGAGATAAGAGATTTAATATGTTATGTAAACTTATATCATTGAAAAGGTATGGCGTAATGTTATATAATTTTATTGAATGTTAAGTGAATTTCAGGTATGATATATAATGGATTCAAATTATGAAAGTGAAATATCTATTTACATAAGCCCTAACTTACTACTCCCAAACAAATGCCAAACAAAGCAAATTGAAATATGAATAACTGGAACCTGATAAGACCCCTGGCGAAACGAGTGGCTAGTTTGACGTCAGAGGTAAAAAAACAGGTAACGTCAGTAGGCGTCGGAAGTCCAGCCCCCTAACATTTGGATTAACTCGCCCGGGACCCCCGTTCTTGATGGCCCAGGAAACCCCGCCCCGTCTGAAACTATGCCCAGTGAAGGCAGTTTGGGACAAGCCCGCTGCAGCGAGGGACGCGCGGAGGTGGGAGTGGAAAAGTTGGTGAGTGACGGGAACTTGACCGGACGGGAGTTCCCTTAGGGAAGTGTACTTTCAAAGCTGCCACTACACCACTGTGCTCCACCGAACTTTTCGTTTTTTGTTCGTGAGGCGCAGACCAAGTAAATATTTCTTTGGCTGTCCAAATTGCTCACTGCGAGGAAATGAAGGTTATTCTACAAAGACGGAAACAGTTTAAAACAATTCTATATGGAAATAATGACTTATCTGATATTGACAATTCGGCTATTCAACAATCCGTTTACCTTTTTATCAATTCCTGTAGATTTAGTAACAAATCAGTTGAATGTGCGTTTTTTTAATTTGTTGATAATTGTCTGTTTTAGTGTGATCACGGACATGTATTATTTCAGATAAGCCCCAGATCAGTACATCTGGCAGTAAGACAAGAAAAGAAGGACAGAGTCTGTCTCTTCTCTGCTCAGCTGACAGTAACCCTGGTAACCCTGTCCTCTCCTGGCAGTTCGGTGGTCAAAGCTGGACAACGTCCACTCTGGAGAAGACCAACTTGAGCAGGTTTGATGATGGAGACTACACGTGTGTCGGGAGAGTCAGCACTGGAGATGTGTGTCCTGGAGGAAGTCTGCAGGGACAGAAGAGTGTGTCCGTCATCGTAAACTGTGAGTTTTTAATTGTCTTATTATGAATCCATGTATACATTGAGTCCATTATGTGCATCAGTATGGTCAAAATTCAGCTGAATAAACCATACGATAACTTGATAATTGGGTATTTTTTTCTTCAGATGGCTGAAGAACTTTTCCATTATGCGTCTGACTGGAAATTACTTGTATTGCTTTTTTGTCCAGAACACATTAACATATAAAACAGTCATAAGATTCCTACAGTGTCTGGCATGTGAACATCGTACTTAAGCATCTATGTTTGCAACAATATTTCCTGAACATTTACTGCGATGATCATAATAACATATGGTAAAAAGGTAACTTTGTCATGAGTTATGAGACAGGAATGGAAATATTAATGCTTCTTTCTTCCAACAGCGACTGTTCTTAGTTGTATTCAGCTTGGTAAATTTGTTTTAATTTGTTAAAAATACTTGGACATTTGTTTACCAAGTACGAAAGACCCTTCAGCGGGATCACAAATGGGAGAAAGAAGCAATATACACGATAACAATTTATCTACATCCAAACATACTGACAGACCTTCATAGAAGGATTGTCCTAAAAAAGAACAAATACATATACTCCTAGGACATTACATTAATAAAATGGATGTTAATTTTTTAATTGAAATTAAGATTAATCAATTGATTAAGGCCGACCAAGACTGAAATCATTATCCCTCACAAATGTTATATTATGCGCTAATTAATCTAACTACTCATCACTTGCTAATTAATCAAAGTCTATCACTCAATTGTCAAGTCGATATATTTGCAATGTTAAAATAGCCCAGGAAGAAAGTAAAATGGAAAAGCAAGATATGAAAGAAAACATAATAGTGTTTTACACATGATGTTGGTGATGAGTTGCACTTATGGTTTGTTTGTTAATATTTTAACAAAGAAAGAACTTAGTGCAAACCGACTCACTTTTTAAAATAAATAAAACTTTAGAAACTATTCATGTGTAAAATAGACTTGATATTAAACAAACAAAGAAACTATTTAAAGATAAAACTGCAGATTGTAAAATCTCCAAGCTGACTACTTATCCGCTTGAAAAATCTATCATATTGTCAAAGTGTTTCTCATCTGCAGAAGGAAATATTTCTGTCGCATTATTAAAATAATACATGAATGATATAAAAAAAATTATCATATAATTACTGTGCTTTTACACTTGGTCTATGAATTGTCCATCACTTCAAACACTTATTTTGCTCATCTATAAAATCAAAGATTTCTTAGTAACCTTTGAGGTGTTTGTGAGCGCAAATCTATGTGATTTGTGCATTGTATGGTTCAATTTACAAACTTAACTGAACACAATTATATTTAGATTGATATATTAGCAGAACTAAGTATGTTTTATTACAAACTGTATTTATCAAAACTAAAAAATTTAGGAATGTAAGAGTAATTTTATTTTGCATATAACGATAATCCAACATCATAATTTCATGTCGTGCTGAAAGATAAAACCACAACTTTAGACATTTTCCTCACAGATGCCCCAGACATCAGTAGCACAGACTTAAATGCCACTGAAGGACAAAGGTTAACACTGAGATGTGCTGCCAGTGGCAGACCGGACTCCTACACGTTCAGGAGCTTCACTCAGTACTGGGGAGACACAGCCGTGGACACAAGAACAGGTTCACAGAGTGGAGGGACGTACACGTGGAGCACTGATGATGTGTCTTACCTGGACACCGGGGTGTATGAGTGTAGTGTGGACAATGGGATCACTGACAGTCAAGGTGTTCTAGTACAGAGGAAGAGAGTCAGTGTACATGTGAGAGGTAGGTATGTGTATGTCTGTACATAGTATAGTCAAGACTGACAGACAAGGTGTTCTGGTACAGAGGAAGAGAGTCAGTGTACATGTGAGAGGTACGTCTGTGTATGTCTGTACATAGTATAGTCAAGACTGACAGACAAGGTGTTCTGGTACAGAGGAAGAGAGTCAGTGTTCATATGAGAGGTAGGTCTGTGTATGTTTGTACATAGTATAGTTAACACTGACAGACAAGGTGTTCTAGTACAGAGGAAGAGAGTCAGTGTTCATATGAGAGGTAGGTCTATGTAGGTCTGTACATAGTATAGTCAACACTGACAGACAAGGTGTCCTTGTACAGAGAAAGAGAGTCAGGGTACATGTGAGAGGTAGGTCTGTGTATGTGTGTACATAGTATATTCAACACTGAGAGACAAGGTTTTCTGGTACAGAGGAAGAGAGTCAGTGTTCATGTGAGAGGTATGTCTGTGTATGTTTGTTCATAGTATAGTTAACACTGACAGACAAGGTGTTCTGGTACAGAGAAAGAGAGTCAGTGTACATGTGAGAGGTAGGTCTGTGTGTTTCTGCACATAGTTTAGTCAAGACTGACAGACAAGGTGTTCTGGTACAGAGGAAGAGAGTCAGTGTACATGTGAGAGGTAGGTCTGTGTATGTTTGTACATGGTATAGTCAAGACTGACAGACAAGGTGTTTTGGTACAGAGGAAGAGAGTCAGTGTACATGTGAGAGGTAGGTCTGTGTATGTCTGTACATAGTATAGTCAAGACTGACAGACAAGGTGTTCTGGTACAGAGGAAGAGAGTCAGTGTACATGTGAGAGGTAGGTCTGTGTATGTCTGTAAATAGTATAGTCAAGACTGACGGACAGGGTGTTCTGGTACAGAGGAAGAGAGTCAGTGTATTATGTGAGAGGTATGTCTGTGTATGTGTGTACATAGTATAGTCAACACTGACAGACAAGGTGTTCTAGTACAGAGGATGATAGTCAGTGTATTATGTGAGAGGTATGTCTGTGTATGTGTGTACATAGTATAGTCAACACTGGTAGAAAAGGTTTTCTGGTACAGAGGAAGAAAGTCAGTGTTCATGTGAGAGGTAGGTCTGTGTATGTTTGTACATAGTATAGTTAACACTGACAGACAAGGTGTTCTGGTACAGAGGAAGAGAGTCAGTGTTCATGTGAGAGGTAGGTCTGTGTATGTTTGTACATATTATAGTCAACACTGACAGACAAGGTGTTCTAGTACAGAGGAAGAGATTCAGTGTACATATGAGAAGTCGGTCTATGTATGTCTGTACATAGTATAGTCAACACTGACAGACAAGGTGTTCTAGTACAGAGGAAGAGATTCAGTGTACATATGAGAAGTCGGTCTATGTATGTCTGTACATAGTATAGTCAACACTGACAGACAAGGTGTTCTAGTACAGAGGAAGAGAGTCTGTGTACATGTGAGAGGTAGGTCTGTGTATGTCTGTACATAGTATAGTCAAGACTGACGGACAGGGTGTTCTGGTACAGAGGAAGAGAGTCAGTGTACATGTGAGAGGTAGGTCTGTGTATTTCTGTACATAGTATAATCAAGACTGACGGACAGGGTGTTCTGGTACAAAGGAAGAGAGTCAGTGTACATGTGAGAGGTAGGTCTGTGTATGTCTGTACATAGAAAAGTCAACACTGACAGACAAGGTGTTCTGGTACAGAGGAAGAGAGTCAGTGTTCATGTGAGAGGTATGTCTGTGTATGTCTGTACATAGTATAGTCAACACTGACAGACAAGGTGTTCTGGTACAGAGGAAGAGAGTCAGTGTACATGTGAGAGGTAGGTCTGTGTATGTCTGTACATAGTATAGTCAACACTGACAGACAAGGTGTTCTGGTACAGAGGAAGAGAGTCAGTGTACATGTGAGAGGTAGGTCTGTGTATGTCTGTACATAGTATAGTCAACACTGACAGACAAGGTGTTCTAGTACAGAGGAAGAGAGTCAGTGCACATGTGAGAGGTAGGTCTGTGTATGTCTGTACATAGTATAGTCAACACTGACAGACAAGGTGTTCTAGTACAGAGGAAGAGAGTCAGTGTACATGTGAGAGGTAGGTCTGTGTATGTCTGTACATAGTATAGTCAACACTGACAGACAAGGTGTTCTAGTACAGAGGAAGAGAGTCAGTGTACATGTGAGAGGTAGGTCTGTGTATGTCTGTACATAGTATAGTCAAGACTGACATACAAGGTATTCTGGTACAGAGGAAGAGAGTCAGTGTACATGTGAGAGGTAGGTCTGTGTATGTCTGTACATAGTATAGTCGACACTGACAGACAAGGTGTTCTAGTACAGAGAAAGAGAGTCAGTGTACATGTGAGAGGTAGGTCTGTGTATGTCTGTACATAGTATAGTCAAGACTGACAGACAGGGTGTTCTGGTACAGAGGAAGAGAGTCAGTGTACATGTGAGAGGTAGGTCTGTGTATGTCTGTACATAGTATAGTCCACACTGACAGACAAGGTGTCCTTGTACAGAGAAAGAGAGTCAGGGTACATGTGAGAGGTAGGTCTGTGTATGTGTGTACATAGTATATTCAACACTGACAGACAAGGTGTTCTGGAACAGAGGAAGAGAGTCAGTGTTCATGTGAGAGGTAGGTCTGTGTATGTTTGTACATAGTATAGTCAAAACTCGCAGACAAGGTGTTCTGGTACAAAGGAAGAGAGTCAGTGTTCATGTGAGAGGTAGGTCTGTGTATGTCTGTACATAGTATAGTCAAGACTGACATACAAGGTGTTCTGGTACAGAGGAAGAGAGTCAGTGTACATGTGAGAGGTAGGTCTGTGTATGTCTGTACATAGCATAGTCGACACTGACAGACAAGGTGTTCTAGTACAGAGAAAGAGAGTCAGTGTACATGTGAGAGGTAGGTCTGTGTATGTCTGTACATAGTATAGTCAACACTGACAGACAAGGTGTTCTAGTACAGAGGAAGAGAGTCTGTGTACATGTGAGAGGTAGGTCTGTGTATGTCTGTACATAGTATAGTCAAGACTGACGGACAGGGTGTTCTGGTACAGAGGAAGAGAGTCAGTGTACATGTGAGAGGTAGGTCTGTGTATGTCTGTACATAGTATAGTCAAGACTGACAGACAGGGTGTTCTGGTACAGAGGAAGAGAGTCAGTGTACATGTGAGAGGTAGGTCTGTGTATGTTTGTTCATAGTATAGTTAACACTGACAGACAAGGTGTTCTGGTACAGAGGAAGAGAGTCAGTGTTCATGTGAGAGGTATGTCTGTGTATGTTTGTACATAGTATAGTCAAGACTGACAGACAAGGTGTTCTGGTACAGAGGAAGAGAGTCAGTGTACATGTGAGAGGTACGTCTGTGTATGTCTGTACATAGTATAGTCAAGACTGACAGACAAGGTGTTCTGGTACAGAGGAAGAGAGTCAGTGTTCATATGAGAGGTAGGTCTGTGTATGTTTGTACATAGTATAGTTAACACTGACAGACAAGGTGTTCTAGTACAGAGGAAGAGAGTCAGTGTTCATATGAGAGGTAGGTCTATGTAGGTCTGTACATAGTATAGTCAACACTGACAGACAAGGTGTCCTTGTACAGAGAAAGAGAGTCAGGGTACATGTGAGAGGTAGGTCTGTGTATGTGTGTACATAGTATATTCAACACTGAGAGACAAGGTTTTCTGGTACAGAGGAAGAGAGTCAGTGTTCATGTGAGAGGTATGTCTGTGTATGTTTGTTCATAGTATAGTTAACACTGACAGACAAGGTGTTCTGGTACAGAGAAAGAGAGTCAGTGTACATGTGAGAGGTACGTTTGTGTGTTTCTGCACATAGTTTAGTCAAGACTGACAGACAAGGTGTTCTGGTACAGAGGAAGAGAGTCAGTGTACATGTGAGAGGTAGGTCTGTGTATGTTTGTACATGGTATAGTCAAGACTGACAGACAAGGTGTTTTGGTACAGAGGAAGAGAGTCAGTGTACATGTGAGAGGTAGGTCTGTGTATGTCTGTACATAGTATAGTCAAGACTGACAGACAAGGTGTTCTGGTACAGAGGAAAAGAGTCAGTGTACATGTGAGAGGTAGGTCTGTGTATGTCTGTAAATAGTATAGTCAAGACTGACGGACAGGGTGTTCTGGTACAGAGGATGAGAGTCAGTGTATTATGTGAGAGGTATGTCTGTGTATGTGTGTACATAGTATAGTCAACACTGACAGACAAGGTGTTCTAGTACAGAGGATGATAGTCAGTGTATTATGTGAGAGGTATGTCTGTGTATGTGTGTACATAGTATAGTCAACACTGGTAGAAAAGGTTTTCTGGTACAGAGGAAGAAAGTCAGTGTTCATGTGAGAGGTAGGTCTGTGTATGTTTGTACATAGTATAGTTAACACTGACAGACAAGGTGTTCTGGTACAGAGGAAGAGAGTCAGTGTTCATGTGAGAGGTAGGTCTGTGTATGTTTGTACATATTATAGTCAACACTGACAGACAAGGTGTTCTAGTACAGAGGAAGAGATTCAGTGTACATATGAGAAGTCGGTCTATGTATGTCTGTACATAGTATAGTCAACACTGACAGACAAGGTGTTCTGGTACAGAGGAAGAGAGTCAGTGTACATGTGAGAGGTAGGTCTGTGTACGTCTGTACATAGTAAATTCAACACTGACAGACAAGGTGTTCTGGTACAGAGGAAGAGAGTCAGTGTACATGGGAGAGGTAGGTCTGTGTATGTCTGTACATAGTATAGTCAAGACTGACATACAAGGTGTTCTGGTACAGAGGAAGAGAGTCAGTGTACATGTGAGAGGTAGGTCTGTGTATGTCTGTACATAGCATAGTCGACACTGACAGACAAGGTGTTCTAGTACAGAGAAAGAGATTCAGTGTACATGTGAGAGGTAGGTCTGTGTATGTCTGTACATAGTATAGTCAACACTGACAGACAAGGTGTTCTAGTACAGAGGAAGAGAGTCTGTGTACATGTGAGAGGTAGGTCTGTGTATGTCTGTACATAGTATAGTCAAGACTGACGGACAGGGTGTTCTGGTACAGAGGAAGAGAGTCAGTGTACATGTGAGAGGTAGGTCTGTGTATGTCTGTACATAGTATAGTCAAGACTGACAGACAGGGTGTTCTGGTACAGAGGAAGAGAGTCAGTGTACATGTGAGAGGTAGGTCTGTGTATGTTTGTTCATAGTATAGTCAACACTGACAGACAAGGTGTTCTGGTACAGAGGAAGAGAGTCAGTGTACATGTGAGAGGTAGGTCTGTGTATGTCTGTACATAGTATAGTCAACACTGACAGATAAGGTGTTCTGGTACAGAGGAAGAGAGTCAGTGTTCATGTGAGAGGTATGTCTGTGTATGTTTGTACATAGTATAGTCAAGACTCGCAGACAAGGTGTTCTGGTACAAAGGAAGAGAGCCAGTGTTCATGTGAGAGGTAGGTCTGTGTATGTTTGTACATAGTATAGTCAACACTGACAGACAAGGTGTTCTAGTACAGAGGAAGAGATTCAGTGTACTAATGAGAAGTCGGTCTATGTATGTCTGTACATAGTATAGTCAAGACTGACATACAAGCTGTTCTAGTACAGAGGAAGAGAGTCAGTGTACATGTGAGAGGTAGGTCTGTGTATGTCTGTACATAGTATAGTCAAGACTGACAGACAAGGTGTTCTAGTACAGAGGAAGAGAGTCAGTGTACATGTGAGAGGTAGGTCTGTGTACGTCTGTACATAGTAAATTCAACACTGACAGACAAGGTGTTCTGGTACAGAGGAAGAGAGTCAGTGTACATGTGAAAGGTAGGTCAGTGTATGTCTGTACATAGTATAGTCAAGACTGACAGACAAGGTGTTCTGGTACAGAGGAAGAGAGTCAGTGTATTATGTGAGAGGTATGTCTGTGTATGTGTGTACATAGTATAGTCAACACTGACAGACAAGGTGTTCTAGTACAGAGGATGATAGTCAGTGTATTATGTGAGAGGTAGGTCTGTGTATGTCTTTACATAGTATAGTCAAGACTGACAGATAGGGTGTTCTGGTACAGAGAAAGAGAGTCAGTGTACATGTGAGAGGTAGGTCTGTGTATGTCTGTACATAGTATAGTCAACACTGACAGACAAGGTGTCCTTGTACAGAGAAAGAGAGTCAGGGTACATGTGAGAGGTAGGTCTATGTATGTGTGTACATAGTATAGTCAAGACTGACAGACAAGGTGTTCTAGTACAGAGGATGATAGTCAGTGTATTATGTGAGAGGTATGTCTGTGTATGTGTTTACATAGTAAAGTCAACACTGGCAGACAAGGTGTTCTTGTACAGAGGAAGAGAGTCAGTGTACATGTGAGAGGTAGGTCTGTCCATGTCTGTACATAGTATAGTCAAGACTGACAGACAAGGTGTTCTGGTACAGAGGAAGAGAGTCAGTGTACATGTGAGAGGTAGGTCTGTGTATGTCTGTACATAGTATAGTCAAGACTGACAGACAGGGTGTTCTGGTACAGAGGAAGAGAGTCAGTGTACATGTGAGAGGTAGGTCTGTGTATGTCTGTACATAGTATAGTCCACACTGACAGACAAGGTGTCCTTGTACAGAGAAAGAGAGTCAGGGTACATGTGAGAGGTAGGTCTGTGTATGTGTGTACATAGTATATTCAACACTGACAGACAAGGTGTTCTGGAACAGAGGAAGAGAGTCAGTGTTCATGTGAGAGGTAGGTCTGTGTATGTTTGTTCATAGTATAGTTAACACTGCCAGACAAGGTGTTCTGGTACAGAGGAAGAGAGTCAGTGTTCATGTGAGAGGTATGTCTGTGTATGTTTGTACATAGTATAGTCAAGACTCGCAGACAAGGTGTTCTGGTACAAAGGAAGAGAGCCAGTGTTCATGTGAGAGGTAGGTCTGTGTATGTTTGTACATAGTATAGTCAACACTGACAGACAAGGTGTTCTAGTACAGAGGAATAGTCAGTGTACATGTGAGAGGTAGATCTGTGTATGTCTGTACATAGTATACTCAACACTGACAGACAAGGTGTTCTAGTACAGAGGAAGAGAGTCAGTGTACATGTGAGAGGTAGGTCTGTGTATGTCTGTACATAGTATAGTCAACACTGACAGATAAGGTGTCCTTGTACAGAGAAAGAGAGTCAGTGTACATGTGAGAGGTAGGTCTGTGTATGTCTGTACATAGTATAGTCTAGACTGACAGACAAGGTTTTCTGGTACAGAGGAAGAGAGTCAGTGTACATGTGAGAGGTAGGTCTGTGTATGTTTGTTCATAGTATAGTCAACACTGACAGACAAGGTGTTCTGGTACAGAGGAAGAGAGTCAGTGTACATGTGAGAGGTAGGTCTGTGTATGTCTGTACATAGTATAGTCAAGACTGACAGACAAGGTGTTCTGGTACAGAGGAAGAGAGTCAGTGTACATGTGAGAGGTAGGTCTGTGTATGTCTGTACATAGTATAGTCAACACTGACAGACAAGGTGTTCTGGTACAGGGGAAGAGAGTCAGTCTACATGTGAGAGGTAGGTCAGTGTATGTCTGTACATAGTATAGTCAAAACCGACGGACAGGGTGTTCTGGTACAGAGGAAGAGAGTCAGTGTACATGTGAGAGGTAGGTCTGTGTATGTCTGTACATAGTATAGTCAAGACTGACATACAAGGTGTTCTGGTACAGAGGAAGAGAGTCAGTGTACATGTGAGAGGTAGGACTGTGTATGTCTGTACATAGTATAGTCAACACTGACAGACAAGGTGTTCTGGTACAGAGGAAGAGAGTCAGTGTTCATGTGAGAGGTAGGTCTGTGTATGTTTGTTCATAGTATAGTTAACACTGACAGACAAGGTGTTCTGGTACAGAGGAAGAGAGTCAGTGTACATGTGAGAGGTAGGACTGTGTATGTCTGTACATAGTATAGTCAACACTGACAGACAAGGTGTTCTGGTACAGAGGAAGAGAGTCAGTGTTCATGTGAGAGGTAGGTCTGTGTATGTTTGTTCATAGTATAGTTAACACTGACAGACAAGGTGTTCTGGTACAGAGGAAGAGAGTCAGTGTACATGTGAGAGGTAGGTCTGTGTATGTCTGTACATAGTATAGTCAACACTGACAGACAAGGTGTTCTGGTACTGAGGAAGAGAGTCAGTGTACATGTGAGAGGTAGGTCTGTGTATGTCTGTACATAGTATAGTCAAGAGCGACGGACAGGGTGTTCTGGTACAGAGGAAGAGAGTCAGTGTACATGTGAGAGGTAGGTCTGTGTATGTCTATACATAGTATAGTCAAGACTGACAGACAAGGTGTTCTGGTACAGAGGAAGAGAGTCAGTGTACATGTGAGAGGTAGGTCTGTGTACGTCTGTACATAGTAAATTCAACACTGACAGACAAGGTGTTCTGGTACAGAGGAAGAGAGTCAGTGTACATGTGAAAGGTAGGTCTGTGTATGTCTGTACATAGTATAGTCAAGACTGACAGATAGGGTGTTCTGGTACAGAGAAAGAGAGTCAGTGTACATGTGAGAGGTAGGTCTGTGTATGTCTGTACATAGTATAGTCAACACTGACAGACAAGGTGTCCTTGTACAGAGAAAGAGAGTCAGGGTACATGTGAGAGGTAGGTCTATGTATGTGTGTACATAGTATAGTCAAGACTGACAGACAAGGTGTTCTAGTACAGAGGATGATAGTCAGTGTATTATGTGAGAGGTATGTCTGTGTATGTGTTTACATAGTAAAGTCAACACTGTCAGACAAGGTGTTCTTGTACAGAGGAAGAGAGTCAGTGTACATGTGAGAGGTAGGTCTGTCCATGTCTGTACATAGTATAGTCAAGACTGACAGACAAGGTGTTCTGGTACAGAGGAAGAGAGTCAGTGTACATGTGAGAGGTAGGTCTGTGTATGTCTGTACATAGTATAGTCAACACTGACAGACAAGGTGTCCTTGTACAGAGAAAGAGAGTCAGGGTACATGTGAGAGGTAGGTCTGTGTATGTCTGTACATAGTATAGTCAACACTGACAGACAAGGTGTCCTTGTACAGAGAAAGAGAGTCAGGGTACATGTGAGAGGTAGGTCTATGTATGTGTGTACATAGTATAGTCAAGACTGACAGACAAGGTGTTCTAGTACAGAGGATGATAGTTAGTGTATTATGTGAGAGGTATGTCTGTGTATGTGTTTACATAGTAAAGTCAACACTGGCAGACAAGGTGTTCTTGTACAGAGGAAGAGAGTCAGTGTACATGTGAGAGGTAGGTCTGTCCATGTCTGTACATAGTATAGTCAAGACTGACAGACAAGGTGTTCTGGTACAGAGGAAGAGAGTCAGTGTACATGTGAGAGGTAGGTCTGTGTATGTCTGTACATAGTATAGTCAACACTGACAGACAAGGTGTCCTTGTACAGAGAAAGAGAGTCAGGGTACATGTGAGAGGTAGGTCTGTGTATGTCTGTACATAGTATAGTCAACACTGACAGACAAGGTTTTCTGGTACAGAGGAAGAGAGTCAGTGTTCATGTGGGAGGTAGGTCTGTGTATGTTTGTTTATAGTATAGTCAACACTGACAGACAAGGTGTTCTGGTACAGAGGAAGAGAGTCAGTGTACATGTGAGAGGTAGGTCTGTGTATGTCTGTACATAGTATAGTCAAGACTGACAGACAAAGTGTTCTGGTACAGAGGAAGAGAGTCAGTGTACATGTGAGAGGTAGGTCTGTGTATGTCTGTACATAGTATAGTCAACACTGACAGACAAGGTGTTCTGGTACAGAGGAAGAGAGTCAGTGTACATGTGAGAGGTAGGTCTGTGTATGTCTGTACATAGTATAGTCAAGACCGACGGACAGGGTGTTCTGGTACAGAGGAAGAGAGTCAGTGTACATGTGAGAGGTAGGTCTGTGTATGTCTGTACATAGTATAGTCAAGACTGACATACAAGGTGTTCTGGTACAGAGGAAGAGAGTCAGTGTACATGTGAGAGGTAGGACTGTGTATGTCTGTACATAGTATAGTCAACACTGACAGACAAGGTGTCCTTGTACAGAGAAAGAGAGTCAGGGTACATGTGAGAGGTAGGTCTGTGTATGTCTGTACATAGTATAGTCAAGACTGACAGACAAGGTGTTCTGGTACAGAGGAAGAGAGTCAGTGTACATGTGAGAGGTAGGTCTGTGTATGTCTGTACATAGTATAGTCAACACTGACAGACAAGGTGTTCTGGTACAGAGGAAGAGAGTCAGTGTACATGTGAGAGGTAGGTCTGTGTATGTCTGTACATAGTATAGTCAAGACCGACGGACAGGGTGTTCTGGTACAGAGGAAGAGAGTCAGTGTACATGTGAGAGGTAGGTCTGTATATGTCTGTACATAGTATAGTCAAGACTGACATACAAGGTGTTCTAGTACAGAGGAAGAGAGTCAGTGTACATGTGAGAGGTAGGACTGTGTATGTCTGTACATAGTATAGTCAACACTGACAGACAAGGTGTTCTGGTACAGAGGAAGAGAGTCAGTGTACATGTGAGAGGTAGGTCTGTGTATGTCTGTACATAGTATAGTCAACACTGACAGACAAGGTGTTCTGGTACAGAGGAAGAGAGTCAGTGTACATGTGAGAGGTAGGTCTGTGTATGTCTGTACATAGTATAGTCAAGACCGACGGACAGGGTGTTCTGGTACAGAGGAAGAGAGTCAGTGTACATGTGAGAGGTAGGTCTGTGTATGTCTGTACATAGTATAGTCAAGACTGACATACAAGGTGTTCTAGTACAGAGGAAGAGAGTCAGGGTACATGTGAGAGGTAGGTCTGTGTATGTTTGTACATAGTATAGTCAACACTGACAGACAAAGTGTTCTAGTACAGAGAAAGAGAGTCAGTGTACATGTGAGAGGTAGGTCTGTGTATGTGTGTACATAGTATAGTTAACACTGACAGACAAGGTGTTCTGGTACAGAGGAAGAGAGTGAGTGTTCATGTGAGAGGTAGGTCTGTGTATGTTTGTACATAGTATAGTCAACACTGACAGACAAGGTGTTTTAGTACAGAGGAAGAGAGTCAATGTACATGTGAGAGGTAGGTCTGTGTATGTCTGTACATAGTATAGTCAAGACTGACAGACAAGGTGTTCTAGTACAGAGGAAGAGAGTCAGTGTACATGTGAGAGGTAGGTCTGTGTATGTCTGTACATAGTATAGTCAAGACTGGCAGACAAGGTGTTCTAGTACAGAGGAAGAGAGTCAGTGTACATGTGAGAAGTAGGTCTGTGTATGTCTGTAGGTTTAGGTTTAGGCTGACAGTAGGTTTTAGTGCAGAGAAATTGTGTCATTTGTTTATATTGAAATTTATGAAAGAGAACAATAAAACTGATTTTAAAAAAACAATGAATATTTCATTTGAATTATTTCTAGATAAAATTGATATAATTTTGTTGTATTCTTCAACACTGCATTATTTACGTTTGTCAATTTAGCCGCCCCAAAATTCACAGAAGATTTTCACACCCTGCAAGCTGTTGAAGTGGGTTCGACTGTAACCATCTCTCAAAGTGTTTATACAAGTGGTCTGATGTACACGTCGGTCAACTGGACGTTTGGTGGACAGACCGTGAAGAACCAATCAGTGTCCAGTGTCATGGTCACCTTGAGGAAGAGTGACCAGACGGCCATGTTTGATGGTTTTGTCACTTCTACCACGTTCACATTCCATGAAGGTGATATCGGTGTCTACACAGTCCATGTTTGCAACTCCATCGGATGTAGTGATTCTGACGTAAACCTGACTGCCGCAGGTAGGTTTTATATCTTTTCAAATATCATGATCAATTGAAAGATAAGCTGTATAAACTGTTATAAACGAATCCTTGTTGAAAATTCAACCTCTATCAACAGGTTTAAGAAGGTGGTAAACGTCAAGTAATCTTTACTTTTGGATGATAAAGTAAAAATAAATAATTTTTGTAGCATGTTCATAGTGTGTACATATCCGTTTGTTGATGGAGTCTTATTACAAACAACATAATTTTAATGTATGTATTCATTAATACTTAATAATAATAATAATAGCATTCTTATACCGCTCATATATCCATGACAAAGCATGCTCAAAGCGCCATGAGTATTATTACCCTGGAGGGATAGTACTTTCAGTGCTGCCGATTAACAAGCGCTCCGCGCGACCCTATAGGTCCATAATTCCCCCTTGTTCAGGTACCCATTTGTACAGCTGGGTGAACTGAGTGCACGGTGGATGAAATGTCTTGCCCAGGGACACAACACAGGATGAGACCCAAGTCACAGATTTTTGGTGTCTCCACCGGGATTCGAACCCGGGTCTCTGGCGTGAGAGGCAAGCAAGCTAACCTCTACACCACTGTGCATACTTTCTAACTTAATAAATGATAGAATCACAAATAGTTATTGGTTGAAAAAAAATGATAACGTCCAAATTGTCAAGAAATATCTTATATATATGCCAGGTCAGATAAAATTGGCTTGATTTAAATATTTTTGTATCTATTTCGAAGATTATAGGCCTTTTTGTAATTCATTGTCGATGAATAAAAATATTCTGAAAATGTTATACTCATAGTATTTTTACTACAGTGATAAGTTAGCAGGGAATGGTTTCGTTAGAATATTGATCATGGATACTTACGTAAATTGTAAAGTTATCATTAAAATATGCTGATAATTGTTCGAAATTTTAAAAGTCAAATATTGATAAACTTCAATTTACGTTGTTTGAGTGCACCATAACATTCATTATTATCATCAATGTATATGAAACGCATGTGTCAGGGGCCTGTCTTTCCGTTACGAAAAACAACACCATGATTGTATTGAAAGAATTTCAAGTTTCTGGTGATAAATCATAGACATTTACACAGACCACGCTCAACAAATATGTAATCAGCTTTTATTCCGGGAAAGAGAAAATAATTTTAACTTTGAAAATCTTTTTGAAAAAATGATATATCGACCATTTTGTAAACATTTGCAGGCATACATTTCCAAATTCTGTTTCTTCTTACTGATAAAGCTGACCGTTCATACCTGATCCATTTTATAATACCTATTAGCAAAATTCTCTTTTGTTGTTTACTTCAAATTGATCTGAATATTAACAACTGATTAAATGCAAAATTTGACAGTTTTACTCAAATCATTCCGATACACTTCTAAAAATTGGGAATAAATATTTTCAATAAAAAAACCATATGAATAGTTTAAATCGATTTGTTGAACATACACATAGATCTAAGAATATCTTCACACGAAAATGCACGGCATTGCATTACTTTGTTCTATTTGTGGGTATCTGATGTATCCAAAAAAAAAATTACCCATACGGGCGAGGATACACAGGTAGGTTTTTTAGTATCCGCACATGTGCTCTTTAGTGATTCCCAACATTGATTGGTCGGTTATCCAGGGAATGACATACGATTGATCTATAGGACTATTTTCATGCCAAACTCATAGCTCACGATTCAAGGCAATTAAAAAAACATAGGCCGATGAATAATGTTAACGATTAATTATTAGTTTAAATTTTAACACATTATTTGACAATTCATCTCAATGTTTGCATTGTCCCTGTAATTTGCAAGATTGATTATTTTTCCCATGTGACATAAGCTTCGTCATTGTTTGTACACAAACATGGTTGCCATGGTTCATGCAAACTTTAAAACATAAATATTAACCAAAAAATATTACTTACTTAGACTTTGGCAACTACGATTGTAGTAGCTTTGCCATTTTTTCTGATGGTCTCCATCCGGTTCAAATATGCTCGCTCCAAACAACAATATATACAAGTGCATCCAAACCAAAGTCGTATATTCAGTTCATATTTTTGGCCATTAATGCTCCATACACAATACGTTGTTGTAGTTGTGTTTTAATGTTTTCTTCAATAATTTATCAACTACATGATAAGTAGGCTAATCGTTCCTGATACTGGCAACAAAAGGTGACTGAAAGCAATATCCAAAAATAGAAATGTAGTTGAACATTTAGTTTAGTTGACAATATTTACTTATTTTTATTTTATAAGAGGCATGTTTTCTTTCATCTGTTGAAATCATGAATCATTCACAGGTTTTTCCAATTTTAGTTTCAACACTGTGCCTTCAGCCACTCACCCGTTAGTAAATAAGGTGTGACGAGTCACTTATTCAAATACAAATATGTATGCAAAAGCTTTTCTCCTTTTGATCTTTCTAAGTATCAAATATGAAAATCATGTTATATATGATTTGTAACAGAACTACATTGTGTAGCGTTGTTGACTAATTTACTTCCTGAGATGTTTGTTTTTTACACGCATATGAATACAGATCAGCTGATCGATGTTATATAGCTCTAAATGAAAGTTTTTTCTGTCACTATTGGTTATTCTAATTATTTATGGGAAATATATAAAATAACCAACTTTGGAAGAGTGACTACGGCAAATATTCACTCGTTAAAGTAATGTCATTTGAAACGCTCGTAATATGAAGAGCATTTAAATAACTCTAAATAAACTACACTGATATTAAATATGTCTATAAGCGTTCTTCAATATGTCAAAATACATTTTTTAGAAATACATTGAAAAGACTACTCAATTGTAGTAAACCGATCAACGTACTTATCTAACAAAATATGGTTGCAGCATTCTTATTAGGAACAAACACATAGAATTAGAATTCACACTTTGACATTTTAAGTTCTGTTCTTGATTTCTCTCTGTTTGGAATTTTTTTTCAATAATGAAATATGTAGTTTCGACATATTCTATTGCAGTTAGAATAAAACGTTTTAACGTTTTTTTTTAAGGTTAAACTATGAGCATACCCTTTTGAAAATAAGCCAATATATCATATATATATATACATATATACCACTAGCATATACCACTATAGTTTGATTAAACATGATACAGGTAGACTTCAATGTCAGAGTTCTTTATTAAGTACAGTGACTAATTTAATAGCTATCACAAACATATTGGCTTCCACTGACGACTTTGTTGGCCTAAATATCAAAAGGTAAGGTAAAAGTAAGCTTGCAAAACCTGACTGCGGTCATCAAAGGGACATCACTTTAATATACATGTTTTGGGAAACTGGAAAATGGTCATTGCCCCAGTAGCACTGGCTTTACGTCATGAAAATCGGGATTGACGAGACCAAATTTTATTAATACCAACTCTGGTCAGTACAACATTTGTAATTTTTTGTGTGTGATGTCATGTGTTTGTGGTTATAACAATATTGGGTCCCGTAGATAGGTGTCTTTTGAACTGTTTCAACGATTTTATCACATTAGTTCAAGGTCATTTTGAATGCCAGTCCTCGTGAAGACAACGAGACTGTTGATGTTGTTGCTTTGCAGGCTGTATGCAAATTTCCAATAAATTCACAATATTGTAGTTTATGCAGATTTGTTTATAATCCACTAGGCCCACCAGGAAAACCTCTGAACTTTAGAGCTCTCAGCAACGCAACACAAACCTCGGTCTGGTTTTCATGGCTACCCAACTTCCCAGGAGGACCGTACACACAAAGGTTCCATGTTGAGTACCGGAAGTCAGGTGAAGAATGGAATGAATTGCCGCCTGTGGACGAATCTACAGATCCTGTTAACAAGACGATGGTTCTTGAGGTGAAGAATCTAAGTCCTAGCACTGTGTACGAGTTCAGAGGGTTTGCTGTGAACACTCGAACTATCAGGAACAAGAGTGAATACACAGATATCGTCCATGCAGAAACCGACAAAGGTGAACTTGTCATTGACCACATTCATTTGAAACAAATTGAAATAATCAAGTTTCAAGAATTATTGATGTGACCATTATTATGAATGGTTTAAGAGGTATTACTAATCCTGATAATTATAAAAAATTGATTGCATGTTCACTCACAGTTCACAATATAGATACCTTATTCTCATTGTGTTGCAATATCATAATTTCATTGCACATCCATTACATGAATCTAGAGAATATTCTAGATTTTCACTTTTATCAAATAAATGAGTGCCAAAAATATGTTGTATCGTTTATAGACCTACCAATAGGATTTGTGATTTAGCTTTTCATTTCCTTATATTTAACAAATATTTCTGAATTCATCACTTTCTTTTTTAAAAGATGTTAACGGTTTTGTTTTGTCGACTTTGAAATCATAAGTCTATTTCAAAAGGCTAAATAAAAATACAATTTGGTCTGTTGTTCAGACTTTAGCACATGAACATTAGTTTGGCTCCCCTTCAGTTGACATTCTGGATTGTGAATGTCGAATCTATGTTTTCATCTGAAGCTTGTGCAGACTGGATATCATTACATCTCTATATATTTATCTGCAGGTGAAACAGATCCCAGCACAACCTCCTCCAGTTTAGCAGGTCCAATTGTTGGAGCAGTGTTAGGTGTGCTGGCTGTCTGCTTTGTAGGAGTTGGACTCTTCGTTCTCTACAGACGTGGATACCGCTGCTACGTTGCAAAACAAGGTACTTGACAAACTTGATGTAATGTCATTTCAATTTTTGAGATTATATATTGTACAGTAAATGAATCACCACGGTTAGTTTGCCTCTAAAATCTAATATCCAAACTATATTTTCAGGGCAACAACGAAGGTAAGGATACAACACAAAATATTTTCTTTTTAGAAATAGACCACTTTCGAATATTTGTGTATTGTCTTTACACTTATCTGTATGAAGTTTCACTTGTAAGTTTATACTATTTTGATAATAACAAGATTAAAAATTAAGAAGTAATATTTCAAACCAAACCTAAAAAAATGTATTCTCTCCTACCTCTAGAATATTACAACATTCGTCAGCAGTTAATTGAACATCTATTCCGAATCTCGATGATTAAGTGAAAGGGATTAAGGCAAATATACCAGTGTTTAGGTTTAAATTATTGCTGTTCTCGTAAGTTTAATTAGAATTTTTAACAACCTGTTGTTTTGCTATGGAAAATTTATTTAATTTCTTTTCTACAATTTCAAATGATATGATAGAAGAAGATCATCAAAATACCTTCTTACGCCAACCATTATAATGCTATTGCTTTGCAACTGAACTGGGGTTTTGTTTCCAATTTGAACACATTATTTACTAAATACAAAATCATCTCATCCATGCTGAGGTGAGCGTTAGATTCTTTGTTATATCAACTTTCCCTACACAGTCCGAATGTCCTTGTTTTATAAAATTGAAATACAACAAAACTCACTTTTTTCATTGGAAATATCCAAGGTCCATAATTCTTGTGTGAAGTGGTGATGATTTGTGATATGACTTTTTGACTTTTTCTTATACTTGCTTCGAGGGTAAATCAGAGCGTTTATAGAATGACACATGATCGATGTAACCTGTTTGGCATTTAATTTTCCAACATAGTCTCGACTGATATCAATATATTTGGACCAACGATGTTCCATCTCCATTATATCATTCTTGTAGAATTGGCATCCTGGGTCTCAAAAAAACTTTCCATGATATCAAAAAGGCTGTGGTTATCAGCAAAAACACTTCCACGTTTATGGTTATTCAGAGAAGGGAAGGGGAAGAAGTCTGATGTTGCCAAAGGGTGGACGTGGAAGAATTTCAAAGCAGCATTCTGTTGCGACAGTGATAGCAACAGGTGAAATGTCGACGGGAGCATTGTCCTGAAGGAGCTGCACTTAGCTTTCCTCATCGAATGTTGGTGATGGCTGCCTCAATTCATCAAACCCCAAGTCCTTTACCTTTTCAGCAGATGGACGTTTTAGGGGTGGGGAATTGGTTCTGCTTTCATGGTGGTGTAACCTCGTCTCATAGAACCTATAACCTAGGTCACTAAATGTATCTTGAAGGTATACCTGTCCCCCCTGAATCGAGCCAAACGTTTCTTTGAATTGTCCAGGCGTTTCCGTTTCTGGGCCCAAGTTAACAGTCTTGCTCTTGTAAAGAACACTGTCAGTATGACCCAAAACTAATGTCCATTGTCTCAACTATGTGGTGAATGGTCTCAATGCCCAATGTCATGAACAGAATCTACAGAATACATTCCTTTCCTGCACAGATATTTGATAACAGCACGCTTCCCAACATCATTAACTTTTTCCGGTGTCTTCACCTCTATGCACTTGTGGATGTGACATCTCAAAATCTATTCTACCGATGGTTGCAATATTTTTTCCTATCTTCTGAAAATATTGCTTTCCAGGTTCATAGATAATTTGCAAGTAGTGGATTTTTACTTCATGCTTATAATATGAACGTTTTGAATTACTTTCGTATACTTCTATGATTCTATAGTCTATTACTAACCTAACTATTACACATACTTATGTTTACCTTAAATGGTCCAACTCTCAATTTCCTCTGTTTAAAATATCATTTTAAAAAATGATAGTCTCTTTTATCAACCATCATTATGGTGTTTTCTCGCTTCTATATATGTTAATACAACAAGCAACATGATAAATTCCAACTGAAAATGAGGCCTCTCACAAGTTCAAATTATATGAAGGTTGCGTAAATCTATATACACCACCTCTATCTTCTCCAAAGTTACTGTGTTGAACTACTTCATTATGTTTCTTCTAGTAATTCTAATCAGGAATCTCAGGAAGCAAACACGGCTTATGAGACTGTTGGTGAGTTTTACTAACACCTTACACTACTTTCATCTGAATATGAAATATTGAATAATGTAACAGAAATTTGAAGAGGGAACATTTTTTAAGAAGAGTATGTTTTAAAGATTGATAATGTGTATTGTAATTACCAATTAAAACCTTTTTTTACATTCCCCGTCAATATGTTTAATACATGTGAAATTTAGACATTAATATCTTGTATATATAGCAGAAGTTTTCTGCGAAAGAAGTTGTGGAAAGTTTTGTTATGACTTGATCAACGTATTTTAAACACGTACTTTGATAATGATTTAATAATACTCTTACTTTAGGACTGATTTTTAAACAGGACAAAATGCAACATATGCAAGTTTGGAAAACACGAAGTCCCAGGATTATACGGAGCTGAGGCTGTATGAAAACTCTAAAGGTGCAGTTTTATCTAATTGTTGATTGATATAACTGCCTTCTAAATGCTGTGAGAAGCAGTTTGCTTCTACTGATGCTAATACTGCTTATCATATTATCTTTGTATCAGTGTCGCCTGAACCGATAGACGAGGGATGACAATGGTACAAAGATAGTGCTTCTGCCTCTTTTAACTGAGGGAAAGACATAAAACGTAATTATTCTACTGTCACATTTCATGACTGTTGACAGTGGATTTGCTTGAGACATGAACAGCCTTGACACTAAGTGTAAAGAAAATGTATTTATACATCTCAACTGAAATGTAACGAGTTGTGTAACTACTTCTCGCAAGCATATCGTTAAATAGGATTTAATCTAAATTCAATTAAGTGTGCAAGATATGATATGTGAAATTTGTTTCCATTTTTAACAAAAAGTTTTGAAAAATAACAAGTGTGCAATTATTTTATATGAAACAGCTGATCAAAATACTTTAACTCTGAAAACTGCTTGTATCATTATGTAAGGTTATTTTTCGTTATGCGTCACCTCCCATTTGTGAGGTAATGTTAACATGGATTCGGGGTATAGGATATTGTAACACTGTTGATAGTCACGACTACATAACATAAACATTTATTGACTGTCAGCTAATAAATTACAAAGACGAGTTTTAATGTAAGGTAAGATGATAGTGACCGAACCTCAAATGAAAAATAAGTATTTGTTTTTATTAAATGTTTGCATTATTTGATAACACGTATTTCTTTTGACGCCGACAGGCCAGAATAAAACCAGCCAAATTCAATCAGATGCAGATGAGAATGCATCTCAGCACACCTACATGAATGCACAAACCAAAAACAATGGTGGGTACCTTTTCTATTACACGTGTCACTGTCTTCCCAAACGTTAATGTCTATAAAAGATTAAGACATTAAAAAACCCTAACGTCTCAATATAATGGTTAAGTTCCATAATATTCATATTTTCCAGACTCAACATATGAGAACACCAGTTTCAGTGAGAATTGAAGAGAAGTGTTCATTGACCGCTACCTTTCACAGCCTTGAAATGAGGCACAATTCATACCGGATACGCATCTCACTCTCCAGGACGGGGTTCGAACCCTGCACTAACCACAAGCGAAATTTGGAAATGAAAGTTGATCCATCCTTGCTTAGTAGTCGGTACTGCATGTACAAGAACAGATCAGAAATTATTTAATTCAACCAATCAAAATGATACCAGAATGAAACCATGGACATACATTCACTTATTCATGTATCAGTCAATAATATGTTTAGCGACATGGGATAAGTTACATGGGATATAGTGAGGGAGGAGATGTATTTATTTTCTTACGTGAGAATCGTGTGTATTTATAGAAACATATATTAGGGAAGTTAATCGACAGAAAGACTGTATTTGCCCTTCCGCTTGAAAATGAATACGTGTTTGCATACATACTTTTGTGTTTTTGTAAGCATAACTATTTTTTCACATGTATAAATGATTTGGTTAAAGGTCACCTTTATTACCGGTATTCTATGATGGTGATACTCAAACAAATTAAATATGTTAAATAGTTTGCTATGTTGATAGTTATATGTACAAACATACTGAATTTACGATCCATAATAACTAACCAAGGAAGTTGCTAGATTGACATGTGTGCGGGAAGTAATCGCTTGAGCGTTTTAACTTAACCAGAATGCATGAACCCGACTTGGACGGGGAATTCAGTCTTATCATTAAACTGATCTCTAAAGTATTCTGCTGTTTAGAAGAACGTTAAGTATGATTGAAATTAAGGTTCACATTATACTGGTTTTGTTTTGGTCCCTTACAATTGGAACCAAACATTTAAGCTTTGATACATTCGATGTTATGCAAGTTGGTAACACACAATAGATAAGTTATACTTTAACAGAAAACCACTGGGGGCTATCTTAATATACTGTCTGATTGCATTAATAACCTTTGTAATGCAGCTTCGGCCGCTGTTATTATCATTATCATTGAGTTGTAAGGTTTTATTTGTTGACAACTGAATAAAGAATCTTACTTATTGTGTGATTTATATGTTTGTAATGATGGTTTGCAATTCCTTTGCTTTTGGTCTTTTCATACTTCAAAAAAATCCAGATACGAGTTTTCAATAATAAATAACGATCAATCTCTTGTCGCTGACCTTTGACAAGAGCACTTATCACTCCAATCAGCAAGCCATGGGGAGCCTGGAAACAGTGATATCTGTACTTTTATGAATTATCATAACAAATGTCAGTTCCTTGGTATATTTACAATGACAATTCCTATGAAAAAGTATCAGAAGAGTCTCTTTTCAGTGAACAGAAATTACCACTGATCGCCAGAAAACTATTTTCTTTACAGGAATGAATAATGTCAGTAGATATATATATTTACAATTACTTATATTGAAATAAAGCTGTAAATAAGGCCCAAAATTGATACAAAATAAAACTCATCTCTGGTTCGTCAGATTTTATTCAGTTTTATAACTATTGATTGCTTGCTCACCTACATATTAACACACATACACAGAATCATATACTCATACACATTTTTGTTATAAAACGTGAACATACAATGTAGCACAAGAACCCTCAAACGAGGATCCATAGTTGTGATTGAGATACAGACGTAATTTCCACACCTATGACTCGTCTTGGGCCAACCATTAATGTTCGCCTTCTTCTAAGACATTGAATGAATGAATCAGATGTTGAATGTGCAAGTCCTCTTTTTGAAAAAAGTAAAACGTTCTAAATGGAAGCAAACAACAATTGATTTGATTACATTTGATAGGCATAAACCTACATAGAGCGTTAATTCAAAACACATACATTCTTACACACAATTCAATAATAGACTGCAATATACAAAATAACGATTGAACGAAGGCACAATAAAAGTGATTATATTTCATTGATAAGATGATCTGTACGTGATTACATCATTCTGAAGACCTGTATCCGACTAGTGATTTGTTTTGACCTGTCTGAGGACTATTGTAGTTATTCTGCAAAATATGTTATCCTCTCATCTTATTTTGGACTTGTGTATATATACCTTTCAACAATTGCTTCAACCTTATCTTCCCAACCTCTCGTTTCCCCGTGAGGTTGCTTTATCAACATGTGTGTAATCACTTGAGCGTTTTAACTTAACCCGACTTTAAAGGGGAATCAATGCTAGTCTTATCATTTAACTGATCTCTAAGGTTTTCTGCTGTTTAGGAGATTTGTTTTGGTCCCCTACAAGGTGAACCAAATATTCATACTTCAAAAAAATTCCAGATATGAGTTTTCAATGTAATTGAGTTGGGTTTCAACTTATTTTGGGGATATCCTAATGAACCCCTGAACGTCATCTTGCATAGCCATATTCTAAATTCCCTGAAGCGTTCAATTTCTCTTTTCATTCTAAATGAGTTAAATATGGAGTTTTTTTGGCAGACGATTATTTCAATTCTAGATACAGAGGAAGTGCTTGTGGGCTAGAGCAGGACTATTATTAAGAAATAATATCAATCAATTAAGATAAATCTATTACCTCAATTTGCTGGTCAAACCGTCTTCCATTAGCCAATTAATTGCACTTTAATCATTCCTTATACTTATACTTATATGATACACTTATACATCACGACCCAATCTATGCATAACATAATTTGTAACTTACATATCAACATCACAACAGGCATCCCATCAAGCGTTTTCAAGCACTTGAAAACAATCCGGAAAATTTATATTAAAACTTTCGCTCCACTAAACCTTAACTAAAGATGCGCTGTGACCTTTCACCCAACCAATCACATAGTTTTTATCTACAGAGAGCCTCTTAGCACAATTGTCTCCGCTCTTCTGCCGCAATGGTGACTAGTATACTAGAATAGTATCATGGTATGTAATCAAAGTAGGTTTGTACATTTTGGAAATACTGTTTTGAGAACCTGTAGGAATTTTTCAGTGACCTTCCAAAAGAATGCAGTTGGAAACCTGCGAACAAGGCATGCACTATTGATATAACCGATTCGCATGTAAGTTGCCGCTATTGAATCACTATTATCAGAAAGTTCATAGGTCATAGATCACAGCGCCGTGAGATAGGATGTTTTAAACTAAACAAACCAGGACTAAACAAACATACCAATGATAGGAAACGTAACAGTGTTACATCTCAAGTGCCCATGCACATAAGCTAGTTAGTAACTTTGTTCAAATATTTCTTTCTGAACAGGAGTCAGATTATCTAAGCCAAAACAAGGACAATCAAATCATAATTCAAAGTGTAAGTGCTGAAGCGATGACGTACGTTGTATAAACCCCATTTTACTTACATGTATGGTGTTACCTTATCGGATTTGGTGTTTTTGTGTTTAACGCAGGTTTCAAGATTATTTCACTTTTATTGCGGCTGCTAGTATTATTGCAGGGAGAAAACCTGCAACACCATTGTGGCTATGGGCTTCGGTGAAACCTGCGAGCATCGGCTGGAACTAGCGAACCATGGGTGGTACTGCGCTGAATTTCAGTGTAGCATTGCACCAAAACCTGACAGCGTGTAGAACATTTCTCTACTGCAGACAAAGTTGCCGAGCCCCTGGCGGGAATCGAACCACGGACCTTCTGATCCGAAGGCGAACGCGCTAACCACTGCGCCATCCCGCCCTCTACCTTATCGGAAGTGGTGACGTTAATATTATATAAACTCTTTCAGTAACATGACAGTATAACGATGAAACGTTTTGTAATCACGTCAGTGACACAGTTTTATTATAACTAGAATATATCCAAGAAGCATGTAAGATTTACGTTTTCTTTTTTTTTCTTTTTTGCTCATGTTGTAAGCTCTTGCTTAATTTTATGAATTTTGTAGTTGAGAAATTATTCAATTCATAATAACCTATAAACAAATTAAGTATTTATGTCATTAAAAGCGAGGAGTTTCACTAAAATAAGTCCTCAATGGAGACGTGTATAGAATAGCTTTCGAAGTTCTGCCATAACCTGAATACATCCCTACATTGAACCTTCAGTAAACACTTATGTTTCTTGAACACTAAGATAACAATTTATGAGCATATCCTTCATTTTCAAATATCCAGTCATCTTTAGTGTTTAATGTACCGAATGCAGATTGCAGTAAAGGATTTCACTGAAATGTCTGGAATTTCAACTTCTTTTTGATGTCGAAGTGCTTGGCATACTTAACAGAAGCAGTGTCATTAGCTGACTACAGCTCTACAATGAACCATCAGTACAGAAGCTGTGTCATTAGCTGACTGCAGCTCTACAATGAACCATCAGTACAGAAGCTGTGTCATTAGCTGACTGCAGCTCTACAATGAACCATCAGTACAGAAGCTGTGTCATTAGCTGACTACAGCTCTACAATGAACCATCAGTACAGAAGCTGTGTCTTTAGCTGACTACAGCTCTACAATGAACCATCAGTACAGAAGCTGTGTCATTAGCTGACTACAGCTCTACAATGAACCATCAGTACAGAAGCTGTGTCATTAGCTGACTACAGCTCTACAATGAACCATCAGTACAGAAGCTGTGTCATTAGCTGACTACAGCCCTACAATGAACCATCAGTACAGAAGCTGTGTCTTTAGCCGACTACAGCTCTACAATGAACCGTCAGTACAGAAGCTGTGTCATTAGCTGACTACAGCTCTACAATGAACCATCAGTACAGAAGTTGTGTCATTAGTTGACTACAGCCCTACAATGAACCATCAGTAAACACTCATGAGCCACCCTGAGTGAAAAAACGATAGAAACATCCACCCGCACATGCTCTAATAGAGTTGGAGGCGCATTTGATGCACATTTCTTAACTTACCTTTGAGAGACTGGAGTCAATGTATGACGGTCAGTCAATATGGTCATGCATTTCATGTATATTATATATATTTATGTATACTTGACATTGACTGTAAAATAAATTATGTCTGTTAACATTTCTATTGACGTTGCACATCTCACATTTACAAAATGTCTGAACTGCCAAGGAATATTACATTAGAAAATTTAATATATTCTTCAAAGTATATCTTGATATCTGATAAAAAAAAACTACTTATAAAGACATTTTTGATAATAGATAAATGTTGTGTGTACATAAGAATGATATTTGAAATATATATGGTTGTATATGACAGCGTAAGAATAAGAAACATTGTCAAACATGCAAAAATAAAAACGTTATGTGATGTTTATTAATCATAATACGATTAGTATAAACACGCCCTTATTTCATCCCCACATCTGATTAGGAATGAGGAAACAGAGAGAATATCCTCTGCCCCTGTACAACATTCAAATGCTGGTTCAGATATAGAAAATGACCCATATATGTTTTGGAAACATGTAAAAAGCCTTTTGCTGTTTAGTAGACTTTTTTAAACGAGTGAACTGAAAGAATTATTTTGCCAGTTTAAACACAGTCTGATTACGTTATTTATTTCGTTTAAATATTACAGTCGATTTGAACTGTAAACACAGTCATTACAAGCATTTTTTGGGCAAAATCACTTCCTACATATCAAAGGAACAAGAATCGATGAAAGGAAGAAATTACGAATGATATGTCGTATTACAGATTATTACTTGATTTGTATCATTTTATATATAGATAAAATATAGAGTTCGATTTATTTCAAATAAAACGGGCACTATGCCTTAACCCCCTGTGTTTGGTCATTCGCCTAGTTTAGATAGCTTGGCTTCACATATATGCTTAAATTCAGCAAATTTGTTACAACTGGTCTTATCTGTCTACTCTTTATAAGACAAACCCTCGATGTCAGGTTCCCATAATAAACATGGATCAATCTCTTGTCGCTGATCTCTGACAAGAGCACTTATCACTACAATCAGCAAGCCATGGGGAGCATGGAAACAGTGGTATCTGTATTTTTATGAATTATTATTATTATGAACAAATTTCCTTGGTATACTTACAATGACATTTCCTATGAAAAAGTATCAGGAGAGTCTCTTTTCAGTGAACTGAAATTAATACTGATCGCCAGAAAACTATTTTCTTTACAGGAATGAATAATGTCAGTAGATATATATATTTACAATTACTTATATTGAAATAAAGCTGTAAATAAGGCCCAAAATTGATACAAAATAAAACTCATCTCTGGTTCGTCAGATTTTATTCAGTTTTATAACCATTGATTTCTGGCTCACCTACATATTAACACACATACACAGAATCATACTCATACACATATTTGTTATAAAACGTAAACATACAATGTAGCACAAGAATCCTCAAACGATGTCTATGTATGATCCCAACTGCAGATCCGCCCCCTCTTAAGTTGTGATTGAGATACAGACGTAATTCCTACTCGTCTTGGGCCAACCATTAATGTTCGCCTTACTATTCTTCTAAGACATTGAATGAATGAATCAGATGTTGAATGTGCAAGTCCTCTTTTTGAAAAAAGTAAAACGTTTTAAATGGAAGCAAACAACAATTGATTCGATTACATTTGATAGGCATAAACCTACATAGAGCGTTTATTCAAAACAAATAAATTCTTACACACAATTCAATAATAGACTGCAATATAGAAAATAATGATTGAACGAAGGCACAATAAAAGTGATTATATTTAATTGTTAAGATGATTTGTACGTGATTACATCATTCTGACGACCTGTATCCGACTAGTGTTTTGTTTTAACCTTTCCGAGGACTATTGTAGTTATTCTGCAACAGTTGTTATGCTCTCATTTTTTTTGGACTTGTCTATATATACCTTTCAACAATTGCTTCAACCTTATCTTCCCAACACCTCGTTCATAGTGAGTGACTTATCTTTGGATTTCATCTTTAAGTGAACCTGTGTGTTTCTACAACAGATTACAAAACCTGTACACTCAGACGTGTTTAGATTTCCCCGATCAGCAATCCAGTATACTTTGCGAAATATATGTATATATATTCCTTGAGTTTGTTTATGTGTCTGTACTGTGGCCTCGTTATGAAATACTACGCCTCTACTTAAGAGTATAACTTGAAAGTGTGAAATTTTGATATAACAGTCATTTATACTGTTGTTTGAAATTTTGGTGTGTGCAACACATGGGTGGCGGGAGTCCCATGTGGCTGCGTTCATGAGAGATATTTTTCAATAACCTTACTATGAAACCTTAAATGAATTTCCAAGTAGCTCAGTGGTTTCTTGTCATCATAACAGTCTATATTTCCTTTCGGAATGAGATGAAAGTAAGAAGAGATATTTCCAAAGGGATAAGTTTCCATTTATGAAAAGTGTTAGCTCAATGAGTGTTAGCTCTTTATGACATTTCAATTACCTTTTTGGGGAAAAATCCAATTTATCATTTTAAAATTTGACATATCAATTTCCTTATTGGGAAAACTAAAATGCTTCTATGGGATATTTACTTGTCAGAATAAAAAGTAAAAATATCACGAGACTATGAGCTGTTAGGGCAGGATCGTTTGTTCTGAATCAAAACTCTCTACTGAGGAATCTACAAAAAATCAATCCTACAGTTTGTTCAATCTGATATCTTTATTCATGAACATTCCAATGACACTAATCGTGAAACAACGTTTATCAGTTGATCCCAAATGCCAAATTCTAAATATTCTTTATCCCATCTAATGTCATAAACAACAGTGACAATAACATCTTTCTTCGGCTAATGGTGGAAGATAGGATGAGTGACTGTATCAAGTCTATCATCGTGACTTGTGATAAAAACTTAGAGAATGAAACAATGCAAATTTAAGTAATAAACGTGCTTCAGATGTGTTTGATTGTAGATTTGAAAATGCGGTGAAAGATTTACAGCATTATCTGAAAATACTTCAAGACCAATGAGTTCTGTAGCTAGTCAAGTTGACCCTGTCTCTGATCCATCTGTAGTTTATGTAAAGTTGATTTCAGCCATAAGGATATTACTCAATGATGGAAGTGAACCTTCTTAGAGCGTCACAGATGCAGCGAGACATCACTTGTTTATGTTTCTGGAGAAGAGAACAACATTTTAATTAGTGATATATATTTAACTATAAAGGGAAGACATAACAAATATACACTTAAAAGAAGTAGAGGATATTGAAATGAAGATATCTATGCAGGTTGTGAAATTATAAACAAACATGGACCCTTGACATGCTTTGAGATTAGGTTCATAGATGAAGAACTTATCGCCCAAACAGAACCAATAAGCTTTAAGTTCAAATTTGATGCTTCAAGGAACGGTTGATTAACAATCATAAACCCTAAAAATAACTATTTAAAAAAAACACCTTTCATGTGATCAAGTCATTTGACATTATGAAACACTAAGGAAGGAGTTGATGTAAACTGCTGATTTCAATTTATAAGGGTTTATGACAAATACTACCAGAGAAAGGCAACAACAAGGTTTTACTTTATTTGCAGGGAAACTGGAACTAGCAAAGATTTGATGATACTACATTTACTTGACATCAGTTCTGCACCAAAAACATATTTTAGAAAAACATATTTACATTGCTGTTGTTGGTAGATCATGAAAGATTTTGAGATGATGTTTGTGAAGGAGACTGTAAAGAATATATTTGTGAATTGTTTGGGCCCCCAGTTTTCTTCTTCAGATAAAATCTTTCCATATCAGCTTTGCAGTGAAAACTTCAGGAATTTGCTGCATCAAGCAACCATGAGTGGTACATCAGACGAGCACTGCACCTACAACCCTTTCCAGTGTAAAATAGTTCTATTCAAGTCTCCAGAAAATGTTCATCTAGGATCTCTTGATCTTGATTGATCAATGTTGCTTTAGAGGTAAGGTTTTTCGCAGTAATTACAGTAAGGTTTGGGGCTGATGTATCACCATATGCAGCTGGAGAAAGGCGTCAAGAAGGGTCTTTCCATATTTGGAATGAAACTATTACTTGCAAGGATTTAATGATTCTACATTTACTTGCACAGCAGTACTGCACCAAAAACATATTTCAGAAAAACAATATTTATATTGCTGTTTTTATCAGAACATGAAAGATTGTGAGATGATATTCATGGCGGAGACTGAAAAGAATATATAATTGTTGGGAGGACCAAGTTTTCTAAGACAAAATCATTTCAGGTCAGCTTTGCAGCGAAACCTTGAAGTATTTGCTGCATCAGAAATCCATGTTTCAGATGTAGCACTGCAGCTAGTATATAACAGTTCTATTTCTGAAGAAGTCTCCTGAAGATGTTCATTACTCCAATGTCAATACCCCAACCAGGGTATGAATAGCAACATAAATGAAGATGATTTCATTTTGTGCTTCGTCAGCAACTTAAGTTCATTCATACTTAGAAATAGAGGTTTGTTTCATGCCAGTGTCATTGAAGACACAAAAGTGTTTGATAGGTGTAGAGCTGTGCGAAATATCTTTGCAAATGTGTATAGAAGTTGATATTCAGTCAGCTAAGGCTAAGGAAATCAAGATTTTCTGGTTAACAACTGCTTTATTGTGAAATTAACATTGTAACGAGGTATATGCTTACTCCTTTATTCATAGGACCTGATGAATGATATCAATAGATAAGTTGTTATCCAGAAAACTTTGTCTTCCTTATATATATCAGTTCTAAATATCATTCAATGACAGTTATAAAATCTGATGAGACTGGATTCATATTGTCTAATACATACCAGAGTATCGTAACATAAAGGGTTTACAAAACAGAAACATTACACGTTTTAATAGCAAAGACTGGAGGTTCAATTCGATTAAAAGCAGGAAGCATATAGGAGGCATATAAATAAACCAGGGCCAAGCCTTAGAGTGTTGGCAAAATAGGGTATGTTGGTGAATTGTTGGTATCACAATATGGGGTTAAAAAAATAGAAAAGCTTTTGAAGCAAAAACTTACTATGCATACACATATATTGTCAACAGGGTATTCTAAAAACAGTTGCTTGATACTTTTGATTAAGATTTTTTGATAAAGTATTTCCCATATATTTTTCAACATTATTGTTTAGTTATAATCAACATTGGTATCTTGAATATTCAAAAGTTTTGTCCAAAATATTTCATTTATTTTCCTATATATTTCATGTTGTTTATATTCAATATTGGTATCTTAAATGGTCGTTATCTGACAAGGGGAGTTGAAAATATTGTTTGAAATATATACAATTAACAGATTAACAACACCACTAAGGCTTGTCCCTGTAAGATCAGGTAACTCTTCCTACCTGGAGTTAATGGTGTTGTTGTTGGTGGAGCTAAATGCAGATGACAAATCACTGTTATAGTTTTTCATATTGATTGTTCGGATATTTATCATAAACATCTATTCTCAAAATAATTCTCTCTACGCCAATTGTTGCAGACTAAAGAGCCATGACACATAATTGCATGTTCAACCAATTCTTCATCGGACAAATTTAAGAAATTTGTGAAGCAAGTCTGATGGAACTTCATTTTTAAACAGCGGAGCTCATTAAACCTGCTTCCTTCTTAGGTCAGAGAATTAAAAACTAGGAATCTACACATCAATGTGAATTGATTTACATAGGGTAAAATTGTGCAACAGAAGAGGGAGAAACTGTCATCAAGTAGTAGTATGGAGTAGTTGAGCAGAATTTTGTAGTTAACTGTTACATCACTGTTACTGTTACTATACATCAGATTTGGTGGAGTTTACTGCTTGAAAAACATCTTGTACTATTGTCAACTTTTCAAATCATACCTTCATAAATATTTATATTCCTAACCAATATCTGGACAAAAGAAAAATTCAGCCATTTAGTTGTTTTGTCTTTAAAGACACATCAAAATTAAATATCATTGTTTCTTTTCTTTTAATGTTTCCATGGTGTTGCTATCATGTATAGTACAGGGGATATGTCCAAGAAACTATATCTTATTTGAAGTCACTTTAAGTGCTAAGCTTTAGGAGATATTGCATTAACAATGTATTACAAAGTTGTGTAAGTGTTATGGTGACCTTGAAAAAGACATTGGGAAACGTGTTTATATTCTGATACACAGATGTTAGTAAGGAGGATATATGATGACACGAGTAAAATATAAACACTAGAGTTGGAACAATATTTCATAGTAAGAATTTTTTTTTTTGACAAAGACAATATGCAATCCCATACAGGACTCCAAATGTTGAATAGGATGACACGAGCAGTACACAAACAGACAATAGGGTTAGGGTTGGTGGAACAGGGGTACAGAGTACCAGGACATATTCAGTATTCTTTGTACCAAGAAACGTATCATTGTCTTTAAAATTGTTTATTTTCCTTGAAACTCAAAGTAAAATGTGTTCCTGAATGACAAAAATAAAAACAGGTTATCATGACATTTTTCATATATAGAGATTATTACCCGAGAAAGTGTGTCATATGATTTTTACAAAACGAGTGCGAATTTTTGCATTACCCGAGCTAGAGCGAGGGTAATCATTTCTTTATTACCAATTGTATTCCATTTTAAACGCATGGAAATATTCAGAAAACGATCTTCTTCTTTTGCGACGACCCGCTACAGTGATGTCATGAACAATGGTTTTATGACATCACAGACGACAAAATAATGTCACTCGCGCTGAAAAAAATTGTTGCTAGGCAAAAGTGATATGTGCACATCATATCATATCATGAAACACATCGATTCATATGGTGATACACATCGTATCCTGGAATGTCTGTATCATCTCAACTCGAAGAGCAACTATCAGCATGACTCCATTCTCTTACACTCAGATTTTGGTTTGTTACATGGCCGAGCTTCGACACCCCAGTTTTGAGTGAGCCTCATAACTTATATTCATACCTCATTGTAATTGTAAATCATTGGATATTTTTAAATATGAGATAACTGTTATTCAAAGTTTGAAAATGGAAAAGAATTAGGTTTTTTATTTTTTTTAAACAAAATTCCTTTCACTAACCAGCTACTGAAACTTTACTGTCACTAATTACTGTGAATTAAAGTTGGAACGAAACAACGTCCCTAGCGGAGATAAGTTTAAAAACAGCAATTAAAGATAATATACACATAGGGGGTACGATTAGCGGAAATACTTCATAACACAGGTAAGAAAAAATATCAACAACTATTTAGGTTCACATCCACCTGAAAATAGCAGAAAAAACGTGTTTTATAAACACTTCCGGAAAACAGACGCGAAACGTTTTATTAGCCAATCAGGTGCTAGGGGGGTTGTGACGACATAGACAGGACTCGTTAACGACTGGCTGATCTGTGTCATTGTTCACATTATAGATTCCAGCGATCGTGAACGTATATATTTTCACGGATTGTACTTATACTTATATTCTGTTTGACATTAATGATCTGTTGTTGTTGTTGTTGTTGTTGCTTGTTTGGGTTGTTAATCTCCGATAATGCCAATCGAGTGAACCCAAACTGATATCTGCCGCCATTGTGACTGCTTTTTGTTTGAACACCTCGACAAATCGACTATCCCCCTGTGTAGTTGATTGACCATTGTATTATGTAGAATACTAGTTACTACTTTGTGCCATTTGTGTCAACTCAATATCGCAACTCCGTGTTTCTTTTTTGCATGACTGTAACGATGAGATCCCGCTTTCGATGGTTTGTCTCTCTGCAACTTCCGGATCTCGTCATTGGGATACGAGGTTCTGAGCAGCTGTTTTTCGCCTTATTACTCAGTTATTAGTGATAATGAAAATCAAATCTTTGATGTGTTTAGTAAATGTACCTCTTGATTCGCAATTTGCCACCTTCCTAAAAACTTAGATTTACGTACGCGTACTAATGTATTTTTCATAGTAAGGATACAGATTATTGTTGTTTTGTGTGAGTTAATGGTCAGTGTTTGAGATAAAGAGTGTGGTACTGATCTAGAGTGACATAGGCCAATATTGTCAATAATAACACAACATTTATTGCTGATTCTAAGATGCCTAGCGGTTAGAACAATCGAAAAAAAAGTACTTTATCAGACATTAAAGGTATAGTTTTTTTCATGACGTAACAATTGAATGACGTTGTATCCGCTCTTCCCCGCTGCCCCCTCGTGATCACACGTCCATGGTCACCTTTCATCTCGGTTCTTTCGATCAACATGGCTTGTCCCTATCAATGTCCATCGTATTGGCGCTTTCACCCATAATGTTTCCTATAATGGCGACTAATTTCGAATCATTTAGTTCTATCTACTGGAAATAAGAATGGAAAACAAATGCTTGTCGACTGTCGTGTGACCGCGTTGTTTCGCGTCAGGTCACGGCGCCCTGTGGGACTGTGACGTTGGTTCACGTCAACGTTAACCGTCTCTACCAGGTTCATTGTGACACATTCAACCTAATAATTAAATAATTCAACGTGTACAGCCCCAACAGTCTGCTTATATAAGAGATCAAAGCATCACCTCAACGTTTATGACAGCAACACACACAAAAAAAATAGATGTCAGGATTCAGTCCGCCATCACGCTTCCAAAACAAACTTTACCCAGAATTCTTTGTGGAATGTTGACCACGTGATAAGCCTTATATGGGCAATGTGGCCATCACTACCGTCCTCTATAATAGTTCAGGGCAAAACAATACTTTATTACAAAACACATTGGGGTAGAGCGAACTTTATTTCTTAATTGTGATGTAAGTTAAAGCCTGCTTGGAAATGTATCGTAAATATGAAATTCTTTTTCAGTTTTAACTATTTCAACCAAATAAAAATATTAACGCTGAAAAGCATATTATTTCCATTTCCTTCAGTACTTTAGTACCGGTATTTTATCAGAGAGAGGTTTTTGGTTACCTAACACTACTTTTCACACCAGACAAGATAGTCATAAAGTTATTACCTAACAGTCTACATGAAATGCCACAAGTCTGTACATTATGGCAATTAAGCAATAAACTTAATGACCTCAGCACCTGGCACATTTCCAATAGGTAATACACAAGGCACTGATTAGTTATCCTTTCTAAACTTTATCCTCACCTATGATCAACAGCCTTTATTGAAACTTGATGAAGGTAATTAGGTTTGTCAATACAGGTGACACATGACAATATATTAAAAAATCTGTATTTGTAATACTAAATATCTTATTTCATTCTGCAATGTTTATCAATATATAATAGGTTATAAGTTATCCACTGTAAGGCTATATAAAATGGTAAATGTTTCTCCGAGGCAGCTTTTTTACTTTTATTTTACTTTTTGTTGCTTCTATAATGACGCTGTAGCAAGAAATTTTAATTTTCCATAAATGTTATAACCCAAACTGTAGTGTCAACATACAAACATGAGTGACTTGCCCACATTTTTGTATGTATCCTTAGAGTAATCAGCACCAAAATGAATTATATATACCCCAAAACTAGTAATGTAACAAACCACAAACCTGTTACTGAGTATAGTTTAAAGATCTATATATATATATATGCACATTATTTCATTATAGTCTCCAACATGTTGAAATAACTATTTAGTTCAACACGATGAATTTTTCAACCCCATATGCAATAAAATACTAAAAATTCAAACAGTTAATTGGGTTTAAATTAATAAATACTGCGACTAATCTAAAGGGACATAAATTCATAATGCAGATAAAAACTCAACATTCGTCTGCAAAATCATCAATTATAGTCAACTCCCCAAAAGTTTCATGATTATTTATCCCACCTCCCCCGGAATAGAATTTTGAATAAGCCTTTCTTTCTATTTCGTTCCCTATTCTCAAAGTATTCCGCCCGTTTTCTCTTATGATATGGTTGACTGTCATATCGCGCTGGATAGACGGTTAGCGGGCATGTTATCATGTTCATTTGTTTATTAACTGTTCGTACAGCATTTTTGAGGAGTCTTTGTGGGGCAAGTCCAAAGTGCGCTTTGAAATTGTAGGAAAGATCATAACAGACCTGTCATTGGGACTCCACTTCGCTCTTTTCTGACTAACAAACTTTGTCCTATTCGCGAATTGGACAGGATCCTTCGGAAACCGATGCAGTTGAATGTCTCCTGATTTCTTATTAGTACAGTTGGCAGCAACGCAGGAAGAAAGCATGTCTCTTTCGCAATGAAAACGTCGACAAATGCGACCCATATCTGCATTGATATATACTTGTTTACAAACAAACGCGGAGCGCGTCCTGTCTATGACGTCACATCTGCCGAAGGAGAGCTCAGGCCACTCTAGGGACTTTTTTAATTGGGCTTTCGAGGTGGCCAATTTCTACACGCTTTGAACCGTTATAAATGATCTATTTCATCACAGTTCTTAAGTACAGATTCAAGAAAAGTTTACCTTGAACAAGTCTGGCAACGTCAATGAGAATGGTGTATCATATGTATTTATGCAGAAACTCAATGATCATAAATGTTTGAAGACAATGCAGTGTATTTTTCGATCTGGCAAAGCCAGTAGCCCGGTAGCAGTGTACTTTGTGGTGATGAGTTAATGAGCAGGGATTTTCATGTATCCTGCCAGATGATAATTACATACATATGGTGAGGTTCTTACTGAATGCAACAACAGTCTCATAGATAAAATGTTGATAGTTTCTTTCAGCATAATAATGATGTATTACTTAAATGACAAATGAAAGTGTTTTAAATCAAATCCTTTAAATAAATGATTTCAAATGAGTTCTTTGTCACGTAAGTGACTTCGAAACTGTCACCATCCAAAACCAAAAAGATTGACAGAATGAAGTTTGTGTGATATACAGTGGTTGACATGTGTTGGCAAAATCTTGATTTGTTAAAACATTAAGTAATAGTGGTCAAAATCTCAATATGGACAAGCATACATACTCTTCCAATACTTTGACATCATCTAATAAATTATTCTACCCAAATATGTATGTATGACTTGTCTACATGTTCACCATAAAATATCTTCCTTGTGTAGAGAGGGGACAAACCATGGAGGCTAACAGTAAAATACAAGTAATATTGCCAGGAGACACATCCCATGGTGGGTTAGAACACATATCTGAAAGCTGGATATCAGTGTGTGGTGTTAGTGCTGAGTTAGTTCCCTCACCGCCATCCAAAAAAAACATACATGGGGAAGTCGCAAATGTACATGGAACTATTACTGGTTTAGTAGAGCGATATGTGTTACACAAGGTGCATTCTGCAGACATAATTACATGACCATCATTGACTAAAATTGTCTTGTGTACCCCTCCTATACAGGTTGTATCAATGTGGGCAAACAATGTGCAAAACATTACATGTTCATAAAAACAGGATCAGAAATCATCTGTCAATGTGATAAACAACTCAAGAAGAAATGCATATCAGAGAAAATGTGAATCTACGTAGTTGCAAAAGTTTTTGAATGAAAAAACTCAAGTCTCTGGATTATAAAGATTTCTGATGGTCATCAAAGTCTGAATATTTATTATCATTAAAATGATTTTCTGTTGTCTTCATCCATGAATAAGGGACATTCCTTAAAATACTGTATCAAAATTTGGTAAGTTTGTTGAGTTAAACTCACAGACTTTTATCGCAGAGGACGACAATTAAAGATTTACTCATCGAAATCTCACTTCAGTTAATTCAAATATTATCTAAGTAACTTCAAATGTAGTTTCTGATCATTCTACAACTTCCTGCATTCAAATTTAAATGTTTGACATTAATCATTTAATCACTAATCATTAATCATATACTTTAAGAAAGGTTTTATGTGTATGGGTAATTCTAAAAATTTTCATAAGAATTGTCTATAGTTTTTAACATCAAAAGCATGGTCAAGCAAAGACCTCTATACCAGAAGCAAGCTAACACCAGTTTAGGACAAAACCTACTGGTAGCTGTCACATCTCCAGATAATGTAACCAGGGCCAAGCCTCAGAGAGTCAGTCAACTGGGGTATGTAATTGAATTTATAACAAGAACCTAAATGTGTGTCAATGTATAAGGGGGAAAATAGAAAAGCTTTTAAAGCCAAAACTGTCAATGCCTACATTCACAGGTCTCTAGCATTGAAAAGAAGTTGTTGGTTGCTTTTAAAAAACAAAATGTTCTGTTTGAAATATTTGATATATCTTTAAAAATTTCATATTTGTTATGTTCAATTTCAGTATATTTCAGTAAAACTTTACAGATGGGGATAAAAAGTTAAAAAGATATGATTAGATAAAATTTAATACTCTAAGGCTTGTCCCAGATGGCTTGTCCCAGTGCAATAAATTGTACATAAACAATCTGAAAACATAACAATTTATTGCACTGGGATTAGAAGGTAGTACCAACAAAAGGTAGGTCTTAGGTCTGTAGCTAATGAAAACAGAGTTTGATAATCTCTCTTTCTTGACAAAAAACTTGTCGCATCATTTCAACATATGCTGTTTAGAAGGAATATGTGCAAATTATACATGGAAATGAAGATAATTGTTTCTTCTTTACTATGATATAAAAATGATAAAATTTAGTTGAGATGATTTCAATAACTTTGATTGTTATGCTTCTTTTTGTGAAGTGAATCCCTTGAATAAGACCTTTTCCGAATGGAAACTAGAGTGGAGTCTACAGGGGGGAATGAGTGTGGAGCCTAGAGTCGGCTTTAATTTTAGGTAAGTCACTTTGCCATAAACTTCACAGCCGACCTTTTCCTTAACACTCATGATGCTCTCCCTTTATAATATCACTTTAAATTTCTTACCACTCGGCCTAGTTTTAGTCTGATGAAACTGCCCTAACAGATTATAAACATAACAATGAAAAGTCTCAAAGATGTCATCCACCTTGTTGTCTATGTGTTTGATAGCCTCATCCCCTATCTTTATATTTGGTCTTATGTCTAACCATTTGAGTGCAACGATCGGTATCCTTTGGACGCTCAATTTAGTAACAAAGGCAGTTAGCTTCGCAACCCCCTTGACAAGCGCTGCCCGAGTGCATGTGAACAGCATATGGGATACATATCCGTTAGTTCACTTGGGTTGACTATCCATTACCAAAACTGAAAAGTGCCAGTGTCTTACACTGAATTGGAGGAAAATTAATAAAACCATATCATATATTCCTTAAATCATGATACAAATTAGAAAACAAGATATAAGCTAGGTTTCGTTATGCTTGTCCCTGCATGGTCAAAAGTCAATAAGGGCAGTTTTAAAACAGCAATACACTACAAAATTGCTGACAATCTTAGGTCTGTATTTTGTTCATAATCTATATGCTACAGACATGAACTATAGCTCGTTTGAATCCTCATTACCACACTCTTTCAAATGATCATTTTGCAAAGCTTTCAAAAATGGTTAGTCTTTTTTATTTGCAAACCTGCCACAACTAAATTCTGGCTTTAGGACAATAAATGTAAGCCTCTTTTTCTCAAACCTACCTCAAAATTTTAGGTCCCTTTCATGATTTTTGTCTAAATAATACGCTCACAGAATACGCCAACATTTGAAGGGCTGTCAAGAACAAATCTATAAACAATAACCCTCAAGCTGCTGTTTACGGGATGAAATTTAACTACGCAGCAGTTAGCCTTAGCGAACCCAGGAAGCCGGACTTATAATCCGATGCATTTACTAATTAACGCAATTGGTGTAGTGGATACCGGAAAAAATTTAACGGCAGTCGTGTCGGTTGAACGCTTTATAAAATTTGCAAATTACAATGAGACAACAATGGAGCGTTCAGTGATGTTGCAAAGATCAATATCTGTTCTCAAATACCATATTTTCAAACTATATATTCCAAACCAAGTTTTTTTTTATCATTTTGATATCATCGTAAAGAAGAAATAAAGACCTTCATTTTCATGTGTAATTAGCCCATATTTGCTGCAAAATAAAACAGAAATAGAAATGATGCCACAAATGTCGCTGTAAGGCAATTATCGAAGATTTTATTCACTAGCTATACCCACATTTTGTTGGTATCAACTTCTAATTACAGTTTGAAAAATCGTTATGTTTTATTTCGTCGTAAAGATGTATAAATTGCCTTCAATTCCATATATAAGTTGCATGTATACAAAGCGAAAAACTTGATTCATAAAGTTGGAAATAAAGACAATTTCAATTATGTGTGACTGTATTTCTCAGCGGGGGCACCCCGCCTGCTCGCACTAAGCGCACGTGTTTGCCTGGGGCTACTGGCTTAGTAATATTACTGTGGGGGTCAAAACATCATCGAGGTTATCACCGTCATGAAATTAATCATAAATATAGAGCAATAAATTAGCTTAATTTCCATAAATAATGTGTCTGTGTGAACTCAGTGATGACATGATTATGTAGAGTTTGAATTAAAGACAATTTTTAAAAAATCGTTATATTCGTTCAAGACATATTTTGTAATAATTTTATTATATTGATGTCAAGAGGAAATATAAAACAGCGATTAAGACAACATTAAGAAAGCGTTCTAGGTGTGATATAAATTCCTTTCAAAATGCCAGGTAAGTATATCCATTTATAAGACAGTATTTGCCAACTAGTTTTGTATACAAGGATATTTACATCCGTATTTCGCCACGTAAACAAACAATATATTGGAAAATCGGTCCGACTTGCAGCACTGGAAAATTCAGCCACTGGTGCTAATTACACATTAAAGGTAGCCAGGCGAGTGCTTGAAAATTCAGCCATGGGGGCGAAACTGGTCTAAATAATATTCAGCAACTTGAGGGTTTATCATTATGGATCAAAAATATTAGTTAAAGTTCCAGGAGGACTCATTAACATTTTAAAAGGTACAAATAGATGCAACCCTGAGGATGATGAAATCAAAATTTGAGATTCCAAACATTCATAGTTTCTTGAAAATAGATAAAAGAAGAACACCTCATTTGAAGTGGGTATGACAATGACATATATAAATCTTAATCTCCATCTTACAATGATTAGGATTGAAAAATTTGAAAAGGGCAACAAAGTAACAAATTTGAGTCTGTATGTCAGAAAAATGATACTCTTAATATTCCTATGCAAAATGTTTCCGGAGAAGAAGATTTTCATAAGATTTTTGGGGAAACTATCTCAGGAAGCCTTCCATTGTGTAACCGCCCCCCTCCTCCTGCCTTATTCTGACTAATCAGTTGGATTAGTTATGAAAGTGAGTATGCATTATGTCCCTTTACCAAATACTCGCGTGTGCTGTGCTGTGTTAGGGGCGAGTACAAGCAAGCATCTGATATGAGTGGGTAAGTCTTTAGATTCATTCGTAAGCTAAGAAATCTGTTTACAAAATATCATTTCTAGGCATTTTGCTTCTGGAGAAGCAGATAAATATAGGATTTTAGGGCGTTGTCCCTAGGGCTCTTATTAGGGTTTGTAGGGTCACCAAATCTATAAATAAGAATTCCCATCAGCTTAGGAGTCTTAACACAATGTTTCAGCTTTCTAGACCTCTTGCTTTTGGAGAAGAAGATAGAAATAGGGTTTATAGGGTGTGGCTCCAATAGGGGTCATGGGGGTCAGTAAATCTATAAATAAGAATCTCCATTGGTTATAGGGCCTGTACACAAGGATTCAGGTTTTTAGACCTCTAGCTTGGAAAATAGGTTTTGAGGACATGGTATAAATATAATCCTCATCAGTTAAGGAGTCTGTACGAAAGATGAAAGCTTCTTAGGCTCTTTTCTTCTAGAGAAGAAGATGAAAATAAGTTTTTAGGGCGTCGTCTTTGTTCCCTTATTAGTGGATGGCCAGATGTGCTAAAAATTCTAACTCCATCAAGACACATACCAAATATGTTTTCTCAAATGTTTTCCAAGGAAAGCTATCCCTTTAACTGTGATAGAATGACGATGCACAAATAGACATGCTCAAGCCTTTATTCCCTACCACTTCATGGCTGAGGATAATAACAGGTTTGGGGTTTCAGTGATTTTTCTGAAGTTGCATATTTAAAATGTTTTCACACACAGCCAGAGAGGACAACTGGGCTAAGCTGAACGCCAATGTATGCCTTATACCCATATGATCTTACAGACCAAATGGGCTATAAAAGTTTTCAAAGTTATGTATATACACTTTCACACACAGAACTGTAACTGAAAGATGAAACAAGACCAACACCAAATACACAAAGTAGATCAATATAAGATTTTTGATCATAAGATGGTGGGGAAGGCTGCAGAGTTATTTATAAAGTATTATAGAAAAGCATAAATATCTACATATATTTCAGTTGAAATTTGTTGCAAAGTGGGAAAAATGGTAACATATGTCTTCAGCTTCTTATGCTTAGGCAAGAATATTTGCATATCATTTGTAACAGTGCATTGCATCAAAAGAAACCAAAAAAAAATCCAAGCCAGTATTTTTGAACAATTTAAGATCACTGAATTTATTACTGGTGTTTTGTGAATGTTGGATACAGCTGTCCTATGAAATACCTGAAATTACCTGATTGCAGTAATCATGTTGACTAACTGTTGGAAATATTTATGGGGCTTTGGTGTGAAAATCAACCAGGCCTCATCAAATGTAAAGACAATCTTACCACCAGCTATTTCAGATAGGCTTGTAAAGAAACTCATACTCCCTCTACTATCATGAAAGTTTCAAGTTCAAATTTATTAGTCAATATCCTTTTCCCCCCTTTGCTTACTGAATGAGAAAGAGAGTACCAGATGTCAAAGTGTTGTATTTTTGAATCAGAAATAATTATTTTTGTTCTGAGTAGTTTGATTATATTTCCTAAAAAAGGGGAAGTAACTCTTATTCCAGTAGCGTAGAAAAAAGCATGCTCGCCTAAGAAGTTTACCGCACAATACAGAGGTTATAAAACGGTAACTATGTCATATTATGAATGCGACAGTTAATATATGATAGGTTAACTGCTTCCTAAGTAACCTAATGTTAATTTCCTGCTATTTGAATGTACATTTCTGCAATAATTTATCGTATTTTTCTGTTTGTAATTGCAGTCAATCTTCTTCTTGTTCATCTCATCACTCGCTTCATTCGATGCACATCTGTGTACACAAGATATATTGTAAAAGTGGCTCTAGAACAATATAAAAGTGTGATGGAAGAATTGTCGTCCTCTTATTGTTGCTCACAAGGATTAAGACCCTGAAAATAATCAAGAAACTCATATCATTGACGTTTTACCGCTATAGTTAACATGCGGGAAACTACAGTTCAACCTAGATTCAGGAGCTATATTTAGAACACATGAAACCGCGGCACGCTCTCACGCTCGACGGGCTTGTACTACAGTCCGACCAGATTACAATGAACCTCTCACTCGCTGGCTCGCTGTGAAATAATGGAAGACTTGAAACTCGATTCATACTCAGTTTATAGTGAGGAGGAAGGCAAGACTAGTAAAAGGAAAGTAACAATGACTTCTAAAGGGTTATTTTACACTCTAGACATCAAGATAAAGGCACTTACGTCACTATGTAAGAAATTACTGAAAATTGAGAATACTGTTGACAATATCCTACGATCAGATACAGTCGAATACGAGAATGTTCGAAAGGCTTATATGGACTGGTTAACTGTATGTGAATATATTTTGAATGATAGGGGAAATTATGCTTCTCTTGTGTATAAAAACAGTGTTCCTGAAGAATATATGGATTTTCTGATCAAACTAGACATTGATTGTTTCAAACATTTCCAACATGACATTTCTGCATGGTTGCAAGAAAAGGAACCAGAGAGAAGGCAAAAGGCCAAAACTGAAGATAGTGCATCTAAGATATCTAAAGGTGACCAAAAGTCACATGTTAGCTCATACAGATCAAATGTGTCTTCAGCACGACTGCAGGAAGAACAGAAACGGGCTGAAGTATTGGTTAAAGCTGCTGCTTTGGATAGAAAGCATGAATTAGAACTTGAAAAGGCTAGACTGAAACTTGAAGAAGAAAAGTTTGACCTGAAGACAGAAATGGCTATTTCTGATGCTAGGTGGAAAGTGTTAGATGAATATGAAGAAGGACACAGTAGCAGACACAGTTCAAGGGTAAGACACCACAGTTTAGATCCAGAGTCAACTAACCAACAAGACTTGTTCAGGTACACTTACAGTCCAAGGTGTGATGAAGTATACCAACATGAGGACCTTGACGCTGAACCATTAGAAGCAAATTTCACAGCTGGACTACCAAAGTCAAAACCCCACAGGCTAGTCGCTAGACAGGATGCTCCAAACCAGTCGAATACAGAAGGAACACCTGACAATGTTATCTCTACTGTGATACGACAGATGCGGAAACCAGCAACAGATCTCATGGTATTCAATGGTGACCCACTTCAGTACAGGAAGTTTATGCGTCAGTTTAAGACAAGAATTCTTGCAAACACAGATGATTATGATGAGATTCTGAATTACTTGGAGCAATTCACATCTGGTGAGGTGTGCAACATAGTCAGGAGCTATGGATACTTGGATGCTCAGCTTGGTTACCCAGCAGCTATGAGAGAGCTTGAACAAAGATATGGAAATGAAGAAGTTATTGTGAATGCATTTGTGCGCAAAGCACTAAACTGGCCATACATCAAAGCAGAAAACCCAAGATCATTGGATGAGTTTTCAGTATTCTTATCCGAATGTGCAAATGCTGTGAAGGGAGATATCCTTGATAACACTGAGAACATTCAAAGACTGATAATCAAGCTTCCCTACCAGTATCAGGACAAGTTTAGAAGCCAGGTTCAGAGCCTTCGTTAAGCCGGAAAACAAGTGAAATTCTTGGACCTAGTGAACTTCTTGAGAAAGGAATCATGGAAGGCTAATGATCCCATGTTTGGAAAGGAAGCATTGCAAGGTAAAGCACAAGCTTTACTCAACAAGGTTAACCCAAGGTCATCTAGCAACACCAGTTCGAGAACAAAGCTTACTTTAGCCACAGATGTCTGTTCTCCAAGGACAAGTTCTTTACCACCAGGACAGACACGTTCGGCTCCTCGACAAAAGGCAAGTTCAAGCAAAGCACCTTAAAAGCAAAACCCAGCACATCCTCCTTCCACGACAAGTTCAATACCTCCTCCTAAGCCAAACACAGTGAAACCATCAGAAAACCCTCAAGAAACCTACTGCCAATGTCTATACTGTGGATCCAATGAGCATAGAATCAGTGAATGTGAACAGTTTACTTTGCTGCCTTACGACGACATTGTCAGCTTCATCATGAAAAATGGACTTTGCTTTCGCTGTTTCAAAAAGGGACACATGAGCAAGGAATGTAGAAGCCAGATTATTTGTTTGAAGTGCAATGGTCGGCATAATGTAGTTCTTCACCAAGACTGGACCAAGATGCAGCATCAAGATACACAAAGAGTTCAAGCCAGTTCATGTCTTAGTTCCGATATGGGGGTCGGAGAAGATACAGAAGCAATCTGTACCATGGTTATAACACCAGTGAAGGTACGCATGAAGGAAGGTTTGCAAGCTATTTATACATATGCTTTCCTGGACCCCGGGAGCAGTGCATCATTCTGCACCGAGTCATTGCTAGAACAGTTAGGAGCTAATGGGAAACAAATGAAGATAGATATTGACAGTATGGGAGCACCCAGAACTATCAGCACAAAGGCAGTTTCAGGAATGCAGATAAGCAATCTAGACATGGAGAACATTGTAAACCTACCGAAGATTTTCTCAGTAGACAAACTGCCAGTTGACAGGACTCACATTCCCACTGCTGATGACATACAGAAATGGACTCACCTGAACGACATCAATATCCCACAGATAGAGGCTGAGATAGGTATCATGATAGGCAATAATGTTCCTGAGGCCTACTCACCATTGGAGATACGAACTGGACCAGAGCATGCACCTCATGCAACAAGAACCCGACTCGGCTGGGCGTTGTGGAACGTCACAAGAACTGCAACTGAAACACAAGAACTAAAGAACATAAGACTAACCTTGAACAGAACAAACTTTGCCATCAAGGGATGTGAAAGCTGTAAGGAACTCGGTCGTATGGTGAGAGACTCTTTCAAAGTGGACTTTCCTGAGAGGATAATAGATGACAGAAGTCAACACTCCCAGGAAGACAAAGTATTCTTAAGGAAGGTAGAGGACTCAATCACACTAAACGATGGACACTATGAGATTGCGCTTCCATTCCGGGACCACAATGTAAAGTTTCCTTACAACTATTCACTAGCATTAAAGAATCTGATGAGACTCAGAAGACAGATGGAACGAGACAACAAATTTAGACTTGAGTATTCAAGCTTCATGAACAAAATGCTGGACAAGAATTTTGCAGAGAGAATTCCAGATGATGAATCAGAACCGAAAAGTGGACTCGTCTGGTATATACCTCATCACGGGGTATATCACCCAAAGAAAAAGAAGTTGAGAGTTGTGTTCAACTGCGCAGCTACCTTTAATGGTACCTCACTCAATCAAGAGTTGTTTTCAGGACCTGACCTTACAAATAACCTTGTCGCCGTTCTGTTGAGATTCAGGAGAGAAAGGATTGCCGTCAAAGGAGACATCGAGAGCATGTTCTACCAAGTCCGTGTGGCACAGACACAATGGAACTACCAGCGTTACCTTTGGTGGCCAGAGGGAGATTACACAAGAGATCCTGTCAAGTACAGGATGAAAGTCCATATGTTTGGTACAACATCGTCTCCAAGCTGTGCAAATGCAGCACTCTTACAGACAGCAACAGACAACGAAAAGAACTTTGAGCCCAAGATTGCTGAAATCATAAGAAACAATTTTTATGTGGATGACTGCCTGTTCTCTGAGATGAACCCGGAAGATGCCGTTAGCAGTGTCCGGCAAGTTACCTCCATGTGTCGACTCGGGGGCTTCAAACTCACTAAGTGGGTGACCAACAGTGCAGATGTCTTGAAATGCATTCCAGAGGAAGAGCGAGATGATAATGTGAAGACTCTAAACCTAGATCCCCTGGAATCTGGACAAGTAGAAAGAGCCCTTGGAGTTGTCTGGAAAATACATGTAGACACATTTGGATTTAATGTGCATGCAGCCAATGTTACCTGTACAAGACGACATGTGCTGTCCATTGTGAGTTCAATCTTTGATCCCTTGGGATTGATTTTACCATTTGTACTCAAGGCCAGGATCCTGCTTCAAAATATGTGTCAAGAAGGCCTAGGATGGGATGAAGAAGTAACAGGCGCAAGACTATCAGAATGGCAAGACTGGGTTGAAGACCTACCTCACCTCGAAGAAATCTCGATCCCAAGATGTTACAAATCTTCAAACTTGGAAACTGTGACTCTAACCCAGCTAGATCTCTTCTCTGACGCTAGCAATGAAGGCTACGGTGTCACAGCCTACCTCCGACTAAGTGATGAGACAGGAAACGTATCTTGCTCTTTGGTGATGGCCAAGGCTCGTGTGACTCCTACCAAGAAAGTGACAATACCTAGACTTGAACTTACAGCAGCTTGTATTGCCGTGAAGTTAGCCCGATTTCTCCAGAGGGAACTTCAAATGAAAATTGACAGTACTTACTTCTGGACCGACAGTATGTCTGTCATTCGCTATATCGACAACAAGACTTCAAGATTTAAAACTTTTGTGGCAAACAGGATCACCATTATCCAAGATGGCTCAGACCCTACCCAGTGGATGTATGTACAATCCGCACACAATCCAGCCGATGCTGCTTCAAGAGGTCTTAGAATAGCAGCCTTCCTCAAGCTTGATCACTGGTTTCACGGACCTCCATTCCTTCAGAAGCCTGAACATGAATGGCCCAAAACTATGATTGCCAGTGATAACGATCTCGGAGATGACCCAGAACTGAAGCAGAAAGAAATAAAAGTGGTGGCTTCAACAATAGCTGATGAGACTGTAGAAGTAATGGACAGAATAATAAACTACAGTTCTTCGTGGAGGAAGCTCAAAAGAATTGTTGGCTGGTTCATTCTCTACATGACCAAACTGAGGAAGCATGTTAAAGAAGGAAAATGCTCAAAGAATGGAAAGACAAATGTCCAACTTACTGTTGAAATAATCAAGAAAGCTGAGACAGCCATTCTACGCTATGTACAGCATAGATACTTGAAGGGCATTATCTGTGCACTCAAGAACCCATCAAAGGAACACACACTAGACAAGGCTGTGAGAAAACTTGACCCATTCATCAAAGATGGACTTGTCCGAGTTGGCGGTCGACTAAGTGAAGCTTCCATTCCGTATGAAGCTAAGCATCAAGTGTTGCTACCCAAGGACTGTCACGTATCCAGACTGATAGTACAGGAATCTCATGAATCAGTCGGACACATGGGTAAAGCTGCCATGATGGCTCACCTTCGACAAACCTACTGGATACCAAGAGTTGGACATCTCATCAAAAGCATCACTTCGAGGTGTGTTCCGTGTGTGAAATACACTGCCAAACAGATGGAGCAAAAGATGGCAGACTTGCCGATCGATAGAGTCACTGCGGACGAACCACCATTCTCTCGTGTAGGCGTTGACTTCTTTGGTCCCTTTGTGGTGAAAAGGGGTCGGGCAAATGTGAAACGTTATGGAGTGGTCTTCACCTGCCTCTCCATAAGAGCCATCCACCTTGAAGTCGCTGCTTCAATGGATACAAGTTCCTGCATCAATGCATTTAGGAGATTCTTCGTCAGACGAGGTCATCCAAAGAAGGTATGGACAGATAATGGGACTAACTTAGTGGGCTGTGAAAGGGAACTTCGGGAGGAAATAGAAAGATGGAACCATCACCAGCTACACGAGACCTTTCTCCAGCGGAATATATCCTGGCAGTTCAACCCACCATCCGCTTCCCACCACGGTGGCGTTTGGGAAAGAATGATCCGTACCATAAGGAAGATCCTGTACTCCCTAATGCAGGGTCAAGTGATACACCAGGACGATGATGGCCTACAGACCCTGTTCTGTGAAGTAGAAGTGATCATAAACAGTCGTCCTATCACAACAGTGACCAATGACATACATGATCTGATGCCTCTTACACTAAATGACCTGTTAATGCTACGATGTCCTGAGACGTTGCCCCCGGGCGTGTTCAGTTCTGATGATTGCTACGTCAGGAGGCGTTGGAGACAAATCCAGTACTTGGCAGATGAGTTCTGGAAAAGATGGTCCAAAGAGTACTTGACATCTCTCCAAGAGAGAGTAAAATGGACCAAAGTACGAGAGAACATTGCAGTGAATGATATTGTTCCGATCATGGACAATCTGCCTCGTAATGCCTGGAGCCTTGGACGAGTCATGGAAGTGTTCCCTGATAGGAAAGGACTTGCTAGAATTGTCAAAGTAAAGACATCCACATCGACTGTGATGCGACCGATCACCAAACTCTGTCGACTTCTCGAACAATGACTCTAATGATTGTGCTTGATGCTGTATGCACATACCTTGTTGTTCAGGACTGAAAGATATTCATGAACTCTTTATGCTAAGATAAGAATACAGGACTTGAAAGTTGATTATAATTACTACACTTAGTTCCATAATTATTGGGGTCGGAATGTTGTATTTTGGAATCAGAAATTATTTTTTTTTGTTCTGAGTAGTTTGATTATATTTCCTAAAAAAGGGGAAGTAACTCTTATTCCAGTAGCGTAGAAAAAAGCATGCTCGCCTAAGAAGTTTACCGCACGATACAGAGGTTATAAAACGGTAACTATTTCATATTATGAATGCGACAGTTAATATATGATAGGTTAACTGCTTCCTAAGTAACCTAATGTTAATTTCCTGCTATTTGAATGTACATTTCTGCAATAATTTATCGTATTTTTCTGTTTGTAATTGCAGTCAATCTTCTTCTTGTTCATCTCATCACTCGCTTCATTCGATGCACATCTGTGTACACAAGATATATTGTAAAAGTGGCTCTAGAACAATATAAAAGTGTGATGGAAGAATTGTCGTCCTCTTATTGTTGCTCACAAGGATTAAGACCCTGAAAATAATCAAGAAACTCATACAAAGGTTAACCTGTAGATGTAGATTCTGAAAGACAGGCAAATAAGAGGCTGATATATTATAGAGCCATGCAGAGAATACTTCAGTGCTACCATGTTTTCATTAGTATAAAGTTTTGTATCCTTTCTATAATGCCCATATTTTTTGTTATAATTTACAAATATCAGTATTCATCCTTCAAACAAGTCCAAATTTGAGCTTCCTGGCACTATTGGTTTCTAAGAAGAGTCCATTCTCTATAAACTCCATTCTCCATATACAATTTAAAATTCATTTTCTCAATCAGCTGAGGAGTCTGTGTAATTGGTTTCGCGTTTCTGTGTCATGCCTGAACAAAATCAAAATAGGTTTTAAAGCATGGCCCTAATTAGGGGTCAAAAGGTCACCATATTCACTGACTATAATACCCTTAGATTACTTTCAGGCTGTATGAGATGACATCTGCGTCTAAATCTTTGAATATATTTGCTTATGATTGTAGAAAGGACTTACAATGACTCATATACTCTGAACAAGGACCTTTTTCACATTTTTCAGCCAAATAACAACTCATGAAGCATGAACAATCCTACCTGGTACAATTGTTGTTGAATTTACTGCAACAACCCCATTGTCAGCATTGCAGTAGTAAGTTTTGGAGTCTTCAACTTGGCTTGTTAATTGTGTCTCAGGTCCATCCATAGTTCTGGCAAAACTTGTTTCAGTTTTTACGACAATATCCTGTGAGGGAGGTGAAACCTCGTAGAGCGTCAAGGTGGCAGCTGGATTGCTTACAGCAACACATGAGACAAAAGTAGCTGAAGTCCTTGTCAGGGTTACAGTTGTCAAAGGAACTGGAAATGATAAAGATCACTTTTAGTATTGACACATGAATGAAAATGAGTTTCTTTATTCGCACATAATTCTCAAAATACACTTTGAACTTGAAAAAAAGGGACCATTCTCTCCGTGGCTGATCAGGCTTTACAATATGTCATAATGAGTCCATATACAGTATATCAGCATTGTAGCATTTTTAATAAAAACAAGAGAAAAATAGTAATATGGATTTTAGGACATTATTATAGTGGTCACTTGGTCACCAAACCTATAGATTTATAGATATAGATATATAAGGTTTAAGGTTTTTTTAGGCCTTTTGCTTCTAGATTATTGGAGCTAAATGCAGATGACAAATTGTTATTTTAGTGAAATGTTTAAATCTCATAAACAGATATCTGTGGCATATTTTCAATTTTTACCAATTGATTCAGAAAATTCAGATAAATAATTGTGTTCAACAAATACAGGTATCTGACTTCTAAAACTTATTCTGTTAACATGATTGCTCTGATGACATCTTTGGTAGTATTTTTTCAATATACACTGAATATGTAAAGCATTCATATGGCATGTACGCTTTTGTTCTCTCTACATACATTAAATTATTTCTAAATGATCTGTAGAAAGTATGGTTACCATTGTACCTATGTACAATGGCACAATGGCACAGATTGTGATATTTCCCTTTTAACTGAGAGATCATAAAATATTGTTTTCAGTGCCAGTAAACTCGGAAGTTATTGTAGCTAGATATTAAGACCTAATTAAGTGGTTGAGTGAATTATTGATTGGGAAACGGACTTTTGTTATTAGGGATTAACATATGTCTATAATAATTAGACTGATTTTAACCAGTTATTTATTGGATCTGTGTAGTTATCCATGTCTTATGCATACACTTCTTATCATCTTAAACTGAGTTCCACAGGAGATACCAGTTGTGTGAGATCAAGTCACATAACTTAAGACCAAGGAGAAATTGCTTTAACAAATCATCAAATTAGTGACAGCACAATGTTATTATGTCATGAGGATGGCGACTGAAGTGCAAGGCTAGTAATATACATTCATTGTGGACAATGCAATGAAAAAATGATTTTGGGAGATGGTTCAGAAGAAATTTGTAACATGTAGAATATTTTTTTAGAATTTCAACTCGTGTTGTTATAATTGATATTAGAAGATCCTTGACACTTGACATGAAGACATTCTTTATGTATCAAGACAACATCTCATTAGGTCACGCTAGAGATATAGAGCCAAATGCTCTGAAGCTCATCTTGATTTGTATTTTTGATTTTAAAGACATAGATATATACTCTTTGGTTCTATGTCTCCAAAATTGTAGTGTCCGTGCATTAAACAAGTAACACAAAATAGAACCATGGGCGCTAAGGGTTATCAACCTTTGTATTGTTGATGTTCAAGGATTAGATAAATAGCCGTTAGTTCTCCCTGTGAAATACATCACCCAAAATGTCCCATGCTGGTGAATTATAAAAAAACAAAACATGTCATATTCCTATTCCCTAAATTAGTTACTAGATAAAAAACATATTCTTTAAAAAAACTAGATGAGCATTTTCAGGACACCGCAAAAACAGAGCAGCCCAAGAACTGAGGTTTGCTTTACCCTGTTCTGCATTCTACATACCAAATAAGAAACTCAGTCTGATTAAAATCGACCGTGTTCCGAGGAATAAAAGTTTCAAAATATTGACTCTACCGAGATTCGAACTCTATCTGTCTAGGCTATCCTTTCCGAATGGTCTGAAGGCAGCCTACTGTAGTCAGCGTTCTTACGTAAACTCAGCTAACCAATCACAATACATGCGACAAAAGCATTCGGTATCAGTAGCTAGGGGCAAGTAACTCCCACTTACCATTCATTAACCTTGATCGCCGCTATCCTTATTTTAGACTCGATGATGTGATTGGTTCGCTAATGACTAGGTTTTGTCTGTGCTTAACTGGTGTGAGTGTTCCGTGCAATCTGGGAATGATCACAATCTGCAGATTGTTCGCTCACAATCTGCAGATTGTTCGAACAATCTAGGAATTTTTTTCATTCCTAGATTGTTTAAACAATCTGCAGATTGTGAGACCTGAACAATCTGGGATTGATCACAATCTGGGAATTTGCTTGTTTGTAGAATATCTTGCATTATAACATGATAATTGTCTAGTTTATTAAGGTTTTTCTTTGTGTATGCATTCAAATGATGGAGAATAGTTGTCAAGTCATAGATTGTGACACCTTCATAGCTCGCTTATATATATGATTGACAGAGTGTTGGGATCGATTCCTAGCTTGTGAAGGGCTTACATATATCGACATTTTATCAAACTGAGAGGGAATAGGAGTCAATTCTCAGATTGTGAAGAGCTCATATCTCGCCTATATGTCAAACTGAGGGAGTACATGGGACGATTCCCAGATTGTGAAGGGCTCACAGCACGTCTATATGTCAAACTGAGAGAGTATATGGATCTATTCTCAGATTGTGAAGGGCTCACAGCTCGATTTTATATCAAACAGAGGAACTATAGGGGACGATTCCTAGATTGTGAAGGGCTCACCGCTCGCCTATATGTCAAACTGAGGGAGTATAGGGATCTATTCTCAGGTTGTGAAGGGCTCACAGCTCACTTTTATTTAAACTGAGAGAGTATAGCAGTCGATTCTCAGATTGTGATTGGCTCATAGCTCGCCTATATATCAAACTGAGGGAGTATATGGGACGATTCCTAGATTGTGAAGGGCTCACCGCATGCCTTTAACTGAAACTGACGGAGTATAAGGGTCGATTCTCAGATTGTGAAGGGCTCAAAGCTCGATTTTATTTCAAACAAAGGGGCTCACCGCTCGCGTATATGTCAAACTGAGGGAGTATAGGGATCTATTCTCAGATTGTGAAGGGCTAACAGCTCACTTTTATTTAAACTGAGAGAGTATAGCAGTTGATTCTCAGATTGTGATGGGCTCATAGCTCGCCCATATATCAATCTGAGGGAGTATATGGGCCGATTCCTAGATTGTGAAGGGTTTCGCCGCATGCCTTTAACTCAAACTGAAGGAGTATAAGGGTCGATTCTCAGATTGTGAAGGGCTCACAGCTCGCCTTTATGTCAAACTGCGGGAGTATTCGAGTCGATTCCTAGATTGTGAAGGGCTCACAGATCGTCATTTTGTCAAACGGACAGGGTACAGAGGTCGATTCTCAGATTGTGAAGGGCTCACAGCTCGACTATGTGTCAAAACTGAGGAGTATAAGGATCTTTTCTCAGATTGTGAAGGGCTCAAAACTCGCCTTTATGTCAAACTGCGGGAGTATTCGAGTCGATTCCTAGATTGTGAAGGGCTCACAGATCGTCATTTTGTCAAACGGACAGGGTATAGAGGTCGATTCTCAGATTGTGAAGGGCTCACAGCTCGCCTATGTGTCAAAATGAGGAGTATAAGGATCTATTCTCAGATTGTGAAGGGCTCACAGTTCGCCTTTATGTCAAACTGAGAGGTATAGGAGTCGATTCTCAGATTGTGAAAGGCTCATTGCTCGCCTTTATGTCAAACGTTGGGAGTATAGGGGTCGATTCCTAGATTGTGAAGGACTTTGCGCTTGTCTTTGTATTCTATTTAGCTAGTAGGGGTTTCAATGCACATATTGTGACTATGTGAAGGTGAAAACTAAGTTAGTATATCGGTTCTGACATTTTAGATTTTTATTAATGATAGTTAGCGGTATTCCGTACAACACTGTTTGAATTAAGAATTATTTCTTATGGTTTAAACATATTCATTTCATAAAAAAATACATGAACTGGATTGGCCAACATGCTCAACAGAACTTATGTGAAGACCGCTCCAACAACAAACATTTAAGAAACATGAACATGACAATAACAATAACAGTGAACATGGTACAAATATGATCAAATCATCACAAACCAAAGTGTATTAGAAGTGATAGTGAAATGAATTTGTGGCATTTGCAATCATTAACATAATATGAGCATTTAATTATAAGTAAAACGTTTGGATTCGGTTATGAATTGTAAACTTGTTTTAATATATCAGATCCTGTTACAATGCTCAGAGAAGGATGTCCATATAAAATTCTTTCTAGCGGAAAGCCGTTTGTGTAATAATATTTGTTGGATATTATCGAATGTAATCTGGAGCATACGAAGAAGTAATGAAGTGCGTCCTCGTTGGTGGTCACAAGAGCAGTTAGATTTATCAGATATATATCTTTTAAATTTTTCAGCATTATTTTTTATATGTGCTTGTGGTTTGCATATGAAATTATAATAAACATATGCATTTATAAAATTCATAATACTGTAACAGTTAACATTTTGTGTTGTCATATTAGACCAGATGTCTATCAGGGTTTGCTTATAAAAGCAACGTGTCACTGTGTCGCGTCTCCACTCGGACTCTTTGCGGGGTCTGCGTATCAAACAAAGTGTCACTGCGTCGCGTCTCTGTTGGACTCGAGTGTTCAATCTCGTACAATCACACCAACTTCCTCTTTCTAATTAATGTTTATTCAATGCAAGTATCTCGGGTGGCAAATATTTATATACTTATGAGTTTGATCGTCGTTCAAGTATTTTGATGTAAACAGTATTATATTTCCATAAGACATGTAATACACAACGTTCAGAATATACACACAACAAAGAAAAGGATTAGCAAACAGGCAGCAAATGACTATATAAATGCTTCTCCTGAAACAAACATAAAACGATTCAGGTATCATGTATATCGGTGGAAATTTACTTTTGCAATTATTCTTACTAAACTCAAATTGATAATAAGCTTTGTGTAACTTTGCATTTGAATTGGTACAGATTTTACAAAAGGGCTATAAAAATCGGTTAGCATCATTTATGAAATGATATAAAACTATTTTTAGGGATTCACTAACACTTTGTGAAAAAGCTTTGGCGCCGCTTAAGATATATTTAATGTTATGTCGTTTTTTAAAAAGTATTGATTTGATCGGTATCAATCAGAGGTGACTTGACATTGCTGCAGCCAAGGCGCATGCGGCAAATAAGAATTTGATTTCGTCTTAGGCCATAATTTGAGCCCTTTTCACAATCTGAGAATCGACTGCTATAACCTCTCAGTTTGACATAAAGGCGAGCAATGAGCCCTTCACAAACTGAGAATAGGTCCCCATACTCCGTCAGTTTGAGATATAGGCGAAATGTGAACCCTTCACAATCTTAGAATCGACTGCTATACCCCCTCAGTTTGACATAAAGACGAGCTATGAGCCCTTCACAATCTGGGAATCGACCCCTATACTCCCTCAGTTTGATATATAGGCGAGCTGCGAGCCTTTCACAGTCTGAGAATAGGTCCCCATACTACCTCAGTTTGATATATAGGCGAGCTGTGAGCCCTTCACAATCTGAGAATTGACTCCTATATACCCTCCCAGTTTCAAATATAGGTGAGCTGTAAGCCCTTCACATTCTGAGAATTGACCCCTATACTCCCTCAGTGTCCTTCACAATCTGGGAATGGGCCCCCATACCCTCTCATTTTGAGAAACAGACAAGCCGATTGCCCATCACAATCTAGGATTCGATCCTTATACTTGCTAAAAACCTTAATAACCTAAATAATACCCATTCTATAATGATGAAAATACTACTGAAACACAAATTCCCAGGTTGTGATCATTCCCAGATTGTTCAGGTCGCACAATCTGCAGATTGTTTAAACAATCTAGGAATTCCCAGATTGTTCGTAACATGAGCACGTGCAAGCAGTGAGGCTGCCTTCAGACCATTGCGGAGAGGATAGCCTAGACAGAAAGGGTTCGAATCTCGATAGAGTCAATATTTTGAAAATTTTATTCCTCGGAACACGGTCGATTTTAATCAGACTGATAGGAAACTCATATATTTATCCTGTTCAAGAGGATTTGATTAATGATTTAATTACTCATGACTTTGACCTTGAATATGAGCATGTTAAAAATGTGCCCAAGGGTGTAATCAATTCATGATATAAGTTCTTCATATGTATTTCTTGTTTCAAAAATTGATCAAAGGGTAACATGGCAATAGCACTTATCTTGTGCCCTTGTTCAGTGATCACGTTTCATCCTTTAAAACAATCATGTAATATATTCAAAAACGTTGATAGTTAAAATAAAGTATCTTGCATGAACTACGATATCGGAAATATTAAAATATTGTTCAGAGCAAGAAAAGCGGAAACGCCAGCCGCTATGGTCAATCTAATAACAATGCTAATACTATGTTATTAAATCAGTTAATTTACAATATTGCTTTCATAAAACATGTTTCATAATTTGTTCTCAGTTCAGAGTTTAGGTAAATTCAATAGCTGCACACAATACTAGTTCAGCCGTTTTCAAGTGTCAATAATTTATCCATTTTGTGCACAGCTAACCATAGATTTTTATATGTCCAAGCCGACAGCGGCTGTCTTAACGTTTTCATTGTCCATTGCAGGTAAATTGTAAAGAATGTTTAGTATTTCAATGCATCGATATAAAGTTTAAGTGAATGCATAAGTCCTCAAAAACCTTAAAATAGCCAATTTAAACCGTAAAAGCGTGCACTAGTGCCTTTAAGCCTCTGGAGATGAAGAGGAAATAGATTCTTAGGGTGTTTCCAATTAATGTGGCGATTGAAATCATTAAGGTGCGACAAGGTCATTAGAGAAGCGGCCGATAACTATCAGTCAGTATTATAGTGGTTAATTGTACTAAAACGTTATAACACATCATATGATTGATATAATTGAAACATATTGGCCAAAGAGAAGGCATTTTATGTCTCAGCAATTGAACACATTTTTGAAAAGTTGAAAAGGTTAATAAACAAAGCCCAAAGTCATTATGCAGTCAATGTATGCCATCGACCCATCTTGCCTTATGGCGTTTTTCCCCAATAAAACTGTAACTGTAACTAAAAGATGAAATAAAGCAGTACCAACACATCATTTCGATTGAGAGATAATGGAAAAGCTGCTAAGTTACACAGATAAGCATATATATAAGCAAATAAATTCAGTTTGCAGGGGCAGAGGCATGTTTTTTAAGATACATATAAATGATCTCACAAAAACAAATATAAATTGCACATGTATGTCTTTCAATAAAGAGAAGCAGTTAAAAAACATGATTGATTAGGTTATTTGCATCCATTTCCCTTCCCCAAACAATAAAAAGGTGTTCATACATAAATGACCACCAGCGTTTTTAGCTTGATATTTGATTATTTCCTCTGCAACTAAAGATCATAGGGTTGAGTATTGATGTTTATTGGTAGAATTTTTAAAAGAATAACTATAAAAACGAAAACAAGCTACTGCCCCTTCAAGAAGACGGCAACTATATTGTTAAACATACATTTGGAAAAAAAAGGTAATATACATCCTTTCAGAACGTCTGCCAAGAATAGGATAATTGTTTTGTAATCCTTAGTTCTCATCCTTAGTTTTTCAAAAACTTAAAGCTAGCATATTTAAATCTACTTCAACTATAAACTCAAACATCAAACTATTAAGAGCTAAATTACTTGTTTACACTTTTCAAATGCATAATTCTGTTCTGGGCTCTATTTCTTTTATTGCTTTAATTGTCAGAAAAATTGCCACGCATGAATAGAATGAATTTTAAGCTTTTTCATAAAATCAAAAGTATTTGATTTTTAGTCATTACATTATATTGGTGTATGTGAATGACTTTGAGTATTTGTTTTCAATCATTCACAAGCTATGTAGGACATTTTGTAATCATCCTAAAATAACTAATAATTTTATCATAAAATCACACTATTTTAAGTGCTTTAATTGAAACAATCTTTTGTTTGTAATGTCAATATTGACAATTAGGGTGTATATCCTTTTACCCCATTGCACATGTAGTTGAGTATTTGTTTTCAATTATTTACCTGTGGTTGATGATTCTGAAAGACAGGAAGTTTAGAAGCTGATACATAAACTAAATGCAATTCTATGTTTTGAATTTACAAAATGTTGTATCATTTATCAATACATTTATATTTTTATGATCATGATGATGAAATTTACAAATATTAGTCTTTAGCCTAAACGAAAGTCAAATAATTTGAGATTCCTTGCACTATTGATTTCTTAAGGAAAGTTAGCAGAAGGTTGTCAGGACACTATATCTATTTTCAAGACCAAATTAACAAGCGGACAGAGTAAGCTATATCCCCCCTGCCATGTGGCAAAAGTGTGAATTATATTGAACAAGTAAAGAAGTGAGCACAGCTCACATACTACTGCTTCAAATCATTTGTTGGTCTAACACTCAAAAGGCACATCTAGGGATAGTGGTTGATAAGTGTATGAAGTTTGGTGAAGCTAGCATGTATAGTTTAGTAATATGATCTGGACAAAGATTTGTGACAGACGGACAGATGAACAGACGGACAGAATGAACGCTAAATACGCTGTAAGGTAGGGGTATAACAATAGTAAAAAAAGCTTAATCTTTCATAAACCATCAAAATAACTAAGCAATAATAAATTTCCTTAGCAGATCATTGGTACATTACATTAATCCTTCAGAAGAGGATTGTTTAAGATCCTCAGTATCTTTATGCTTAGCATTAAGGACATAAGGTTCAAACTTGTAAATGGTATTGTGACTTGTTGTTCCATAGAAACAGTTAAACAAAATTCTGAAGAAGTCGAAACCAAAAAGGCTTCACAACAGATATTGATTGTTTCATATCTACCAACTTTCAATGACCTAGATCTTATTGTTCTTTAGTTCTGGTATTCACACAAAATAATAAGTTGTGTTTATGTGGAATGATACAAAAGTAACTGTAGGCCGAATATGAATACCGCAAAAGGAACATCTACACACTATAATCATTCAATTTACTAGTTTCAATATAAAGGAAATGCCATGTCATGCCATAAAAATAATTTGGTCATTCAGTCTTGATGAGCTAAAAAGGGTTCACATCTTGACCAGTTATCGCGATCACATTCCCAGTACTTGTGGATGTAACATTTCCAGTACTCGTGATCCTTCAACATGTACAAGGGTCATCACAATATACTGTAACTAAACTAGAACTAGCAAGGATTTGACTATACTTTATTTACTTGTCAGAAGTACAGCACCAAAAAACAAATCAGAATGGGTTTTTTTTAAAATTGCTATTGTTATTAGATCATGAAAGATTTTGAGTTGATATTCATGGCAGAGGCCATAAAGAATACGTTTGTGTAATGTTGGGGGCCCCCAGTTTTCTGCAGCAGACAATATATTAATGATCAGTTTGCTGCATCAAGCAAACCATGGATGATACATCCAGCTGCCATATATTTTACCAGATTACAATTTTACACTTCGTACTTTCACTTTGCCAGGTTAAATGTCTGTCCTCAGAGCCCAAATGTAATGATGTTAAAGAGAGTTGAAGAACAAGGTGACAATCTATGGATACATTCAGACCTAATAAGCTAAATTCGCTCCTAAATAATGATATGATTGTATTTGTTTATAAATGTAGATAAAAGATTCATGACTTCACTGGAAATAACAGATTCTGTTTCCCTACAACAAAGAAGAAGTCATGGACTTCACTAGAAATAACAGATTCTGGACAATCCTACCTGGTACACTTGTTACTGAAATAACCCCAGGACCAACTCCATTGTCCGCACGGCAGTAGTAGGTTTTGGATTCATTTATCGGGCTTATTAGATTTGTCTCCAATCCATCCATAGTTTTGGTAAAGCGTGTTTCTTTTTTCACGACATTGTCCTGTGAGGGAGGTGAACCCTCGTAGAGCTTCACAGTGGCAGCAGGACTGCTTACAGCAACACACGATATAGAAGTAGCTGAAGATCTTGTCAGGGTCACTCTTGTCAAATTAACTGGAAATAAAATAGATCACTTTAATTTTCTTCACTTGTACAAAGGACTGATAAAACAAAACACGGTGTGTGTCAATAAATGCCTTACCTATAAGCACTCCCAAACTCACAAAACAATAAGCACCCAGTTCGCTTAACTCTTGTCAAAGGAACTAGATATAATTCAGATCACTTTCAGTATTGACAAATAAACGAAGGTGCTCTTCTGTATTTGTACAAAGAGCTAATAACAGTGTACTTTTTTAGCTCATCAGGTCTGAAAGACCCGATGGGCTTATGGCATGGCAAGGCGTCCGGCGTCCGTCCGTCCGTCCGTCCGTCCGTCCGTCCGTCCATCCGTCCATCCATCCGTCCGTCCATCCGTAAACTTTTCACTTTTTCGACTTCTTCTCCAGAACCAATGACTCTAGAGAGCTGAAATTTTATGTGCATACTCCTTGGCAAATGGGGTCACAAGGGTCAAAAACTTAAAAATCTATTTTAATCTTCTTCTCCAGTTCCAAAAGTTCTAGAGAGCTGAAAAGGTGTGTGTAGACTCCTTGGCCAACGGGGATTCTAAATTGTAGGTTTGGTGACCCCATGACCCCAAATGGGGTCACAGGGGTCAAAACCTAAAAAACCTAATTTAATCTTTTTCTCCAGTTCCAAAAGGTCAAGAGAGCTGAATAGTTGTGTGTAGACTCCTTGGCCAACGGAGATCTAAATTGTAGGTTTGGTGACCCCATGACCCCAAATGGGGTCACAGGGGTCAAAATCTAAAAAACCTAATTTAATCTTTTTCCCTAGTTCCAAAAGGACTAGAGAGCTGAAAAATTGTGTGAAGACTCCTTGGACACTTGGGATTCTAAATTGTAGGTTTGGTGACCACTTGACCCCAAATGGGGTCACAGGGGTCAAAACCTTAAAATCCTACTTTCATCTTCGTCTCCAGTTCCAAAAGGTCTTGATAGCTTAATAGTTGTGTGTAGACTCCTTGGACAATGGGGATTCTGAATTGAAGGTTTGGTGACCCCTTGACCCCAAATGGGCAATGGGCCTTTTTTATTTGATTGTGAATAACTCGGACTTTGGGACAGGCTATCTTTCCTACACTGCCCATGACCCTATGGTCTAAACCACAACACCTATTTCTATCAAAAGTCTGATGAGCTACAGAGCCCATGGCTCTATTTTTTTATAAGAAATTACTGAAAATGTATTCTATTATTACAAACCTTCAAATAGAATCAATGGAGAATTATTTTTCAGAAGATATCAGAAAGTGCAGGTTTGATATATTATCAAGCAAATTGAGGTTTGATGTTCGATCAATATAACAACACTACATAGACCTACATAAAGTCAAATGTTGAAATGTTTGAGGTTTTGTTCATAAAATCATTGAGCTGTTAATAATGAAATATGAAATGCATAAAAAGGATGTCAAATAACATGATCTATGTGTTTTTTGAATATTTCATTTGGTACTGAATATCAATGGTTCCAACTGTTACATAATTGAATAATATACTTTCCTAATCTTTTACACAAATAAATTTTCAGTTTGTATCAAGTTGGCTAGAATCGATACCTACCACTAACAAACGTATCCCCATCTGTCGCATTACTTGGTTCTCCACCAAATGGATTTGTGCAAGACCAGGCGTAGCTGTCCCTTCCATATTGAGCATTTGTTATCTTCAAATTAAACTTCCCAGGTGTGTTGCAACTTGACTCGTAAGGTAAATCTCCTGCATCTGTACAGTCAACATTTTTGTCGATTGTAGTCTGGCCAGTTGTACCATTTAACCACAATATGGCAGTAACCGCTGGATCTTTAGTGTCACATGTCATGGTACAGTCACTTCCGCTGACCACACTGTTCCCACATGACAGAAGCAGCTCATAGGCACCAGAACCTGAAAAATGAGTTTGAACCAATACAAAATCGTTGTCTTTATTGAATAGATTAATAACCTCTCGTTAAAAATTAAAGGATGCCTCCTGATTGCTGGCGCTCTTACAAATTACAAATAACAACAGCAAAACCAAACAAGTTTTCTCAAGTTTTTGAATTGTCAATTGGTTTTTGATAGAGTCATGCAATGCCAACTTAATTAATCTTGTTATTACATTTGAGGTAATACACACTGTAACATTTTTTTAAACTGCGGTAATTTGAAATAAATATGAGGTAAGACTTACTAGAGCAGTAAATTGTACTAACATTGTTGTAAGATGTATAAAAAAAACATTGGTGTCGTGAATTAAAATTAGATGATAAATAGTTCCGTTCATTATTATTCAACACCTGCAAATTTAGTTTAAAACCGACGGCAAAAGCCAGAGGTTTTAAACGCTTAATTTTGTGGGAGTTGAATATCAATAAATCTCAGAAATTTCACAAATGCAACTATTTATCAATATTGTAAGATGATCGTTAGTTATTAGAAGCTTCAAAGCGAATTCTTTTTGCGCAATTATTTTTTTGTGTGGATAATACTTTGAGACTGATCTATTTCTGTAAGAAGTGTGATAAGGTCTAAATAATGTGAATACCTGGCATAATTTACATTAAAAACATCGTACTGATATAAGAGGCGCATTCGTAATAGCGAGACCTTACAACATACTTCTTATATTATCAATATATTTGAAAACGAGATCAACAATTATAAAGTCCGTAGAAAAATATCATAGAACCCCAAGTCTTAAACTAGCCCAAGATCATTGTGAGAGCGGGGCAAACGTTGTGACGTCAAAAAGGTTAGCCATTGTGACATCATACCATGGGAACGACATTAGAAACAAGGCGGCCGCTTTGAAACTAGCCAGTTGGAATTATTTTCGTTTTTCAAAAACAAATCATATCAAAATTTATCTGTAATATCGACCGGTAGACAAAATCTAAAAAATGACAAAGACAACTCTAAAATAGGAGTACAGCACGAATTTTCTAAGAAACTTGAAAATCAAAACTTGAGTCGGGCATGCCCTTGTGGACATTTTGTATCAATTCGCAGTGAATTGCCGGTTACTCATTGTCATTTTTTCGAATCAACCAATCAGAATCGAGAATACAACAAAGTGTTACAATAAAATATACTGTCAAATTTTCAGATCAAATGCGAGGTGAATTGTAATAAATAAATGTTATAGTGTTATAGATATCATCGTAAAAGATAACACAGTGCTCCTGTAACCTACAGCAAATCAACCAATGTATAAACGTTTTAAAATCCATCCAAGTAACTTAAACCTTAAATGAATCCATATTTGATTTATCTTTAGTTATTTGTATTGTTGCAAGCAAATAAATGCATACAATGACATGTGCACTAGCATACAGGATGTGTACATCAACTACGACACTGCCAATTGTTGTCACAACCACCAGATTGCGTTTACAAGGTTACTGTTTCATAACTAACAGGTGCCGATAATGAATCCTGTCGTAATCACAGGGATTGCTATCTTTAGGCAGTAAAAAATCGTATTTTGAATTATTTCGGCCCTATTTGGCTTACAAACACAGACAAAACCTAAGAGCTGGAATGTCACACATTGGCTCGGGCTTCAAATCATGATTTGATTATTTAGTCAAAGCTTCGATTGGGTGGTTTTCCGGGGTGTAAAATATGTCTTGATAGTCGAAAAAAATTATTCCTATCCTTGGGCTCTTTTAATTCAAAGGAGTGATACGAATACTGGTGAGATTTTGCAATAATCACAATAACGCGTTGCAGCTCCTCTTATAGTTTAAGTGTATCAAACAGCGTATTTGTAGATTCAAAAGTCCATTACTGGACTTTATCTGTCGATTCAGATATAATAAGATGTGTAAAATTCAAACTGCTTAGTTTAAATTATAAAAAAAACTAAACATTATCAAGTATAAGTGATTTTCAAAGTTGTTAAGTTTCTCGTTACCGTACATAATGGTATGATGTCATTATATTTGATTGTTTGAGATAAAATAACATGTTGTTCTCATTTGATATCAGAGTAAAATTGCTTATAGCTTTCACTCCTAAAAAAAATGACATTTTAATTACCTGGTTTGATGTAAAAACCGATTACAAAAAGCCACAAGATGAATGTACAACCCCTGGATTCGTCCATTCTGGTCACACAAAAATGGAAGTCTGTCATTCACTGGTGTTAAACAGAGATTAATAATATGTATGCATAACTACTGTGTCAGGTCACGATGTTCCTTAGATATTGCAAACTTGATAACGCCAATGAACAGTAGCATGGCTGAAAATAGAACGCTTTAGTTTGTCTTGTTATAAAGCGCTGTATTATCTACTTCCTCGTTGCATTGGAGTAAACAAGATTTGTAAGTTCAAAGTAGGGCAGTAGGTCAATAGATTGAGTAGAGCGTGGGTTTATAGTTGTCAAAAATCTGGTTTTAAAGCGCTCTATAATTTACTTCCTTGTTCCAAATGTAAGTAAACAAGCTCTATGTGCAGTGACAGAAAGGGAAGTGATTGCTTCACAATAGTGAGTTTGACTGGGGAAAGTATGCTTAATTCGTACATACACAGCATGAAAGATGTTAAACATATTTGTTTTCAAAACAGATTTTTCCACAAAGTTATTTATGCTCTAAGAGAATTGTCGAAAATTAAATGTGTTGACTATGATGCTTACAGTTTTTGCAATGACTATTCTGAGAGTATTTGTTATGTATATTGGGACTGTTTTGTGACTTTAAAATTCTGGAATGATGTTGAATTTTAGGTTTAGGTTAGGTTATAAGAACAAATAATAACAATTTCATAATACATAATGTGGTTTGTTACAATAAGTTTTGATAAAACAAGTCATCATTTCTGCCAAAAATATTTCATGAAGACTGTTTAGCTTGACTGTTGTTAAAGTAGAAAATGGATTAGTCATCTCCTTTTCTATAGAGATTGTTTTTAGGTTTAACCGGATTCTATGTATATCATCTGATTCTTGAACCAGGAAGATATTATGCCTGGTTGATAACAGAGTAGAGTAAGTCATCTCGGAGTTTTACTGTTACATTATGTTGTGTTTCTGTATTTTTGTACTGTACATATGAACATCACGTGAAGACTCAAAGTATTGTAGATTTTGGGTTGTAGAGTAAGCCAAGTTGAAGCTCAAGTTGAACAAGAACACAAACAACATGAAGAACCTGCTGTTGTGTTGGACGTTTTTGTTTAACCAGCTATGCATAAGTAAGTACGATTTCGATTTGGTTTCTAATAAATGTACTGATAAACCATGTTCTTTTTAAAATCAGATTCATGGCATATATATATTATAACTGTCATTATCTTATCTATTAATATAGAGTTTATCATGGTTTTCCAATTCACTAAAACAGTTCAAGACCTTTTTAATGTAACCAATTAGGATGTTTCGACGACAATTCGTTTACAAAAATGTAAACAAACACATTGTTAGAAATGGAATGAGTCGTTCACGTTCATGCTGTCAGCATCTTGGAATAGAAACCATTATTTAAAAAAATTATAGATGGTTAGCAGTTATTTACTACTCATTGTTATTACAGGTAAACAATTCAGCCATTTCCTATCAAGTAGTTTGGTTAAGCGTGTGTGTCATTAAATAACAAATCATAACCAAAAGAAGAAAAAACAACTCTGACTTTACATCTATAAGAAATATGTGACATCTGAAAGGCCCAGGAGTGGACGACCAAGAGTAACGATCCCCCGGGAAGACCGCCATTTGAGGGTGCTTCACCTAAGAAGCAGATTTCTATCAGTGAAGACAGGACAGAGTTTTGCCGGCCTGTCAGCAGAATGACCGTATCCCGAGGATTACGTGCGTAAGATATCAGAGCCTACCGACCACTCAAAGGCATGAAGTTAACGCGTGAACATCGACGTTAAAGACTTTCAAAACACCCGTTATGTGAACGTTTTCCCATGGCCAGCACGATCACCTGATCTGTCCCCTATAGAGCACATGTGGGACTACCAGAGGCGCCGAATTCGCAAACGTCAGCCGCCTCAAAAAACAAGGGTGGAGTTAATTTTTGTGCTCCAAGAAGAATGGCTCCCGTGAATGTCATACGTCGACTTACTTCATCAGCAAAGCGTCGTGTCCAAGCCTGCTTTCGTGCCCGTGCAGGACACACCCGCTAGTAATCTCAAAAAACGTGTTTAGACACTTCGGTGGATGTTTTTGTGATTTTGTGTGTTGATCGAATACTGGACAATCATACGCCGTGGACCAAGTTGCTAAGGAAATGGACTTCGATTTGATTATCCACTTTAATTCATGCTGACTAATTGATCCTTTTTCCAAATAAAGTAATCATTTTCAAAAATATGTATTTGTTCAATTATGTTATTGTGAAAATAAATGAGGTGACGTTTCTTTTGTGCTTTAGTTTATATTACACATATCATATTATGACATATTGCATTGTCTTATCTCTTTACAGAAACGAAACATATGTGCAGTTTATATCTTAATTACCATGCATATTTTACAGCCTACACGATGCCTGTTTAATGCAAAAACGACATTGACATCTTATCACACATAACGCCTTATTGTCCTCAATACAACACCATACATTTTTTCAGGCAACAATCAAACTGTCCTCATTATATTATTCTTAAACATCTTGTGTACGATGCGAATCTGGGTCAGTCTCTCGTCCTCGATGCGATAATCGGATATTCACCAATTTTAGCTGTGTACATCCCCAAAGTAAGACTTAAGACTGGCTAAACTACCAAAATACTTCGGCCGACTGACGTTTTGAAGGCGATCAATTCACAAGTTCCCTTGCTAGAACATCTGATCTCTTCAACAGCCTTAATTAACAAAAGAACAAGGATCGTTCTGTTAATTGGCGTCTGACTACTGACTTTTTGCTGGCATTCATTTCCTAGTTTCCTTGCTAGAACATGTGATCTCTTCAACAGCTTTAATTAACAACGAATTAAAGATCGTTTTGTTACTTGGCGTCAGCCTTAAGTTTTACAAATAATCATATGACATTTACTGGTGTTCAAAAAAAACTTCATTTACATTTCTATTTATCTGGCATGTTTGGTCAAAAGTTCATTACTTATAATTTAGTGGATGATTAGTTAGGAACAATATGGAACAAGAGAATACCACCAGCGGGGTAAATGAGAGATAATTCATAATAGCATCAGAAACGTGAACCAAGAAGTTCCACAGCATACAGAACAATAACCTTAAACTAGTTAGCGACACTTTGCTGTCAGGTGCATGATGACTGTATATCAACAGTAATGAAAATAAGTTAGGTATTCTAGCAGTGTTTTATCCCTTATGTGTTTCTATCCCTACATATGTATGTTTATCCATGTATAACATTTTTGATGTTTTAGAGTAGACTATAAGAGGTCGTTCTCTCTCAGACACAATCTCTAACAAACAAAATGAAACAACTGATATTGTACTTGAGTAGTTGGTTCACCCTAGTATTCGTTAGTATATCACTATAAATATAAACAACATATAATTTATGAATTTTAATCGAGTGATTTAAACAACTTAGACAATACCTGAATCTTGGTGTACCGAGTCGACTGGGATATTACAAGGAGTTTGCAAGTTCAAAATATTTTAAGAATCTTCACCTTTATGAAAACGTGATTTTACTCTTGTTCAAAAAGTAACTTTAAGGAAAAAAGAACCATTGATGTGGGGATAAAATACAGACAACATCATTTTACCGACTTGTAGGCTACACGAAAAAGTTCTGATATACTCATGGCAAAGGTTTGATATTTTGAATTACTTTGATGCATAGGGAAGCATATTTGATTTGATTAAAAAACTCTTTATAAAAATATTATGAACACATGTATGTTCATCACTCAAACTTGGAATCCTGTCCAATCTTATGATTGAACGCCTCCCAACTTGGAATCCTAAGATGGGACGGGGGTTACTTAAATGTGTTTTTAAATCATTTAGGTATATCCTTTTAGTAACTACATATACAATTAAACTTTATATTCGTTTACTTGACCTCATGGATTGGATTTATCTCTTATCGTCTACAAACCATTGGACATAAATTTCATTGTACACAAAACTGCTGTATATGTACATTTGATAAATAATTGAATCACGTTTGCGCCACATTATATCATGTGTATAATATCATATATTTAGGAGATAAACCTATTGTGTTTTTTATTTTTGTTAATGGAATGCGTAGCGTTCGGCTCCGAACAAAACCAACAGGTTTCGAATATCGTTCGAATCACACAAACATTTAAAACACAATGGGTTTATCTTCATTCTACCATGACGACTTGGTAAACTTTTAAATTACATATCTTTGATGTCACGGAAGTTCAGGCGTGAGGCGGTCATGGGCATTTCCATTAGATAGATATTATGGGTAACACCTAAACTAATGTTGAAGTGAGAAGACAGAGAAGGGAACGTTAGAAATCAAAGAATTGTCAAGTTGACACGTAATAGCATTGAGTTTGTCTTGACACTTATGACGTCGGCACAAACATGACAATTTGTTTTCCAAAAACTACTGAATCACCTCCAACAAAATGGCCGATACCAAATTTCTTAGCTGATCACGTGACCAGTCTTGTGACGTCACCTCACACTGCACAAGCCTGTGACGTCACTGTGTTGGAATGAAAACTATCGTTGCTTATCTATCGTACAGCCTCAAACTCCGCACAGTGCTGTTACGTCTCTTCTGTGCATCGACTCTTGGGACCATGTATTCAAACGCGGTCATTCGGCTTTCTATTCGAACGTAGATTCGACGATGAAATAAACCAATCAAAAACAAGGATTTTTACATGTCATGGTAGAATTTAACTTCAAAATATATTTCTATTTTCTCTCCTTATAGATGCAGCGCCACGTATTGAGATGAACAGAAGGAAAGCTGTGGTCAATCTTCCTCTGACCATCACCTGTACTAGTGAGGTGACCATTACATCAGCAGTGGCTTTCTTTATCAAACCTGCTGTATCTAAGGGTGCATGTGTAGCAGGAACCTGTCGGTCTGGTATATCAAGATACAGTGTTACACAGAAAAGAGCACAGAGGACTACAACTATCACCATCAGCTCTGTAGACTCTACAGCAGACACTGGCAGCTGGTTCTGTCAACAGGAGGGGGAAGGAGACTCTGGAGATCTGACAATAACTCAGTTTGCAAGTAAGATAACTTTAATTTGTACTGAGAACACTAAGTGACTTATTTGTTATCATAGGTATTTTTGCATACGTTCACTTACTTAAAGACATCGCAATTAATAACTGTAACTTTTCAAACTTAATGAAAATGACCTGAATTTGTTTACCGTACATCACTTTTTATCATTTAAAGTTGTATTTTGAATCACTTACTGATTCCAGTTTAAGAACAGTTGATATTGAGAGATGTTATTTAATATTTCAAGAATGACAAATTATCATATCTATGTATATCATTAAGTGAAATTATATGAGCATAAAATCAAAAATATATACACTTGAAATAGGGTATGCATAGATAATTTGACCTTTTTGTGCTATGTTTTATGTGTACACCAAAATGAGACAAACGTATGTTTTGAAAAAATCATTGATTTGAGACTGGGACTTGCGCACCACTTGTCATGTTGTGAGACGGTGTAGAAGACGTGATATGAATATGAGAGCAAAATTTTGGTTACAAGTTCTTATACCAAACTACTGTCAATGATAACACAGCTATACATTGTAAAATTTTTATATAACATAAAGCAACTATTCGCATCTAGATACCAATTGATATGTGCTCAATGATAATGTGACAAACGTGTTATGTTTCACTGTCGGAAATAAAAGTCCATGTTAATTATGCAAGATTCTAATATTTAAAAGATTTACTACGCAATGATCAAGTCTCAACTGTTTTTTGTGACATGATTCAGTGTCACTCAACTATAACATGTTCTTTTATCAGCGGTGCTAGACTGAAGTTAACCTTACATTGTCATTTTCACAACCCAGCTGTACTTGACTGGAGCAGTGTGAGCTTTACCCCCTCCCTTTCCTCCCTGCCCAGCTCAGTGACTCCACAGCAAACAGTCACCGTCACCGTCACCACACCCTGTGCTGCTCCACAAGCTTCTTTCAACTGGAGGTATCAACAGGTTAGTAGAATCTTATTTCATTTCATTCTGTATTGCTTGAATTTATGTTTTGTCTCCTCATATTTCTATATTCTCCTCCAAGCAGCACCTCCACCTCCCAGACATCTTGTTTGTTATCATTACATGTTACTTCTTCTGTGTACATGGTGTGAGTGGTTTTCCTTCAAGCAGCACCTCCACCTCCCAGACATCTTGGTTTATTATCATTACATGTTACTTCTTCTGTGTACAGGGTGTGAGTGGTTCTCCTCCAAGCAGCACCTCCACCTCCCAGACATCTTGTTTGTTATCATTACATGTTACTTCTTCTGTGTGCATAGTGTGAGTGGTTTTCCTTCAAGCAGCACCTCCACCTCCCAGACATCTTTGTTTATTATCATTACATGTTACTTCTCCTGTGTACAGGGTGTGAGTGGTTCTCCTCCAAGCAGCACTTCCACCTCCCAGACATCTTATTTGTTATCATTACATGTTACTTCTCCTGTGTACAGGGTGTGAGTGGTTTTCCTCCAAGCAGCACCTCCACCTCCCAGACATCTTGTTTGTAATCATTACATGTTACTTCTCCTGTGCACAGGGTGTGAGTGGTTCTCCTCAAAGCAACACCTCCACCTCCCAGACATCTTGTCCACCAGGCCATGTACAAACCATCAACACACTCAGTCTCCCTGGAAACACTCCAAGTCTTTTCAACAGACAGATCTCCCTCACTGTCAGTGTAGAACACGATTCGTTTGATCAGCCCACCTACACAAGGTCAGCAACCAGCAGCAGCATCCAGTTTCCTGGTGAGAATAAATATTGCAATTGAGATCTATCTTAAAAAACTTAAAAAAATTTTGTGATTTTGTTTTGAATAAAATAATCAAATACATTTTTTTTACTTAATTATTTTTTTTCTAAATCTGTACTCATGTTTGAGTAAGAACATTTTCTATTTCCAAACTATTTTTTTGCATTTGTTTTCTTTTACATGTCTACTTGGTACCTAACTTTTTGTAAACAAGACATCAAAAACGCATACAACATCGACAAATACAACACATACTCAAATTATAATTATTCGAAATTTATGAAATTCTGATCGACTTGTCATCTGCTCTTCCAAAATGATTAAAGATTTGTTTGTTCTATTTTGCAATGACATCCTTTTTCCACTGCAGCTGAGGATTCGTTTTACGTTTTAGTTTCATTTGTAACTATGCAAGACAATGCTGATACCTCCTTTATCAACTATATCATGTATCTATTTCTGTCATAATGTACCATCCACTACCATGTATTTCTTACCCAAGACTGTGTAAAAATTGATGTATGATCTTTGTATATGTACCACCAAAAAAAAATAAATAAAATAAAAAAAAAATAAAATAAAAAAAAAAACTTTTTTTGGACGGAACAAAGGAAATGCCTTAGTCATAGTGTAGTTTATTGCTTCATGTCAGTTTTCGCTTCTAATCATTTAACTGGTACTTATTGTTGAAATATGCAAATATTTCAGTCTGTTAGTTGGCGAAAAGTCACCACGGCTCAATATCAAACATCAATTTATGTGGTTTTGTTTTATTGAGTTCTTAAGTCTTGTTGTCATTTGGCATATGAATATAGGGTAGCCTATACCATACACAGATAACTCAAAATGTTATTTTTTATTTTCACTTTCTAGAATTCTATTTGACAAGATTCATACTTGTTCAAGAAACCTGAAGGTTACTTTGTTCACATTCATTGCAACCATACCACCACACATTTCACTACCAAACGAAGAGAACATGTTACCTTATCACAATTCCATACTTGTCAAGTATCATAAAACACTTACCACTTGCATTACAACCACCTCCTTGTCTAGTATTATAAAACACTTACAGCTTGCATTACAACTACCTCCTTGTCTAGTATTATAAAACACCCACCACTTGTTTAACAACCACATCCTTGTCAAGTATTATCAAACACTTACCATTTGCATTACAACCACTTCCTTGTCTAGTATTATAAAAACCCACCACTTATTTAACAGCCACATCCTTGTCAAGTATTATAAAACCCTTGCCACTTGAATTACAACTACCTCCTTGTCTAGTATCATAAAACACCCACCACTTGTTTAACAACCACATCCTTGTCAAGTATTTTAAAACACTTACCACTTGAATTACAACTACCTCCTTGTCTAGTATTATAAAACACCCCCCACTTTTTTAGCAACCACATCCTTGTCAAGTATTATTTAAAAAAACCCACTTGTTTAACAACCACATCCTTTTCAAGTACTATAAAACACTTACCACTTGTTTAACAACCACATCCTTGCCTAGTATTATATATAAACACCTCTTGTATAACAACCACATCCTTGTCTAGTATTTTGAAACACCCACCACTTGTTTAACAGCGACATCCTTGTCAAGTATCATAAAACACCTACCACTTGTGTAGTAGTGTGTATGATTATCCGGGTTCAATCCAAAGACAACCAACTACTGGGGGTGTGAGTCTTGACCATTTATTACAATATAGTAATAACAAGAAACCCTGAAATACAGGAATAACATTAATTAAAACATGGTCACATGAACATACTATTGTTTACATATTATTGTAGCATCACTGTATCAAATTGACACATCCAGCACATTATCTATATATAGAAACAATATGGCTGATACATTATGAATATATATTAGCTTTGCATCATATGTGAGTAATTCAATCACATCATCTATGGATAATAATAGTAATTATTAATTAACATTAAGTGTATCATACACATAACCAAAGCTATTATGAAACAATACATCATGATATTATAAACATACATGTATACATGAATATAAGTATTTACAACAATATGGTTTAGGTACATATGCATATACCTATTTACATTTATATATAAAACCATGAAACTCACCGCTGCGTGACAGCAGGTTTGGCAGACAGGCAAGTCAGTTATAATTCACATCGTGCAATTATCTAAAAGCAATTAATAAAAACCTATCTAACAATTAAGACGTTAGCACACATGCAACAATCACTCACCTCGAACACACACATACCTTTGATAAATAGTTACAGATAATTAATTTATAATATATGCATTTAGTTATATTATTTAAGATATAGAATGGATATTTATGCATATGAAATATATTACTGAGACCAACTAATTAAATTGGCCAATATGTAAATATATACTTTAATCTAAAGCTTTATCTTTAGATATGAAACCTATTTGGAAATAAGATTAAAATAGAAGATATACAACACACAATAAAAGAACCACAACTAACCTGATTATTGAAAATCCAAATCCTCGAAAAACACTTCCAAGAATGTCCAAGAAACACAGATGCTAATAATTCCAATAATCCGATTAATTCTAAAAACACTAACTAAAATATTGTTTAAAGACTTTAAACACAACTCCAATTGCCCTTTCAATTAGAGTTGAACCAACATAAAATGTATACAGAAATTCAACACTGCCACACACTTCCCCCTCCCAAGAAATGGCGTCCTCGTCATTGCAATCCAAATAGGGAACGAAGGATCTGGGAAATGTCCTTGAGTGCTCTAGTCCTTGATTCCATGTCTGACACTCTGTGGCTCATCAGGTACTCTCCAGAGGACATCCAGTTGGGTGGTCTTGAAGTCCTACTAGACCTCCGTGTCGGCAGTGCAGGAAGAAGTCTTCTTCGTCCTGATGTGGTGTCAAGTATTATCAAACACTTACCATTTGCATTACAACCACCTCCTTGTCTAGTATTATAAAAACCCAACACTTGTTTAACAACCACATCCTTGTCAAGTATCATCAAACACTTACCACTTGTATAACAACCACCTCATTGTCAAGTATTATAAAACAGCCACCACTTGTTTAACAACCACTTCCTTGTCAAGTATTTAAAACACTTACCACTTGCATTACAACTACCTTCTTGTCAAGTATCATAAAACACCCACCACTTGTTTAACAACCACCTCATTGTCAAGTATTATAAAATACCCACCACTTGTAGAACAACCACTTCCTTGCCAAGTATTATGAAACACCCACCACTTGTTTAACAACCACTTCCTTGTCAAGTATCATAAAACACCCACCACTTGTGTAATTACCACTTCCTTGACAAGTATTATAAAACACCCACGACTTGTATTACAACACTACTCTATACAAGTATTATAAAACATATGAATTTCATGCAAAATCGCCTGGTTTAAATTATGCAGTTTGTTATAATTCAGTTGAACGATCTTAGCACTCTGCTCCTTTTTAACGAGACAAATTTCCCATATCACAAATATGACAAACAACGGAATGCATAATGATAATATACATAAAAGACAACTAGTTGGGTTTGTTAAATTTCCGGGATTCATTAAAATTTTGTTTAAAGCCGACGGCGTTTGCAATATAGAGAATGCCACCAAATGGTCTTCTGATATCAAATATATCAACACGAGTTGATAAAAGTTACAATATGTGAGACTCGTCGAGGATAGTTTTACTTTTATCAACGAGTGTTGATATATTTTATTTCAAAAGAAACGAGGGTGAGATTATATTTATCATACAAATAATTTTTCCTTTCAATTCTGTGAAAAATATATAATTCTGAACACTGCAATGCTCTAAGACTCTCATAGACCTGCTTCATGACTGTGTATTTCAATAAGATGCAGTCTAGGCCCACATTAAGCAAGTCTAGATTGATTAGGAGGCCGAAGAAAAGAATATATAGATGAAGGAACAGTCAGTTGTTAAAATGAATTGTTTCAGTGTCATTTTAGAAGTTGTTAGTATAAGGACGACAATGATATATGGATATACAACTTCTTTATTACACAGTGGCGACGTTTCGATATAGATCCTTATACCGTTATCAAGCATATGGGAAAATGACTGGTACAGTCATTATAGATATGATGTACATATAGGTAATTAAGACAATAAACAATACAAGGGGTTATATAACAGTGATATCAAAGGGAATAGAATAACAGTTTAGCAGATGTGTGGATACCTGTACTGAGTGGTAGGTGGTAAGTTAATTGGCTATTAGGCAGGGAGTAGTCTAGTTAGGAGGAGGATGAACCCGGGGTTAGTTGATAGAATTAATTATGGGCGGATTAAATGGTTGTAAGCAGATGGGATGAAATTGCCTTGATCTCTGTTCATGGAGGTTGAAAATACTTTCGTTCTTGAAAACTAAATCATATTAAAACTTTTTTTAATAACTATCGGTAGACACAATCTAAGAAATGAAAAAAAAACAACTGTCATATTGTAGTACGGCACAAGTTTTAAAAGGAACTGGCAAATTTAATTTTGAATTGGGCCGACACTAGTGAAAATGTTGTATCAATTCGCATTGATGTGACTCAGCTAATTTGCAGGTATTCATTGTCATTCAACGTAGGATAATTTTTCAAATCAACCAATCAGAATTGAAACTACAACAAAGTCATTTTAGAATTGATGATGAACACAAATTTGAAAATTTAATCTCAAATGAGTCACAAATCGCTAGCTAAAGAAATATTTTCCAAAGTCCCTTGTCAATTAGCAGTTGATGAGATGACCATGGAAGAAAATTCCTAGATCTTGCTTTCTAAACAGATATCTATAGATTAAACATTCCAGGCTAAGCTACCTGCTATAGTTCTCATTCATAACTTTACTAATTACAATTTTGATGTCATGCAATTTCTTCTTATTTGTACTTTTATTTTAAGCTCCAAAATCTTTGAAAAATGAATAAGTACTCATATGAAGTTGTCGCTAATTTGAGATATGACCACGAACTCAAAGAACCTGCCGAATCCTGCCGCCTCATACCTGGCTGTAACGACCTTAATCCTTGTGGATATCATTCCTAAAAAGCTCTTCATTAATTGTTCATTTGTAACAATTTAGTTTAGTTTAGAATAATAAAAATAGGACACTTGTGACGCGCATACACTGGAGAAAATAGAGTAGTTTAATGAGGTTTCATGAGAAGGAAATGCCGAATTTCAGCTACAGTATACGAGAGGAAACTGGCAGTTTCCTATAATTTCATGCAGAGTATACGCCTAGTTTCCAAACGAAGGATACTCTTGGAAATTATATTAAACTATATGAAACTAGAGGAAATTATTGAAAATTCTTAAAAACATTCTTTACTTCTACAAAAACAATATGCAAAAGGTATTATTGATTTACAACTTCAAAGATATGTAACTTGACGTTAATATCATGAGTTTGAATGGCATTGTCAAACATTTTCATCACAATTACTAGTGCAAGTATGACAAAAGAACAAAATTCAAAGGTTAAATGTAGAACAACAGAAGTCTTAACTTATTCAAACTCGTGGCAGGAAAGGGGGAACTTTGGAAAATTTTAGATAACGTAGTGAATCTGACTCCACACTATCATAAAGCATTGATGTTGCAGATTAAACGAAATATGATTATTGACTTGACAATTTGCTCGATAACCTAAAATGTTAATTACAAATCAAAATGTGTATATAAAATATATTTCAAGTTGGCCGAGTTATATATTATTTTGGATTTATTATACAATTAGATCTTCAAAAAACCGTCTTATCAAATGTTTTGTCAACTGTAGTTAAATCACTGACGTGAGCGTCAAAATTAGTATCTAGACATCTATTTGACATGACTTGCAAAAACTGTTACATCAGTCAGTCCAATAGTTTACAAAAGTATAAATATTGGATACAAAACCATGTGTTGATTCCGCTTAACATAACAAAATGATGATTGAAACGTTGCAACTTGTTTATGTATGATCATTGAATATACAACTATTACAGTCACAACATGTTTACAAAAAGGAATATGTAGAAGGTAAACAAATAATAATAATAAATTTAAACTAATATGCACTAATAACACGTAATATAATATTCTTTCTTAACACGAATCAGATATGACTTATCATTACCTGCATTTTTCTTTGGGAATAATCTTTCAAAGTAGCCTTTCTTACACACATTATATCTGACAATATACAAACTACATGCAAATTGAATAAAGACATTTGTTGAATATCACTTTAATTCAATACCAGTTCTGTATTTTGCACCAAGTGATTCTCTTACTTAATTACCCGCAATTACAGTGTGTATTTGTGGTCGTTATGTATATCAGGGTGTGTATTATGATAAAGTGACATGACTACCCTGCTATTTATATGCAAGGGTCTTCTTTTGATGCAGATACGCATTCTGAAGGACATGGCACAATATTATCTTGTTGCTATACCTCTAAGGAGGCATATTGATATATTCAGTCTGGCTCCTTTAATTATGTATAAAGACATCAAATTGACAGCAATCCTAAACCTCTACTGTCTCGTGTATCATGCCATCGTAAATATTGTGACGTATTTATCATAATGAACATTAAAGTTTGAACCTGAATCTCTATTTTACAGATCAAGTACAAATAAGTATTATCTATATATTCGCCATTGGATTTCGGTATATCACCGATTGTATAGATGGTATAATAGCTCAGAAACTATTCTCAAGACGTCTAGTTTCAGTTTACTTTTTGGTATGGGCGTTGTATGGGACGTAATTATGTAAGACATGTTTACATAATACTTACTCTAAACTGTGTTGAACTGTATACAAAAACTCATACTTAAGATACATTCTAGTTTATGTCGGTATTTGGTGTTGGCGTAATTATTAGTTTTTATACATTTGATATAAGTAGTTCCCATTAAACGATGGGCAAATGTGTATTTAATGGATACTGTTTACAATTTGGAATGGAGGAGGTCAAACATAACCTTTGAATGACATATAGCACGCTAATCAAAACAAGCCGAGGAAAATATACCAAGTGCCAATATGTATAACTGTATCTGAATAATACTATCAGATTCATTACTACAGTCGTTTGGTGGATGAAAAGAGTGAGTGGGTTGGGGTATAACGTGTTTTGAACAATATTTCAATTATCAAAAGACGCGGATGACAAGCATCCATCCAAAAGAGAGTGGACTGATCAGGGAGAACGGAAAGGATAAGGGAAAGAGGGAAATAAAGACATAGTGAGAGGTAGACAGTAGTTTTCCCTCGCCGGGCCTAAACCATGAGCATGTTAACTTCGGCTGGCATAGACAGACAGACAGAAATAGTTTAACTAAGTGTCACAAGTCAATCAAGCACTTTGATAAAACATTATATAATATAACGTAAGTCTGTTAACAACCAGCCAAACTTTGGCTTATGACACACTGTTAGAAAAAATAACACATATATACAGTATACAAGTTATAGATAAATAGATAATAAATAGCAGAATATATGCGATGATTTAAAATACAAGGTGATAAAAGGATAAGATGTAAAGGGGATTTTAAGTAAAAGACAGAAGCCTTAAAAACCTAGTTTTAATAGTTATTTATTTATAAGTTTTAATTTTGCATAGAATGGCATAACTCTCGGCGTCTGACGCACGCAAACCACTACACCATGAGTTTGAGTCAAATGGTCGCGGAATGATTAATAATAATGTAAAGATACACAAAATAACTAAGAATAACCAAACAAATATAATAATAAGACCAAACAATTTTTACAGTATATTTTGCTACCTCGAGATACATGTACCTATCATAAACGTATTTTTAGTCAGTAATGTGTTAAGACACAGTATATCCTTTGTTTTGTATAGAGTTTAATATATGGTACCTTTTAACGTGTTTTACACTTTATCGCTTTATCGTATGTAGCCCATGATTATTTTTTGTTTGTTTTAGTCTCTCATAACCCTCAATGGGTGGCTCTTAATCTGTTTGTTTACCTGTACTAATGTTTTTAATGCCAAGAGGTGAGACTTTAATAAAATATTTGTCTGTCTGTCTGTCTGTCTATACTCCCGTTTACTATGTACAAATACTTATTTTCTGTTCCAGAGATGTGATTAGATTCAGTACATAATAGCGTATCATCCGAAAGCGTCTTGCAATTTTCCTTACAAAAATTCATTTTAAGCCTTCGACTATTTGTTGTGATTCAAACATACCAGTCTTCGCTGGCCAATTGTTTATAAAAAGGACGCTCAAATGCACAGTGCAGACTGGTCAAGAAAATGCGTATCAAAAGTTAAGTAATGTATCAGATAACATTATAGTAAGATGAATATTAAAATGTTTTTGTTGTTAACAGTCATTGCATCCATATTACTCCTGCATTAAAAAAACAAGTATACTTTATCCTTATTTACACAGTTTAAAAAAAAATTATTTCAATAATTTCGTGTACTAATATCCTTTTCTGCTTTCAGCGAACAGAATAGCCCATACAATATACATTTTGTTAATCGGACTAGCCGGCAATCAATGATGCCTCTTTGATCTCAAATTGGTAATTAACTGGACGCAATTAGTGTGGATGGTGGAGCAGGAGAGAGTGGGGGGGGGGGGGGGGGGGGGGGCGGGTAAGGGTGACATTCACTAGGTCACTAGGCAGAAGCGTCTGACGGGATGCTTTTATTGTTATTCAGCGGTCTGTGAGACACAGAAATTATGCCCATGTCTATTTTCCCTGTAATATCGGATTATAACATGTGACCCATATTGGTTTAATCAAGAATGCGATTTTCATTGTGAAGTCACATGAGAACTATAATATAGATATAGCCAATGAAACGAGTTTACAATTTAACAAGCTTATTATGTTCAGCAATTCGTTATTTTATTAACAACATTCATTTTGGAGGCCAATTTATTAGACATAGAACCACAAGCACATCATACTTGAACCAAACGGTTAAATTGAAATGTCCAAAAACATATTTATTTGTTATTTGTTAACCTCAATCGACGATGCCTGATGACGCTTCTCCCGAACACAGTGTTTAGAACAATATATTCACAGATGATAGGTTTGTAAAGGTAACAAATTGTTTACTAACGTATATCAATTCTTTTAAATATTTAGTGAAATGAGGGAGTTATTATTTTTCTGAGTCACCTTCGGATTATTAAATGATATCAAATTCATTAAAAATACTTAAACTCTACGATGTGCTAACAGTAAACTAAGTAAATGTTTGGATCATTCAACAACAGATTTCATAACTTTTCAAAGATATTTTATATTTCTTTTAATAAGTCATCATTCCTTTTTCCTTTCGCTGTCGCATCCCATGGTTATTGGTGACTGTCAGACATTCATAAAGGTTTCATCACATGTGAAAGGGTCTTATATATATAATCTAATATTACAGCTTACCTTTTCGTTGAGGTCTTACCGAGAAGCTTTCCAGGTCTGTGTTTGAACTGTGAGAAAGCAGGTGCACATTTATGCTCCGTGGTAATTAACAGTTCGTTAACTAGTCTACCCGACAATCAAGGATGTCTCTCTGATCTCAACTTGACAATAAACTTGTTGGGCAGGATACGGGTGCGTGTGAGAGGGAGTCACCAATAGAAGTGACAGGGGCTAAGCAGACGTGCCTGACACACAAACATTAACGAGATTAAAATCAGAAGTTAAATATACAAAAGAGCATCTTTTCCCCACCATAGTATGCCAATGATTTCATTAAAAATGAAGAACGTTGTGAGAATAAAAGTATTAATTAGTCTTTATACTGTACCACCTTAAGAAACTGATGTTACCAAGTCACTCTAGGAATCAATATTGAATAATCGTGAATATTAAAAAGGTAGCTTATTTCAATGAATGTGTTCAAAAATTAATGCATCGGGTCATTACATTACATTGTTTCGTCCATACAATTCAAACATAAGAAATGAAGTTTACATTTATTAAGAATGTTCAATTGTCTCTTGTATCGGACTTACATCAAATTAAAACTTATTGCACGCAAATAATTCATTTCGTTGAATACATAAGATTTTTTCTCTTGCTATCTGATTATATTTATTTCAATGATATATGTATTGAATACATAACTGGAAAGGTATTAATATAACACTTCTATATCAATCGATAGTCAGTTTGTTGAATAAAAATAAGTTTGCATCAAATCATATCAAAGATCATTCTAAGGCAACAATATTAGCTTGCTTGCTTGAGTTGAGAGTTTGAAAATATCAGGCAGTATTTTTTCTTTTAGTAATAATAATGATTAAAGTCAATCGGAAAGCGACAGTTCTTACAGACAACAAGTCCTACCTTCATTCAGACATTGAGACGCCAAGGTAATTAGTTTACGACAATTGACTTTTTCGGTGCTTTATGGTCACCTAATCAAAGGAGATATGCCAATTAGTGTCAGCGACCAATCTGTATGCATCTAAACCTGTTTAGTGCCAGAGCCCATCACCACTGCCGATTTATATAATCGGCGCTATTCATTTGCTTTACCAAGAGATCGGAAATATTCGGTGAAATTTTTATTATTTACATCCCTTTGGTTATTTAACTCCTTTTCTAAATTGACTTTCCAATTCACATAAAGATTAACATAACAACGTCAGCAAAATTACCTCCCCTCTCAACTCCCTTAACCTAGGCATACCAAACATTCCAAATTTCTAATAATTTAAAAAAGTATTCCCCCCCAGCTTTTAGATCAGGCTTCCAAAAATACCCCCCACTTTTTTATCAAAACTTTAGGCTCTTTTATAAAGGCTGCGGCCCGAGCGTGACATCAGCTATCGCTTGAAAGCGCTCGTAAAACTCTCAACTTAAGTAAGTAAGTAAGATTTTGCTTTACCAAGAGATCGGAAATATTCGGTGAAATTTTGATTATTTACATTCTTTTGGTTATTTAACTCCTTTTCTAAATTGACTTTCCCATTCACATAAAGATTAACATAACAACGTCAGCAAAATTACCTCATTGTGTAAGCAGTTAAGAAATGACACAGATTATTCGATTTGGTTTAAATATTTATTGTTTCATAAATTGAACAGAAAACAACGTCTGTAATCAAATGCAAGAGCGATATCAACATTATCATAAAGTTGTAGGGGATGCTTATGACTGGCTGATGCTTAAAGTTAATTGATATGAGTTGTGCTTTGGAACGATGTAAGTAATAATGTGGTTAAAAATTTAATGAAAACGGTTACTTTTACTTATTAACTGGTGTGAAAAGTTTATTCTTTGTAAATAGTAACTGCAAATTGAATTATTTATTGAACATTACAACATATTCTGCGAAAAACAATAAATAAATTATCAAGTATAAAATTCCACTATGTTTTCCACAGTGTGTTCCTTTTGTCTAAAAGAGTGGGGAATATGGAAAGGAAGAGGTATGTAGTATATATTTCATTTAAATGTAGATGCCAATAAGAAAAAAATAATATGTGTGATCTACAGAGAAGCATATAATCAAAATCTTTATAGCAACAACCTGAGAAAGACGTTTGTTAAACTGTCCCGGTATTTAACATTTCCTGTTGTTTGACGATGAAGATTTGAGGATTAAGGTTAACGAGCCGAGCCCACTCATGATAATAATAGTTATGAAAACAATTAAACGCATTAAAATCCTTTACTCACTTTGCATATCATCGTGACCACATGCTGTTTTGATGTATACCGTATACCACTGTTCACTAATTTTGCTCCAAGAAATAATACAAAGATGAAAGCAGTCTTCTACGCCTCAGATAGGTCAGGTAAGAGTAATTATATATCAATCTTCAATACTCTTTTTGCCTCTATTTGTTTATACCATGTTTCAAAATTTAATCTAAAAAAATGTCATGTGACATGCTTTTTTCAAAATTTAGACATATTTCTGGCAACCTATTCCCATGATATCGTAAAACATGAAATATATCTTCTATCTATATTTTGGACAATAATAAGTAAGGGATATTTAACTTTTGAAAAGTATTTTATCAATATGTAAATAATTGAAATTATCATAATTCATGTTATAAACAATTACATTTGAATCACATCCCTAACTTTATTATCTAATTTATTATGCATTGTTATTGTGAATAGGAAAATGTGTTGCTAATTAAGATTTTCATTAGGCACCAAACTTTAGATATTATCTATGAATTGTTATTATGGAATCATTGTCGCTATACATATCAATTTCTTATAGGTAGTGAGTTCAATGCTAGCCGTGAAAGACACATTTCAAGCACAAGTTAAGAAGCGTCCGTAGTAAGAAATTTTGATTTTCTGTATAGAGTTGTAATGACAGATTTCCCCTACACTTTTGATAGATTTGAGTCTAAACACAGAGCATAATTATCTTTAAACATCTACATTAATCCCTTCTTACTGATTGTTATGAAATAGTGCTTTAATTTGCTTTAAATACACTGTCTGTGATATCTTATCTAGATTCCAGATAGATATCAATTTTTACTAGCAAAAGTAGTAATTGATTGATCTTTGAATCTCTGGCGTCTTACAATAAAAGCAACATTTGTCATTACAGTCAAAACCCTTTGAAGTTTCACCGAAGGTGACTTACGTTGTTTTAATGGATTAAAACGTTTGGTTATAATACAGAAATGAATATAGACGAATTTTCGCTCACCCTGACTGAAGGCACTGACTACACACTGATTGACTTTTCGATTTTAACTCACCAATTACCTCTATTGTTCGCAAGATGCAGTTGGCCAGTATAATCCCCTGGTCTGTTAGTTTAAACATCACAAATGTTGCTTTCACGGTAATGAACCGAATCACTTTAGGAATCTGTACAACATTCACAAAAAGTGAAATATACTTAGGTATACATTTTCAATATAACTGTCACCTTGTTTCTTTGCCTCATTACTTTATTATTTTAAGGGTGATTATTGCTTGTATTTATTACGCGTAAACGATAAACTGTTTACATCTAAACTTTGTTCGTTGTTGTTGGGTTGGGGTTTAAGCGTCTACTTGTTTAAAACAAGCTTTACCAATTATTAGTATAGGTTCCTGCAAACCGGAAAACACCAGTCATGCCGACAAAAATGAAGACATGCACAGACGCAGTCCCTATTAAATCAGCGCCAAAACCCCTTTCTTTCACTGATAGGTGATTCAAAAGAATATCAATGATAGCAATGATACACACAAATGATCATGGATCATAGGTAAACTGTAATAGTCTGTACAAAATTAAACTGCAAACAAATGTCGTTGAAAACAATTATACATCTATGAACTGTAAATATTAATTTTATTTTCACTACATATATTTTATACAGAAATAAAGCATTGTTTTCACAGAGACGGTATTTGTTTTGCTAGTGTCTGTTTCCATTCAGACAAGTCACTCAGACCAATTACGTGCCATACGGTGACCACTCGATAGATAGATGTCAAGGACGCTGTATAAACACATGCAGGTGCAGAGAGGTGACCCCCTCTAAATCTCTATGTCATTAGGATGGCGCGTCACGTGACTGCTTTATAAAAACAAAAAGTAACTCAACATTAACAAGTTGTCCAATGAGATCTCAGGGGCTAAATAATAACCAATGAACTTTAGTAAGCATTAGACAGTCATAGAATTTGTTCATGATTTGTCATAATGTGAAAAAACTTTGGTCGGGTTGGGTAAACTTTCTGCCGTCAACTTGTGCTATCAATGATCAGTCATAATAGTTGAATATGTATTCTTACCTATAACAGGATTTGGATATTTGTGTTTGTATGGATACATTCTCTGAAAAAGGTACGTTTCATATGTTTGTTTTGCAGCTGAACTTTCAGTATACTTGCTTTGATAGTATAAATTATGTATATACGGTTTATTTGCATTTCATTTGTAGAACATATTTTGAATGTAGTCTTCAGTCACAGCCATGAGCATTTACTAAGCTTTGTCCCCGCGCTACGCAATGTCTCCAATAACGATCACATTAATGAATTGGACTAAAGACTAAAATCCTATTTCTATGTTGTAACGTATAGATTATGCCTATGAATGAAAGGTACCATTTATCCCTTTAATACACCAGTACAAACCCTTTAATTTTTATTAATGTCCATTTCACTTAGTAGAGCATATGGTTAGAATATAAAATTCAATTAATGCTTCTTATCACTATCTATGTAATTTAATAAACATTTTTATATATAAATATTTATTCAGAGTGTTTAAGTATCTTTTTTTTCATTTGTACAACAAATACTAGTATACACCAAAATTCTCTAACAGGACATAACTTATTATTTCATGTTATCTCTACTAAACATTTCTTTAACACATAATCAATGCAAATAATAATTTTCAACTTGACACAAACACAAACATTTCCTGCAGTTTCCTCTAGTTTAATTAAGTTTCATGGCATTTCCTTCGCTGAGGAAATTCCCTGGTTAATGCTGATGAAATGTCATTAAACGCCTAGGGTTTCCTCCAGAGGAAATTGCATTAAACTCTTAGGGTTTAATGCCGTATAATGCATGAGGAAACCCCACCTTTTCTTGCAGTGAAAGTTTGAACCTGAATCTCTATTTTACAGATCAAGTACAAATAAGTATTATCTATTCGCCATTGGATTTCGGTATATCACCGATTGTATAGATGGTATAATAGCTCAGAAACTATTCTCAAGACGTCTAGTTTCAGTTTACCTTTTGGTATGGGCGTTGTATGGGACGTAATTATGACCTAAGACATGTTTACATAATACTTTTTCTAAACTGTGTTGAACTGTATACAAAAACTCATACTTAAGATTCATTCTAGTTTATGTCGGTATTTGGTGTTGGCGTAATCATTAGTTATTATACATTTGATATAAGTAGTTCCCATTAAACGATGGGCAAATGTGTATTTAATGGATACTGTTTACAATTTATATTCTGATTAAAATAAACGACTTGTAACTTTTTTCAAATAACACTGAGTATTCACAGAATGTTTTGTTTTGTAAATTATCTAGTCAGAAAAAATGTTGCCTACTGATGCTGCCATTATGCAAGGGGCAGTTGTTGGGGTAAGTCACGGTCAATTAATTTACAAATATGAAAAGGAAGTCGAAAGGAGGAGGTCAAACATGACCTTTGAATGACATATAGTACGTTAATCAAAACAAGCCGAGAAAAATATACCAAGTGCCAATATGTATAACTGTATCTGAATAATACTATCAGATTCATCACTACAGTCGTTTTGTGGATGAAAAGAGTGAGTGGGTTGGGGTATAACGTGTTTTGAACAATATTTCAATTATCAAAAGACGCGGATGACAAGCATCCATCCAAAAGAGAGTGGACTGATCAGGGAGAACGGAAAGGATAAGGGAAAGAGGGAAATAGAGACATAGTGAGAGATAGACAGTAGGTTTTCCCCCGCCGGGCCACGAGCATGTTAACTTCGGCTGGCATAGACAGACAGACAGAAATAGTTTATCTAAGTGTGACAAGTCAATCAAGCACTTTGATAAAACATTATATAATATAACGTAAGTCTTTTAACAACCAGCCAAATTTTGGCTTATGACACACTGTACGAAAAAATAACACATATATACTGTATACAAGTTATAGATAAATAGATAATAAATAGCAGAATATATGCAATGATTTGAAATACAAGGTGATAAAAAGATAAGACGTAAAGGGGATTTTAAGTAAAAGATTGAAGCCTTAAAAACATAGTTTTAATAGTTATTTATTTATAAGTTTTAATTTTGCATAGCATGGCATAACTCTCGGTGTCTGACGCACGCAAACCACTACACTATGAGGTTGAGTCAAATGGTCGCGGAATGATTAATAATAATGTAAAGATAAACAAAACAACTAAGAATAACCAAACAAATATAATAATAAGACCAATTTTTACAGTATATTTTGCAATCTCGAGATACATGTACCTATCATAAACGTATTTTTAGTCAGTAATGTGTTAAGACACAGTATATCCTTTGTTTTATATAGAGTTTAATATATGGTACCTTGTAACATGTTTTACGCTTTATCGTATGTAGCCCATGATTATTTTTGGTTTGTTTTAGTCTCTCATAACCCTCAATGGGTGGCTCTTAATCTATGTTTGTTTACCTGTATTAATGTTTTTAATGCAAAGAGGTGAGACTTTAATCAAATATTTGTCTGTCTGTCTGTCTATACTCCCGTTAACTAAGTACAAATACTTATTTTCTGTTAGATATTAGATTCAGTACATAATAGCGTATCATCCGAAAGCGTCTTCCAATTTTCCTTACAAAAATTCATTTTAAGCCTTCGACTATTTGTTGTGATTCAAAACATACCAGTCTTCGCTGGCCAATTGTTTATAAAAAGGACGCTCAAATGCACAGTGCAGACTGGTCAAGAAAATGCGTATCAAAAGTTAAGTAATGTATCAGATAACATTATAGTAAGATGAATATTACAATGTTTTTGTTGTTAACAGTCACTGCATCCATATTACTCCTGCATTAAAAAACAAGTATACTTTATCCTTATTTACACTGTTTAAAAAAAAATTATTTCAATAATTTCGTTTATTAATATCCTTTTCTGCTTTCAGCGAATAGAATAGCCCATACAATATACATTTTGTTAATCGGACTAGCCGGCAATCAATGATGCCTCTTTGATCTCAAATTGGTAATTAACTGGACGCAATTAGTGTGGATAATGGAGCAGGAGGGAGTGGGGGGGGGGGGGGGGGGGGTAAGGGTGACATTCACTAGGCAGAAGCGTCTGACGGGATGCTTTTATTGTTATTCAGCGGTCTGTGAGACACAGAAATTATTCCCGCTATGCCCATGTCTATTTTCCCTGTAATATCGGATTATAACATGTGACCCTTATTGGTTTAATCAAGAATGCGATTTTCATTGTGAAGTCGAATGAGAACTATAATATAGATATAGCCAATGAAACGAGTTTACAATTTATTTAACAAGCTTAGTATGTTTAGCAATTCGTTATTTTATTAACAACATTCATTTCGGAGGTCAATTTATTAGACATAGAACCACAAGCACATCATACTTGAACCAAACGGTTAAATTGAAATGTCCAAAAACATATTTATTTGTTATTTGTTAACCTCAATCGACGATGATGACGCTTCTCCCGAACACAGTGTTTAGAACAATATATTCACAGATGATAGGTTTGTAAAAGTAACAAATTGTTTACTAACGTATATCAATTCTTTTAAATATATAGTGAAATGAGGGAGTTATTATTTTCCTGAGTCACCTTCGGGTTATTAAATGATATCAAATGTAAGAAAACTTTCATTAAAAATACTTAAACTCTACGATGTGCTAACAGTAAACTAAGTAAATGTTTGGATCATTCAACAACAGATTTCATAACATTTTCAAAGATATTTTATATTTCTTTTAATAAGTCATTATTCCTTTTTCCTTCCGCTGTCGCATCCCATGGTTATTGGTGACTGTCAGACATTCATAAAGGTTTCATCACATTTGAAAGGGTCTTATATATATAATCTAATATTACAGCTTACCTTTTCGTTGAGGTCTTACCGATAAGCTTTCCAGGTCTCTGTTTGAACTGTGAGAAAGTAGGTGCACATTTATGCTCCATGGTAATTAACAGTTCGTTAACTAGTCTAGCCGACAATCAAGGATGTCTCTCTGATCTCAACTTGACAATAAACTTGTTGGGCAGGATACAGGTGCGTGTGGGAGGGAGTCACCAATAGAAGTGACAGGCGCTAAGCAGACGTGCCTGACACACAAACATTAACGAGATTAAAATCAGAAGTTACATATACAAAAGAGCATCTTTTCCCCACCATAGTATGCCAATGATTTCATTAAAAATGAAGAACGTTGTGAGAATGAAAGTATTAATTAGTCTGTATACTGTACCACCTAAAGAAACTGATGTTACCAAGTAACTCTAGGAATCAATATTGAATAATCGTGAATATTAAAAAGGTAGCTTATTTCAATGAATGTGTTCATTCAAAAATTAATGCATCGGGTCATTACATTACATTGTTTCGTCCATACAATTCAAACATAAGAAATGAAGTTTATAGATTCAGATTCAGATTTGTTTATTCAGTATTTCAGGCCTAAAGGCCTATAGTACAAGTACAGTTGAAGTATTAAGTGGTACATGTGGCGGTGACATTTCTTACAAGGAATACATGTTTTAAATAGATTGCGAGAGATTTAATAACATCAGTATTTTTAGAATTTAGCAGATGGGACAAAAGTTGTTTATCTCTAACTGGTAGTGATACAAAAGATAAATATCTGCTTCTTAAATGGGAATACATTGAACATACAAACAATACATGAAATTCATCTTCAATATGGCCCGAGTTACAATTTCTGCAAAAACTTATCTTATTATCTATCAATACACCATTTTTGTGTCGTAGGGAATTGATTCTAAAATCATGTAAACTAATTCTAAATTTACATAGTGCCCGTTTTAAAGATTTATCTTCTAAATTCATGATATAAAACTCGGGTTCTAACAAAGATTTATGACAAGAGTAGTGTTCTAGATACCATGAATTATTAATTGACATGGACCATTCCTGGTAGCAAATATCTTGAAGAGGTTTACATTTACTAAGAATGTTCAATTGTCTCTTGTATCGGACTTACATCAAATTAAAACTCATTGCACGCAAATAATTCATTTCGTTGAATACATAGGATTTTTTCCCTTGCTATCTGATTATATTTATTTCAATGATATATGTATTGAATACATAACTGGAAAGGTATTAATATAACACTTCTATATCAATCGATAGTCAGTTTGTTGAATAAAAATAAGTTTGCATCAAATCATATCAAAGATCATTCTAAGGCAACAATATTAGCTTGCTTGCTTGAGTTGAGAGTTTGAAAATATCAGGCAGTATTTTTTCTTTTAGTAATAATAATGATTAAAGTCAATCGGAAAGCGACAGTTCTTACAGACAACAAGTCCTACCTTCATTCAGACATTGAGACGCCAAGGTAATTAGTTTACGACAATTGACTTTTTCTGTGCTTTATGGTCACCTAATCAAAGGAGATATGCCAATTAGTGTCAGCGACCAATCTGTATGCATCTCAACCTGTTTAGTGCCAGAGCCCATCTCCACTGCCGATTTATATAATCAGCGCTATTCATTTTGCTTTAGTTTTAGATACGGGAGGCCCGTGTAAAAATCACAACACAATATACCACATCTCCACACACCCCCCCCCTCTCCCTCCCCTCTCAACTCCCTTAACCTAGGCATACCAAACATTCCAAATTTCTAATAATTTAAAAAAGTATTCCCCCCCAGCTTTTAGATCAGGCTTCCAAAAATACCCCCCACTTTTTTATCAAAACTTTAGGCTCTTTTATAAAGGCTGCGGCCCGAGCGTGACATCAGCTATCGCTTGAAAGCGCTCGTAAAACTCTCAACTTAAGTAAGTAAGTAAGATGCTCTACCAAGAGATCGGAAATATTCGGTGAAATTTTGATTATTTACATCCCTTTGGTTATTTAACTCCTTTTCTAAATTGACTTTCCCATTCACATAAAGATTAACATAACAACGTCAGCAAAATTACCTCATTGTGTAAGCAGTTAAGAAATGACACAGATTTTTCGATTTGGTTTTATTTATTGTTTCATAAATTGAACAGAAAACAACGTCTTTGTAATCAAATGCAAGAGCGATATCAACATTATCATAAAGTTGTAGGGGATGCCTAATGACTGGCTGATGCTTAAAGTTAATTGATATGAGTTGTGCTTTGGAACGATGTTACTTTTACTTATTAACTGGTGTAAAAAGTTTATTCTTTGTAAATAGTAACTGCAAATTGAATTATTTATTGAACATTACAACATATTCTGCGAAAAACAATAAATAAATTATCAAGTATAAAATTCCACTATGTTTTCCACAGTGTGTTCCTTTTGTCTAAAAGAGTGGGGAATATGGAAAGGAAGAAGTATGTAGTATATATTTCATTTAAATGTAGATGCCAATAAGAAAAAAATAATATGTGTGATCTACAGAGAAGCATATAATCAAAATCTTTATAGCAACAACCTGAGAAAGACGTTTGTAAAACTGTCCCGGTATTAACATTTCCTGTTGTTTGACGATGGAGATTTGAGGATTAAGGTTAACGAGGCCACTCATGATAATAGTTATGAAAACAATTAAACGTATTAAAATCCTTCACTCACTTTGAATATCATCGTGACCACATGCTGTTTTGATGTGTCCCGTATACCACTGCTCACTAGTTTTGCTCCAAGAAATAATACAAAGATGAAAGCTGTCTTCTACGCCTCAGATAGGTCAGGTAAGAGTAATTATGTATCAATCTTCAATGCTCTTTTGGCCTCTATTTGTTTATGCCAAGTTTCAAAATTTAATCTAAAATAATGTCATGTGACATGCTTTTTTCAAAATATAGACATATTTCTGGCAACCTATTCCCATGATATCGTATAACATGAAATATATCTTCTATCTATATTTTGGACAATAATAAGTAAGGGATAACTTTAACTTTTGATAAGTATTTTATCAATATGTAAATAATTGAAATTATCATAATTCATGTTATAAACAATTACATTTTAATCACATCCCTAACTTTATTATCTAATTTATTATGCATTGTTATTTTGAATAGGAAAATGTGTTGCTAATTAATATTTTTATTAGGCACCAAACTTTGACAGATGATTATAGAAGCGGTAGATATTATCTATGAATTGTTATTATGGAATCATTGTCGCTATACATATCAACTTCTTATAGGTAGTGAGTTCAATGCTAGCCGTGAAAGACACATTTCAAGCACAAGTTGAGAAGCGTCCGTAGTAAGAAATTTTGATTTTCTGTATAGAGTTGTAATGACGTATTTCCCCTACACTTTTGATAGAGCACAATTTTTGTCGGCAGACAAGTCCATACACACAGAGCACAATTATCTTTAAAATTTTACATTAATCCCTTCTTACTGATTGTTATGAAATAGTGCTTTAATTTGCTTTAAATACAATGTCTGTGATATCTTATCTAGATTCCAGATAGATATCAATTTTTACTAGCAATAGTAGTAATTGATTGATCTTTGAATCTCTTGCGTCTTACAATGAAAGCAACATTTGTCATTACAGTCAAAACCCTTTGAAGTTTCACCAAAGGTAACTTACGTTGTTTTAATGGATTAAAACGTTTGGTTATAATGCAGAAATGAATATATACGAATTTTCGCTCACCCTGACTGAAGGCACTGACTACTCACTGATTGACTTTTCGATTTTAACTCACCAATTACCTCTATTGTTCGCAAGATGCAGTTGGCCAGTATAATCCCCTGGTCTGTTAGTTTAAACATCAGAAATGTTGCTTTCCCGGTAATGAACCGAATCACTTTAGGAATCTGTACAAGATTCACAAAAAGTGAAATATACTTAGGTATACATTTTCAAGATAACTGTCACCTTGTTTCTTTGCCTCATTACTTTATTATTTTAAGGGTGATTATTGCTTGTATTTATTTCGCGTAAACGATAAACTGTTTACATCTAAACTTTGTTCGTTGTTGTTGGGTTGGGGTTTAAGCGTCTATTTGTTTAAAACAAGCTTTACCAATTATTTGTATAGGTTCCTGCAAACCGGAAAACACCAGTCATGCCGACAAAAATGAAGACATGCACAGACGCAGTCCCTATTAAATCAGCGCCAAAACCCCTTTCTTTCACTAATAGGTGATTCAAAAGAATATCAATGATAGCAATGATACACACAAATGATCATGGATCATAGGTAAACTGTAATAGTCTGTACAAAAATTAAACTGCAAACAAATGTCGTTGAAAACAATTATACATCTATGAACTGTAAATATTAATTTTATTTTCACTACATATATTTTATACAGAAATAAAGCATTGTTTTCACAGAGACGGTATTTGTTTTGTTAGTGTCTGTTTCCATTCAGACAAGTCACTCAGACCAATTACGTGCCATACGGTGACCACTCGTTAGATAGATGTCAAGGACGCTGTATAAACACATGCAGGTGCAGAGAGGTGACCCCCTCTAAATCTCTATGTCATTAGGATGGCGCGTCACGTGACTGCTTTATAAAAACAAAAAGTAACTCAACATTAACAAGTTGTCCAATGAGATCTCAGGGGCTAAATAATAACCAATGAACTTTAGTAAGCATTAGACAGTCATAGAATTTGTTCATGATTTGTCATAATGTGAAAAAATTTGGTCGTGGTAGGTTAAACTTTCTGCCGTCCACTTGTGCTTTCAATGATCAGTCATAATAGTTGAATATGTGTTCTTACCTATAACAGGATTTGGATATTTGTGTTTGTATGGATACATTCTCTGAAAAAGGTACGTTTCATATGTTTATTTTGCAGCTGAACTATCAGTATACTTGCTTTGATAGTATAAATTATGTATATACGGTTTATTTGCATTTCATTTGTAGAACATATTTTGAATGTAGTCTTCAGTCACAGACATGAGCATTTACTAAGCTTTGTCACCGCGCTACGCAATGTCTCCAATAACGATCACATCAATGAATTGAACTAAAAACTAAAATCATATTTCTACGTTGTAACGTATAGATTATGCCTATGAATGAAAGGTACCATTTATCCCTTTAATACACCAGTACAAACCCTTTAATTTTTATTAATGTCCATTTCACTTAGTAGAGCATATGGTTAGAATATAAAATTCAATTAATGCGTCTTATCACTATCTATGTAATTTAATAAACATTTTTATATATAAATATTTATTCAGAGTGTTTAAGTATCTTTTTTTTTCATTTGTACAACAAAGATACACCAAAATTCTCTAACAGGACATAACTTATTATTTCATGTTATCTCTACTAAACATTTCTTCAACACATAATCAATGCAAATAATAATTTTCAACTTGACACAAACACAAACATTTCCTGCAGTTTCCTCTAGTTTAATTAAGTTTCATGGCATTTCCTTCGCTGAGGAAATTCCCTGGTTAATGCTGATGAAATGTCATTAAACGCCTAGGGTTTCCTCCTGAGGAAATTGCATTAAACTCTTAGGGTTTAATGCCGTATAATGCATGAGGAAACCCCACCTTTTCTTGCAGTGATATATCCATCCACATTACATGCTCAAAGCGCCAAACATAAAAATTCTGTTTAATGGAAAGCAATCCGGTAGAGAAATGTCTTTAGTTGAGTTTCAAAATAGTCAAGATTTTCACAGTCTCTGAGATGTTTATAAAGACTGTTCCAAAGAGAAGCTGTGGCAAAGGTGAAAGGTCTCTCTCTATAGCGTGTTGTTCTGATTCTTGGAACAACCAGTTCCGAACAGTTCTTGATGGAGAGTAGTTAGTGAGAAGGTCTGTTAGGTAGGCGGGTTTCTGAGTAGCAAAAAAGCCAGAGACGATACAGAGGAGCTTGAAGTCAATCCGGTAATTGATAGGAAGCCTATGAAGGTTCTGTAGGATAGGAGTGATATGACTAGATTTGCCAGAGAGACTAACAATTTTAGCGGCCGTGTTTTGAACACGTTGAAATCTGTTGAGTTGACAGGTAGTTGCGCCGACCAGAAGACTATTACAATAGTCTTGTCTTGAGATAACTAACGAACGCAGCAGGAAGATATAGGATTCCTTTGTCAGATACTGGCGGATGCTGCTGATGTTACGCAGAGCTATGAAACAGGTCTTGACAAGTGAATCTGTAAATCTGCATGCATATAATAAATTCATTAATCATACTGTACTTCGCATAATACATCTCTGCCCTTTATATACATGCCAAACTTTATTTTCTGTCAGATGACGAGAAGTTTATGATATGAAACATTAAAGCAAAAACCATACAAATAAAACCAAATATATCGAAAGAAATTCAAATAGTTTGAAAATTCAATCCTGTCAATGTTACGTAGAAACTATTTGTTTTTTTCATTTGAAGTTCCGGTGACCAGTGTTACAATGCAAGAAATAAGCTCTGACAATGAAAAGGTCGGTCAAAGATTAGGAACAGAACTGACCTTGACCTGTGTGACCTCGGCCAGTTTTCCGACGTCGACAGTCAGCTGGAGTGGTCTCCCTTCCGGAACAACGCCTACAAACATGTCAACGTCCGGCCTTCTGAAGACAACAACGAGCTCTGCGACCTTCACCCTGAGCAAAAGTGACCAAAGTCGGACTGTCCAGTGTACAACAAGCAACATCGATGGTCAAACATCACCTCAGTCTAACAGAGCAGTGCTGGAGGTTCAGTGTACGTATCTTAGCATTAGTACAATGGAAAACATATATATCTAGAACTTATGTAAATATAGCATTGGTGCCAGAGATATGTCCAACATATGTCTAGAACTCTTGTAAGTTAAGCATTGGTGTAGGAAAATACATTGATATCTATTACTCATGAACGTATCAAATTGGTACAGAAGAAAGCTTGATTCATCTCTTTTGTGTATTGAAGCGGAAATCTCAAGAACTGTTTTCCCAGTACAGTAAAAAAGGTTGACTTTTTCATTTCAGTGTTAGGTAATCAAGGGCGCAGTGAAAATCGGTCAATTATTTTATTTTCAAATGATAAATTTCTAAAGGTAAAGTGGAAATAAATATATCAATGTCAACAGACATGTCATGTGTTTCCTGACAGGTTGGGGATGAAACTAAGCACAACCTTTGTCTTATTTTATTTTTATTTATGGGCGATGAAATGTAATAGAATGATTAAAGCGTCGTTCGACCTCATTGGATAAATACCCAAACGATCCTAATCAAAGGTATAAATTTTGAAAGCAAAACGGATGGATTAAATGGAATATCAGAGAAAAAACTAAACTGACTATATTTCTTTAGGTTTCAATAACATATGTAATGCGAAATAGTTAACTATTGATAGTTTTTACGATTTTCATGAGCAAAACCAGTTATATTTACTATAAATGCTCGTAATTTAAGGAAAGTTTTATGGAAAGGGAAATTGTCAAAATATTACATTGTTAGTAGATCAAAAGAGAAAACTGACATCTAAATCTTTGTTCACCAACATTTCTACGAACTTCATTTTCTCAGAAAATTTATGGTTGCGGGGTTTGACAGGGAACCAGTCATCTTGTGGTCAAATAATTTAAAATAGTATTTTGTAAAAAATTCTTCAGTTTTATAAAAAAACAGACAGTTTTCACATTTTGTTTCGATTGTGAGACATGACAAACTCCTACACGTCTGCATTTGATCATACTGTATGCAACAAGTTATATGCAATATAGTAATTAATTATCATTTGTTAATACAGACGGTCCAGATGCTAATCAAGTTGGACTAACAAAGACCCCGGACTTTGTTGCTGTGGAAGGACGGAGTGTGAATTTGACGTGTGCAACCTTGACCTCTGTGTCACCAGGTGTGGCCTTCACCTTTAACTACAGTGACGGCTCACCAGTATCAGGAGGAGTTCCTGGAAGTGTGACAGGTTCGGCAGGAAACACGTGGTCTCAGAGTCTGACATTCCAGCCAATCAGAGACAAGAGGACGGTCCAGTGCACCGTGAGGAACACAGCGACAGTAGTTCAGGAGTCTCAGACCATTGTTCTAGACGTCAAATGTAAGTGTAACTTGAGAAAAGTACTTGCTAATGAGTTGTATTTCTCATATATCCTCTATTGATGAGTTCATTTTCCGATAATCAGCACGATCTCAATTTCATTGTTATAAATAGTAAAATCATCATGTTTTTATCTGCAAACGTTTCTTACTGTTACCAGGTCAACTATTAGGACAACGCTCAATCAAGGACTTCACCTCTCCCATAACTGTTTTATATGATACTTATGATAATTACTTCAGTCTGTTACCAGGGAAACCATCAGGACTACCTTCAATCCAGGACTTCACCTCTCCCATACCTGTTGTATATGATACTCATGATAATTACTTCAATCTGTTGGCAGGAAACCATCGGGACTACCCTCAATCCAGGACTTCACCTCTCCCATTACTGTAATATATGGAACTCATGTTAGTTACCTCAATCTTTTACCAGGGAAACCATCAGGACTACCCTCAATCCAGGACTTCACCTCTCCCATGCGTGATGAATATGATAATCATTTTAGTTACTTCAATCTGTTACCAGGGAAACCATCAGGACTACCCTCAATCCAGGACTTCACATCTCACATGTTTTCTGGAGAGCAGCAGACCATCAGATGCACAGTGACTGGGGGGAATCCCCTTGCAGACATCACCTGGTCTTGCAGCAACACAAACAACAACGGAAGAAACTCCACCAGCGGTAACACAGCAACATCTTCCTTGACTTTCCAGGTTGCTAAGCAACAGGATGGCAGACAGTGTTCATGTAGAGCGACCTGGATGTATGGTGGATATAACGAGTTGGACACTGAAACATTCACCGTGTATTGTGAGTAGTATCAGAAGAAAATACACATGCACTTTATGTTTGTTTGATTTCATGAGATATATCATATATTGTGAGTATTAGAAGACAATCCACTAATACTTTTTTGTTTGGTTTAATTCAATAAGAAACATTAAAGAAATGTTTACTGTGTTTTATCTAAGAATAAGGGATTATGAAATATAACGGTTTTTTTAACTTGTTTTCAATACTTCTCTTGCTATTGACAAGTGACTTATAATCATGTACAATATGGTTGGACCTACATAACGCTTCCAGTCCTTTGTTTTTGTGTTTTTGTTTTAAACTAATTAACATAATGGCATTTTATTCTATGATACTTGCTTGCTTTGAAACGGTTTTCAAATATCATTTCTTCACCATCTGATTTACACCGTACTGAACCACTTAAATATACTCTTCTAAAAAAGAAACGCATACTGAAAATTATTTGTCATGAATCGGTATATCGGTTCAGTGAAGTTTACACAAAGCCATTTCTTTTGAATACGATTCCTATGTTGTTTTTGTATGAGAACATGATGTTCAAACCCACCTCAAAAGATATACTGGTATTTGAGAGCATGACTTACATTGGAGGCATGCACCCTGATATAACACGCTATGCACATGCTGTGCACATGAAATCGTCTAAAATACATGTCAGTGATGGGAATAAAAGATCAATCGCTGTCCTTGGACTGTTCACTGTTTTAGGGTAGTTTTTGTTGATTGGAAGATGCCTCGCCTGAGTACCGCTGATCAAAATATTGCCATAGGACTCATGGAAGCGTGACAGTTTCAGTTAACAGTTTCCTGTTGTATGAATACACATCAAAGCACGTTTTCACACCTCTTTTTTGGGTATCGGCAGCAGAAATCAGTTTGAGATAGGCCTAGAAGCGGACAACCTAAAGTAACCACTGCAGCGCAGGATCGGTATATCTTGCTACATCACTTAAGTCACCATACAGCTACAGCGAGCAGTACAGCCAGACGAAAACCTAGTTTAAGATTGATTTACGCTCAGACCATCAGGAATTAACTCCGAGCTGCAGGTCTTAGAGCTTAGAGCTGTGTCAACAACATGACCGACAACGGGCTGTATGGTGCACTTATGTAAGAGAGGACGGGAACCTTGTAAATTGGCGCAGAAAATAGTTCAGTGAGGAATCAAGATTTCTATAGAAACTGCTCGATGGAAGAACGCGTGTGTACATACGCCGTCATGAAAGTTATGCTGATGCCTCTGTCTCCCCAGGTGTACAGTGTGATGATGTGGGGAGCCTTTATCATTTACCAGAAGGGGTGAGTTAGAGTTTATCCAAGAAAATCTGACAGCACAACGCTATTGTAAGATAGTCTATCGACCACACTTACTTTCCATTGTCCGCTGCCAGAATGACTTATTTCAACAAGAAAACCCCCGACCACACACAGCACAATAGATGTCAATGTGCCCTCCAAATCGCTAGACTTGAACCCCATCGAACATCTTTGGGATGCCCTTGATAGATTTGTTTAAAAGCGTAGCAAACAGCCCCAAATACTTCTGCAACTTGCACACGCACTACGGGAAGAGTGAACTGCAATACAACAAAGTCTAATTCGCTTTAGGCTAAGACGATGTCGTGCAGTTCTAGACGCCAATGGTGGTACTGACTCCAACGCAACTAAACGTCTTCATGTTAGAAATTAACTGACTTTTCATGAGCTCTTACCAGGAAGCGATACTTTGACTTTTCTCCTGTGTAATTTCCTGGAATTTAATAAGCCTGATTTGTTGTATCAAAATAAAGAAAAATGTTTCGTACAATTTCTTATATGCGTTTTTTAGGTAGAGTATATATTTCTAAGCATTTTTACAAGAAGTTACCTAAATAGCATTCAACATAGCCTGCATCCGTTTTCAATAATCATAATAAACATATCTATTGATAGTATTAATCATTCTTCTGAACATGCATGTATATTACAAATCTATTCAGATCCAGCAGTCTCTTCTACTCACATTGCACATTACAGATCCACCAGACTCTCCTACACTCTCTGTGTGTATTACATATCCACTAAATTCTTCTACACTGTCTGTGTGTATTACAGATACATCAGACTCTCCTACACTCTCTGTGTGTATTACATATCCACCAGACTCTCCTACCCTCTCTCTATATATTACAGATCCACCAGACTCTCCTACACTCTCTGTGTATATTACAGATCCACCAGACTCTCCTACACTCTCTATGTATATTACAGATCAACCAGACTCTCCTACACTCTCTGTGTATATTACATATCCACCAGACTCTCCTACTCTCTCTCTGTATATTACAGATCCACCAGACTCTCCTACACTATCTGTGTATATTACAGATCCACTAGACTCTCCTACACTCTCTGTGTATATTACAGATCCACCAGACTCTCCTACACTCTCTGTGTATATTACAGATCCACCAGACTCTCCTACATTCTCTGTGTATATTACAGATCCACCAGACTCTCCTACACTCTCTGTGTATATTACAGATCCACCAGACTCTCCTACACTCTCTGTGTATATTACAGATCCACCAGACTCTCCTACACTTTCTGTGTATATCACAGATCCACCAGACTCTCCTACACTTTCTGTGTATATTACAGATCCACCAGACCCTCCTACAATCTATGTGTGTATTACAGATCAACCAGACACTCCTACACTCTCTGTGTATATTACAGATCCAACAGACTCTCCTACAATCTATGTGTGTATTACAGATCAACCAGACACTCCTACACTCTCTGTGTATATTACAGATCCACCAGACTCTCCTACACTCTCTGTGTGTATTACAGATCAACCAGACGCTCCTACACTCTCTGTGTATATTACAGATCCACCAGATTCTTATACACTCTCTGTGTATATTACAGATCCATCAGACTCTCCTACACTCTCTATGTATATTACAGATCCACCAGACTCTCCTACTCTCTCTCTGTATATTACAGATCCACCAGACTCTCCTACACTATCTGTGTATATTACAGATCCACTAGACTCTCCTACACTCTCTGTGTATATTACAGATCCACCAGACTCTCCTACACTCTCTGTGTATATTACAAATCCACCAGACTGTCCGACGCTCTCGGTGGATATTACAGATCCACCAGACTCTCCTACATTCTCTGTGTATATTACCGATCTATCAGACTCTCCTACACTCTCTGTCTATATTACAGATCCATCAGACCCTCCTACACTCTCTGTGTATATTACAGATCCACCAGACTCTCCTACACTCATTGTGTATATTACAGATCCATCAGACTCTCCTACACTCTCGGTGGATATTACAGATCCATCAGACCCTCCTACACTCTCTGTGTGTATTACAGATCCACCAGACTCTCCTACACTCCCTGTGTATATTACAGATCCACCAGACACTCCTACACTCTCTGTGTATATTACAGATCAACCAGACTCTCCTACACTCTCTGTGTATATTACAGATCCACCAGACTCTCCTACACTCTCTGTGTATATTACAGATCCACCAGACTCTCCTACACTCTCTATGTATATTACAGATCCACCAGACTCTCCTACACTCTCTGTGTATATTACAGATCCACCAGACTCTCCTACACTCTCTGTGTATATTACAGATCCAACAGACTCTCCTACAATATATGTGTGTATTACAGATCAACCAGACGCTCCTACACTCTCTGTCTATATTACAGATCCACCAGACTCTCATACACTCTCTGTGTATATTACATATCCATCAGACTCTCCTACACTCTCTATGTATATTACAGATCCACCAGACTCTCATACACTATCTGTGTATATTACAGATCCATCAGACTCTCCTACACTCATTGTGTATATTACAGATCCACCAGACCCTCCTACACTCTATGTGTATATTACAGATCCACCAGACTCTCCTACACTCATTGTGCATATTGCAGATCCACCAGACTCTCCTACACTCTCTGTGTATATTGCAGATCCACCAGACTCTCCTACACTCTCCGTGTATACTACAGATCCACCAGACTGTCCTACACTCTCTATGTATACTACAGATCCACCAGACCAACCTACACCTTATGTGTATATTACAGATCCACCAGACTCTCCGACACTCTCTGATCCTGGCACTCTCTGCGAGGGAAAGTCCACAACCCTCTTATGTTCCTCCTCTGACCCTGGGAAGCCTGCTGCCACATTCTACTGGACACAGAACAATGCTGAGGTCCACACCGGAAACACGTACACATTTACTCCGGGCAAAGATGATAACGAGGCTCTGATGAGATGTTCAGCTGGTAATGCTCATACAGACCGAGATGGTCACACCAGGCCTCAGTCAGGGGCCAGACAACTTAATGTATACTGTAAGTGTGAACCTAATTTTTTTGTTCTAAAGCTGTTTTGAAGCTGAAAAATATGAAGCTGACCTTAATGTTGTGTACAGCTTATGTACTTTTGTATTTTTATATCTTTAATTCTAAGCCAACATTTTTAAAGTAGACTTGTTTTGAATCACTCTCACCACTATAACAATTTGATGTGAAATAACATCAAATACGGATATTTTGACCTGCATTGATCATATGAATTGAAATAACAGCTTCATATTGTATTATATATTCTGGACGTCAATCCAAATTATCAAAACTACGATTGATTGTGACATTGTGATTGTTCATGTCTATACTAAAAGTCGGTCAAAATTCACCAGACTCTCAACAAATTGACAAAACGAACGTGAACGCTCGTAGACAGTTCTGTATATTTTGCACCGGAACATTTGAACATGGCGAGTGCAAGTATTGTCTCAAAAATTATTGGAGCATTTAACTCGCCCCATGTGCTGGCAAAGGTCTTAAATTGGTACTCAATTAGAGCTTCAAAAAGAAAATCAAAAGAAAACAGAAACCAAAGGTATCTGAGTTAAACAACTTTGCAATCTTGGCAAATTTTTGTTTAATGCATGCAACATAAGAAATATGCATTTGAAATAAATATATGAATGTACATTCTCCATAAAAAAAAATTATCTCTGAATTACCCGTCCACCTGTACCATTCTATTCAATATCTCCATGTAACCACCGATAAGTTGTACAACTTAAGGTTAATAAAGAATTAAATTGAATTGAGTAAACTTAGAAACTTTAGTCAAATGATTTTCAATTAGACGACATTTCTTAATATAGTCCCATATTAATGTGCTAGTTTTTGCATTAAGTGAAAATGAGGACGAAAATAAAGACGCCTTTGTCACGAATCTATCTGACGAGATGTGTAGCACAATCACCAGGCTCACACTTCGAAAGATTCAACAAGAAGACGAGACGTGTATTTGGCTTTTATTTCTTCCAAGTACTTTGCCTAATCTGTCTGTCGATTCTCGCGCGCCTTCCCTGGGCAACCTCACGACGCCGAGCGCGTCTCTGCTTACATGGCTGATGTTGACTGTCACCAGCCCATAGCCGGGTGCTGGTTGGGAGTCAACTCTCCCTCCAGGACGATGGCTCAGAACTGGCTGAGAACTGACTTTGAACTCAAACCTGGGTCTAATATACCCTACAGACTTGGTTGTCAAAACATTGTCGCTTAACAACAGCTTAGTGATTATAACAAACTAAGGGATTACTTTGGGATGGGATTAGCCGAGTATTACATAGGTTTTATAACCATTATGTTACAGATGGCAGTCAAACGAACTATCAGTGAAATCGAAAGAACATCACAGAATTGTCGATCCATCGAAATAATATCGATTGAATCCTATCATTTTGAAATTCATTTTGGAGAGATAAAAACGTGAATTGATGAACATGCTATCGAAACTGTAGAGGAAACCTGCAGAGAAAAAGTGTTTATTAATGATGAATGATAAGGAGGGGTCAAGAATAGTCGCCGGTGCTAAGAAGATTGCTGCCTCGATAAAATTGGCAGGATCGTGTATGACAGACGGGAGAAACTTCTTGAAAAAATTGGATGGCCAGGTATCCCATCTAACTAAATGTCACGCGTTTGATCAACTGATGTATTCACTTCGGCTAAGAATTCATCTAAAAGTATCTTAGGGTCCCCCGGGCTACGTGATTGCAAAGTTTTTCTGAGCATGTAGTATACAATTTTGCATGTGACCCAAACCAATCTGTGATTAGGTGAACAAATGTTTAACCCCATTATGTTGATATTTTACTCTTTTTGGTTTTTGGTGTTTTCTTCTCTTTTCCTCTTTAGCCAATATGGATATCCGAGTTGAAAGTGAACAACTTTTTCTAATTTAAGTTTTATTGTACTAGTTTCTTTGGTCAGTTACTGCTTTTCATCCATATTGCAGTCTATAAATACCTTCAATCTGTAATAATACTACTCTTATGCATGGTCAAGAATGATCTTGCTTTGTTTACTTTTTGAATTATCCAAAATATGCTGGTATTCCCATTTTTTGTTTGGTCTTTTTGCTATGTTTTAATTTACAAAACAATTATCTAACAGAGTGCTACACAGCAACTGTCCTTTTTTATTTCCTTCGTTGGTCAATAACATTTTGAATTATATTTGACTTTACAATATTTAGACATTCCAAACCTCAAATCAGTCGAAAACATCCGTGAAAGGTGAACACATTAATCATTTCAATTACAATGTATTGTCACCCTGGCTCTCTGCCATTATCTTTTGCGTAATCATATCTGATGGAAGCTGACTCGGTACAATATTGATATAGAATCGGGTGTTTCATCGTAAATTTCTTATTTCATCAAAGAATAAACTAGAAAATTGAATTCACACTTTCTTATATGGTCCAGTTTTCTTTTTGGTGATTAACCATGGTTTGCGTTCTATGTAAAATTCAACATTAAAGATAATATATCCATATAGGGGGTACGATTAGCGGAAATACTTCATAACACAGTTAAGAATAAATATCATCAACTATTTAGGTTCGCATCCACATGAAAACAGCAGAGAAAACGTGTTTAATAAACACTTCCGGAAAACGGACGCCAAACGTTTTATTAGCCAACCAGGTGCCTTGGGGGTTGTGACGACATAGACAGGACTCGTTAACGACTGGCTGATCTGTGTCATTGTTTACATTATAGATTCCAGCGGTCGTGAACGTATATATTTTCACCGATTGTACTCATAAGTCACCAAAGCTATTAATATCAATACATCGACATATTCTGTTTGACATTAATTAACCTGTTATTTGTTTGGGTTTTTAATCTCTGATCATGCCGATCGAGTGAACCCAAACTAATATCTGCCGCCATTTTGACTGTTTTGTTTTGTTTTTGGTTGTACAACTAGACAAATCGACTATCCCCCTGTGTAGTTTATTGAACATTTATGTAGAACATTTGCTTCTACTTTGTGTCATTTTAAAGTGTCAACTAAATATCGTAACTCCGTGTTCTGCTTTGCATGACTGTAACAATGAGATCTCGCTTCTGATTGACTGTCTCTCGACAACTTCCGGATCTCGTCATTGGGATACGACGGTTATGAGCAGCTGTTTTTGGCCTTATTAACCAGTTACTAGTGATAATGAAGATCAAATCTTTGATGTGTTTAGTAAATGTACCTCTTGTGATTCGCGATTTGCCAGCTTCATAAAACCTTAGAGTTACGTAATAATGTATTTTGCATAGTAAGGATACAGAGTATTCTTGTTTTGTGTGAGTTAATGGTCAGTGTTTGAGATAAAGAGTGTGGTACTAATCTAGAGTGACGTAGGCCAATATTGTCAATAATAACACAACATTTATTGTTGATTGTGATGTAAGTTAAAGCCTGCTTGGAAATGTATTGTAAATATGAAATTCTTTTTCAGTTTTAACTATTTCGACCAAATAAAATTATTAACGCTGAAAAGCATATTATTTCCATTTCCTTCAGTACTTTAGTACCAGTATTCTACCAGAGAGAGGTTTTTAGTTACCTAACACTAATTTTTCACACCTGACGATATAGTCATAAAGTTATTACCTTACAGTCTACATGAAATGCCACACACCTCAAATCAGTCGAAAACATCCGTGAAAGGTGAACACATTAATCATTTCAATTACAATGTATTGTCACCCTGGCTCTCTGCCATTATCTTTTGCGTAATCATATCTGATGGAAGCTGACTCGGTACAATATTGATATAGAATCGGGTGTTTCATCGTAAATTTCTTATTTCATCAAAGAATAAACTAGAAAATTGAATTCACACTTTCTTATATGGTCCAGTTTTCTTTTTGGTGATTAACCATGGTTTGCGTTCTATGTAAAATTCAACATTAAAGATAATATATCCATATAGGGGGTACGATTAGCGGAAATACTTCATAACACAGTTAAGAATAAATATCATCAACTATTTAGGTTCGCATCCACATGAAAACAGCAGAGAAAACGTGTTTAATAAACACTTCCGGAAAACGGACGCCAAACGTTTTATTAGCCAACCAGGTGCCTTGGGGGTTGTGACGACATAGACAGGACTCGTTAACGACTGGCTGATCTGTGTCATTGTTTACATTATAGATTCCAGCGGTCGTGAACGTATATATTTTCACCGATTGTACTCATAAGTCACCAAAGCTATTAATATCAATACATCGACATATTCTGTTTGACATTAATTAACCTGTTATTTGTTTGGGTTTTTAATCTCTGATCATGCCGATCGAGTGAACCCAAACTAATATCTGCCGCCATTTTGACTGTTTTGTTTTGTTTTTGGTTGTACAACTAGACAAATCGACTATCCCCCTGTGTAGTTTATTGAACATTTATGTAGAACATTTGCTTCTACTTTGTGTCATTTTAAAGTGTCAACTAAATATCGTAACTCCGTGTTCTGCTTTGCATGACTGTAACAATGAGATCTCGCTTCTGATTGACTGTCTCTCGACAACTTCCGGATCTCGTCATTGGGATACGACGGTTATGAGCAGCTGTTTTTGGCCTTATTAACCAGTTACTAGTGATAATGAAGATCAAATCTTTGATGTGTTTAGTAAATGTACCTCTTGTGATTCGCGATTTGCCAGCTTCATAAAACCTTAGAGTTACGTAATAATGTATTTTGCATAGTAAGGATACAGAGTATTCTTGTTTTGTGTGAGTTAATGGTCAGTGTTTGAGATAAAGAGTGTGGTACTAATCTAGAGTGACGTAGGCCAATATTGTCAATAATAACACAACATTTATTGTTGATTGTGATGTAAGTTAAAGCCTGCTTGGAAATGTATTGTAAATATGAAATTCTTTTTCAGTTTTAACTATTTCGACCAAATAAAATTATTAACGCTGAAAAGCATATTATTTCCATTTCCTTCAGTACTTTAGTACCAGTATTCTACCAGAGAGAGGTTTTTAGTTACCTAACACTAATTTTTCACACCTGACGATATAGTCATAAAGTTATTACCTTACAGTCTACATGAAATGCCACACACCTGTACATTATGGCAATTAAGCAATAAACTTAATGACATCAGCACCTGGCACATTTCCAATAGGTAATACACAAGGCACTGATTAGTTATCTGAACTTAATCCTCACACGTGATGAACAGCCTTTATTGAAACTTGATGAAGGTAATTAGGTTTGTCAATACACGTGACACATGACGATATATTAACAAATCTGTATTACTAAATATCTTATTTCATACTGCAATGTTTATCAATATCAAAAAGGTTATAAATAATCCACTGTAGGGCTACAAAGAATGGTAAATGTTTCTCCGGGGCAGCTTTATGACTCTAATTTAAATATTGTTGCTTCGAAAATGACGCTGTAGCAAAAAATTGTAATTATTCATAATTGTTATAACTAAAACTGTATTGTCAACATACAAAAAATAGTGACGTGCCCACATTTTTGTATGTATCCTTAAAGTAATCAGTACCAGAAAATAATATATACCCTAAAACTAGTAATGTAACAAACTACAAACCTGTGACTGTGTATCATTAATAGATCTATATATAATGTGTAAATCGTTTCATCCCTGATGAGTCAATACTATTGACGAAATACTAGTATCGGATTAAAATGATTCTTCAAACGACTATGTGAAGTATGTTATATTTAATCTATATATATATATATATATATATATATATATATATATATATATATATATATATTAGTACAATCATTACCATTTTGGGCTTTATACATGAACCTTTTTGGCTCATCTGCCTTTTTGGCTCACATTTGAGGAGCCAAAATAACATCGGGCTATTCAAATAAATCAAACACTTCTGAACATCTTATTATTAGCTAATATACTCTTTTGGTATTGTTAGAGGTATATGGAATTGAAATTGAAAATTGTTGACAAATATTTTTTGGTAAAAATCATGAAAATATTTTCATGTATAATCTCGGTTTACCTTTTTGGCACACGATATTTGATCAGCTAAATCTCGAGACTGAATGTATATAATGACATCCAAACTTTTAGCATATAATAGGCTCATTTACGTGAAAAACTAAATGCAAAAACATATCGTTTATATATTAAAATAAGTTTTTCCATTTTATACATCCAGCCGCACAATCAGAGTTGGTCGCCGACCATTCTTGTCATTTGGCTCCAGTCGCAGCGCAGCGTAACAATTTCGGAGAACCATATGTGATGCTTATAGTAAAAATTAAGTCGATATATTAGATCTAATGCATATCATTCTAGTACATGCTACTAATTTAAATGCATAAGGAGTATTTTTTTTCTTTTGGTATATTCATCTATAAACAAAATACTGAAAAGTTTATCGTAAACACGATTTGAGCGCGCCGGAAGTGAACATCGCAAGCATTCCATTTCAAGTGGCTGCCCGACTTTCATTTCGTTGCTGTTTCATGTATTCACAGTGAGTATACCAATTAATATTTTCAAATTTGAATATCTAAGTAATGAAAAAGATAGTAGCACTGATTTGACTCTGTCGTAAATCAATCTTATCACCGTTTTGGCCTTGTTTGTGTCACTTCGGCACAATTGTATCGTAGTGTTACCTGTTTCCGTGGTATTAAATCAAAATACTCGTTTTCATAAAACAGAAGAGTCTTGACTAAACATAATCTGGTTGCAGAGAGAAACTAATTATATATGATGACATGGCAACTGTTGGAACTTTACCTGGCTGTTTATTTACATTTTAATGCAACATTGGCAACTTGCTCAAAGCTACCGAGTCGAGTTTTCGATCATGTTGTCCTTTGCTGTCTTTTCTGACAAAGTGGATGGAAATTCTCTACTAACCTTGAATCTAACATTCTATATAGTTTATCATGTCTTGGTAAATATTTATGACATTCCTTGACCAAATTATTCCTAAATTGCCGGTTGTTTTTACAATGTGGCCCCAAGACGAATTCGAATGGCAGTAAAATCTCAACTAAATTATCATTGGCTGTAACAGATGCCTCTGATTACAAACTAATTTTGATGGGAAATGAACATCAGCAAGTAAGTTTATTGACTAGTTTATATCTAAAAAATATGATCAAAATCAATCATGAATAATTAAAAAGGAACATCAAAATTTTATAGAAAATGTTAAGGTCTGTCTGATACTGAATTAGCAAATTGAAAGACCTATTACGTAGCGCATGGCATTACGTGACACATTGTGTCAGAGGGAACATGTCAAACTGAAACTGTTGTTTTGATCGTTTTCAAGTTAGGTAAATTTGAAGTCTGCTGCAAACAATTTGATCTGGTAAGCTTTTCAAAACAAATTTTTATTACCCGCAACCAAATTTTTATTAGCCAAGACATGAAAAATGATGAATATTTGACAAAAAATAATGTGGTAGCAGTTGCCAGATTGGGAAAGATAGAAAAGTTTATGTGTGGAGGAAGTCTAGTAAGTGCTTACCTGATTGTTTGGAAACTCGAGCCGATCATGAACGAAATTCGAAGTTTTCAGTAATGTTTTGGGGATGCGTGTCTGCATTTGGTGTTTGAACTTTAACGGTTGTTGATGGCAACATAAACACAGACAAGTACATAACCATTCTTGATAACCATTTATGGCCTGTTGTTGCCAGACATTTTGTTAATCGCAACTGGATTTTTCAAGAAGACAATGCTCCTTGTCATGTGTCCATTTGGGCTAATCGTTGGAAACAGGAAAATCATATTCCTACTTTGCCGTGGCCACCACAAAGCTCAGATCTCAATATCATTGAGAATGTATGGAAAACTGTTAAGTATCAGCTGAAAGCAAGATTAGGTGACATTGACTTGAGACAGGATCTCTCCGTGTAGTGAATTTTGAGTAGGCTTAGTCCCATCTACATTCGAAGTCTTTATGACAGTTTGCCGAGACGAATACGAGATGTACTTAAGGCTCAGGGTCATATCTCTAAATTCTGAAATTTCTGGGTAAGTACCTATTATGTATTAACATAGATATGCTCATTTAAACTTTGGGGTTGACTACTCTAAAAATAGCCGTGACGTCACCAGTGCGAACAGACTTTTGACCACCGACTGTAGTTATTACATTCGAGAAGTGTTTGTTGGTTTTTTGGATGAGGGGAGATGAAGGAGTCTTATTATGGTTGTTATGAGTACCATGAGATATCTTGTTCTGATACTAGTTATCAAACATTGCAGGAATTAACTGGCCGCTGACTTGCATTGACCTCGGTCAAAAAAGCCATGGGGGAAAATGTTAGTGTTGGCTGTATGAACGTGAAACTATTATTCTCCAGGTAAGTCAAAGCATATCTAATTAAATGATTTTATTCTATGAAATTTTATCTTATGATTGGCTAATGGCATTGATTCTAGTGTTCTATTATCAATAAACCTTTTGTTATCCTTTGAGATTATGCTGTATTTGCCTTTTTACCAAGAACAAAAAGCCTAATAGATCTGACGGGATGTGAACAGACTTCTTAGATAAAGCTATTGTAGAATGAAAGCCTCTAAAATCTATTTAATATTTTGCTGCAGAAAGTGGAGGCCTGGAAAGTGTTAATGTTGTGTGGATGTCACTTATCCAATAAAGGTAATCAATTTTATGATATGGGACTATACGGCCACTTATAATGGCCAGTGTGTCACCTCCTTATATGTATTTATTTACCTTCAGAGCAAAAAGCAGGAAGTGCTTCATAGGACTAATAATTGAGGCTCACAATGAGGGCTACAACAACCACAGGAACTTAGCCTCTGAACTTTGGACTTGATTACCAATATGGCAGTTAAACTTCTGTTGGCAGACATTTTTTATTTAGATGCTTTATAGTAAATATACAGTCTGTATATTTAAAGAGTAAATGATTTAATTTTCTGCTCAATGGGCTCATAAGGCTTAACGAGCTTATTGTTTTGGCCACCATCAATCCTTTGAACTTGAAGCAAGGCAATCTAAATTTTTCTAAATCTAAAATTATTTAGAAGGTGAAGTTTTCAAAATGACATAATCTTTTTTATTGATGAATTTTAGAATTATTGTCTTCAGCATGTATTATTATATGTAAAATATACAAATGTGCAGTATAATTATTATTTGTTTATTATCTGTCTGGCCTCTAAAGCCAGGTGGTTTTAGGGCATTGCCAATCTTCTGGGGTCTTTTTGGCATTGTCCGTCAAACTTTTCACAATTTTTGTGCAACTATTTTCACGGGATCATATTAAGAAACCAACTGGTATATGAAGCTCACATTCTTAGACAAAGTTTGTAAATAGGTCTTGATTGTCCCTCAAATAGGCGTGAAGATTGTTCATCCTTGAACCTTTATTTCATTTCTCTCCAAGTAATGATTGGAGACACAATTCACCAACATCTTCATATCAACATTAAAATATATCAAAATCAAAAAAATATCAAAATCCAGCGTTGCTGCTCATACAGGCTTTTTTTTCCCTCAATCACTTGTTATCACCCTTCATTACACATTTTTTCAACATCAGCTTCTTATGGAGTATGCAACATTTGCACCTTTATGCACCAGGTCCAAGTTTCATACACATTTTTGCGATGTACCGATTCAAAGCTGGATGAATTGGGACACATTGTCACATGATTTTGAACAATTATTCTGCTGTTGCTGTATTCCCAACTAAGTGTTTGCATGTTTTCATATGGCCACCAACAGTCATTTACCAATAGATTTGTGGGTTCTCTAAAGTGCTTTTGGTTGTGTACTGCACACCAGAGGTGGTGACTGAAGCAGTGTGCGCACATATTTGACTCCAATTCACCCACATTAAGTATTTTATATTAAACTTTCATTCTGCTTTTTTTCAGGTCAATGGTGGATAAGTAAACTGAAGATCTTATGAAACATGAACGAATTGCTTCACCCCATGGATGATAATCTAACGCTGTGCAGAGTAATTTGGGGTCTATTCCAGGCCACAGGTCATCAGGATGTCTTTAGCTTTATCAGGCTGAAAGCATGAGATCTTAAACAATCAAGCAGGGTAAGTTTTAAACAACCGAATTTTAGATACTATTCTAATGAGATTGGGGATTTCATCTTTATAAGTAAGGCTTTGTGTGGTTGATGAAATCTGGTTGATGTGCCCTCACTACTCAAGAAACAATTATGGCAGATTTCTGTCTAGAGACTAATTATGTTACATGTAATTGTTGAGGAAAGATTTTCAGATGACAAATAATATTTAAACATTATATCTTCTGTAATCTAATACATCCACGTCTGTTGGTTATGATTAAAATATCATCTGCAACCCTTGGATACTTGTATTGTTTTAGCTCATCTTGCCTGATAGGCCAAATGGGCTTATGAAATGTCATGGCATTCAGTGTCCAGCATCTGTTAGATTTTCATCTACTTCTACAGAACCATTGGCTCAGGAAACCTGAGATCTTGGCTGCAGACTCCTTGACTAATTTGGTTTCTACTTTACAGATTTGGTGACCCTGTGACCTCTAATAAGTGCCACTAGGGTCATGCCCTAAAACCTATTTTCATCTTTTTCTCTGGAAGCAAGAGGCCTGAAACTTTGTGTATAGACTCCTTAGCTGATAGGATTCCAATTTATCAATTTGGTGACCCTGTGACCCTTTATTTAGGCCACAGGGACCCTGCCCCAAATGCCTATTTTCATCTTCTCCAGAAGCAAGAGACCTTTTTAGCTGAAAACAGAGATTCAACAGCATATCTAACCATCAAGCTCCCCCTGAAAGGGTTTTTATCTTTTTTATCTTATGTAAGCCAGATTGGGTGTCCGACTGACAGTTATCATGTCAATGTTTAAATTTTTCAACTTACAAGTTACTTTTGCACGTTATGCATTTAACAAATAATGTTCAGTCTATGTCATATGTGACGCGGTATAGTTTGTAAATTACATATTTTATGTCCTTGCATAAAATCTTGTTCACATTGTCCAATTCAGGTCTGTAAAGATCAGAATGTGTAAATGACTGTTGGTATGGTAGTTTGAAAATAGTTTTTCAGATGTTGCAGCTGTTTTAATGTATTTAGTGATTACTTTCAACTCCAGTTAATGTTTCAAATGGTTGTAACATGGCATATAAGTAAAGACAGCTTCAGAATATATGACAAATTTTGATATTTCAATTTTTCTTACGCAAAAGTGTGAGTGATTAATGATATGTTGAAAACTAAAATTCATTATCATAATCAATTTATATCACGACATTTTCAGCTTACTCTGTCTGTTTGTTATTATTGATGTTTAGTTACTTACTGTTTCAAACATAAAAGTTTCATATTATTTTTATAGTTAGGCGATTTTGTCATGGACGATCAGCAGGACTCGACCTCTAGTGACTGTTTGCAGGCCTGGCCTTCCTTTCACCCTTTCAAAGTGACATTGCAGGTTTGGGAGAAAAGTCTACTATTATTTTCATTGTTAGTTTCAGTTGTGTCTTCAATGAGTTAGTAAGACAAATGGGCTTGGCTACACAAATGATCATATATATGATATATGTTTTGAATTTACGTGATATAGTAACACTTATTAGAGATATTGTTCCCCAAAAAGCATTTTGAGAGACATAATGTATTAGCATCCGACCATAATTTCATGATGTACATGATGTACATGATTGTTTTAATTTCTAGGCCATGACTCAGAAGGGTCAGTTTTTTTTTCTGGAGCATATCATTAACATCATTTGACGAATCCTTACTATAATTTGTATTCTCCCTATTATTCATGTAGATGCCCCTTTTGTGGGTTTAAGTTCTATTTCAATTTTATTTCTTTCTGTTGCCTTGGCAACAATGTAGACTTTGATTATGCCGATGGTTTACATCATGGCATGTCCCGCATCTGTAAAGTTTTAACATTTTTTACTTCCTCTCTAAATCCATTGGCTCTATACACCTAAAATCCTAAGATCAGACACCTTGGCAAAAAGGTATTCAAAATTGTAGATTTTTTTTACCCTGTTGCCCCTCATAAGGGCCTGGGGGCATCCCCTCACAATTTAGCTCATTTGACATCTGTCCGTCTGCATGAGGATTCTAATTAAATACTTCTGACCCTGTGACCTCAAGGGACCACACCCTATAAGCCTATTTTCATCTTCTTTATAAACGCCAGAGGCCAAAAAAGGTGAAATCTTGTATAGAGACTTGATGGGGATTCTATTATATTGATTTGGTGAAACCATGACCTCTTAGGACCACAGGCTGATGAGTAAGGATGGCAAAAGGCAAAAGTTGAAACAGATCTCATCTGAGAGCCAAAAAGGTAATATATATGCTTTAAGTAAGACCTACTTGTAATTTTTAATTCTTATGGTAATTGTGATACTTATCAGTAGAGTATAAGTGATTTCGTTTGGACAGGGAGAGATTGTAAAAAGCATAATTTGGAACAGATTTCATCTGAGATATAATCCTAAGGGCTTGTGAGCCAAAATGGTAATATATATGCTAGAAGTAAGAACTACTTGTAACTTGGGTCTTATGGAAGTTTTGATACTAATCTGTAGAATGTAAACTGTTTCTTTGGACTGGGAGAGAGTTTCAAAAGGCAAAAGTTGGAACAGATCTCATCTGAGATGTAATCCTAAGGGCTTGTGAGCCAAAATGGTAATATATATGCTAGAAGTAAGAGCTACTTGTAATTGGGCCCTTATAGAAGTTGTGATACTTTTCTTTAGAATATAAACTGATTCTTTGTACGGGAAGAGAGTGTCAAAAGGCAAAAGTTGGAACAGGTCTCATCTGAGATGGAATCCTAAGGGCTTGTGAGCCAAAATGGTAATATATATGCTAGAAGTAAGAACTACTTGTAACTTGGGTCTTATGGAAGTTTTGATACTAATCTGTAGAATGTAAACTGTTTCTTTGGACTGGGAGAGAGTATCAAAAGGCAAAAGTTGGAACAGATCTCATCTGAGATGGAATCCTAAGGGCTTGTGAGCCAAAATGGTAATATATATGCTAGAAGTAAGAGCTACTTGTAAATATGGGCTTTTTTGGTAGCTGTGATACTAATCTGTAGAATATGAACGGTTTCTTTGGACTGGGAGAGAGTGTCAAAAGGCAAAACTTGGAACAGGTATCATCTGAGATGTAATCCTAAGGGCTTGTGAACCAAAATGGTAATATATATGTAGGACTCAGATCTGTGGCGGGTCTCTAATCTATGGCGGATCTCCTTATCTCTGGCGCGTTTGATTGTTAGACTGTTTCATGACATCATGCTAAGTGACGTCATTGTGCGATGACGTCATAATAGCTAACTGTTCCCGTCGTAAGGCCCAATTGCGTCGCTAGCGAAATAATTAGGGAAGACACAAAGAGATATTGCAAACGGATAACGACCAAATAATACAAGTCCATATCCCAATTACGAAAATACATTAAACAATACCTTATATGTAAAGAAGACATTTACGGCTTTATGCCATATCAAATGTGTTTACTTTGTAGGATCTTTTTAGCCATCAGTGATTCCGTCTTCTTTAACCCTAAGATATTGAAAAGACTATCTTTTTTAACCCTTGGATTCCTGTCGACAGATTTTAGGGTAAGTTTGTCTAGCGTAAGGTTTGGTTAATCATTGCAGAAAAATACAAAAAAAGGTACAAATGTCAGACATTTAAAAATCTGCCATAGATTTGGAAATCCGCCACAGATTTGAGGCCTGCCATGGATTCGAGTCTTACATATATGCTAGAAGAAAGACCTGTTTGTAATTGAGCTCTTATGGAAATTGTGATACCAATCTGTAGAATATGAACTGCTTCTTTGGAATCGGAGAAAGTGTCAAAAGGCAAAAGTTGGAACAGGTCTCATCTGAGACGGAATCCTAAGGGCTTGTGAGCCAAAATGGTAATTTATATGCTAGAAGTAAGAGCTACTTGTAATTATGGGCTTTATGGTAGCTGTGATACTAATCTGTAGAATATAAACTGATTCTTTGGCCTGGGAGAGAGTGTCAAAAGTCAAAAGTTGGAACAGGTCTCATCTGAGCTGGAATCCTAAGGGCTTGTGAGCCAAAATGGTAATATATATGCTATAAGTAAGAGCTACTTGTAATTGGGCCCTTATGGAAGTTGTGATACTTTTCTTTAGAATATAAACTGATTCTTTTTACGAGAAGAGAGTGTCAAAAGGCAAAAGTTGGAACAGGTCTCATCTGAGCTGGAATCCTAAGGGCTTGTGAGCCAAAATGGTAATATATATGCTAGAAGTAAGAGCTACTTGTAATTATGGGCATTTTTGGTAGCTGTGATACTAATCTGTAGAATGTAAACTGTTTCTTTGGACTGGGAGAGAGTATCAAAAGGCAAAAGTTGGAACAGATCTCATCTGAGATGGAATCCTAAGGGCTTGTGAGCCAAAATGGTAATATATATGCTAGAAGTAAGAGCTACTTGTAATTATGGGCTTTTTTGGTAGCTGTGATACTAATCTGTAGAATATAAACAGATTCTTTGGACTGGGAGAGAGTGTCAAAAGGCAAAACTTGGAACAGGTATCATCTGAGATGTAATCCTAAGGGCTTGTGAACCAAAATGGTAATATATATGCTAGAAGAAAGACCTGTTTGTAATTGAGCTCTTATGGAAATTGTGATACCAATGTGTAGAATATGAACTGCTTCTTTGGAATCGGAGAAAGTGTCAAAAGGCAAAACTTGGAACAGGTCTCATTTGAGATGGAATCTTAAGGGCTTGTGAGCCAAAATGGTAATTTATATGCTAGAAGTAAGAGCTACTTGTAATTATGGGCTTTATTGTAGCTGTGATACTAATCTGTAGAATATAAACTGTTTCTTTGGACTGGGAGAGAGTGTCAAAAGGCAAAAGTTGGAACAGGTCTCATCTGAGATGGAATCCTAAGGGCTTGTGTGCCTAAATGGTAATATATATGCTAGAAGTAAGAGCTACTTGTAATTATGGGCTTTTTTGGTAGCTGTGATACTAATCTGTAGAATATAAACTGATTCTTTGGACTGGGAGAGAGTGTCAAAAGGCAAAATTTGGAAGAGATCTCATCTGAGGCGAATCCGGAGGCTTGTGAGCCAAAATGGTAATATATATGCTATAAGTAAGAGCTACTTGTAACTGGGCCCTTACGGAAGCTGTGATACTTGTCTTTAGAATATAAACTGATTCTTTGGACTGGGAGAGAGTGTCAAAAGGCAAAAGTTGGAACAGGTCTCATTTGAGCTGGAATCCTAAGGGCTTGTGAGCCAAAATGGTAATATATATGCTAGAAGTAAGAGCTACTTGTAATTGGGCCCTTATGGAAGTTGTGATACTTTTCTTTAGAATATAAACTGATTCTTTTTACGGGAAGAGAGTGTCAAAAGGCAAAAGTTGGAACAGGTCTCATTTGAGCTGGAATCCTAAGGGCTTGTGAGCCAAAATGGTAATATATATGCTAGAAGTAAGAGCTACTTGTAATTATGGGCATTTTTGGTAGCTGTGATACTAATCTGTAGAATGTAAACTGTTTCTTTGGACTGGGAGAGAGTGTCAAAAGGCAAAATTTGGAAGAGATCTCATCTGAGATGGAATCCTAAGGGCTTGTGAGCCAAAATGGTAATTTATATGCTAGAAGTAAGAGCTACTTGTAGTTATGGGCTTTATTGTAGCTGTGATACTAATCTGTAGAATATAAACTGTTTCTTTGGACTGGGAGAGAGTGTCAAAAGGCAAAATTTGGATAGATCTCATCTGAGGCGAATCCTAAGGCTTGTGAGCCAAAATGGTAATATATATGCTATAAGTAAGAGCTACTTGTAACTGGGCCCTTATGGAAGTTGTGATACTTTTCTTTAGAATATAAACTGATTCTTTGTACGGGAAGAGAGTGTCAAAAAGCAAAAGTTGGAACAGGTCTCATCTGAGATGTAATCCTAAGGGCTTGTGAGCCAAAATGGTAATATATATGCTAGAAGTAAGAGCTACTTGTAATTATGGGCTTTTTTGGTAGCTGTGATACTAATCTGTAGAATATAAACTGATTCTTTGGACTGGGAGAGAGTGTCAAAAGGCAAAACTTGGAACAGGTATCATCTGAGATGGAATCCTAACGGCTTGTGAACCAAAATGGTAATATATATATGCTAGAAGAAAGACCTGTTTGTAATTGAGCTCTTATGGAAATTGTGATACCAATCTGTAGAATATGAACTGCTTCTTTGGAATCGGAGAAAGTGTCAAAAGGCAAAGTTGGAACAGGTCTCATTTGAGATGGAATCCTAAGGGCTTGTGAGCCAAAATGGTAATTTATATGCTAGAAGTAAGAGCTACTTGTAGTTATGGGCTTTATGGTAGCTGTGATACTAATCTGTAGAACATAAACTTCTTTTTTTTGACTGGGAGAGAGTGTCAAAAGGCAAAAGTTGGAACAGGTCTCATCTGAGATGGAATCCTAAGGGCTTGTGAGCCAAAATGGTAATATATATACTAGAAGTAAGAGCTACTTGTAATTGGGCTTTTGTGGTAGCTGTGATACTAATCTGTAGAATATAAACTGTTTCTATGGACTGGGAGAGAGTGTCAAAAGGCATTATTTGGAGCAGATCTCATCTGAGATGTAATCCTAAGGGCTTGTGAGCCAAAATGGTAATATATATGCTAGAAGTAAGAGCTACTTGTAATTGGGCTTTTGTGGTAGCTGTGATACTAATCTGTAGAATATAAACTGTTTCTTTGGACTGGGAGAGAGTGTCAAAAGGCAAAAGCTGGAAGAGATCTCATCTGCGATGTAATCCTAAGGGCTTGTGAGCCAAAATGGTAATATATATGCTAGAAGCAAGAGCTACTTGTAATTGGGCTTTTGTGGTAGCTGTGATACTAATCTGTAGAATATAAACTGTTTCTTTGGACTGGGAGAGAGTGTCAAAAGGCAAAATTTGGAAGAGATCTCATCTGAGATGTAATCCTAAGGGCTTGTGAGCCAAAATGGTAATATATATGCTAGAAGTAAGAGCTACTTGTAATTGGGCTTTTGTGGTAGCTGTGATACTAATCTGTAGAATATAAACTGTTTCTTTGGACTGGGAGAGAGTGTCAAAAGGCAAAAGCTGGAAGAGATCTCATCTGCGATGTAATCCCAAGGGCTTGTGAGCCAAAATGGTAATATATATGCTAGATGTGCTACTTGTAATTATGGGCTTTTTTGGTAGCTGTGATACTAATCTGTAGAATATAAACTGTTTCTTTGGACTGGGAGAGAGTGTCAAAAGGCAAAAGTTGGAACAGATCTCATCTGAGATGGAATCCTAAGGGCTTGTGAGCCAAAATGGTAATATATATGCTATAAATAAGAGCTACTTGTAATTGGGCCCTTATGGAAGTTTAGATACTAATCTGTAGAATATAAACTGATTCTTTGGACTGGGAGAGAGTGTCAAAAGTCAAAAGTTGGAACAGTTCTCATCTGAGAAATATTCCTATTGACTTGTTACCAAAATTGTAATATTTATGCTAAAAGTAAGACCTACTTTTAATAATAATAATAACCTTTTTATACTGCGCATATATCCATGACAAAGCATGCTGAAAGCGCCATGGAGGAATAGTGCTTTCGGTGTTGCCGATTAACAAGCGCTCCGCGTGACCATATAGGTCCATACTTCCCCCTTGTTCAGGTACCCACTTGTACAGCTGGGTGAACTAGTGCAAAGTGGATGAAGTATCTTGCCCAGGGACACAACACAGGATGAGACCCAAATCACAAATTTTTGGTGTCTCCACCGGGATTCGAACTCGGGTCTCTGGCTTAAGAAGCAAGCAAGCTAACCTCTACACCACTGTGCTCCACTGTGGTGTAGAGGTTAGCTCTTATTGTAGTTGTGATACTAATCTAAAGAATATAAACTGTTTCTTTGGACTGGGAGGGAGTTAATCAGTTTCAAAAGGCATTATTTGGAACAGATCTCATCTTAGCTATAATCCTAAGATCTTGTGAGCCAAAATGGTAATATATATGCTAGAAGAAAGAGCTACTTGTAATTGGACTTTAGTGTTAGCTGTGATATTCATCTGTAGAATATAAACTGATCTCTTTGGATTGGGAGAGAGTGTCAAAAGGCAAAAGTTGGAGCAGATCTCATCTGAGATGTAATCCTAAGGGCTTGTGAGCCAAAATGGTAATATATATATATATAAGGGAGTAAGAACTACTTGTAATTGTGATCTTGTAGTAGTTTTGATACTTATCTGTAGAATGTAAACTGATCTCTTTGGACTGGGAGAGAGTGTCAAAAGGCAAAAGTCGGAACAGATCTCATCTGAGATGTAATCCTAAGGGCTTTTGAGCCAAAATGGTAATATATATGTAAGATAAATAAGTAAGATTTACTTGTAGTTGGGCTCTTGTTGTAGCTAAGATACTAATCTGTAGAATATAAACTGCTTCTTTGGACTTGGAGAGAGTGTCCAAGGGAAAATGTTGGAACAGATCTCATATTGAACCAAAATGGTAATATATATGCTAGAAGTTTGACATACAAGCAATGATTCCTTTTCTAGTTTTGATTTGTAATTTCTTTTGTACTTTGATAGTAAAATTGCATAATTTTTAACAGACCTCTTCTGGATAAGATCTGAAATTTCACTGATGATCTAACAGATAAGGGTGTTGCAGGGTTGCAACTATAGGATGTTTAACCAAGACCAGTTTGTAGTGCATCCTGCTGCATCAGCGTTTTTGTCTCCGCCTAGCTGAGACTCTCATGTACCCTGATTTCCTTCGGCCTATAAAGCTTGTATTGCTTACAGCTGGTTACTCATGGCTATTTATTGCCTAAATTGACATTTCTTTGAAGTCGCTATTGCTGAATGCAAGTCATTTCATTGGCTTGCTATTTTTAGCGATACAAGCATTTTAGGCCAAAGGATATCAGGGTCTCAGGGTATATGATGGAGCTGGGCAGAGATAAATACGCTGAGGTGGCAGGATGTTGGTAGTGGAAAGTTTTGCATTCTTATAAAAAAAATCAATGTGAATATTGAAATTGTTTTTTATTTATTTGTTTTTTACCCCACATCAAAACGTTTAAAGATCATTAGTCTTCATCTGCTTAAGTGAAAGTTTTTCTGCTTTCTCCTCAATATTCAAATGATAATTTGCCATTTGGGATTGCTTGTATAGCTTGTACTTCCATGCCATGTCTATTGAGTTATTGCTCTTTGATATTTACAGAGTTACAGAGACATTGTGATGGAACTTCATGTTCTGTTTCAGGAGATCATAGTGGCAACTTCAGTGGAAACGATCAAGGCCTGTGCTCTTATTATTGGCTGTCTTTTCCAATACTTCTGTCAACAAGAGCCTCATCAAAATGCATGTTAAAAAAATATACAGATTTCGGTGTTTGCAATAAAAAATAATCAAATCATTTATGTCTTCTGTTTTCAACATGTCTGTGAAGCAGTAAAAACATTTTGTTACATAAATTTGTTGAAATCATTGGCTTAAGATATATAATGGTCAATCAAGCATAAGGCTAAGCCAAAAAAGGCATATCTGTGATGTATTAAGTTTGATTAAGCAATTATCGAAAAGGGAAATATGCTCATGGCAAACTGACTTTCCGGCCGTCAATGTTTGAAATTCAAGAATTCAAATCCTGCCAGAGGCTTGGCAACTTTGTCTGCAGTAGAGAACTGTTCTACACACATTGAGTTATTTAGGTGCAATACTGAATTTCACTGCACTACCACTAATGGTTTGCTAGTTCCAGCAGATGTACGATGCTTGCAGGTTTCACAGGCTTCACAGCATTGCATGGCCACCATGGTGTCGTGGGCTTTCTCCCTCCAATAATATTAGCAGCCACAGAATAAGTGAAATACTCTTGAATGGGTGGTTATTACCTAAATGAGTATTAACTTGGTGAATGTCACTGGATTTTTTTAGGGGAGAGAAGGAATGATGAATATTTCACCGTAGGATGTGAAACGGCACATTTTTTAGATTTTTATGCAAACAATTAGGTTTAGAACAATTTATATATGAAAGAAATAATAGAATCTACTGGAATAGCTATATTGTGCTTATTTACATGGTGCCAAAACTGTGTTATATATGCGGAAACATGGTGTGCCAAAAAGGTAATAATTTTGCCAAGAGCCAAAATTGTAAATTTTGCTTGAACAAAAATGCCTAACAATTTTGGCTCCACCTTTTTGGCTCACAAAAAATATAATTCTCATAACAATTTCAAAAATAACAATTAACTGTTCAAAACCACTTTTTATTGTTAGCTTAATGATAATTAATATTTTAAATGTCTTGAATAAGTCATTTTGCAGCTAATAAAGAATGAGCCAAAAAGGTAACAATTTTGCTATATGGTCAAAAAGGTAATAATTGTACGTATATATATATATATATATATATATATATATATTAGTACAATCATTACCATTTTGGGCTTTATACATGAACCTTTTTGGCTCATCTGCCTTTTTGGCTCACATTTGAGGAGCCAAAATAACATCGGGCTATTCAAATAAATCAAACACTTCTGAACATCTTATTATTAGCTAATATACTCTTTTGGTATTGTTAGAGGTATATGGAATTGAAATTGAAAATTGTTGACAAATATTTTTTGGTAAAAATCATGAAAATATTTTCATGTATAATCTCGGTTTACCTTTTTGGCACACGATATTTGATCAGCTAAATCTCGAGACTGAATGTATATAATGACATCCAAACTTTTAGCATATAATAGGCTCATTTACGTGAAAAACTAAATGCAAAAACATATCGTTTATATATTAAAATAAGTTTTTCCATTTTATACATCCAGCCGCACAATCAGAGTTGGTCGCCGACCATTCTTGTCATTTGGCTCCAGTCGCAGCGCAGCGTAACAATTTCGGAGAACCATATGTGATGCTTATAGTAAAAATTAAGTCGATATATTAGATCTAATGCATATCATTCTAGTACATGCTACTAATTTAAATGCATAAGGAGTATTTTTTTTCTTTTGGTATATTCATCTATAAACAAAATACTGAAAAGTTTATCGTAAACACGATTTGAGCGCGCCGGAAGTGAACATCGCAAGCATTCCATTTCAAGTGGCTGCCCGACTTTCATTTCGTTGCTGTTTCATGTATTCACAGTGAGTATACCAATTAATATTTTCAAATTTGAATATCTAAGTAATGAAAAAGATAGTAGCACTGATTTGACTCTGTCGTAAATCAATCTTATCACCGTTTTGGCCTTGTTTGTGTCACTTCGGCACAATTGTATCGTAGTGTTACCTGTTTCCGTGGTATTAAATCAAAATACTCGTTTTCATAAAACAGAAGAGTCTTGACTAAACATAATCTGGTTGCAGAGAGAAACTAATTATATATGATGACATGGCAACTGTTGGAACTTTACCTGGCTGTTTATTTACATTTTAATGCAACATTGGCAACTTGCTCAAAGCTACCGAGTCGAGTTTTCGATCATGTTGTCCTTTGCTGTCTTTTCTGACAAAGTGGATGGAAATTCTCTACTAACCTTGAATCTAACATTCTATATAGTTTATCATGTCTTGGTAAATATTTATGACATTCCTTGACCAAATTATTCCTAAATTGCCGGTTGTTTTTACAATGTGGCCCCAAGACGAATTCGAATGGCAGTAAAATCTCAACTAAATTATCATTGGCTGTAACAGATGCCTCTGATTACAAACTAATTTTGATGGGAAATGAACATCAGCAAGTAAGTTTATTGACTAGTTTATATCTAAAAAATATGATCAAAATCAATCATGAATAATTAAAAAGGAACATCAAAATTTTATAGAAAATGTTAAGGTCTGTCTGATACTGAATTAGCAAATTGAAAGACCTATTACGTAGCGCATGGCATTACGTGACACATTGTGTCAGAGGGAACATGTCAAACTGAAACTGTTGTTTTGATCGTTTTCAAGTTAGGTAAATTTGAAGTCTGCTGCAAACAATTTGATCTGGTAAGCTTTTCAAAACAAATTTTTATTACCCGCAACCAAATTTTTATTAGCCAAGACATGAAAAATGATGAATATTTGACAAAAAATAATGTGGTAGCAGTTGCCAGATTGGGAAAGATAGAAAAGTTTATGTGTGGAGGAAGTCTAGTAAGCGCTTACCTGATTGTTTGGAAACTCGAGCCGATCATGAACGAAATTCGAAGTTTTCAGTAATGTTTTGGGGATGCGTGTCTGCATTTGGTGTTTGAACTTTAACGGTTGTTGATGGCAACATAAACACAGACAACTACATAACCATTCTTGATAACCATTTATGGCCTGTTGTTGCCAGACATTTTGTTAATCGCAACTGGATTTTTCAAGAAGACAATGCTCCTTGTCATGTGTTCATTTGGGCTAATCGTTGGAAACACTAAAATCATATTCCTACTTTGCCGTGGCCACCACAAAGCTCAGATCTCAATATCATTGAGAATGTATGGAAAACTGTTAAGTATCAGCTGAAAGCAAGATTAGGTGAGACAGGATCTCACCGTGTAGTGAATGACATTTGGAGTGGGCTTAGTCCAGTCTACATTCAAAGTCTTTATGACAGTTTGCCGATACGAAGACGAGATGTACTTCGGGCTCAGGGTCATATCTCTAAATTCTGAAATTTCTGGGTAAGTACCTATTTTATATTTACATAGATATGCTCATTTAAACTTTGGGGTTGACTTCTCTAAAAATAGCCGTGACATCACTAGTGCGAACAGACTTTTGACTGTAGTTATTTTATTGGAGAAGTGTTTGTTGGTTTTTTGGATGAGGGGAGATGAAAGAAGTCTTATGATGGTTGGTATAAGTACCATGAGATAACTTGTTCTGATTCTAGTTATGAAACATTGCAGGAATTAACTGGCAGCTGACTTACATTGACCTCGGTCAAAAAAGCAATGGGGGACAATGTTAGTGTTGGCTGTATGAATGTGAAACTATTATTCTCCAGGTAAGTCAAAGTATATCTAATGTAATGATTTTATTCTATGAAATTTTATCTTATGATTGGCTAATGGCATTGATTCTAGTGTTCAATTATCAATAAACCTTTTGCTATCCTTTGAGATTATGCTGTATTTGCCTTTTTACCCAGAACAAAAAGCCTAATAGATCTGAAGGGATGTAAACAGACTTCTTAGATAAAGCTATTGTAGAATTAAAGCCTTTAAAATCTATTTAATATTTTTCTGCAGAAAGTGGAGGCCTGGAAAGTGTTAATGTTGTGTGGATGTCACTTATCCAATAAAGGTAATCAATTTTATGATATGGGACTATGCGGCCACTTATAATGGCCAGTGTGTCACCTCCTTATATATATTTATTTACCTTCAGAGCAAAAAGCAGGAAGTGCTTCATAGGACTATTAATTGTATATTTGTTGGCCCTGAGGCTCACAATGAGGGCTACAACAACCACACGAACTTTGCCTCTGAACTGTGGACTTGATTACCAATATGGCAGTTAAACTTCTGTTGGCAGATATTTTTTATTTAGATGCTTTATAGTAAATATTATACAGTCTGTATTTCTAAAGAGAAAATGATTTAATTTTGTGCTCATTGGGCTCATAAGGCTTAACGAGCTTATTGTTTTGAATCCTTTGAACTTGAAGCAAGGCAATCTAAATTTTTCTAGGTTTATTAAATTTGCACCTGGCTCCTTGAAATTGATTTTTTGGGTCTTTTATACCAAAATTTATTTAGAAGGTGAAGTTTTCAGAATGACATAATCTTTTTATTGATACTTTTTAAAATTATTGTCTTCAGCATGTATTTTTATATGTAAAATATACAAATGTGCAGTATTATTATTATTTGTTTATAATCTGTCTGGCCTCTAAAGCCAGGTGGTTTTAGGGTATTGCCAATCTTCCGGGGTCTTTTTGGCATTGTCTGTCAAACTTTTCACAATTTTTGTGCAACTATTTTCACGGGATCATATTAAGAAACCAACTGGTATATGAAGCTCACAATTTTAGACAAAGCTTGTAAATTGGTCTTGATTGTCCCTCAAATAGGCGGGAAGATTGTTCATCCTTGAACCTTTATTTCATTTCTCTCCAAGTAATGCTTGGAGACACAATTCACCAACATCTTCATATCAACATTAAAATATATAAAAATCCAAAAAATTTCAAAATCCAGCGTTGCTGCTCATACAGGCTTTTTTTTCCCCCAATCACTTGATATCACCCTTCATTACACATTTTTTCAACATCAGCTTCTTATGGAGTAGGGGGCGTGATAGCGCAACGGTTAGCGCGTTCGGCTTCGGATCAGAAGGTCCGTGGTTCGAACTCCGCCAGGGGCTCGTCAATTTTGTCTGCAGTAGAGAACTGTTCTACACGCAGTCAGGTTTGCATGGGTGCAATGCTTAACTGAAAATCAGCGCAGTACCACCCATGGTTCGCTAGTTCCAGCCTATGCTCGCAGGTTTCACCGTAATGCATAGCCACAATGGTGTTGCGGACTTTCTCCCTGCAATAATACTAGCATCCACGATATAAGTGAAATAATCTTGAAAGCGGCGTTAAACACCAACTCACCTCACCTCACCTCTTATGGAGTATGCAACATTTGCACCTTTATGCACCAGGTCCAAGTTTCATGCACATTTTTGCGATGTACCAATTCAAAGCTGGATGAATTGACACATTGTCACATGATTTTGAACAATTATTCTGCTATTGCTGTATTCCCAACTAGGTGTTTGCATGTTTTCATATGGCCACCAACAGTCATTTACCAATAGAATTGTGGGTTCACTTAAGTGCTTTTGGTTGTGTACTGCACACCAGAGGTGGTGACAATACTGAATCAGTGTGCGCACATATTTGACTCCAATTCACCCACATTAAGTATTTTCTATTAAACTTTCATTCTGCTTTTTTTCAGGTCAATGGTGGATAAGTGAACTGAAGATCTTATGAAACCTGAACGAGTTGCTTGTCCCCATGGATGATAACCTAACGCTGTGCAGAGTAATTTGGGGTCTATTCCAGGCCACAGGTCATCAGGATGTCTTTATCAGGCTGAAAGCATGAGATCAAGCAGGGTAAGTTTTAAACAACCTGAGATCTTGGCTACAGACTCCTTGATTAATTTGGTTTCTACTTTACAGATTTGGTGATCCTGTGACCTCTAATAAGTGCCACTAGGGTCATGCCCTAAAACCTATTTTCATCTTTTTCTCTGGAAGCAAGAGGCCTGAAACTTTGTTTATAGACTCCTTAGCTGATAGGATTCTAATTTATCAATTTGGTGACCCTGTGACCCTTTATTTAGGCCACAGGGACCCTGCTGCAAATTCCTATTTTCATCTTCTCCAGAAGCAAGAGACCTTTTTAGCTGAAAACAGAGATTCAATAGCATATCTAACCATCAAGCTTTTTCAACTTACAAGTTACTTTTGCACGTAATGCATTGAACAAATAATGTTCAGTCTATGTCATAAGTGACGCGGTATAGTTTGTAAATTACATATTTTATGTCCTTGCATAAAATCTTGTTTACATTGTCCAATTCAGGTCTGTAAGGATCAGAATATGTAAATGACTGTCGGTATGGTAGTTTAAATATAGTTTTTCAGATGTTTCAGGTGTTCTAATGTATTTAGTGATTACTTTCAACTCCAGTTAATGTTTCAAATGGTTGTAACAAATGGTTGTAACATGGCATATAAGTAAAGACAGCTTCAGAATATATTGACAAATTTTGATATTTCAATTTCTTACGCAAAAGTGTGAGTGATTAATGATATGTTGAAAATTAAAATTCATTATCATAATCAGTTTATATCACAACATTTTCAGCTTACTCAGTCTGTTTGTTACTATTGATGTTTAGTTACTTACTGTTTCAAACTTATATTATTTTTATAGTTAGGCGATTTTGTCAAGGACGAGCAAAAGGACTCACCCTCTAGTGACTGCTTGCAGGCCTGGCCTTCCTTTCACCCTTTCAAAGTGACATTGCAGGTTTGGGAGAAAAATCTACTATTATTTTCATTGTTAGTTTCAGTTGTGTCTTCAATGGGCTAGTAAGACAAATGGGCTTGGCTTCACAAATGATCATATATATGATATATGTTTTGAATTTACGTGATATAGTAACACTTATTAGTGATAATTTTCCCCAAAAAGCAATTTGAGAGACATAATGTATTAGCATCCGACCATAATTTCATGATGTACATGATTCCAAGATGTTTTAATTTCTAGGCCATGACTCAGAAGGGTCAGGTTTTTTTCTGGAGCATATCAATACCATCATTTGACCCATCCTCACTATATTTGGTATTCTCCCTATTATTCATGTAGATGCCCCTTTTGTGGGTTTAAGTTCTATTTCAATTTTATTTTTTTCTGTTTCCTTGGCAACAATGTAGACATTGATTATGCCGATGGTTACATCACGGCATGTTGTCCCACATCTGTAAACTTTTAACATTTTTAGCTCATCAGGTCTGAAAGACCCGATGGGCTTCTGGCATGGCATGGCTTCCGGCGTCCGTCCATCCGTAAACTTTTCACTTTTTCGACTTCTTCTCCAGAACCAATTACTCTAGAGAGCTGAAATTTTATGTGCATACTCCTTGGCAAATGGGGATTCTAAATTGTAGATTTCTTGACCCCATGACCCCAAATGGGGTCACAAGGGTCAAAACCTTAAAAATCTATTTTAATCTTCTTCTCCAGTTCCAAAAGGTCCAGAGAGCTGAAAAGTTGTGTGTAGACTTCTTGGCCAATGGGGATTCTTAATTGTAGATTTTGTGACCCCATGACCCCAAATGAGGTCAGAGGGGTCAAAACCTGAAAAACCTATTTTCATCTTTTTCCCCCTAAGTTCCAAAAGGTCTAGAGAGCTGAAAAATTGTGTGAAGACTCCTTGGACACTAGGGATTCTAAATTGTAGGTTTGGTGACCACTTGACCCCAAATGGGGTCACAAGGGTCAAAACCTTAAAATCCTACTTTCATCTTCTTCTCCAGTTCCAAAAGGTCTTGATAGCTTAATAGTTGTGTGTAGACTCCTTAGACAATGGGGTTTCTGAATTGTAGGTTGACCCAAAGACACATCATCAGTCCCCTCTCTCAGCATGGACACGTCCATTTTCATGTAGGGATCATAGAGTAGCAAAATTTTAATCAAAACTGAATCATAAAGTTTTAGGGATTTGTTTTAAGATAGATGCATTTATGGTAATGAATAGACTTTTTTTTAGCCCTTCAAACACTGTCTAAAGACTTGTCACCCCGCACAATAATAGACCATCCCTCAAGCTTGGTGCGAGTGAGTTTGGGTTTAACGTGTCGGCAATCTCTCAGCTATTTCACTAGGTCGACTAAGACTTTGATCGACGTTTCAGTTGCTTGACTCAAGTAAACACGTTTGTCACTTGATTTGATTTACTTATATCTGAATTTTCTTATCCAAGAGAGCATAATTTGAAAAAAAATATTTTAGTTTTGCTGTAATTGAATTATTAATGAACAAAACCTGCTAAGTACCCTTTAGTCCGTAATTTATGTGGCTATTTACTTTTGTTTAGTTTTTCTCTCGGGGTTATTAGATATAAATGCATTTATGGTTAGACAAAATTGGCCCGACACAAGGAGGGACTAAATAATTTTACAGCCCGTCCTCAACCAAAGTTACTCGTCTCGGACGTTGGAACAGGCTATCTTTCCTACACTGCCCATGATCCCATGGTCTAAACCCAAACACCTATTCCTATCAAAAGTCTGATGAGCTATAGAGCCCATGGCTCTATTTTTTACTTCCTCTCTAAATCCATTGGCTCTATACACCTAAAATCCTAAGATCAGACACCTTGGCAAATAGGTATTTAAAATTGTAGATTTCTTTTACCCTGTTGCCCCTCATAAGGGCCTGGGGGCATCCCCTCACAATTTAGCTCATTTGACATCTGTCCGTCTGCATGAGGATTCTAATTAAATACTTCTGACCCTGTGACCTCAAGGGACCACACCCTATAAGCCTATTTTCATCTTCTTCTCCAGAAGCCAGAGGCAAAAAAAGGTGAAATCTTGTAAAAAGACTTGATGGGGATTCTATTATATAGATTTGGTGAAACCATGACCTCTTGGGACCACAAGAACCACGCGACCATTATAGATAGGCTGATGAGAAAGGATGGCAAAAGGCAAAAGTTGAAACAGATCTCATCTGAGATAAAATCCTCAAGGCTTGTGAGCCAAAAAGGTAATATATATGCTTTAAGTAAGACCTACTTGTAATTTTGAATTCTTATGGTAATAATGATACTTATCAGTAGAGTATATGTGATTTGGTTTGGACAGAGAGAGGTTGTAAAAAGCATAATTTGGAACAGATCTCATCTGAGATATAATCCTACGGGCTTGTGAGCCAAAATGGTAATATATATGCTAGAAATAAGCGCTACTTGTCATTGGGCTTTTGTGGTAGCTGTGATACTAATCTGTAGAATATAAACTGCTTCTTTGGACTGGGAGAGAGTGTCAAAAGGCAAAGGTGGGAACAGATCTCATCTGAGATGGAATCCTAAGGGCTTGTGAGCCAAAATGGAAATATATATGCTTGAAGTAAGAGCTACTTGTAATTATGGGCTTTTTTGGTAGCTGTGATACTAATCTGTAGAATATAAACTGTTTCTTTGGACTGGGAGAGAGTGTCAAAAGGTAAAAGTTGGAACAGATCTCATCTGAGATGTAATCCTAAGGGCTTGTGAGCCAAAGTTGTAATATATATGCTAGAAGTAAGCGCTACTTGTCATTTGGCTTTTGTGGTAGCTGTGATACTAATCTGTAGAATATGAACTGTTTCTTTGGACTGGGAGAGAGATTCAAAAGGCAAAATTTGGAACAGGTCTCATCTGAGATGTACTCCTAAGGGCTTGTGAGCCAAAATGGTAATATATATGCTAGAAGAAAGACCTGTTTGTAACTGGGCTCTAATGGAAATTGTGATACAAATCTGTAAAATATGAACTGCTTCTTTGGACTCGGAGAAAGTGTCAAAAGGCATTTGGAACAGATCTCATCTGAGATGTAATCCTAAAGGCTTGTGAGCCAAAAAGGTAATATATATGCTATAAGTAAGACCTACTTGTAATTTTGAATTCTTATGGTAATTGTGATACTTATCAGCAGAGTATATGTGATTTGGTTTGGACAGGGAGAGAGTGTCAAAAGGCAAAAGTTGGAACAGATCTCATCTGAGATATAATCCTTAGGGCTTGTGAGCCAAAATGGTAATATAAATGCTAGAAGTAAGTGCTACTTGTAATTGGGCCCTTATGGTAGTTTTTAAACTAATCTGTAGAATATAAACTGCTTCTTTGGAATGGGAGGGAGTGTCAAAAGGCAAAAGTTGGAACAGATCTCATCTGAGATGGAATCCTAAGGGCTTGTGAGCCAAAATGGTAATATATATGCTTGAAGTAAGAGCTACTTGTAATTATGGGCTTTTTTGGTAGCTGTGATACTAATCTGTAGAATATAAACTGTTTCTTTGGACTGGGAGAGAGTGTCAAAAGGCAAAAGTTGGAACAGATCTCATCTGAGATGTAATCCTAAGGGCTTGTGAGCCAAAATGGTAATATATATGCTAGAAGTAAGAGCTACTTGTAATTATGGGCTTTTTTGGTAGCTGTGATACTAATCTGTAGCATATGAACTGTTTCTTTGGACTGGGAGAGAGTGTCAAAAGGCAAAAGTTGGAACAGGTCTTATTTGTGATGAAATTTTAAGGGATTGTGAGCCAAAATGGTTATATATATGCTAGAGGTAAGAGCTACATGTAATTATGGGCTTTTGTGGTAGCTGTGATACTAATCTGTAGAATATAAACTGTTTCTTTTGACTAGGAGAGAGTGTCAAAAGGCAAAAGTTGAAACAGGTCTTATTTGAGATGGAATCCTAAGGGCTTGTGAGCCAAAATGGTAATATATATGCTAGAAGTAAGAGCTACTTGTAATTGGGCTTTTGTGGTAGCTGTGATACTAATCTGTAGCATATAAACTGTTTCTTTGGACTGGGAGAGAGTGTCAAAAGGCAAAAGTTGGAACAGATCTTATTTGAGATGAAATTTTAAGGGCTTGTGAGCCAAAATGGTTATATATATGCTAGAAGTAAGAGCTACTTGTAATTATGGGCTTTTTTGGTAGCTGTGATACTAATCTGTAAAATATAAACTGTTTCTTTGGACTGGGAGAGAGCGTCAAAAGGCAAAGTTTGGAACAGATCTCATCTGCGATGTACTCCTAAGGGCTTGTAAACCAAAATGGTAATATATATGCTAAAAGTAAGAGTTACTTGTAATTATGGGCTTTTTTGGTAGCTGTGATACTAATCTGTAGAATATAAACTGTTTCTTTGGACTGGGACAGAGTGTCAAAAGGCAAAGTTTGGAACTGATCTCATCTGCGATGTACTCCTAAGGGCTTGTGAGCCAAAATGGTAATATATATGCTAAAAGTAAGAGTTACTTGTAATTATGGGCTTTTTTGGTAGCTGTGATACTAATCTGTAGAATATAAACTGTTTCTTTGGACTGGGAGAGAGTGTCAAAAGGCAAAAGTTGGAACAGATCTCATCTGAGATGGAATCCTAAGGGCTTGTGAGCCAAAAAGGTAATATATATGCTTGAAGTAAGAGCTACTTGTAATTGGGCTTTTGTGGTAGCTGTGATACTAATCTGTAGCATATGAACTGTTTCTTTGGCCTGGGAGAGAGTGTCAAAAGGCAAAAGTTGGAACAGGTCTTATTTGAGATGAAATTTTAAGGGCTTGTGAGCCAAAATGGTTATATATTTATGCTTGAAGTAAGAGCTACTTGTAATTGGGCTTTTGTGGTAGCTGTGATACTAATCTGTAGAATATTAACTGTTTCTTTGGACTGGGAGAGAGTGTCAAAAGGCAAAAGTTGGAACAGATCTCATCTGAGATGTAATCCTAAGGGCTTGTGAGCCAAAATGGTAATATATATGCTAGAAGTAAGAGCTACTTGTATTTATGGGCTTTTTCGTAGTTGCGATACTAATCTGTAAAATATAAACTGTTTCTTTGGACTGGGAGAGAGTGTCAAAAGGCAAAAGTTGGAACAGATCTCATCTGAGATGGAATCCTAAGGGCTTGTGAGCCAAAATGGTAATATATATGCTAGAAGTAAGAGTTACTTGTAATTATGGGCTTTTTTGGTAGCTGTGATAATAATCTGTAGAATATAAACTGTTTCTTTGGACTGGGAGAGAGTGTCAAAAGGCAAAAGTTGGAACAGATCTCATCTGAGATGGAATCCTAAGGGCTTGTGAGCCAAAATGGTAATATATATGCTAGAAGTAAGAGTTACTTGTAATTATGGGCTTTTTTGGTAGCTGTGATAATAATCTGTAGAATATAAACTGTTTCTTTGGACTGGGAGAGAGTGTCAAAAGGCAAAAGTTGGAACAGATCTCATCTGAGATTGATTCCTAAGGGCTTGTGAGCCAAAATGGTAATATATATGCTAGAAGTAAGAGCTACTTGTAATTGGGCTTTTGTGGTAGCTGTGATACTAATCTGTAGCATATGAACTGTTTCTTTGGACTGGGAGAGAGTGTCAAAAGGCAAAAGTTGGAACAGATCTTATTTGAGATGAAATTTTAAGGGCTTGTGAGCCAAAATGGTAATATATATGCTAGAAGTAAGAGCTACTTGTAATTATGGGCTTTTTCGTAGCTGCGATACTAATCTGTAAAATATAAACTGTTTCTTTGGACTGGGAGAGAGTGTCAAAAGGCAAAAGTTGGAACAGATCTCATCTGAGATGGAATCCTAAAGGCTTGTGAGCCAAAATGGTAATATATATGCTAGAAGTAAGAGCTACTTGTAATTGGGCTTTTGTGGTAGCTGTGATACTAATCTGTAGCATATGAACTGTTTCTTTGGACTGGGAGAGAGTGTCAAAAGGCAAAAGTTGGAACAGGTCTTATTTGAGATGAAATTTTAAGGGCTTGTGAGCCAAAATGGTTATATATATGCTAGAAGTAAGAGCTACTTGTAATTATGGGCTTTTTTGGTAGCTGCGATACTAATCTGTAGAATATAAACTGTTTCTTTGGACTGGGAGAGAGTGTCAAAAGGCAAAAGTTGGAACAGATCTTATCTGAGATGGAATCCTAAGGGCTTGTGAGCCAAAATGGTAATATATATGCTAGAAGTAAGAGTTACTTGTAATTATGGGCTTTTTTGGTAGCTGTGATAATAATCTGTAGAATATAAACTGTTTCTTTGGACTGGGAGAGAGTGTCAAAAGGCAAAAGTTGGAACAGATCTTATTTGAGATGAAATTTTAAGGGCTTGTGAGCCAAAATGGTAATATATATGCTAGAAGTAAGAGCTACTTGTAATTATGGGCTTTTTCGTAGCTGCGATACTAATCTGTAAAATATAAACTGTTTCTTTGGACTGGGAGAGAGTGTCAAAAGGCAAAAGTTGGAACAGATCTCATCTGAGATGGAATCCTAAGGGCTTGTGAGCCAAAATGGTAATATATATGCTAGAAGTAAGAGCTACTTGTAATTGGGCTTTTGTGGTAGCTGTGATACTAATCTGTAGCATATGAACTGTTTCTTTGGACTGGGAGAGAGTGTCAAAAGGCAAAAGTTGGAACAGGTCTTATTTGAGATGGAATCCTAAGGGCTTGTGAGCCAAAATGGTAATATATATGCTAGAAGAAAGACCTGTTTGTAACTGGGCTCAAATGGAAATTGTGATACTAATCTGTAAAATATGAACTGCTTCTTTGGACTCGGAGAAAGTGTCAAAAGGCATTTGGAACAGATCTCATCTGAGATGTAATCCTAAAGGCTTGTGAGCCAAAAAGGTAATATATATGCTATAAGTAAGACCTACTTGTAATTTTGAATTCTTATGGTAATTGTGATACTTATCAGTAGAGTATATGTGATTTGGTTTGGACAGGGAGAGAGTGTCAAAAGGCAAAAGTTGGAACAGATCTCATCTGAGATTTAATCTTTAGGGCTTGTGAGCCAAAATGGTAATATAAATGCTAGAAGTAAGTGCTACTTGTAATTGGGCCCTTATGGTAGTTTTTAAACTAATCTGTAGAATATAAACTGCTTCTTTGGACTGGGAGGGAGTGTCAAAAGGCAAAAGTTGGAACAGATCTCATCTGAGATGTAATCCTAAGGGCTTGTGAGCCAAAGTGGTAATATAAATGCTAGAAGTAAGTGCTACTTGTAATTGGGCCCTTATGGTAGTTTTTAAACTAATCTGTAGAATATAAACTGCTTCTTTGGACTGGGAGAGAGTGTCAAAAGGCAAAAGTTCGAACAGGTCTTATTTGAGATGGAATCCTAAGGGCTTGTGAGCCAAAATGGTAATATATATGCTAGAAGTAAGAGCTACTTGTAATTGGGCTTTTGTGGTAGCTGTGATACTAATCTGTAGCATATAAACTGTTTCTTTGGACTGGGAGAGAGTGTCAAAAGGCAAAAGTTTGAACAGGTCTTATTTGAGTTGAAATTTTAAGGGCTTGTGAGCCAAAATGGTTATATATATGCTAGAAGTAAGAGCTACTTGTAATTATGGGCTTTTTTGGTAGCTGTGATACTAATCTGTAAAATATAAACTGTTTCTTTGGACTGGGAGAGAGCGTCAAAAGGCAAAAGTTGGAACAGATCTTATCTGAGATGGAATCCTAAGGGCTTGTGAGCCAAAATGGTAATATATATGCTAGAAGTAAGAGCTACTTGTAATTATGGGCTTTTTTGGTAGCTGTGATACTAATCTGTAGAATATAAACTGTTTCTTTGGACTGGGAGAGAGCGTCAAAAGGTAAAAGTTGGAACAGATCTCATCTGAGATGTAATCCTAAGGGCTTGTGAGCCAAAGTGGTAATATATATGCTAGAAGTAAGAGCTACTTGTAATTGGGCTTTTGTGGTAGCTGTGATACTAATCTGTAGCATATAAACTGTTTCTTTGGACTGGGAGAGAGTGTCAAAAGGCAAAAGTTGGAACAGATCTCATCTGAGATGTAATCCTAAGGGCTTGTGAGCCAAAGTGGTAATATATATGCTAGAAGTAAGAGCTACTTGTAATTGGGCTTTTGTGGTAGCTGTGATACTAATCTGTAGCATATAAACTGTTTCTTTGGACTGGGAGAGAGTGTCAAAAGGCAAAAGTTTGAACAGGTCTTATTTGAGGTGAAATGTTAAGGGCTTGTGAGCCAAAATGTTATATATATGCTAGAAGTAAGAGCTACTTGTAATTATGGGCTTTTTTGGTAGCTGTGATACTAATCTGTAAAATATAAACTGTTTCTTTGGACTGGGAGAGAGTGTCAAAAGGCAAAAGTTTGAACAGGTCTTATTTGAGATGAAATTTTAAGGGCTAGTGAGCCAAAATGGTTATATATATGCTAGAAGTAAGAGTTACTTGTAATTATGGGCTTTTTTAGTAGCTGTGATACTAATCTGTAGAATATAAACTGTTTCTTTGGACTGGGACAGAGTGTCAAAAGGCAAAGCTTGGAACACATCTCATCTGCGATGTACTCCTAAGGGCTTGTGAGCCAAAATGGTAATATATATGCTAAAAGTAAGAGTTACTTGTAATTATGGGCTTTTTTGGTAGCTGTGATACTAATCTGTAGAATATAAACTGTTTCTTTGGACTGGGAGAGAGTGTCAAAAGGCAAAAGTTGGAACAGATCTCATCTGAGATGGAATCCTAAGGGCTTGTGAGCCAAAAAGGTAATATATATGCTTGAAGTAAGAGCTACTTGTAATTGGGCTTTTGTGGTAGCTGTGATACTAATCTATAGCATATGAACTGTTTCTTTGGCCTGGGAGAGAGTGTCAAAAGGCAAAAGTTGGAACAGGTCTTATTTGAGATGAAATTTTAAGGGCTTGTGAGCCAAAATGGTAATATATATGCTAGAAGTAAGAGCTACTTGTAATTATGGGCTTTTTCGTAGCTGCGATACTAATCTGTAAAATATAAACTGTTTCTTTGGACTGGGAGAGAGTGTCAAAAGGCAAAAGTTGGAACAGATCTCATCTGAGATGTACTCCTAAGGGCTTGTGAGCCAAAATGGTAATATATATGCTAGAAGTAAGAGTTACTTGTAATTATGGGCTTTTTTGGTAGCTGTGATAATAATCTGTAGAATATAAACTGTTTCTTTGGACTGGGAGAGAGTGTCAAAAGGCAAAAGTTGGAACAGATCTCATCTGAGATTGATTCCTAAGGGCTTGTGAGCCAAAATGGTAATATATATGCTAGAAGTAAGAGCTACTTGTAATTGGGCTTTTGTGGTAGCTGTGATACTAATCTGTAGCATATGAACTGTTTCTTTGGACTGGGAGAGAGTGTCAAAAGGCAAAAGTTGGAACAGATCTTATTTGAGATGAAATTTTAAGGGCTTGTGAGCCAAAATGGTAATATATATGCTAGAAGTAAGAGCTACTTGTAATTATGGGCTTTTTCGTAGCTGCGATACTAATCTGTAAAATATAAACTGTTTCTTTGGACTGGGAGAGAGTGTCAAAAGGCAAAAGTTGGAACAGATCTCATCTGAGATGGAATCCTAAAGGCTTGTGAGCCAAAATGGTAATATATATGCTAGAAGTAAGAGCTACTTGTAATTGGGCTTTTGTGGTAGCTGTGATACTAATCTGTAGCATATGAACTGTTTCTTTGGACTGGGAGAGAGTGTCAAAAGGCAAAAGTTGGAACAGGTCTTATTTGAGATGAAATTTTAAGGGCTTGTGAGCCAAAATGGTTATATATATGCTAGAAGTAAGAGCTACTTGTAATTATGGGCTTTTTTGGTAGCTGCGATACTAATCTGTAGAATATAAACTGTTTCTTTGGACTGGGAGAGAGTGTCAAAAGGCAAAAGTTGGAACAGATCTTATCTGAGATGGAATCCTAAGGGCTTGTGAGCCAAAATGGTAATATATATGCTAGAAGTAAGAGTTACTTGTAATTATGGGCTTTTTTGGTAGCTGTGATAATAATCTGTAGAATATAAACTGTTTCTTTGGACTGGGAGAGAGTGTCAAAAGGCAAAAGTTGGAACAGATCTCATCTGAGATTGATTCCTAAGGGCTTGTGAGCCAAAATGGTAATATATATGCTAGAAGTAAGAGCTACTTGTAATTGGGCTTTTGTGGTAGCTGTGATACTAATCTGTAGCATATAAACTGTTTCTTTGGACTGGGAGAGAGTGTCAAAAGGCAAAAGTTGGAACAGATCTTATTTGAGATGAAATTTTAAGGGCTTGTGAGCCAAAATGGTAATATATATGCTAGAAGTAAGAGCTACTTGTAATTATGGGCTTTTTCGTAGCTGCGATACTAATCTGTAAAATATAAACTGTTTCTTTGGACTGGGAGAGAGTGTCAAAAGGCAAAAGTTGGAACAGATCTCATCTGAGATGGAATCCTAAGGGCTTGTGAGCCAAAATGGTAATATATATGCTAGAAGTAAGAGCTACTTGTAATTGGGCTTTTGTGGTAGCTGTGATACTAATCTGTAGCATATGAACTGCTTCTTTGGACTCGGAGAAAGTGTCAAAAGGCATTTGGAACAGATCTCATCTGAGATGTAATCCTAAAGGCTTGTGAGCCAAAAAGGTAATATATATGCTATAAGTAAGACCTACTTGTAATTTTGAATTCTTATGGTAATTGTGATACTTATCAGTAGAGTATATGTGATTTGGTTTGGACAGGGAGAGAGTGTCAAAAGGCAAAAGTTGGAACAGATCTCATCTGAGATTTAATCTTTAGGGCTTGTGAGCCAAAATGGTAATATAAATGCTAGAAGTAAGTGCTACTTGTAATTGGGCCCTTATGGTAGTTTTTAAACTAATCTGTAGAATATAAACTGCTTCTTTGGACTGGGAGGGAGTGTCAAAAGGCAAAAGTTGGAACAGATCTCATCTGAGATGTAATCCTAAGGGCTTGTGAGCCAAAGTGGTAATATAAATGCTAGAAGTAAGTGCTACTTGTAATTGGGCCCTTATGGTAGTTTTTAAACTAATCTGTAGAATATAAACTGCTTCTTTTGACTAGGAGAGAGTGTCAAAAGGCAAAAGTTGGAACAGGTCTTATTTGAGATGGAATCCTAAGGGCTTGTGAGCCAAAATGGTAATATATATGCTAGAAGTAAGAGCTACTTGTAATTGGGCTTTTGTGGTAGCTGTGATACTAATCTGTAGCATATAAACTGTTTCTTTGGACTGGGAGAGAGTGTCAAAAGGCAAAAGTTTGAACAGGTCTTATTTGAGATGAAATTTTAAGGGCTTGTGAGCCAAAATGGTTATATATATGCTAGAAGTAAGAGCTACTTGTAATTATGGGCTTTTTTGGTAGCTGTGATACTAATCTGTAAAATATAAACTGTTTCTTTGGACTGGGAGAGAGCGTCAAAAGGCAAAAGTTGGAACAGATCTCATCTGAGATGGAATCCTAAGGGCTTGTGAGCCAAAATGGTAATATATATGCTAGAAGTAAGAGCTACTTGTAATTATGGGCTTTTTTGGTAGCTGTGATACTAATCTGTAGAATATAAACTGTTTCTTTGGACTGGGAGAGAGCGTCAAAAGGTAAAAGTTGGAACAGATCTCATCTGAGATGTAATCCTAAGGGCTTGTGAGCCAAAGTGGTAATATATATGCTAGAAGTAAGAGCTACTTGTAATTGGGCTTTTGTGGTAGCTGTGATACTAATCTGTAGCATATAAACTGTTTCTTTGGACTGGGAGAGAGTGTCAAAAGGCAAAAGTTTGAACAGGTCTTATTTGAGATGAAATTTTAAGGGCTTGTGAGCCAAAATGGTTATATATATGCTAGAAGTAAGAGCTACTTGTAATTATGGGCTTTTTCGTAGCTGTGATACTAATCTGTAAAATATAAACTGTTTCTTTGGACTGGGAGAGAGTGTCAAAAGGCAAAAGTTTGAACAGGTCTTATTTGAGATGAAATTTTAAGGGCTTGTGAGCCAAAATGGTTATATATATGCTAGAAGTAAGAGTTACTTGTAATTATGGGCTTTTTTAGTAGCTGTGATACTAATCTGTAGAATATAAACTGTTTCTTTGGACTGGGACAGAGTGTCAAAAGGCAAAGTTTGGAACAGATCTCATCTGCGATGTACTCCTAAGGGCTTGTGAGCCAAAATGGTAATATATATGCTAAAAGTAAGAGTTACTTGTAATTATGGGCTTTTTTGGTAGCTGTGATACTAATCTGTAGAATATAAACTGTTTTTTTGGACTGGGAGAGAGTGTCAAAAGGCAAAAGTTGGAACAGATCTCATCTGAGATGGAATCCTAAGGGCTTGTGAGCCAAAAAGGTAATATATATGCTTGAAGTAAGAGCTACTTGTAATTGGGCTTTTGTGGTAGCTGTGATACTAATCTGTAGCATATGAACTGTTTCTTTGGCCTGGGAGAGAGTGTCAAAAGGCAAAAGTTGGAACAGATCTCATCTGAGATGGAATCCTAAGGGCTTGTGAGCCAAAATGGTAATATATATGCTTGAAGTAAGAGCTACTTGTAATTATGGGCTTTTTTGGTAGCTGTGATACTAATCTGTAGAATATAAACTGTTTCTTTGGACTGGGAGAGAGCGTCAAAAGGTAAAAGTTGGAACAGATCTCATCTGAGATGTAATCCTAAGGGCTTGTGAGCCAAAGTGGTAATATATATGCTAGAAGTAAGAGCTACTTGTAATTATGGGCTTTTTTGGTAGCTGTGATACTAATAAAAAAGTATACATAATAAGTGTATAGTTAAGGTTTGACCAGATAGGTATAAGCATTATGAGGAAAACAGTGACTAATTTACATTGAAGTCAACGATGGTAAACCTTCATAATAAAAAGTGTATACCTGATGGTTCGCGAAATATTGGTTTTCTTTCAAAGAATTTCAATGTATAAAATTGCATTTATATTGAAGTTTTGGAAGATGTTTCATTAAACGCCATTTCAAATTTTGTCGCAGTTAAGGTTTGATGATACTACATGTAATTTTGTTATTTCATACCTAATTAATATGGGAGTAACTGTCATGCGTTGATGCTTCTTGCTATTTGTTTTCAACACATATTTGATATATGATATTTTTCCTTTTAAAGTTACATTGAGTAAGTTTTAAATATCATTTTGAATCATATATCATGCTTTGTCGTTACTTGATTCCTCATTTTCAACAATGTTTTTGACATGTATTTATAATAAATCCAGCTTCAGGTGCCTATGATCTGCTCCTGTCATGTGGGAAAAGTGTGGCCAGTGGAAGCGAATGTACCATGACATGTGACACTAAAACAACAACAGCAACTGCCATCATGTGGTTAAATGGTTCCACACCAACTACAATCAACAAAGGTGTTGACTGTACCGATGCAGGAGATTTGACTTACAAGTCAAGTTGCAACACACCTGGAAAGTTTGATTTGAAGATAACAAACGCTCAATATGGAAGGGACAGTTACGCCTGGTCCTGTGCAAGTCCTTTTGGTGGAGGTTTAAGTAATGGTACAGATGGAGACACTTTTGTTACTGGTAGGTATCGATTACACTAAACCAACTTACAACAAAGGCAATTAGTATGGTAACATTTTTATTCAAGGTAAATTGATATTTTTTTTAAATGTGTTAAACATGTGCTTATATGTTAATAGCTTTAGAATTTTTTTTTTTTAAATACCCATCACCAAGAAACAAAGTTCCAAGTATATATCAACATTCGAGAACGGATTTGGAAAGTTTCCAGAAAGCATTTGTACATTTCTAGGAATTTGAGTTTGCTAAGAGGTATTCACACATTTTTCGATTTTACTATTGATTGTTGACATTTGCCCAGTTGTGAAATATCAACTGCTTGAGATAATTAGGGAAGCAGTATCTATATTCTTCACCAAAAGTATACATTATACCATTTTCAATTTGGAGTCAGTAGTTGTATTTCTTAGTTTTGTAACATATTTACGTAAATTCATAGGAAGTTGCAACAAATAGAAATAGTGAAAATTCCTGTGATATTTTCCTTCTCCATCAACAAGTACTCAGTCAAAATATTTTGCAAGCCAATTTTTTTAAAAAAGTTTCGAATCTTTCTAAAAATGTAACATGTTAACTTTCCATTCTTATAATTATTTAACTTTGGTTGCTGACGGGAATATTGTTTTATCATCCAAAACTGTGTTCCACAGGAGATATTGCTTGTGGAAGATCAAGCGATATCTCCTAGGAGATATTGTTTTGACAGTAGATTTTGAACAATGCCCAATACAGTCAAGTTCATGACATCACAATTGTTTTACATCATCAAGTAATTACATCACAATGCTATGACGTCATAGTCATGTTGACGTCACAATGCTAAGACATCACTCCACTGAAGGTCTTAGAGTAGTGCAGTGTTCAGAAATACACATTTTTACGGAATCAAAATGAAAAATGATTTTGGATGATAAATAGAATCTCACCCTCGTGTCTTCTAATATAAAATATATCAACACTCGTTGAGCCTCGGATATTTGTAACTTTTATCAACTCGTGTTGATATATTTCATATCAGAAGACTCTTGGGTGAGATTCTCTATATATTCACGGTAGGTTGAACAATAATATTTAGAGAATAATCTTTAATAGGATAATACTAACCTGCATCAATATGAGTTTTGATTGAAATTCCAAGTTGATATCTCAAGTTTCCCTTGAACTGTAAAATACGGAGTTGATGCTTCAACATATTTGCACTATTCCAATTGAAGGTGGTCTAATTGAATAGTGTTTGAGAGGATATCCTATGTCAATTTATTTTATTAAACAAAACAAAACTCTGTTACAATGATATGTACGCTGGTTTTCCACAAAGCATTTAATCATTTACGATAGAAACGATGCCTCCCTCCTTATTGTTTTTCTGTTTAATGAACGTGGGCTATTATTTCTCTATTTTTAAATTTAGGGCCAATTTTTGAAATAATCATGTTTTAACTTATGTATATTTTTACAGGAAAAACCCTTAGAAATTCTCTTTCATACAGTCACCCTGATAAGATTAGAGAAACTTTACCTAATTTATATTCAACAATGTGCATAAGTCAGAGTGTTTTTATGTGTCATCTCATCTTGCTAATGATATTCTCATTCAGATATCAAGTTTATTAATGACATATGATCATCATAGATTTTCGCACAAAGAGAGAGGTTTTTCATCCTGTAAACATAAATGATGCAGAGGTTGACACAGTCACCGAGGACAATTAATTAGGCACCTTCATAGACAACAAGCTCAACTGGAACACCAACACTGATTTCCTGTACAAAAAGTACAAACAGAGGTTGTTCTTCATGCGTAAACTCAGATCATTCCACGTCGAGACGAAAAAAATGTTATCATACTACAGATGCTTCATATAAAGTGTCCTGGCATTCTCCATTCAAATCTGGTTCGGTTCCCTGTCACTGCAAAACAAGAACAAGCTGAACAAAGTCCTTAACATCAGCAGCAAGATTGCCGGGACACCAGTACCCAGGCTAGAGGACATACACATTGACAGAGTTCTCTCCCTTACCAGGAAAATGAAAGCAGATGCAACACGTGTCCTAAATATGAACTATATACTCCTATGATCAAGCCGCAGATATCAAGTGACAAAACTCCTGTTAGCATAGCTTTCTTAAACGACGTACCTGTTAAATTTGTTCAGGATTCTTAGTCTATTATCTTAATGTTTAAAAATCGTTTTAACTGGACCCACTTTGTTAACAAATTATCTTATGCAGAAATGTGTGGCAGATATTGGTTAGAGTATTTAGCCTGTTCATATAACTTAACTATGGTGTAGGGAGTGTCCAACTGTTTACAAACATGACGTCACAAAATGCGTCCGGTTTTTCAGTGGGAGGTAGGACCAATGGTGTACAGTAAGAAATACTTATCACTGAAACTGCATCAACATATCCTGTATTATTTCCACAATTTATATTCATATGCTCCGAACATGTTATTCGATTGTTTACAGTCATATCGGAGCAGTGACCATTTTAAAAATTGAAAGGCCAAAACAGCTAGGCCAAACTGATCGATTTTCAAAATCTGCGCACATACTCATTTAGATCGATATATACCAGCATATCAAACAAATTTGGATTTGAAACGTTATGCTTGGGAAAACTGAGATTGAAAGTTTTTTTTAAAATGAGGTACCGGTTGGTCATTATAATTTGTAAGTTTGGATTTTTTTGGATAGGTACATGTATCTCTACTCGAATACACCTGTTTCTCAAATGCCAAATGCTATGCCAAACTTGCGGGAGAGTATCAGACAACCTTTTAAGATACAGTTTAACCCATTAATATATTCAACGTCGTGAGAAATCAAAATGACAAAACCAAAATTTAAAACACTTTTGACATTGAGTAAAAAAGGGATAATCTATGACTTGGTATAGCTAAAAGTCACATTCACCAAGAAACATATTGCTACAAGTATTAGTACCTACTTTTAAAAAAGACTTCAATTCTTTGTAAGAAAACATTAAAACATTTAACATGTTTCAAAGCTTCCACAACCAGTCGAAATACATTACATAACTGAAGGGAATTGTTAAATCTTAATTAGAAGAGAAGCATTGCAAACACCAGTATTTGGTCATCGTTTAAAGAAAATAATTCTTATACAAAACATAACTGATTTTATTTCTAAAAAGTCGCATGCATAATCAAAGCATAAATTTAATTTTGGCTCAATTCCTTACTTTTTCTTAAATGTTCCCTTTCGTTTGTAATGATCGAAAAAAGTATTTGACCCTACGGTGCAAATGTGACGACTACAAAATGGTCAGTAAATTCTCAAGTCTGTTAGCACAATTGTAAATACTTATAGGATGTCAAAAACACAAAACAAATTACAAGTCCACTGTTTAAGTTATTCAACTTTCAAAAGGTGAAACAATTCTTTTGGTGCTCAGTTATATATGATAATAAATAAGTCATGTTTTAGTAATGAAACTGGCTTTTGTTGCAGTTCCTTTGACAAGAGTGACCCTGACAAGACCTACAGCTACTTCTATATTGTGTGTTGCTGTAAGCAGTCCTGCTGCCAACGTGACGCTCTACGAGGGTTCACCTCCCTCACAAAATATTGTCGTGAAAACTGAAACAAGGTTCACAAAAACTATGAATGGACTGGAGACACTATTGACAAGCACAGTGGAAGACTCCAAATCTTACTACTGCCGTGCAGACAATGGTGTTGGTGGAGGAATGGGTTCTAGAGCAAGTGTTCCAGGTAGAATTTTTCATTCTTCATTAGTGAGTTTTTGGTTTCAAAATGTCAGGTCTCTTGTTCAGAGTAATTGAGTCATAAAAGGAGCGAAATTTAGCTTATCAGGCCTGAATGAATTCAGAGTCTATCAGTCCTATCATTCCATACATTCTTAATGACTCTTGAAACCAATTTCCACGTTCACACAATAATCTATTGGCCGCTAAAGCTCAAACTTTTGTGGATTGGGATTCTAATTTAAGAATGAGGCCCCAATGACCAAGCTCTTAAGCATATGTTTATCTTCTTTTCTAGAAGCAAAAGACATAGAAAGCTGAAACGTTTTGAACAGACACCTTTGTTTTTGATTGTGATTGATAGAGTTGGAGATCCTTTGACCACTATAAAGGGCTTCAAAGGCTGTACCACCACATTTTTTTCCAGAACTTCTTGCTACTCAAAGCTTTTCTCTCCCTTCCCCACCCTCCTCTATACGAAAGCATGGACATGAAAGTCATTATCCCTTAAACGTTTTGAGAACATCTGTTGTGAGATACCTTGCAATACCTAAGGCTAAATGGTTAAATGGTTAATATATAATAAATTAAAACTGGCATTATAAATGCTTATCTTATTTGCAATATTGACTGCTATCGCCCTTGAGTAATTTCATAATTATTCATTAATAAAGAACTGATCAGACTTCGATAACGTTAAATATTATTTTCCTATCATGGGTTGTTACCGTGTTAAAGTTAAAGCTGAGTGAGTATCATTTGTGTAATTCTGGCAATTTAGCAATGTAGCGTTTGATGGACATGATATGTTTTACTGGTATTACACTTTTCAGTTACATACGTTTGTTTTATTATCTTTGCAGATACTTTACTGATTTGTTTTACTTCAAAATCATCACCATAACCATCACCATATCACACATGTAACTTTAAACTGCTTTTGTAACTTTTTTTCACTGTTATATTTTGTTTGTTCTCTTCTGTAAAATATTGTTTATGTCCACACATTTCAATACCATTTTAGTCTTTATAAACATTGAGATTGACACTATTAATGTTTTCTATTTCCGTTGACATACAAAATGGACTCCGCTTTGCTGACCATCAGTGATGAACTACTACAATGTCCAGCTGGAATATCAATCTGTGATGTGAGGTGTCAACCTTACATGCGGAGAGTCTATCTGTGATGTGGAGGGTTAACTTTAAATGTTGAGAGTCTATCTATAACGATGAGTGTCAACCGTGAATGTTAAACATCCAGTTACCTCACTTTAGAGATGATAAAGATATATACAAACATTTGTACAAATACTTGTTAATATAATATATAAGGCATTACTCACTTACATCTGTAATGATATATAATTTAAATAGTTCATGTCAAAGCATGGAACTGTGACCACAAAATGGTACATTATGTTTATCTTCAGTGTAATTCATCCCTTAGACAGTTTGGGATTTTGTTATGAAACTCATCATGAATCAGCGTCTATATCATCATGTTCTAGTATGGAATGAGTCGTTTATGTTCTTGATTTGAGAGTTTTTAAAATGTGTGTCTAAATTATTAACTAGGAATGGTGATTTACAGGTTATCCATAAACAAATTGCTGTTGAATAATTCATTGATATAAATCATTGTTGTTACAGGTACGCCAATTCAGTTTTTACCTTTCCGACAAGGTTAATTAGATAAGCATTGCACTCTAAGGCACGCCCTGTACTTTCAATCATCTTATAAAGTCATAAGTTACTGCATAAAGGACACAGTGATAATATATTCACTTTTAGTTTGAATAAATGTAGCACACAATATCCACACTGAATGCAAGCTAAACATGCTCTCTGCATGATAGTACTGTTGCCAAAGAGCTTGGTCATCTCAAAACAATCGATCCAGGAACCCAATTATACTGCTGGGTAAATAGGGGGACATTTTGGACAGTCTTTTGCTTACGAGATTACCAACGGTCTTCCTAAGGCTTTCCTTTAATTGGTCTGTCTTGGACACTCTTCAAGGTTTGATTCATTCAGTCTTGAATATGTTAATCAACTCAATCGGCAAGCTGCGCCAGATGTTGCTGAACTCCATTGACAGTGATCAACTAAGCTATCTTCATCACCACGTAATACAACGTCCACTTATAGGAAATAGCTGCAAATGTTTACCTCAACACACAAATGTTATGTTATATTCAAACTGCTATTCTTAAAACAATTCAAAGAGTAAAAACAACATATTTCACAAGTTGTTGTAGTAACCAGAACAGTGCGATGCAATATTGTTATGTATTTTTTTCACTGGCACATAATTATATACTTCATGACATATTCAAGCTAGAACAAGGCATGTATGTCTAAATCAACACAAATCTTTTGTTTAACTTAAATGAATGACATATTAACTCAATGAATAGCAACTTCCAATAGAATATCTAAACTTAGACTATGTTTGAAATTGTACATTTTTATGTAACCGTCTTTCACTCCAAATAACTTGTTCATTAGATATGGTATAATTGATTATTCAATGAAAAGAAATTTATGTTCCTGTAGCCAGTATTGAATCTAATAAAAGAAATCAAATCGTTATTTGCAAAGTTCTTGGATTCATGAAGTCACGATATACACAAACAGGCAAAATAAAGTTTGAATTAATTTTCAAAGTCTATAAAATGAAAATTAATGCAGGTATGAGAATTCAGAAAGTCAGAAGCGAGTGTGACCACCCTGAGCTTCAATCTTCCTGGCTGAAAAATTAAAGATAGAAGAAACGACTATAGGTCTCAGTACCTCATTAATGTATATCTTGCTAGTCAGAATCCCCCCGCAGAACGACCAGCGGTCAGCGGCGTTCATGTTTGGCCACAAATCTCTCCCAACACATGACCAAGTGCCGTCGCCGCTGTTGATGTTGCCGTTACGAATCGGATTCGGAGATGAATCTGTCTGATATAGCAATCTTCGATTGATCGAAGTTCTTACCCTGGATCACTTGGTCACATTGCACTTACGTAAGTCTTGGCATACTTTTGGTGTTCTTTATGTTGGTGAATGTCCCACTCTTTCAAGCAAGGATATTTATGCAACATTGCTGCACGTGCATCACAAATCATGGCTCAAAATATGTTTGTGAATGCAAAATTCCAGTGGTTGCATTCAATGTGATGTGTTCGTGTAGAGGAAACTATGCAGTAATATTACATTTCCTGTTTTGAATCAAATCCGTATCAGCCCTCTTAATCTTGTCATGCTGAAAAAATAAAAATAAAACCTTTCTTTTGACTCCATGCTCCAACCAGACTCAAAACAAGTCTACACTCTGAGATAGTAAAACATTAATTAGAAATCTGTTATGGTTGTCAGATTACTTTGATGCTCTGGTTCTCTTTTCAATTGAAAAAAAGAATACACATAAAAATGGAGATCTAAAAAGGCCACAAAGAGGAATAAAACTTATATATGTAAAAAATGCAAAATCGATCGGTTCATAAGGCTAAACTGGTGTAATCAGAGTAATTTCATGTTCATGTTTTAAGGTTAGTCTGTTAATGAAGAGGTTGTCTTTTGAAATTGCTATGTGTTGTCACGAGAAAGCAAAGACATGCATAAGAAGGTGATGTGTGCCTTCCAGTGTCTACTCTTTGCGACGGTCAGGAACAGTTTTCTACTCATTTCATTTTATCAACATAACACAAGCAGGATGTAGACTTATAATATAACTGAACTCACTGATGAAAAAGGGAGCAACGACTGAACCAAGTTATATCATTTTACACTTGGTTATAAGCTATCAAAGTGTACCTATCACATGGCTGCACATAGACTTATCAGGTGGCAAATGCAACAGTGGTATCATATAAATATATCACTCATTTGCTTAAAAGCAACGCTTCATTGACCTAAATTATGGCACACTTTTATTTCGTTAGTCGAACATTCATCTGTCCTGTCAGTCCTGAAAGACAAGCAATGAAACATCTTTAATTTCAAAGGTATAGTGGTGGGATGTGGCATGAAGCTTTGGTAAGAAACTCAACTATTTCTTACAAAACTAGTTGTAACCATGTTTCGAAAATATCTTCTCTCATATTCAGGTCTACCAAGGTAACGGATCAATAACCCCCAAATGGAACAAATAACCGCATAAATGGATTAGATAGCCTCAAAAACGGTACTAATAGCCTCGTAAACAGTGAAGAAAAACTCAAAACAGATTCAATAACCTCGCGTTGGCTCAGTGCGTTGCTACAATCTACCCATTAGTGATCTGTTAATTGTTACCCTAGTTCAAGTAGATTATCACATGTTTCACTGCAATGCATAGCCAAAATAGTTCTTTGGGCTTCCTCCCTACAATAATACTAGCAGAAATGACATAAGTGTTGTACTCATGAAAGTTGCATTAAAACACAAATCACCTCAATTCGCTTGTATGTTAAATATTCATATTCATAAAAAGTTTTAGGACAAATAAGCAAATGAATTTGAATATGATTCTCGATATAATTAGGGATCCTTTTATTTATTCCTTTCACTCAGCAGATATTTACATATCAACAAACGTCTAAAAAAATACTTTGTTGAGTCTGATAATTGAAATTCCCCTAAAATATTCTTAAAAGATTTCCTCTCAAATGTTTAACCGAAGAGAAATGTATTAGAACATATAGAAACTGAATTTTTAACAGATAGCTCTTTGAAAAAAAGGTTTCAGCGATTTGGAATTATATCTGATCCTTATGTATTCCGCCTTCTTTATACGTAGCAGTAACCAAAGTTTCCCACAGTGAAGGAAGACATTTTCAATATTAAGTATTTCGTGTGCTTACTGTACATTGCACCTTTTCCAAAAAAAGACACAGATTGTGCTGTAGAATAATATATATTAAATTATATAAATTCATATTGATATAAGCAGTTCAATGCTTAATCTAATGCCATTCATTTGCTGTATTTTTATTGACGTATTCGATGTAAATCACGTAACAATGGGTAAGATTAGAACTTGCACTGGTTCACTGTTTAAGTTTCAAATACCCCAAGATTTGTAGATCACTTTGTTCAGTACACATTCTGATAGCTTTGTCCGTTGATACATAGAAAATCCCTTCACAAACAAACTTCACAACAAATGGCTTGTTAAACAGGTTAATGCAAACAAAACACCTAGCTTTAAGTTGTGTTTAATCTTATAAACAGTTGAATATTCATTTCAAAGTAGATATAGAAATTTGAAAAGATTATTTTGAAGAAACGGTAAGACTAATGGGATTTGAGCAGAGCACACTATTCTATGTTAGAGTAGAGCAACAGAGCAAAACCCAATGCAAAACTTTTAAGATGTGTTCTTACCAAGGTGTATTTGTCATGTTTCTTATCTAATAATAACAATGTTCCACTTGTTTTCACTTACAGCCTGTGTCCCTAATCTTAGTAAAGGTGTTTGGTCTGTTTGGAGGGTTGCTTAGTACCCAGCACCTAAATAAAGTGTGATTTCATATTTATAAATGACTTTATATTTGTGATACCTGGTAACCTGAGCACTCCAGCGACAAATTTTAATTTGTGGTAGTGTTACAAACCATTTTTTGCGATCAGTATTAAAGGTATGTTTGCACAGACCAGTTATGTCATGACAATTTGCATTGATTCGACTGTTTAGCTTACCTCCACTCTGTTGATAAGTGAAACAGCATCAATTGAAACTTGATGTGAAAAGAATTTCGTACTTAAAAAGACGAGACAGAAAGGTAGGTTGGTTGGCAAAATATTTGTGTTTTTATTGATTTCAAGAAACGGTGGAATTCATATAGAACTTGCTTCGGGTAATTATTTACGCAAGTTTGACGATTAGGTGATACAATTGGTCGAATGATTGTGCAATTAACTATATCCCTGATCGTCCTTCACTTCCCTATCTCTATCTCTAATGACTTATACATAAATATGTTGCGTCTATGTATATATCCACCATCCCATCTTGGTATCCCGTCCCATCGTAAAATTTGACTCATCCAAACTTCGAATCCGTCAGGGTTATTAAATCATGCTGATAATATTCTTATTCATATATGAAGTTTGTCAATGAACTATAATTTAAATCATTTAGGTATATTCTGTTCGTACCTGCATAGAAAAGTTATACATTTATTTAATTGAATCAACATAGATACTGCATAAATAATAGTCTGTTTATACTCAATGAGCTTATCTGGCATCAATATTTGATGTTTTAACCATAAAGTGGTCCAATTGGTACCCATGCATGACTGATAGCAATAGTAATTTTAACTCGAATATCTTTTATTTTGATTTCAAACTCGGTCAATAATTATCTTATTTCTTTTAAACAAAACACATAATGTACACTTCGTATTGTTTCAATAAAAATGCGTGTTATCTAAAAACGAATGGTTTTGTTTCTCGATTGGTGTTTTCCCTCTGTTTACACCAATTCAGTTTTATGGTTGCTAAACACTTTTAAACATGGACAAAACAATGATATTTCAATACTTTATTTTTGTGATATATAACTTATTCCAAATATTTATCAAGTGTATATTGAAATTAGTTTCTGTATGCGAAGCATTTTATGCTAAATTGTTTGTACACAATGAGAGATAAATCCAAGCCAGTAGGTCAAATAAACGAATATAAAGTTGAATGTTATATGCAGGTAGGAAAAGAGTTATCTCACTTCTATTACTCTGAATTAAGGTTAAGGTAGGTTAAGTAAATGGTTTGTTCGACTCCCTTTTTTATTTTTTGATGAATGACAAGAGAGAAATGATAATTCACAGGGGATCTCATTCTCCATTAATTTTATTTTCAAACTAAACACTGATCTTAATTGAGGATTGTTTGCATTTGTTGTGCCTCTATCGATGTGTAAGAGCGACAACTTGTATAAAATCGCGTAGTAAACAATCCTCGTAATTACAATAGCAACTCTATTTACAAAGATTTTCTTAATTATTTAAACAAATCTTGAGTAATCATCGTGACTATTAGGTTAGTTTGCAGTTTGTATCATACATGGTTGAATCAATAGAAAAATAGAATAATAATAGAATTCCCTCCACCAGAACTGCACAACCTTGCTATGCATACAAAGAGGATATATATTTGATAGGAAGATTTTTCATTGCTTTCCTAATGATATTGTATATGTAATATTTTGTTGTTGTTGAATAGGCAAACGAGTAGAAGCTCACCCTCTTACCTGCTAAAATGGAAAACAACAAACAACTGCTTTGGTGCTGTATGGTGTGGTTTACCTATGTTTTAGTATGTAAGTATGCTTTTGTAAGTATGATTTGCAGTTTTAGTAAACAAAAAACGCTGAATATTCGTTTCATTGATTAACAACTGATCATAAAAGTAACTGTGAAACTTTGTGTTTTTCACCATGATTGTTCACCATGAAACATCGTTTAATATACAATGAAACATCGTTCCCTTCGTTCGTGGTTTCGCATACACTTCACTTTATATGCGTATCAAATAATTCTAGATACCCTGTTTGAGAGTTGTTTACTAATCAGTCATTAGTAATCATATTATACTTGTTATTCTAAAATAAAAAGTGTGCTCCAAAATGTGATAGGAGATACAGATTCTGTAATACACAAGATATATTACATTGTTTGGATGAAGTATAAGAGTTCTTATAAGAATGAAGTGCAATCATCAAGGCTACCAAGAGTTCAAGAGTTTGTAAAACTCTCATAGCGGATGACAATTGGCAACGTCCATCCTACCCAAATCAAGCATAAGGCAAAACGAATGGTGCTGTCAATTCAGGGGTGTATTTTCAAGGGACTAGATAAAGTAAAAAAAAACATGCAATGTATCCTGGGGCCAGTAAGGACAAAAATGATACATTTTCAAAAAGTTATATTTGATTTCAGAAAACAGATGTTTATCAAACAATCATTTACTGATTTTTTCAATCATTTTCAATAAATATATCCTTACAGTAAAATCATGAAAATTATCCGATTACGATCAGCGTCTTAATAAAGAAAAAAACTTCAACACTTTTTGTCAATATTTTGTATCACAACCTTAAGCCTCAATAAATGCCTGAACTCCTGGTTGTGCCGAGGAAATCAGATGAGAGATAACCAGTCTAGTATTCTTAATCATTACCAGATGACAAAAACTGTCCGGCAAAAGGCGCAGTTGAAACGATCACATCAGATTGAGTTTTATGCATCAACCATTTATCAATGTTTTGAACACAAAGTGATTAAGGATTGCAATATGATAGCAACTGAACTCCTATGATATATTGTGTAGCCTGAAAGAATTATAAATATTCTGACAATTCAGCTAAATTTAAGATTGAAGTTGTAATGAAATTATAAATATATCAAGCGGTGCAATTTTTTCAAGAGCGATTTTGGTTAAACAACAGTTATCCATTATCAATGAAAATACTTTCAGAAGAAATATAGATGAATAAATACGATATTGGATTTTTTAAAAACAAATGATAATTGATAATAATAGATAATTGAACTACATTTACTAATATCATAATGACATTTTCAGTTATAATTATCTAATAAGCCTTTGTTGGGCCCTCAGGTATAGGAAAATTATTAATGGCTTGTGATGGTTTTAGAGAGACTTAAGAGTCTGTTGTTTAGAATGATTTAAAATGAATATTTGAATAGAAAAATGTTTAACATTATTATCATCAGGCTAATGATCTCCAATATTTTATAATTTGTTAATATGTTGTGACAAAATTCCAAAAAGTATTTTCATTTCCTGCTGGTGAACAACAAGGTTGTGTTTTTATTGCTGATATCGCATGGCGTTGGGTTTCGGGCATCAGTGAGATAATTATCTTAGAAAGGTATTAAGACTGACAGACGGAGAGCTGAAAATCCTTTGAAAATCACCTGTGCCAGTGAGATGACTATCATCGCAACATTATTTATATCTTCTCCCTCTAGATGCAGCTGCGAGTATTGAGAGGGACAGATGGAAGGGGATGGTCAATCTTTATCAAATGATCAAGTGAACTAGTAAGTTTACTATCAAAATTACAGTTCATTTATGTTCTCTTTATAGATGCAGTTCCACGTATTGAGATGGACAGAAGGAAAGCTGTGGTCAATCTTCCTCTGACCATCACCTGTACTAGTGAAGTGACCATTACAACAACAGTGACTTTCTTCATTAAACCTGCTGTACTAAAGGGTGGATGTCTAGCATCAGGAACCTGTGGATCCTCATTCGCCAGATACAGTGTAACACAGAACAGAGCACAGAGAACTACATCTCTAACAATCAGTTCTGTCGATCCAATAGCAGACAATGGCACGTGGTTCTGTAGTCAGGAGGGGGAAGGGTACTTTGGACACCTGCCCATTACTCAGTTTGCAAGTGCGTGAAAATGTCAACTGATCTTACTTTTATACCTTTAATACATATAATACTTTTCATATAGTTATCAAAATAAGGTTAGTTTAGATATTTCGGAGCCATTTGGAATGTGGAACAAACACAACAACAAAATAGAAGCATCCGAAAATGAATGTTTGTTTAAAGAAAGAAAGAATCGATATTACAATTTTACTAAAATGGCATACGATTAAAATTCGTCTTTATCCGCATTAACACTTTTGCGAACATAGTGTGTTCTAATTCATTTAAATATTTAGAATAGTCCTCATTAGCATTTCAAGCGAACTATCAACATTAAGGATGTATACTTGATAAAATCAAGAGTTCTCGATGAAGATGGGATGAAAGTATTAACATGTAAAATTGACTAATTGTTATGAATGAACATTTGTTTTCGTTTATCGAGAAATGGTTGAAAGAACATCTCTTCATATCAGAAGCGCAGATATAACATAAAGGAGGTAACAAAAATCAAAGTAACCGAATTACATTTCTTTAACCTTGTCTCTAATTAAGATACTTAATAATCATTGAACACTATCTCGTAGAAGGTAAATCTTTTGGGAAGCTAAAGTGTATGAAAAGTAATGCAATTACAAAGAAAAACAAGTTCCCGTCCTCCTTTAATCTGCCTATCCAGCTGTGTTCAACTTGACCTATTATTTATTCTTTAATCAAACCTAATTATTTATTCTACAAAGCTCTTCTCAACTGGAGCAGTGTGAGATTCATCCCATCTGTGCTCTCCCTGCCCAGTTCGGTGACTCCCAAGCAAATAATGAAAATCAATGTTGCCACCCCGTGCATTGAGCCTCAAGCTTCCTTCAACTGGAGGTATCAACAGGTTCGTATGATATAAAGTCTTTAAAACTTATTCGCTGTTGTCATTCTGAAACTTAATAAAATAGTTACGTCTCCTGTGTACAGGGTGTGAGTGGTTTTCCTCCAAGCAGCACTCCCACCTCCCAGACATCTTGTTTGTTATCATTGCATGTTACTTCTCCTGTGTACAGAATATGAGTAGTTCTCCTCCAAGCAGCACCTCCACCTCCCAGGCATCTTGTTTGTTATCATTACATCTTACTTCTCCTGTGTACAGGGTGTAAGTGGTTCTCCTCTAAGCAACACCTCCACCTCCCAGACATCTTGTCCACCAGGCCAGTTCCAAACCATCAACACACTCAGTCTCTCTGGAAGCACCCCAAGTCTCTTCAACAGACAGATCTCCCTCACTGTCAATGTAGAACACGACTCGTTTGATCCACCTGCCTACACCAGGTCAGCGACCTGCTCAAGCATCCAATTTCCAGGTGAGATCTTTTGAATTATGTAATTTTCTCTGCCATGTTTTGATAAAAAAGAAAATCCTGTTTTATCTCTTTTCATGGTTTCCTATATTACTATAAGATCTCAGGGTTAATTCACACATTTATTGTAGTTTGTAGATTAGTTCAAAAGTAATGAAATTGTATTATGTTTTTTATGGTATTCACTTAAATATATAATTCAAAGAGTTACTCCCCTTGGAAGCAGTGCATTGTTTTCCCATTGCTGGATGTTGTGCTTGGTGCCGCGTGGTTATATACTGTAACGTTTAACAGGCCTTCCAAAGTTCCTCCTCTGAATAACTACAGACATGGTTATTGCACTCGAGAAATACTTTGTGTTGTCATTTTTCCATTTCAACAACACAAATAAATTCTCGAGTGCAATAACCATGTGTGTAGAATCAGAGAAATGGTAAAAAAATATTAATATATTTGTTACAATATACAATAGAAACAATGAATTGAGGAATGAAAAATGAAGGCAATTGATTTCAGTTCATTTGTCACTTTTCCTTCACACTTACAATGATATCTCTTTTATTTCATTTGAAGTTCCCGTTACCAGTGTGACAATGCAAGAAATAAGCTCTGATAATGAAAAGATTGGTCAAAGATTAGGAACAGAACTGACCTTGACCTGTGTGACCTCGGCCAGTTTTCCGACCTCGACAGTCATCTGGAGTGGTCTCCCTTCCGGAACAACACCTACAATCACGTCAACGTCTGGGCTTCTGAAGACGACCACAAGGTCTGTGACCTTCACACTCAGTAAAAGTGACGAGGGTCGCACTGTCCGGTGTACAGCAAGCAACATCGAAGGTCAAACATCACCTCAGTCTAACAGAGCAGTGCTGGAGGTTCAGTGTACGTAACATCAACAGGGAATCATATCTATTATTTATGTCAGCATAGGATTAGGACAGCAGAAGGAAGTGTATTACTTTAACTTATGTAAGTATAGCATTGGTGCAGAATGAATAATGTAATTATATCTTGTTTTCTCAAAGAACAACATAATCTAGGGAAGAACACTGAATGAGGTATCCTTGATTACCTAAGTCCAACAGGAACTTGTTGTCGGTTGAATTTATCATAACATTTTGGCAGAAGATGAAATCCGATTGAACATACATGTGATGGATTGCTGATCATCTGCCTACACAAGCCATTTCTTAGTACGCTTATTTAGAGATTATTAGTATCAACTACTTTTTAAATCACTTTTTATTCAGATAATCAGCTCAGATGCTGCATGCAAGAAAAAGACGTTTTAATGGTAATCGTTCTTAAGTTCATGAGAAAGAGGAATGGTTATCATTTTTTTGATAATGGTGTCAAAACGTAAGAATGATACAATAAAGAAGTTAGAAATCCATAAAAGTTTCTCCAGATCTGGGTTATTTTTTTTCTGAGCTATCTGTCTCGTTTTTGATAATTTGAGTAATCTATTGTTATGTATTAGAATTAGAGGCTATTTGTTAATGGAGTGATTTGCCCCTGATGTGATGTGTACACCTTGGCTAATTATTCATTCACGCTCCAGGCACCACCATGTCGACTTGTCTTTTAAACCGTCTTTATTTATTTAGAAAGTTGATATGAAGACCTAGAACCGACTGTAAGACACTTTCATCTATGATGGGTAATGATTTACTTCATCGATTTGAGACACACCATATGTAACTGCATATGCATATCAAAATGTATAACCAGAGTACAACTTAAATGTTAATTATAGCATTTATCTTAGAATATGTGATTAAAATATGCAACAAGCCACATGAAACATAATAATCTTAGTATAATTTGATATTACAGACGGTCCAGATGCTAATCAAGTTGGACTAACAAAGAACCCGGATGTTGTTGCTGTTGAAGGACGCAGACTGACTTTGACGTGTTCAACCTTGACCTCTGTGTCACCAGGTGTGACCTTCACCTTTACCTACAGTGACGGGTCACCAGCATCAGGAGGCGTTCCTGGGAGTGTTACAGGTTCGGCAGGAAACACATGGTCTCAGAGCCTGACATTCCAGCCAATCAGAGACAAGAGGACGGTCCAGTGCACCGTGAGAAATACAGCCACAGGAGTCCAGGAGTCTGATACCATTGTTCTGGAGGTTAAATGTAAGAGCTTTACTTGCCTCCTATATTGTGTTTCTAGCAAACCATTTATCCATGACTTTATTTTCTAATATCAACTTAATCTCTATATTTACCAAAACTGACCAGGGCAACAATCAGAACTAGCCTCAATCAAAACTTCACTTTTCCTATACCTGTAGAATATGATATCCATGTGCATGACTGCAGAATTTGAGCAGGGAACCGTTGACTTTATATCTCCCCCACTTGTTAAATGAGATAATCATGTTGTTTACTGCAATTGGTGACTAGGGAAATCAGGAGGACTGCCTCAACCCAAGATTTCACCTTTTAAATATATGTTTAAATAAGTGCTGGAGATTCAGTGTACACATAATGACAAAAATAACTGTCAATATCAATGTTCTTTACTGTAACCGAATATAAAGACTAATAATTAAGTATGTCACTTAGCGTGAAGTTTAGTTTCAATTACTTTTGTTTAGATATATGGTTATCAGTCTACCCATCACTTAATATTTTAGATTTCTTAGTACGACAATACCTTCATAGATCATTATAGGCCTTATGATTTGTTTTTCTATTTGTTCAAAGTGTTCAAGCAATCTTTTGAAGGTTAAAGTTTCAGATTACTTTTACTATGTTAAAGCTAGCCGAATGACAACATAGTTGGTTTGCGCTCAATGTAATTTGAATATATATTTTGAAAACATATTTCAATAGTTGATCATATCTATGGAATCATTATCATCAAGTTCTACAATTTGTATTTACTCATTAACTATACATTTAACTGGGTGTTCAAGTTCTGCCCTTTGAGTATTTGTTGTGAACATGATGTGATTCCTAACACAACGATTAACACAGATTATTCCATATTTCTAGTTGTTTTACAAGCAATCTTTTGATGCATTAATATGCCTTCAGCAAATGATAATGTTTTATTTGTATATAACTTTCCAGGTGCATGAGCTGCTTTCAACTTTTACAGCTATTTATTCTAGTTTTTCACTTCATCCCCATGACCATCAACTATTTCAACTGTTACTTTCCTTAGTACATATTATGAGAATTAGTTAATGTTTACACATTTCAATAAAATTTGAAGCTTTATGCTATGTATTACACATTACAAGTTTTGAACGTGTGTGAAATATTTATTTTGGAATGTCTTAAATTGATTTGCTCAAAATAAAACTAATTATCATTTCTTTGACAAAGTACCTCATCATAAAGGTAACTTCTCTTTTCTTGTGATGTCGATTTGAAAATGGAAATTTTATATTGATTTTACATTATCTTTTTGTAATAATTTCCCGAAATTTTCATTATGATTGTTTTCTTATTCCATTGAACTCAAATATGGACTTTGCTGACCACAAGTCAACCTCAAGTGATGGAGCACAACAATATCCAGCTAGAATGTGGAGTGTCAACCTTGCATTCAGTAACCCACTGTCCAGATGACGTCAGTAACCTTGACAACAATATTGGTCTAGTGTAGTGTGATATGACTATCAGTAACCTTGACTACAATCTTGGTCTAGGGTAGTGCAATATGACTATCGGTAACCTTGACAACAATAATGGTCTAGTATACTTCGAGATGACCATAAGTAATATTGACTGCAATCTTGGTCTAGTGTAGTGTGAGATGAAAATCAGTAACCATGTCAACAATCTTGTTGTAGTGTAAAGAACATACCTGGACATAGACAAAGCTCAGTGTCATCAAAATTCAAGCATATTGTCTTTTATAGGCTATTTGCTGCAGAGTATTCAGATAGTTATTTTTTTTCAAAATGACACTTGCACATAATGATCCACTTAAATGACATATAATTATCTACTTCATAACACATACGTATCTAGTTCATGACACATAATTGTCTACTTCATGACACATAATAATCTACTTCATGACACATAAGTATCTTCTTCATAACACATAATTATCTACTTCATGACACATAAGTATCTTCTTCATAACACATAAGTATCTTCTTCATAACACATAATTGTCTACTTCATGACACATAATTCTCTACTTCATGTCACATAATTCTCTACTTCATGACACATAATAATCTACTTCATGACACATAAGTATCTTCTTCATAACACATAATTATCTACTTCATGACACATAAGTATCTTCTTCATAACACATAAGTATCTTCTTCATAACACATAATTGTCTACTTCATGACACATAATTCTCTACTTCATGTCACATAATTATCTACTTCATGACACATAATGACCTACTTCATGACACATAATTATCTACTTCATGACACTTAATTGTCTACTTCATGTCACATAATTATCTACTTCATGACACATTCAAGATAGAACAAATCATTTTTGTCTAGCGAAACATTTATTCTTTGTTAAACTTAAACTAATGAATTATTAACTCAATGTAGTGCAAGTTCCAATAGATTATCTACATTAAGAGTGTATGTTTGAAATGTAAAACTTTGCGTAAGAGTCGGTCACTCCATATTACTTTTTTTATAAGAGATTATATAATCAGTTACTAATTGAAAATATAGTTGTGTTCCTGTAGACAAAATTGAATAGTATCGCTCTAAGCAAGTTTTAATGTTGTGTCAAATGCGAGTTGGCAAAACCAAATAGCAACTGTTTCAAACAGAACCTAATAAAGGGTATTTAATCTCTTTTATAAATTTGTTTGTGAAGCCTTTGAGTATGAAAGTTAAAATTAATGTACACGAATTGTATGGAATTGTGTGACGAACATTATTAAGGGACAACCTTTTATTATATTTTTGTACAGAACAGTAGATTTTACCCATGTAGGTGTTTTTAAATCACATCAAAAGTTCACAGATCCTTTTAATACGTGCTAATCAGTTTGTAAAGGTAAAGGATAAAAGATAAACGTTGAGGTTAATGTTCTAACAGTCATTCAATCAAAACGAGAAATAATGGAATTCTATATGCAAAGTACGACGTTCAAGGGAGAGAACTCGTGATACCATCAAATACTTTAGTCGTAAACCAGGAAGTTTAACACGATACACAAAAATAGTTAATAACTGGGTAGAGACACTTTGCTGTCGGTTTCAGGACGCTTGAGCTGGGATTATTGTAAACAGAAAAAATAGAGCATGTGATCTCACTTCCTTTTCTGTCTGTGTCTACTTTGTATAGCCATGTATATGTATGCCACTTGAGGAATCCGGGTTTGTTTATGTATCGTAGGCCTAGCTTAAGGTAACGCTACCCCGTATCTCACCTCAACAACATGACACAGCTGCTGTGGTGTTGGATTTGTTGGAATTTGCTACTTTTCATTAGAAAGTATGCTGTAGTTTTTTTTCTACTCAATGAACTGACTGTTATTGTAAATCGCAATGTTATTATTCACTGACTATCGTTAGCATTGCATTTATTTACAAACCGTTTTGCTCTACGCAAATATGTGAAGTTATACAACATTGATTTCTCTGAAGTTAAATCACAAAGTTGGGAGTCTTGGCTTGATTCGAAAAGATGTAAACAAGACTTCGTAATTTAGTCAAAAACACTTTGCCACTGCGTGCTTGGGAACTCTTCCTTGTAGACAGATCTCGTTGATTAGGCTTAACTCTTTGTAAAAAACAACAGTATTGCCAGTCTCCAATAACAAAGATTCACAATGGCGATTGATAAAACCAACAACAATAGAAATAAAGTTAATAATTTAAGTTGATAATGATTAGTTATAAAAGGTAATTTCAATAAATAAATCATGCTTATGGTGGCTTTGGAAGTTTGATGTTAGTGAGCGCAAATGTCTTTAAAATGAACAAACATAGTTAAGGAGATCTCAATAATAAAGATTCTTACTTTTTTGTCGATACTATATTCTATTGAATTTGATGCATAGTAGTACTGCATGTGTACATACATTATATTCTCTATCTAGATGCAGCTCCATGTATTGAGATGGACAGAAGGAAAGCTGTGGTCAATCTCCCTCTGACCATTACCTGTACTAGTGAGGTGACCATTACAACAACAGTGACTCTCTACATTAAACCTGCTGTATGAAAGGGTGGATGTGTAGCATCAGGAACCTGTGGATCTTCTATATCCAGATACAGTGTAACACAGAACAGGGCACAGAGAACCACAACTCTCACCATCAGCTCTGTGAACTCTACAGCAGACATTGGCACGTGGTTCTGTAGTTAGGTGGGGGAATGGGACTCCGGAGATCTGACAATAACTCTGTTTGCAAGTGAGATAACTTTGTTCTGAAAACATTAATTGACTTATTTGTTTTCACATGTACTTTTTGCATACATACACTTATTAAATTAATAACTGCAACTGTTCAAACTTTATGAACATAACCTGATATACTGAATTTGCTCACCTTACAGTACTTTTGATCATTAAAGTTGTTATTTGAATTACTAACTGATTTCAGTTTCAGAACAGTTTATAGTGTTGAGAGCTGAAATGTATTACTACGAAGAATGACAAAGTATTATATCTATGCATATCATTTAGTGGAATTATATGAGCATAAAATTGAGAAAATATAAACTTGAGTAAGGGTAATCCTATATAATTTGACCCCCCTGTACATTGAATTGTGGTTACACACAGATAAGACAAATGTAAATTTAGCAAATCATGGACGTGTGTCTGCGACTTGTCGTGTTGTGAGACCGTGTTGTAATCGTGTGAGCAACACTTTGGTTATAGGTTCGCTTGTCGTGTTGTGAGACGTAGAAGACGTGATTTAGATATGAGAGTGACATTTTGGTGTTTTGAGACGGTGTAGAAGACAGGATATGGATATTTTGGTTATAGGTTATTCAACAAAAAATGACAATGATATACACTGTGGTGCTTTACATCAAATCACAAATAATTCCCTGTAATGAAAATGGCAGTTTTTAAAGTAACTATTCTCATCTAGATACCAAATTGATATGTCTTCAATGGAAAACCTTTATTTTTCATGGTCGTAAATAATGCAAGATTCTGGCAAGCTTAACATTCATGTACAATGTTTAGACAAATTGTCCGACAGACAGACGCCAAATTAAGAAAAAACTGTGTGTTGTCACAGTAACCTCGAATTATATATCATTCGGAGAGTACAATTAAAAAAATGTATTCAATAAACATGTTATTTAAACAACAGTCATGACAACTGTTATCAATTATTTCATTTTATCGTAAATTTGAATTGTTTTGTGAAGATGTCTATGTTAAGAAGAAGAGATTAATTCAGTTTATATGACCTTAGTATAAGATATCAATTTATTGAAAGTTATAGTTGTTTTGATGAAGATGTGTAACTTTAATTGGCGGATAAGCCAGGTTTACGTTTCAAAGAACCCTTTGAATGTGATCGTTGACGATAACTAGGCAGGTTTTTTCCCCCAAAAAAGTCAAAAAGTTTTATTCAAGTCAATATAAAATTATTGCATCTAACAGTTCCAAAGCATTAGACATTGCTTTTATTTGAATATGATTTTATTTATATCCATAAGCCTGTCTAGAAAACTATGAAACGCCTTACGAACCATAATGAGACAATTTTGGGGGTTATGACTGCGGAAAAACAGATATTTTACCTCTTTAGAAAGAGAAGCATATCCTAATAAAAACATTTTAAAGAGCCATCCGTTTAGGGTTAAGAGAGAGACAATAATATGCAAATGAATGCAACGATTGAAATATTTAAAAACAAATCAACCTTTTCAACTAATTTCCATATTTCGTAACTAAGTCTACATGTTTTACAAACAGACGTGTCATTAAGAATTTACAATTATCAATGTCATTAAATGACATTAAACCTTCACAAATCTCACCACTCTTTGGTTTTAAGCTCCTCTCTCCGGTCTACATATTTGAAACATGACAATCATCTTCAACAAGGTAAATACAATGAATAAACGTTATTTGGATTAACAGTATATTTGTGTAATGTCCTGTTTGTACTCTCATATTGGCAACCCAAAATGTGAAGTAAACAAACGCGGATGGATATGTGAAAGAGTGGGTCATTTTCGCCCAACTTAACATTAGATCCACCTACCTATCTTTCCCTGTCGTAATCAATTTTCAAATGACGAAGTCGTAACTTGTTCTTGCTGTTCGAATTGTAACTACATTTCATATAAACGAGATAGTGGCTTGCTTTGCCACCCATCTCGTGCAACTGCACTGTTAGAAATATCTTTCTTTACTGGAATAACAAAAAAAACTAGCATGTTTTGAACAATTTTCAATGCAAGGATAAAATATATTCCCCATATAGCAGCTCCTTGGTCTATACCAATGCGTTTTAAAGTTTCACAAACGTCATAATTATCATACCACCGACAATTTGATCTTTATTGAGACCCAACTTGCTGAAGTCACTATTGACGTTTTCTTCCAAATGTTCCATCTTTTACAGATTTTACAGATTTCTACCATCTTGAGGCTGTTGTCTCGACAATAAAAACACCTATGAATTCCACCAAATATGTTCCTCTAAAATAAACGAGATTTTACTTTCTTGATTTATAGCCAACAAGGCAGGTATTCAGTACATTCGAGCATGATCTCCTACGTTATGAATGAGGTTTTTTTTCGTGCGTGCTTGAAGAATTTAAACATTTGAAAATAACTTTTATAATATTTACCTTATGTGATTGTATTGCTGTATTTATCTAATAACTCAGGTGTCTAATGGGCCTTTACACCGGTTTCCAAAATGTATGTACGTTTTTATGTTTTGTACATAATGATACTTTCATGTAAGAGAGATAGGATTTTATCCCGAATTGATCATGCTTTTTTCAGGCCTCTAAATGATGATACTTTTCTTATAATCTTTTACAATTCTTTAACCATGAGTGTGTAAAAGGTCAATCTGTACAATACTTTTAAATCTTATTTGTAATTTGAGTCCAAACAATACACATTACCTCATGACAAAACATGATAATCTATTTGATATGTTAAACTAACAGTTGACATAAAGTTATATGTTTTTTTGAATAAGGACATTGCTTCTTAGATCAAGAGTGACCACGGGCCTTTTTCAAATCTTCTGGCCAGTTATTAAAATAACGATGAAAGCCAGTACCAATAAATAGGCAATTAATACACTGGTAATCATCTTAATACCATCTACCCTTGTATCAAAGCAGACGAATAACCCGATATGTATCTTTTACACTAAAATGAATAAGTCTCAACGTGGTAAAAGGCTTTCTTCCTTCGGTTTTGTTTTCAGGACAAGATTCAGTGCCACTCAACTCCAACATTTTCTGGGTCTTTTTGCTGGACTAGACTGGATCCTAAACATTTTTGTTATCAGCTGTACTAGACTGGAACAATTTCTCTTAACCTTACATTTTCTATACCTAGGTATCTTAGACTGGAGCAGTGTGAGTTTCAACCCCTTCCTGTCCTCCCTGCCAAGCTCAGTGACACCCCCCCCCCCCAGCAAACAGTCACCGTCACCGTCACCACACCCTGTGCTGCTACACAAGCTTCTTTGAACTGGACATATCAACGGGTTAGTATAATATTGAATTCAGTGATATTTCATTTCATTCTCTATTGTTTGCATTTATGTTTTGTTTCCTCATATTTCTATATTCTCTCCTAAGCAGCACCTCCACACCCCAGACATCTTGTTTTTTACCATTACATGTTACCTCTCCTGTGTACAGGGTGTGAGTGTTTCTTCTCCAAGCATTACCTCCACCTCCCAGACATCTTGTTTGTTATCATTACTTCTTACTTTTCTTTTGAACAGGGTTTGAGTGTTTCTCCTCCAAGCAGCACCTCCACCTCAGAGACATCTTGTCCATCGGGCCATATTCGTCTTGGGCCACGTTTTTCTAGAAAAACAGTACTTTAATTTGGGGCATGATGCATCTTTGAATGTTTCTTTTATATCATCTTACATAATCTCTCCTTTGTACCAAATTATTATTAATTATTATTAATTATTTCATGTCAAGTATTACTTCTAATCATTAACTAGCTGCCACTTGTTATTATGTTGATTGCTGTGAATGTGAATGTGAATATCTTAGCAATTTTGTGTTGAATAAAATAATCGAGTAGTTTTCTATATCTGTTTCTGTTTAATTAGGAACATTTTCAACAGTTTTTTGTATTTGTTTATTATGTATTTTTTGGTTGATTTTTTAAATCATAGTTCATTGTGTCATGTCAGATTTCACTTCAAATTATTAAGCTAGTACTAAGTTGTCATGACATCGTTTCAGTCTGTTTATATCTCAAAACAGCAGATACAGCTCATTTTTCTATAATAATTTTATTTTAAAGTTTCACTTTAGAAATGCTAATAGCCATATAATTCTGGTGACAAGCACTTTGAAAATATGGTCATTGGAATAGTTTCTGCTTTAGGACAGGGTTGACTTCTTTTATTTTTTACCACTTATGAAAGTTTATGTAAGTGGAATATCTAGAATTCTTTTTGACAAGACACATTTTTTAAAAAAGACCTTAAGTCCACATCATTTGTATTCATTCCAACCACACCCCCACACATATCACTTCCAAACAAAAAGACATGTTACCATATCATAATTCCATGCTTATCAAAGCGTATCAACATGAGACTTATCACTTACTTTACAAAACCCTCCAAATGTATTAATTCATCCCTGTCAAGTATTATACAACACCCACCACATGTTTTACAACCACATCTTTGTCAATTATAATACAACACCCAACACATGTATTACAACCACATCCTCGTCATGTATTATACAACACCCACCACATGTATTGCAACCACATCCTCATCATGTATTATACAACACCCAACACATGTATTACAACCACACCCTTGTCAAGTTTTTTACTTCACCCACCACATGTATTATAACCACATCCTTGTCAAATATTATACAACACTCCAACATGTATTACAATCACATCCTTGTCAAGTATTATAAGATACCCACTTCTTGTATTACAACACCACTCCCCAATGAGGTATCACAATATCTCAATCCGCATGTATCAAACCATCAATATGCGTGACAAACACATACTACATAATTGTCACATTTATATACATTTTTATTTCATTTTTTACTTACCTTCATATGGATTTTATGCAAAATTCTAAGATGTCTAGAGGTAAGAACAATTAAGAAAAAAATACTTTATAGCCTATACTCTAGGCCCAGTGGCACTGTGACGTTGGTTCACATCAACCGTCTCTACCAGGTTCAATGTAATACCATCAACCTAATGATTCAGTTAATCATGGTGTACAGCCCCAACATCCTGCTTATATAAGAAATTAAAGCGCAATCTTGAACGTGTAAACAAATATTCGGATTGAGTTTGCCATCATGTTTCCAAAACAAACAATACCCATTATTTTTTGTGGTATGTTAGCCACGTTTCACGCCTTATATAGGATATTTGGCCAGCAATGCAAGTTTGCACAAATCGCAATAAATTACAAAAAGTTTTTATTTGTTTGTTTACATTAAGGAAAAAAATAAGAAGAAAATACAATTCAAACTTCATTTTAGTATCTTAGAAAAGGAAAAGTTCAGTTCATCAGCTGAAACATCCCAGAACTCTGCTCTTTTTTAAACTGTGGATATAGAAAAGACAATTCTCCCCATATCACCAATATGACAAACAGCTGAATGCATGATAATGACTACTTAGTGAAAAAACACAGATTTTAAAATTATTAAATCAAATAAGTCACATATTGCTAGGTATATATATATTTACCAAAGTCAAATAGCAGTTGCTGAGATGAGCCTGGAAGATAATTCGTAGACTTTTTTATTGAATTATGTGCAGCAGATTGATTAAAAAGAGAAATGTTGAGAACAGGAAGTTCAAACGGGTCTAGGTGTACACATCCAGGCCAGATATGGGTAATGAGGCTTCCAAAACTTCCCAATTAACAGACATACATGCAGTCAAAAAAGGTCAAGAATAACATGGAAAGAGCAGCACTTGCCAAACAGATATCTATAAATGAAACACTCTAGGCTAAGCTACCGGATATAATTATCATTCATAACATTACTATTGTATACAGTTTTGATGTCACGGATTTACCACGTATTTGAACTATGATTGTTATATAATTGTTAAATGACAAAGTACTGACATAAACGCGTAGAACCTGTCGCATCCTGCCGCCTCATACCTGGCTGTAGCGAGCTTAAACTCTTAGCGAAACTGAAAATCTTCATGCATATAAGAAAATGCATTCATGATACGCATTTACATACGTGACAATATTACCTTTTGTCAGGAAGTAACATTAATGGAATGTTGTTGTGAAAGATTAAACCAAAACCCATACACATAAAACTCAGTGTATCGAAAACGATTCAAACAGTTTGAAAATTCAAAACCGTTCCGGTTACCAGTGTGACCATGCAAGAAATAAGCTCTGAAAACGAAAAGGTTGGTCAAAGATTGGGAAGAGGACTGACCTTGACCTATGAGACCTCGGCCAGTTTTCCGACCTCGACAGTCAGCTGGAGTGGTCTCCCTTCTGGAACAACACCTACAAGCACGTCAACGTCTGGGCTTCTGAAGACGTCAACGAGCTATGTGACCTTCACCCTCAGTAAAAGTGACAAGGGTCGCACTGTTCGGTGTAAAGCAAGCAACATCGAAGGTCAAACATCACCTCAGTCTAACAGATCACTGCTGGAGGTTCAGTGTACGTATCTTATGTGAACTCTCATCAGGCTAAGCTTGTAAAACAAAAGTAAGTGTTAAAGATAATATATCCACATAGGGGGTGCGATTAGCGGAAATACTTCATAAGACAGTTAAGAATAAATATCAAGAACTATTTAGGTTCACATCCACCTGAAAATAGCAGAGAAAACGTGTTTTATAAACACTTCCGGAAAACAGACGGCAAACGTTTTATTAGCCAATCAGGTGCTGGTGGGGTTGTGACGACATAGACAGGACTCGTTAACGAGTGGCTGATCTGTGTCATTGTTTACACTATAGATTCCAGCGAACGTGAACGTATATATTTTCACTGTTTGTTCTTATATAAAGCCCCTAAGTTACCAAAGCTATTAATATCAATACATCGAAATAATCTGTTTGACATTAATTAACTTGTTATTTGTTTGGGTTGTTAATCTCCGATAATGCCGATCGAGTGAACCCAAACTGATATCTGCCGCCATTGTGACTGTTTTTTGTTTGAACATCTAGACAAATCGACTATCCCCCTGTGTAGTAGATTGACCATTGTATATGTAGAATATTTGTTACTACTTTGTGCCATTTTATAGTGTCAACTCAATATCGTAACTCTGTGTTTCTGCTTTGCATGACTGTAACAATGAGATTTCGCTTTTGATAGACTGCCTCTCGGCAACTTCCGGAACAGGATACGACGGTTCCGAACAGCTGTTCTGGGGCTTATTAACCAGTAGAAAATTTTAGTAATTGTACCTCTTGATTCGCGATTTGCAATCTTCATAAAAACTTAGACTTACGTACTAATGTATTTTTCATAGTAAGGATACAGATTATTGTTGTTTTGTGTGAGTTAATGGTCATTCTACCATAACTGTGCAAAATACTCAATTCTGATTGGCTGCTGTGAAAAATTAGCGGGTGTATAATCTGGTTATACAGTCTTCTGTTTACTTCGTCTAACGCGCAAGAATTCACTAGTTGCCTAGCAACAATAGTATCTTAGTACTTTTCCGACGGACATTTTTACAAAAGATAACATTATTGTGATTAACATTTCACAATTATATAAAATTCCAATTTAATAAGCGTATGCAACTTCGTAACGCGGTCAAACACGGCGAAACCCGACAGTTCATGAAGGCAGGCATTCAATAACAAGGAGCCGGCGTTAGGGCTAGGCTGGTGATGGTTTGAAACAGAGATAGAGAAAATATCACCCAAAATTCATCAAAATAAAAATTGCACTCACCTAATAACTTTATTCAAAACATCATTGTCTTAATACCGACTTAAACAATTAAAATATTGCAGAAATTATTCCGAACGCTGACGCTTGTCGAGAAAAACTAACGTGGACTGAATAGAGTGAGCTCCCTTGAAAGCATTTCGAAATTGTCGGTAATGTCCGAGGCTAACTTCAAGTAAAGTTATTTGAGATTCCAAAGTACGCCATCTTTGTATGAATGTCAGTCCGTGGAAATCGTGCACGGGCATCGATGACACTGCACAATCGAGCAAACGCGAAAGAATATAGTTCAAATTTAAATTGTTGTTATGGTAGAATGGAGATAAACATACTCTGTTTGGAAATCAGAGGCATATAACGGAATTATAATAGCTCTAAATTTTCCATTTAAAGCCTCACGCTACGTGTTCGACTTTAAATTAAATTTAGAGCTATTATAATTCCGTTATATGCCTCTGATTTCCAAACACAGTATGTTTATCTCCTAAGTGTTTGAGATAAAGAGTGTGGTACTAATCTAGAGTGACGTAGGCCAATATTGTCAATAATAATACAACATTTATTGTTGATTGTGATGTAAGTTAAAGCCTGCTTGGAAATGTAATGTAAATATGAATTTTTTTTTCAGTTTTAAGTATTTCAACCAAATTAAAATATTAACGCTGAAAAGCATATTATTTCAATTTCCTTCGGTACTTTAGTACCGGTATTTTACCAGAGAGAGGTTTTTAGTTACCTAACACTACTTTTTCACACCAGACAAAATAGTCATAAAGTTATTACCTAACAGTCTACATGAAATGCCGCACACCTAAACGTAATGACCTCAGCACCTGGTACATTTCTAAAAGGTAATACACAAGACACTGATTAGTTATCTAACTTTATCCTCACATATGATCAACAGCCTTTATTGAAACTTGATGAAGGTAATTAGGTTTGTCAATACACGTTACACATGGAAATATATAAACAAATCTGTATTACTAAATATATTATTTCATACTGCAATGTTTATCAATATCAAATAGTTTATAAATTATTAAAAAATTTAAATAATTATTTAGTTCAACTCGATTAATTTTTCAACCCTAAATGTAATCAAATACTAAAAATGTAAACAATTGTTGGGGTTTGAATTAATAATTTCTGCGACTAATCCTAAGAGACATAAATTTATACTTCAGATAAAAACTCAACATTCGTCTGCAAATTCATCAACTAAGGTCAACTCCCCAAAAGTTTCATGATTATTTATCCCACCTCCCAATGGATAGAATTTTGAATTAGCCTATCTCTCAAATTCCTTACCCTCTTTCGTTCCCTCTTCTCAAAGTATTCGTCCGTTTTCTCTTCCGATATTGTTGATTGTCATATCTCGCTGGACAGACGGGTACCGGCCTATTTTCATCTTTATCTGTTTATTAACTGTTGGTACGGCATTTTGGATGAGGTCCAAAGTTTGTTTTGAAATCGAAGGAAAGATCATAACAGTCATCTATGAAATGATCGGAGCAGATGACAGACCTGTCATTGGGACTCCACTTCGCTCTTTTCTGACTAACAAACTTTGTCCAATTCGCGAATTGGACAGGATCCTTCGGAAACTGATGCAGTTGAATGTCTCCTGATTTCTTATTAGTACAGTTTTTTTATTATTTTTTTTATTTTTTTATCACTTTATTTCTTTTTTATGGGCACCATACGAATGCAGTATTACAGTACATGTAACATACACAATAGATATACTGAGTACAGCGATATAGTTGTCAAATCGATAAGACATTTTCAGATTTAGGCATACAACATTCATTCAATATTGCATATAAGTGGCAAAAATATCCCAAAACATTATGTAAAAAGGTTGTGGCATGAGGACCAGAAGGATATGAATTTCTCGTATCTACAGTCAGTGTAGAGACGCTGCATGCTAATGGTGTAAGTTTCTTTTAAAATTGATTTAAGGCCATTAATATGAGGCTTTTTATTATGGCATTTGCAGGTATAAATATAGTGTTTAGTAACAATAAATATCAAGTTGAGTACATCATTTCTCTTTTCCTTGTAGCCAAATATGATATGAGTTATATTCGGTTCTAAGGTAATTCCGGTTTTTAATTCAATCCACGCAAGCAGGTGATGCCACAAACTTTTTACATGTACACAGTCAACTAACAGATGTTTGATAGTTTCATTTTCATTATTGCAGAATGTACATAGAGGAGAAGTTTGCAACTTGTAAAGGAAAGCACATCTGTTTGTTGTCAAAATTCTATGAATGATTTGATATTGAAACCATCTTAATTTGCAACTCACAGTACTTCGAAATGGAATAAAATTATAAATTGTCCAAAGTTCCTTACCTATAATCATTCCAATATCAGTTTCCCATTTTCTTTCGCTTTTTATTTGGTTATCTAAAGCCTCTTGTTTTTTTAATTCCGTGTAAAATTCTTTACACCCTTTAGTTGCCTTGAGTAATATTTTTATATTGTTAGGAATGAAAGGCATTTCTAACTGTTTATGAATCAATAATGATCCGTTTTTTATATATTCTTTGATGCAGTTAATCAGTCCCGTATATTCTAAAAAGTTTGTTTTTACTTTGTATATGTCACAGAAATCTGGGAAATTAAGAAATGAACCATCTTTACTCAAAAGGTCACCGAATCAAAAGCTTTCTCAAAGTCTATTAATATAAGAATACCAGTTATGTTCATAATATCAGTATAATCCATTATATCATGTACCAGTCGTGTACATTCTCCTATATATCTGCCTTTCATAAAACCTTTTTGATATTCACTGATAATTTCAGGTAGTACCTTTTTAATACGAGCAGCTATTGTTGCAGAGGCAATCTTGTACGATGTATTTAATAAAGATATTGGTCTGTAATTTTTAATGTATTCCTTAGATTTACCCGTCTTTGGTATACAAGTTATTAACCCTTGTTTCTGACTAACTGACATTTCCCCTTTCTGAAAAGCAGAATTTAGTGAGTCTATCAAAAATGAATGTATGTCTCTCCAGAAAAAATTATAAAATTCAGTTGTGAAACCAGACGGACCTGGGCTCTTTTCATTTTTCATGTTTTTTAAAGCATTGAGAACTTCATGATAGTTAAGATCTCCTTCAAGACTTTGAGAATTTTCATTAGTTAATTTTGGAATGTCATTGTTGGCGAAAAGTAGTTCAAGATTTTGATCCTCAACTGATTTACTTGTGTAAAGAGTTTCGTAATATGATTTCACATGTTTAATTATTTCGTTTGTATCGGTTATTGTATTGTCGCCCTTTTCTAGCTTAGTAATAGCTTTGTCTAAGAAATTTTGTTTCTCTAAGGAAAGAAAGTATTTGGTTGGTTTTTCATTTTTTTCGATATAAGTTGCTTTTGATCTTAGTATAATACCGTCTGTTTTTACTTTGTTCAATTCGAGTAATCTTTGTTTGAAGTCGTCTATTTGGGTAATGACATTTTCCTTCTCAGTATCCAAACAGTTGTCTAAATCTTCTTCTAGCTTATCTAACGTTTCAGTAATCTTTTTTTCCTCTTTTATTCTTTCTTTTTTCCTTGTCGAAGAGTATTTTATTGTAAAGCCCCTAATGAGCATCTATAAGAAGTTGTTTTCCCCCCTCAATATTAAGAGTATGGTATTGTTCGACAGTTTCCTCGATAATTTGTTTTGTCTCTGCTACGTAGCTTATATCCTGGAGTAAACTATTGTTGAATTTCCAGAAACCCCGGCCCCTTTCTAGTGCAGTAAATTCTATTTCAAGTGTTATTATTGAATGGTCAGACCTATAACCTGCATTTATGTTGGTGGAAGTGACAGATTTCTCGAGATTTCGACTTGTTAAGAAAAAAATCTAAAGGTGCTTGTTTTAAAGGTTTTGATTTTCTCCAGGTATATCGTTTAAGATCAAGATGTGATTCTCTCCAAGGATTATATAAATTAAGTTCATCCATCATATCATGAACTGCTTGCTTTGAATTTGGATTGTTTATATGCTTATAACTGAAAGTGTCTTTTTGTTGATCTTGCACTAAGTTGAAGTCTCCCCAAATTATATTTGTTTCTGTTTCCAGACGTATTACCATCTTCTTAATATTTTCATAGAATTCAGGTGTATCTGTATTAGGACCATATATGCAGGATAGACTTAGTATTTCATTATCTATTTTCATCTTAAGTATCAAATAATTTCCATTTTCAGTATCATTAATTTCTTCCAGTATATCAAATTCGAATGTATCCTTGAACAATATTGCTACTCCTCTTGACTGACTAGTGAATGAGCTGAACCTAGTTTCAGATGAATCCCATTCCAGTTTTATTTGTTGTTCAAGGTCTTTAGTAAAATGAGTATCTTGAATACAGTAAATATCACCCTTTTTCTTTTTCATATTTTCAAATACATCGATTCTTTTCTTAAGGTTGTTTAGTCCCTGACAATTTGATGACAGTATTCTAAGTTTTCCTGTCATGTTGTATTTAAACTGCCTAACAGAAGATCAATGATTGCAGTTGGCGTGGTGCCCGATTTCATAAAGCATATAGGTGGCATGACATGAAGTAAAAGAGCTAAAGTGATTCTATATAACAAAAACATGAAAAGGAATATAAAAAAGACAAAAGAGACGACCCCCGTCGTAACGAATCAACTAAACAAGTTACGCTTCACCCCAAATTCACCTCAACCCCCCTAACAAAACATGTAATGGTACAATAGTGGAATCACATTCCTAGCTGAACGTTTGAACAGTATTGTACAGAAGAATGTAGTTACCAGATAACTTTCAAAGTCTCAATTTATATTCAAATGAATATAGTGGATAAATTTTCAACGAAGAGCATACTCACAGTTAGTCTTTATGTAGCATGAAGTTTCATGATTATTTATCCCACCTCCCAATGGATAGAATTTTGAATTAGCCTATCTTTCAAATTCCTTACCCTCTTTCCTCTTCTCAAAGTATTCCGTCCGTTTTCTCTTCCGATATTGTTGATTGTCATATCTCGCTGGACAGACGGGTACCAGCCTATTTTCATCTTTATCTGTTTATTAACTGTTGGTACGGCATTTTTGACGAGGTCCAAAGTTTGTTTTGAAATCGTAGGAAAGATCATAACAGTCCTCTATGAAATGATCGGAGCAGATGACAGACCTGTCATTGGGACTCCACTTCGCTCTTTTCTGACTAACAAACTTTGTCCAATTCGCGAATTGGACAGGATCCTTCGGAAACTGATGCAGTTGAATGTCTCCTGATTTCTTATTAGTACAGTTGGCAGCAACGCATGAAGAAGGCATGTCTCATTCTCAATGAAAACGTAGACGAATGCGACCCATATCTGCATTGATATATACTTGTTTACAAACAAAGGCGGAGCGAGTCCTGTATATTACGTCACATCAGCCGAAGGAGAGCTCAGGCCACTCTAGGGACTTTTTTAATTGGGCTTTCGAGGTTGCCAATTTCTACGCACTTTGAACCGTTATATCTTTTTAATTAAAGGACGCATCGAAACTCTGTTTGGTGTTTTATTTACTTGAATGTATTGTCTTTATGAAAATGGGGATTGAAGTCGGATACAAAACTGGGATATAATATCTTTAAGGGGCCAAACAAACCTAGTAATTCTTGGCAAGTGTGAGTTAAAAACAAAAAAAGTTATCAGATTGGTTAATTAAAATTTTCTGAGTGTTTACTGTCCATAAAAGACAGCAATGAGATAATGAAAACCTGCATCACGACAAATCTAGAGAAAACAAGTATGAACAGCTAAGGTAAGTGGTAAGTGCTTGTTAAGTGTGAAACAGAAAATTGACAGTTGTCCTTAACGTTTACTGTACATAACAACACTGTTAGAATATAAATCAGGTAAAAAAGCACTTGCAGTTTTCAGTAGTGCAGGGGCGTGATAGCGCAGTGGTTAGCGCGTTCGGCTTCGGAACAAGAGGTCCGTGGTTCGAATCTCGCCAGGGGCTCGGCAACTTTGTCTGCAGTAGAGAACTGTTCTACACACAGTCAGGTTTGGGTGCAATGCTGCAAGAAATTTAAGCGCAGTAACAGCCATGGTTCGCTTGTCTCAGCCGATGCTCGCAGGTGTTACCGCAATGCATAGCCACTATGTCATGTGCTTAATCTCGACCTAAAATGGTACTTTTTAACCTATTAGAATCAACAACGACATGAATATTTAACGTAGGTGTAAGTGTTTCTCTTATCACCTTTGTTGGTCAGTCCATGTAAAGTACTCATCTTTCAAAGCTGAAATTAATAATTGGTACTCTGCTAAAATTAAAAGTACTCTGAGGCTTGAATTAATCATTGTATACTTTGCAAAATTGACAAATTTGTGAAATCATTTCGGTCTGTTCATTGAACTATTTTAAACACTATTTGTAGTTAAAGTAATGGTTTTGACTCCTTTAATGTGAGGAATTTGGGAAGTCACGTGAAATCATTGACTTTGTAACCCGGAAAATTTGAAAACTATGAATGCACGTGCAAACACAAAATCACGAGGTCAATCAATGCATGTTTGCATGAACTGAGTATGCACATTCAAGCACATTTGGAAAAACAAACTTAAAGTTGGCAATGCCACGTTTTACAAATGAAGAATGTGAACGCGCTATGGGGAGGCTCAAGGCTGGTCGGTCCATGGTCACTGTGGAAGGAGCCTTTAACTATTCACGACAAACATTTTCAAAACTTAGGATGAGAGTGCATCAAAAGGGAACAGTTGCAGACCAAGAGCGTAATGTGTGATATGTTAACGTCATTGCAACCGCTTTGTTACTGCAACTTCCGCAAGTAGGGAGATGTTTGTTGAACGGATAACCACAGAAACTGTCAGAAATCGCTTGCGTGCCACTGGACTTTGCGCACGGGGACTCTATAAAGGACCTCTCCTTACACCTCTTCCTCCCCATAACCGTCTTGGTGGGCCACAAGACACATAAGGTTCACTCAACGACAGTGGAAATCGATTATTTAAGTGACGAATCTCGAGATTTGCCGACGGCAGAGTCCGTGTGTACAAGGTGAACGCCACACTCACGTTTCCACAGACGTTGTAAGATCTTCAACGTCACCTTGTTGAGTGATGTTGACGTCTTCCTCAGGCAGTGTTCACTAACGTCCTAAGATCTAGAAGGAGACGTGTTGCTGTACGAGATGCTAGAGGTGGACACAATCGTTTCTGAACACCTCAGATCGATTCTATTTATTCTGTGAAATTCATTTGGGAGGGTATTCAGACGTCATTAACATTATACCGAGAAACGTTATTATGTGTTTCAGTCTTCTGATCATACCCAATTGATCTTTGACCAACATACGATTTCAAAGAAATATTAGAATTCTTGTGCCAGAAAAAATTAGTTTCAAGTTTTAATTTTTGCTCAGTTTATTTTCATTGTAACAATTTGTCCTTTTCTGTTATGAGCAGCTGAAATATGGGGTAGTTACCATTTCGACCAAATAGAGAGTGAATGTATTGATGTATGAACAGTTTCCTACGGTAAGTTATTATTCACAACAGGTTTTAATCGTCTATGACCAAAATCTTCAGTTTCATTTTTGCAAAAGCTAAAGGCATCTTAAAAAAACCCTTGCATTCTTAACATGTTTCTCAACCAAATATGACTATCATTTAGCTTTTACAACATACATTTACATCCAGTATTATTCAACATGTGTTTTCGTTAGTTCAGCACAGTTTCAATGTTGATCACATGAGTTATGAGTCAAAAAGGAAAGATTTCTGAATATAAAAAGAGAAGATAGATTATGTAAATCTTGTTATAACAACGTTTGAGATAAATATAATTTATTGCGTGCAATAACGTAGAAAAGTCATCAAATTTGTTATGTCAATCAATAGATAAGGTCTCATCTTTATACAATTTTAATTATGATCTCGTAAAACAGAATGTCACCTGTTACCGAGTCAATGACTCTATTTTTAACAATTTACATATACTCTTGAGTATGGAATAAAGATTGATTGACATCATTAAAGCTCATATCTAAGCTATTGTGGTGTTCAGGTTTCTTACAGGCTGTGAGTTATCTGATTACTTTTAGAAACAACCTGAAAAAGATAACAACATCACATAAGTACTTAGGTGTAATTTTCACTAGCATCTATCCAAGAACAACAAAGAGCTAATCAAAGCTAGCGTGTTAAAAATGCCCACAGACTGTGAGTTATTGACAATATTGTTATCAACATGTCTAATAATGCTTTATTCAGACGCACCTGTGATCTCGTCCTCCTTTCCCATCAATGTGGATGTGACAGAAATTCGAGTTTGAACATTGACTGTTGACTTGTTTAACATTTTTATTTTATTTTGATCTATAGCGTCTCCCTTTCCCCCTACCAACGTCCATGCTACATCTGTTGGTCCTACGTCATTGTTTGTAAAGTGGACTTCCAATGAGAATGGTGGAGCTACTCAGATTTTTCAACTAGAGTTTCAATCTTATACCAACAACTGGATAAACACTCTGAAGAATGAAATACCTGATCCAGGAAAGGACTCCACAGTATCAACAGAAGTGACTGGACTCCAGCCCTCAACACGTTATGTCTCCACACTCTTTTCCACCAATGTGTATGGGAGTAGCCAGAAGGTTGTACTTAATGTCACCACAGCTGAAGCACGTAACACAGAAGTAGACTGTTTCAGTAAGTAAATTCAGTTAAATAAACCTTTTACAAAAATCCTTTCTTTTGATCGAAGAATCATTGTTTATTTTAATCTCTAGTCGATTTCCTTAAGACTTTGAATAACCTTCAAAAAAGAATATAAAATCATAAAGACATTTTTCTAGTTAATATGTGATTATCCTATTGTGCAAGACGTGTATCTTAGATATTATGGTTTTTAGTTTATGTTTTAAGTTTCTCAATGGCCACCTATCACTTTCGATGTAAAATTAGTTTGTCAGAGACACTACTTTCTCACTGTTCTATCTCGATTAAGGAATTTGGAAATAACCTAAAACATGTCTGATTGGCTATGTGATACCGGCGTCATATGTTTGACAGAAACCCATCTAAAGTATGTACAGCTTTTTAAAAAAACTCTTTTTTATAAATAATATCAATCAGGTTCCCTTTCTGGTAAGTCACTTGATTCTAAAACACATAAATTCATGATTTTGTCTTCCTAGTGATTGTTAATAAAATTAAAATATTGATAACATTCTGAAACAAATTTCTCTATGTCATTTCAAGTTTGTATTTTCACGGTCCATGCTGAAAATATGAACCATGAATATGTTTAAGTTGAACGACAGAATAGAATATCACCAAAACTTAATTGCTTGTACCCAGCAACATCATGTCAAAGGCATACTGCAAACATACTTATAATAATTTTCCCCTTATTTCTCAAAATTATCATTTAGAATTTGGACCGAGACACGCCCAGTTAAGTTGTGCAGTCCATTATAATATTTATAAGCTGTGATTAGTCTTACTAATTTTGAATTATTATTTTAGAGTTTGGATCGAGAAAATAAGATAAGGCGTGCAGTCCATATATTATGAATTATTTCATGTCGGATTGTTTGATAATACAAGATGAAAATTTCGAAGTAGCTGTGATGAGTCTTACCACTTTTGATTTAACTGTGAATTGCATAATTTAGAAAGAACTTGCACAGTCTTACCAAAAAGAAAATCACACATACTTTGAACATGGCTATCAGAATCAAGAAATATCTAAAATTTCTTTTGGAATCATTTAACATTGGATTGATTAAGAAAAACAAGTTCAAATGGATAATTAACTATTTCCTTGCACGTTTTGTTGAAGTTACTAAAACCGTTATAAAGATTTCTAAGATGCCTAGCGGTTAGAACAATCGAAAAAAAGTACTTTATCAGACAATAAAGATATAGTTTTTTCATGACGTAACAATTGAATGACGTTATATCCGCTCTTCCTCGCTGACCCCTCGTGATCACGCGTCCATGGTAACCTTTCATCTCGGTTCTTTCGATCAACATGGCTTGTCCCTATCAATGTCTATCGTATTGGCGCTTTTGCCGATAATGTTTCTTTTAATGTTGACTAGTTTCGAATCATTTAGTTCTATCTACCGAAAATAAGAATGGAAAGCAAATGCTTGTCGACTGTCGAGTGACCGCGTTGTTTTGCGTCAGGTCACGGCGCCCCGTGGGACTGTGACGTTGGTTCACGTCAACCGTCTCTACCAGGTTTCAATGTGACACGGTCAACCTAATGATTATATAATTCTGGGTGTACAGCCCGAACAGTCTGCTTATATAAGAGATTAAAGCATCACCTTCAACGTTTATGACAGCAGCAAAAAAATAGATATCAGGATTGAGTCCGCCATCACGCTTCCAAAACAAACATTACCCATAATTCTTTGTGGAATGTTGACCACGTCATAAGCCTTATATGGGCAATGTGGCCAGCACTGAATAATCGCATGACAAGAGTTTGTAAAAGTAAAGGTTTTTTTAAAAACCAAGAGGTGTTAATTTGTTTGTTCAAAATTGAATAAATGAAAAAGTTAAAGTGTAAAACTGCAATAATCAGAGTTTTAACCAACTAAATGTCGTTTTAAACAAGGGGTTGGGTTCTATACTTGGAATAGCCAACAGTTAGCCCTGTTCATGGATTATTAATGTGAGCGATGTAAACATTATATTTTATTTCGAAATCAATAAAATCAGAGAGGTCCCTGTAAAGATCATTTTAGCATCTTAGAAAAGAAATAAAGTTCGCTCTACCGTCCTCGTGCTTTAACTATAATAGTTCAGGGCAAAACTATACTTATTACAAAACACATTGGGGTAGAGCGAACTTTATTTCTTAAATAACGAATACTTAGATAATAGTATAGTAGTATAAGAATCTTCACTAAAATATCACACTACGCACCATAAAAAATTTGTCTATCCATAAAAATTATTCAAACCTATAACAGTAAAAAGAGGTTCTCTCTATTTTGTTGTATAATCTTGTAGATTTATTTATAAGGATACTAACGGTTGTAGGACTTATACCCCATCTTTTTCTTGTGAATTAATTATTTTTAAAACAAAAAGGTAAAAACCATTTATTAAGCCATATTACTCTAGCAATTTATTTTCACTCAAGTTTTCAGCAAAATCTCACGAGGCCTCAAATCTAACCTGATAAAAAAGTTTAACTTGTTCAGTTTATTTTAGTTTGTCAATATGAAATATGACATAACTGATGAAACAACCTTCATTCTCCAGGCTGTTGGCTAATTACAAATATTTGTTTCAGCCGCAAGCACCTGCTCACCTGTGGGACTAATTACATCTGTTGTTATAAACGTCTTTCTCCTGGCTGTTCTGGTTCTGTTTCTGGTTCTGGTTTTACTGTACAGAAGAAAGAAATCACGTATGTGAATTGAAGTCAATTTTTACTTAACATTTGTTTGTATATAGTACACACAGCATAAACTTTAAAAGCTTGTGTCTAAAAGATGGTGTATAACATGCGGACAACTTATTTTATCATCAATATACCACTATTTGATTTGCCATCATAAACTAATATTGAGATATTTGTTGCTGTGTATGTATGCACACTGCTGCCTGGTCATTAATACATTAATACATTATTTTTCTATTCCTGACTTGTTATCAATGCTTATTTGGAACTAGTAACAAACCTATGTTCCTGTAACGTATGTTAGGGTTTGTATATTATATACACAGCAAAAAAGCCAAAAGTTTTAACCAAACCACTGGTGTCTTAAATGCCGAGATGTTTTCTGTTAAGTAACACCTAATTTTATCACCATTGTACCACTAGTTGATTTGCCATCATGAAGATCAAAATTTGATTTCAACATTTTTATTTTACATTATTATTTTATTCTTGAACTTTTACCAATGATAAGCTAGAACTAGTAGCCAACATATGTTCTTGTAAAATATTTACCTCATATACAATTACTGTATGTCGGGCAAGTCGTTAATTATTATTTCATTGTATGTTTTTTGATTTCAGGATATCGTAAAAGGTAAGATATATAGATATAGTTTGTCGTTTTATCATGGTTTGGTTGCAGTAGATTATTTCACCCTGAAAAATATTCTCTTTAACTTCTTTCAGAATAGACAATTAAAGAATTACTTTAGTATATATTTAAATATTTGTATAAGTTGACCTGTTACCAACTGTTTAATGAGAATATCTTCCTCAAGAAGGCAGAAGGAAAATCAAAAAGATTGACACAACCTCAGTGGTAGCGAAAACTGTTTACAACAACTTAGAATTCTCCTATTGAAGATAATAGTGTACGTGTTTTAAACAGAGACGCAATAGACACAGACCATACATCTAGAGGAGTGGTCCCAACACCTACTGCCAATCCTTACAGTGAACTGGATTATTCCAGCTCAGACAAACAGACGTACAGCGAACTTAAGGCTGCAGGTAATCGAATGGAAGTGAGAATATAAACATCAAACAATACATTCTCTACCAAGGGGTTAAAGTAGATCATTTCAAACATAAGCCTGTTCATCAAAAGCCGCATCTACTCTTCTTACTCTAGGTGTAAACCTCAGTAAAAACTTAAAACTTCTCACCATGACCTATGATTCAGCCAAACTAATACTTTTATCGCAATGTTTGCGTTTAAATTTGAGCCAACTAAAGAGTTCGGGTTAGGGTAACCCTCTCATACTGCAGTTGGCTTACGCTCTTACATTAAGTGGCGACTTTTACGATTCTGTTTAGTTTATTGCAGTAAATAATACATCCCTTGAAATGATATTCGCAATTCATTAAATATTTGCAATACACTTTATGATTCAGTTTTGAAAGATCGGTTTGATATTGGAATGGATGGGCGCCCCTTATGAAATGGCTGACTCGCCTTTCAAGCGCTGTCATTGGTTGACTATTTATAGAAAGTTTGTAGATCATAGGTCACGGAAGTTTCTACTTGGGTTTACACCCTGGGTGAGAAGAGTTGAGCGTCAGCTTTACGTCTTACCCTGAGACAGGATGCATAAGCCGAGATCGTCAAGGAACAAATGGAGCAATCATTGAATGCAATAATTCATTTATCAACTGTTATAGTCATGTGTCAAAATGTCATGATTTGGGGCTAAAGAAAATCACTTTTGATGTTATTGATTTGTATCCTGAGATCAATTTGAAATGCATGTAGACTGTAACAAAATGCTTTTCCAAAAAATGAGAAAAAGCCGGGCAGTGATAAGAAAACATGTTCATCTAAGATAAATTGATTATCCTTGTTATTCTCTGAACACTTTGGTTACGCTTTTAATTTTTTTGAGTTGTTTATTTCCTTTGTGATTTTTTTCAGAGTACGAAGAAGCAAGAAATTCATCATAACTGCATTAACACCGAAATGAGGAGACTGGAGTAGAATGACTTTATTGAGCTAACAGAAGATACATACAGTGTCTTAACTTTATTAAAAAGTCTGATATCTACAAAATTCATTTCTGTGAAGACTTTCTGCTTCAGCTTTCCTTGGATTATGTGATATATTATTATTATTATTTTTGTAATAAATCCACAGCAGCTTTTCTTGGAATTCTAAGAGAAGAAATGTGAAAATTTTTCATAGATTTGTGTTTCATTTGTGTGACATAATCGTGAGTTTGATATCGGTAGTACATTACATCTTCAATTCTTTAAACATAAACAACAATTTTCTAAGGCCTACAACTAATTTCTATTGCAAAGAAAATCGACAAAACCCTCGAAGTGATCCTGTAAACAGAATCCTAAAGATGATGCTAGATGATAGCTAGAATACAGCATCAATTATCAAATAATGCAAGATCACATATATTATCTACAAGAAAAGCTGGTGGTTGAAATTTTAGGGCGAGCGGACATGTGCTTTCCTCACTAAAAACCATAAAAGTGAATTTCAACAACAATGGGCTAGGTTTATAACTGATTTGTATAGTGCTCCATGCCATGGGAAATGGTTTGTTTTCTGAATTAAATCTCTGTTAAAAAATAAATGAAGGAAATGCATCAAATTTGGAGGGAAACAGTGCCTAATAAAAGGAAAAGGAGAAGGTATTCTAAGTTGGAGAACTTGTTCCTCATCCTCTTCTTCATGAATAAAATATGTTTAAACTAAAAATAAAAGGAAAGGCTTCCAAAATGGAAGGAATTCTCGGTCGACAGTGGAAGAAAACACATCAAGAATAACCCTAACAAATCTTATGCAAGCAAGCACAATCATAGACGCGGATCAGTGATAGCATTAGCGATACGGGTTCATCTGACTGATGTAAACAAACCTGAACTCTATGCAAATAACGCCGTAACTACTCAATTTCATAACAACAACCCTATCGTTTCCTTGTTCAAGTACGCTTTCAATGCAAGCATGTATAACTAAATACAACTTAAAGTAAATGCTACAGTAAAACATAAAAACAAAATTCACCGAAACTGGAGACTGCTAAATCGAAGCCATTTTGAGGTGCGTTTTCATGGGAATTACCGGTGTTCCTTCCCAAGTCTACTAATGTTCCTTCAGAGGTGGGACGATGTTCCTTCCGTTAGGGACGAACAATTTTTGTTATAACCGTGTTTTTCATCGATAATGACGTGTTTGTTTCGCGATTAAGCTACGTTTCCTACCCTTAGGAATGCTTTTCCTTCTATTAGGCACTGTTTTCCTTCAAATTTGATGCATTTCCTTCAGTTAATTAGGGGGGGGGGGGCTGATACCTCTAATGTTTCTGTGGACAAACCAATGCTGTAATGGAGTGGTATGCTGCTTCCGATGTGCAACGAAAAGGGCTCACAAGGGTGTCGAAGTACTTAATACAATGTTAAGATTTGACTCATAAAATATTGTATTTCCCAGTTAAGCTTTTCAATAGTATTTTCTTTTCTATTATGTTTAAACTCTGCGGTTAGTGTGAAAAAATGTATAACTTTACAAATTTTTTAAGGATTGTCAATCCTTATATCGAAAAATAGAGGAAAGAAGTGCGTAACTGTCGGTCCATCTGACTTTTATTCTATTATCAACGAAACTGTAAAAAATGTATCCAAGTGCTACAGATACTCTGAGAAACACATTAACTACAAAACAATAAAATGTGCCCTTTTGGATAAGAACTAAATCAGAATTGTATGAAACACTCCATTGTGAGAGATAATTTAGAGATTTATAACACAGTAACTTTACAAGTGTAACTTTAAAACTCACAAAATTTGCCTATATTGTGAAATGTTTTACCTATATTTAAATGTTTTTTTTCAAAATAAAACATATTTACTTTAGAAAGTCGCTGTTTATTGTTTCCACAACTGACACATCAAACACTCTCAGTAAACTCCTGTGAAATGGAAAACTTTCTGGTAGAACCATTCGTGTCATTCTTGTTCAAATGCAAATGTACTCTGAGAGTTAACATTTTAGAAAATAGGAATTAGTTCATGACGTTGAATGTCGTTTACATATTCTATTGTCTGGCTTGGTGTTCATGTATGACGACTGATTGATGAAATGTTACATACTGGGTACTTAACATGTTATAGAAATGCAGATATAAAGTATGGTTTCGTGGATTATGATTATGATTAAATTGTGTAATGATTGTCTACATGACGTCACATCTGACGGTGATGAATCAAATATTATAGTTTAAAGGTGGTTGTGGATGACAAAGCTATAAACATATATTATAGTATTCTTACACACTCTGTATGTTGAAAAGAGAAAGAATATAGAGAGTCTTCCACCTGTAATATATATATATATATAAGTTCAACAGTAAAAATATTGAATCGTCAGCCACACATGTTGGACAGCTGATGAATGACAACTGAATCAGAATTCAAATACTTATACGTCACAGGGTAGAAATTCGTAATTTAATAATAAATATATATAACTCGTTATAAAAACACCAACATAACAACCTTTTGATGGAAAGAAAGACTGTCAGCGACATCTGCACTTTTACACTACTTGATAGACCCCACCATTTAGCCCTTTAAAGTTTTAAAAGATATTTATCTAGAGGACATCAGTGACATTCACAATCAAATTATCGTGCTAATGTTTATTCAAAATTCAACTGTTATCCATCTGAAAATCTTATTCATATCTAAGCACAGAGAGCAAAGCACATGCTTACCACAATTACATGTGTATTATCATAAAAAAAACATCATTGAAATTGGACTTTTCCTTATCGATGTTGATTTCGTATACGTTCAATATTCTTAAAAAATAGTTATAAATAATACTAACTCTGAAATTGATCCTATTTGTGCTAATTACTTTAAATTGCGGGATGACAATATCAAGATGTATATATTATGCTGATATTTAAAAAAAATGTATTATACATGTAAATTAGGCGTTAGATTTGGGCTTTTATGCATAGGGCAGTTTTCAGTTTACATTTAATTATGAATCAACTCCACAAAACAGGATACATATGATAACATTATTTACACGATTACTAAACTAAGATGGTTGATTAAGATAACATATTGAGCATGGTGAAAAAAAAACAATTTAGAGAGTTTTTCACCTGTAAAACATGATATAAGATCAAAATTAGTTGAATAAGTTGAATCGTCAGCCATAACTGTTTTAAAATAGCAAGGTGACAATATCAAGCTGTAATGTGTTGATTTGAGACAAAGCAAATAAAACTGGTATACATGTAAATGAGGCGTTTGGTTCTGTCTTTTGAACGTGAATAGGGATTTGGTATACTTTTTCTTATAAATCATCCCCTGGATCATTTCTCGGCAGTAGTAGGTTTTGATTATTCAATCTCATTTGTTAATCTCGGCTTCAGTTCACCCATGGTTTTGGTAAAGCTTGTTGTAGTTTTCACTATGTTGTCCTATGAGGGAGATAAATGAGCGTCACGATGGCAGCAGGACTGCTAACAATTAACATCTTAAACCTTCTTCTGGGTTTTGAATTTTCAAATAGTTTTTGATAGCATAAGCAAATGATAACTTGATTGACATCCCTGTTTCACATAACATGTAGGCTTCTGCTAGGACGATCCTGTTTATCTTTAATAAAATCAAAACGGATTGGTCTTTTTAAGAGGATGTTAAACGGCTATTTGTAACCAGTGAGTATAACTTAAAAAATATATCTTTAGACTTCGAGTAGGCATCGAGTACACGCTTGTTCTTTGAATTAACAAATGTTATCTTGATTTATTTATAATTGAGGATGAGATACTCTATTCTTTCAGTGAAATATACCTTTTATTAGGTCACAGTGGCGATAACTTTATCGTCACTCTACTCAGTGGCGATATACTTTATCGTCACTCGTCAGAAGATCAAGCTCGTGGAGATGAGATAAACATCGTATTTCACTACCATCATTTAATATCCTCTATATATTTCATAAGTGTTATGACCAATCTTGTAGTTGTCTTCCTATAGTATAAACTCTGAACATTAATCTTTTCAGAATCAAAATGTAACTATCTTTTGGCTTTAACTGAATATCATTATGAAAATATGCCCTAGTATGGACTGAAGGTCATTTGACTGTCTTGGTAGACATCGTTCGCTGCTGAAATAGAAGATTTACCCGCCTTTGAGCAACAAACGATAACAAAATGCCACTATGAATCCGCCCCCTCCTGTCACACAGAGAATACATTTGACATTCGCTGGTGTTACACAGAGTTGAACGCTGAGGATACATAACTACTTATTCATGTGATACGGTTACGCAGATATTGCAAATATGAAAACACCAGTGAATGATTGCGTGGCGTTTCTGCTGACTACAAATGACTTACTGCTAATATGAGTAATTGCAACTTCGGGTCGTATGACTGACGCAAATGCAGCATTACATTGCATACATCACCCTTTTGCTAAATACTAACGCCTGCGTGTCCTCAATGCAATGTATTGCAGGATTTCCATTTGTGAATTTTGCACAGGCAGCCTCATTTGCTGCGTTGTTATGCCCTTATTATGTTGAGTTTTAAGCAATGAAACACCAACAACTCCACGTTTTTTTTTGTTTTTTTTTTGTACGATGTACTTTAGGAGTCGGTTTCCCAGGTAATGAGTGGACATCAAAGCAACTGAGCTGCATCCCCAAAGTAATCTAAGATGTAAAAAAATGTGTCAGATCAGAGCACTTACGGTGAGTTTGCAATAGTCTGACAACGACACTGGTATCTATGTAGTAGAGTAGTTATTTATCACCTAGAAGTAATCATTCTCTATTAAGTCTTGTTTTATTCAATGTTTTCATAGGAACCATAATGTATAGGAAAATACAAACCGCAGCATGCAGGGGAGATGACTCGTGTTACCCTCATGAACTGCAGTGTAGGCTTGAACCAGGAAGTTCAACAATATCCAATACAATAAATTTAAACTAGAGTAGCGAAACTTTGCTGTCAGTTGAATGATGTGAATACATGGGCAGGTTGTTAACTGAAAAAGAAGGGTAAGTTATCTTTGGGTTTTCTATCACTTCCAATCGTGTCTGTGTATATTGTATAACCGTACATATTATACCACTGAAGGACTTCATATATTCTATATATGTTTGTTGTTGTAGATTTCGTCTAACTGAAGCTCCTGCCAAACAACATGAACAACTTGTTGTGGTGTTTGATTTGTTGGTGTATCCTATTATTCATAAGTAAGTATGTTGAACATTTTATTTCTGGCGATTACAAGGTAATATTTATGATCCTATCTACCATCAATGTCATGCTACGTGTCGTGATGTCAGGTCTTAATTCTTAGCTGTTCAGACAAAATAGAGAGAAAAACAATATATATAAATGTGGAAACGTCAACAATACATGTTTGATGGCTGATGGATGACAATTGAAAGTGTATTCTGACATAAAACATATCATACAATTGCATTTGAATACCATGGTTACGTACATAATGATTATGATTACAACTGTATGATAATTGTTTACTTGATGACGTCACATCTTGGTGATTCACCATATATCATTACTGAAACAGTTGGTTTTGATGATAAAGCTTTATATGATAGGTAATAACAGTTACAGTATCCATTATTATGTACTAGTCCTTAAGTTAGTAGGTAATACACTATAGATATGATTACTTTATCGTAAGCTTCTCTTGGTTCTGAGAATAAAGGCTTAAAGTTATGTTATAAATCTTTTTGCACATGTCTGCAAGCATACATTAATTGTCCTGTGTTTCAAGTTCTTCTCTACACTGTCATCACTCCATGTGGTCAAGATAAAACCCAATGTTTATCAGGATAACCAGTCCTCATATCTGACACAGCTGATTGTAACATGACTTCGTTGTATTCTCGATTCTGATTGGTTGATTTGAAAAAATTACCCTATGTTGAATGACAATGAATAGCTGCAAATTAGCTCAAGCTAATCACCGCGATTTTTAGATAGGTAGTTACAGTTACAATATTCATTTTTATGTACTAGTCCTTAAGTTAGTAGATAATACACTATAGATATGGTTACTTTATTGTTTCCGAGTATAAGGGCTTAAAGTTGTGTTAAAAATCTTTTTATCTTTCAAAATCTGCACCAGTCTGCAAGCATACATTAATTGTCCTGTGTTTCAAGTTCTTCTCTACACTGTCATCACTCCATGTGGTCCAGATAAAACCCAATGTTTATCAGGATAACCAGTCCTCATATCTTACACAGCTGATTGTAACATGACTTCGTTGTATTCTCGATTCTGATTGGTTGATTTGAAAAAAAATACCCGATGTTGAATGACAATGAATAGCCTCAAATTAGCTAAAGCTAATCACCGCGAATTGATACAACATGTTCACAAGGGCAGGCCAAAACTCAAGTTTTAGTTTTCCAGTTTCTTAGAAAATTCGTGCCGAACTCCAATTTGACACTTCTCTTTGTCATTTTTTTAGATTGTGTCTACCGGCAGATATTACAAATAAATTCTAATGTGATTTATATTTTAAGAACGAAGATATTTTCAACTGGCTTACTTACTCAAAGTTTGCCGCAAAATTTTGAATGCCGTTCACATGGTATGACGTCACAAAGGCCAACCGTTTTGAGGTCACTATGTTTGCGCCGCTGTCACAATGGTTGTGGGCTAGTTCAGGACTTTTGTACTCGGGGTTTTATGATATTTTTCTACGAGCTTTATAATTGTTGATTTCGGTCTCAAATTAAACAAGTATGTTGCATGGTCTCGACTGCCACTATTTTCTATTATCACACCGATGTTTGTAATGTAAATTAAACATAAGTAAGACCTTATTACACTTCTTACAAAATAGAACAGTCGCAAAGTTCTTTCCACACAAAGATATCTACGCAAAACCAGATTTCCTTAAACTTTTGATAACTGACGGTCATGTTACAATATCGATAAATAGTTGCGTCTGTAAAATGACGCCGTCGGTTTTAAATTAAATTAGCGGGTGTTGAATAACAATGAATCCCGGAAATTTTACAAACACAACTATTTATCTTCTAATTGGTAAAATTTAGTAACCAAATGTTTTACATCATTCTCTACATGTTCATTTAACAAATCACATACTCACAGAAACCTTTTTTGAAAATACATGCTAAAATAAGCAGCCTTTTCTTTATTCCACACATATTTTACTCATTGCTAAACGTGATCCCCATCTTGAGCAATAACATAATTTGCTTGACAGGTAACCTCACCATCATCAACACATTATATAGAAAGTGGACAATGTGAAAAGTCATCACGTGATAGGAAGCAATACGTCCCAGATATAGGGAAACAAATCAGAAGGATGGTCATTCCATTCTTGTAATATGTCACTCAAAGTACAAATTCCCGTATTCTGGCATTTGAATCACATGCTAATTACATGGTGATTAAAATAAGTGTGCATAATTAGTTCAAGTTAGCTTCAATGGGGGAAAACTCATGAGGAATGTACATAGATACAAGTACTATGTCACGATCACGTCCAAGCTTGTAGGAGTTCCCTCTTTCAAGTGAAGTTGATAACATGCCTTTTCTGATCGTGTCAATTTGAAAACATAACACATTTGGTTGAACAAAGTATTTAGAACTTGCTTTGATTTCCCACTGTCTTGAAACTATAAATTTGCTGCCGGTTCAGTTTATTAAATCATTTACGAAATTACTAAATAAATACTATCTGTCAATATGTGTATGCTCAAATTAGACGATTAACACTTGTTTCGGTTATCTACCAACATTTTATGTGGATTAATGTTGTAAATGGTTCGGGAGTTAGAAATATACTTCTTTTTCTATTCCCCTTGTAGATAAGGATTGAAAAGAAAGCTGAGGTCAATCTTCCTCTGACCATCACCTGTACTAGTGAGGTGACCATCAACATTACATTATCTTTATATTCTCTTTCTAGAAGCAGCTCCACGTATGGAGATGAACAAAAGGAAAGCTGTGGTCAATCTTCCTCTGACCATCACCTGTACTAGCGAGGTGGCCATTACATCAGCAGTGAGTTTCTTCATTAAACCTGCTGTAACACAGGGTGCATGTGTAGCATCAGGAACCTGTGGATCTGCTATATCCAGATACAGTGTAACACAGAACAGAGCACAGAGAACTACAACTCTCGCCATCAGCTCTGTGGACTCTACAGCAGACACTGGCACGTGGTTCTGTCAACAGGAGGGGGTGGGGAACTCTGGAGATCTGACAATAACTCAGTTTGCAAGTAAGATAACTTTATTCTGAGAACATTAACTGACTAATTTGTTTTCACAGGTATTTTGCACACCTACACTTACTTAAAGACATTGCAATTAATACCTGTAACTGTTCAAACTTTATGAAAATAACCTGATATAGAGGTAGCCTACTGAGTTTGCTTACCGTACCGTACTTTTGATCATGCAAAGTTGTATTTTGAATCGCTTAGTGATTCAGTTTTAGAACAGTTTATATCCTTTATTTGAGAGATTTAATGTTTTATCATACAATGGATAGTGTTCTCGGCATTATAAAGTCAACGGATATTTTCGATATCCGTTGGGGTCGTATGCGGATACCGATGCAAATTACAGAGGTCAAGTGCCGGAACTTTTTATGAAAATTACTATGACGTCACATGCTTTATCATTTGGAATGCCTGCACAGACGGATGGCTTCAGCAAATTATTCGTCATCTAATGCATCAAAATTAAGTTGAAGAAATGACAAACGGACTTTGTGCAACTGTTTCGTGAAGTTCACGATCATCGCTGGTTGAAATCTACCGAAATACATAAGCAAAATACATAGGCCTAGCTATTTCAATGAATGAACTGAGTTAACTTTTACTCACGGGAACCAAGGCAGATTGAGTCACATGTTCAATGACCTCATATTTAGCTTCGATGTTTCATACATGTTTTCATCATTTATTTGGTTTCAGAAAATAAGTTGAGTAGTAGTTAATCTTTCTGTAACGCTGCGTTTACACAAGCTGCCATTTGCATTTTGAAAGGGAAGCAACTCTCGTTCTAAGTGAGATATACCTGAGTACGCGTGAATGCAAAGAAGAAAGTATTCGGGTTCAAATCTACACGTACCACTGAAACGCTTATATTTTTCGTTTACATCTTTTTTATTTAGAAACAAACTCTAAGACCAACTGGAACATTTAGATCATGCCAACACAACAGCTCTGTTGCCTCAAAGGCAAAGAATGGATGATTGGTTTAATGTCATTTTACCGTGGATATCATTACGCTTTTCATTTGCATATATCAATGCGCACATTCGAAGATAACTTCTACAGCTTCAGTAATGACGCCAGACCTTTTTTGGCAAAATGTATGCAGAATGACATTGTATGATAAAGAGGTTTTCATGCGAGTATGTTTTGGGATAGTAAATATCCTGCATTAGGAATAAACACTAGGCTCGCAAAATACAATGTTTATTCCTAATGCAGGATATTTACCATCCCAAAACATATTCGCATGATAACCTGTATACATTATTAAGAATGACAAATAATTATATCTTTTTACATCATAAAGTGCAATTAAATGAGCATAAGATCGAAAATATAGGGTATTCTTATTATCTTGCTTATAATAAACGCTTTACAAAGAATTCCCTGTAATGAAAATGGCAACTTTTATGTAACATAAAGTAACTATTCGTATCTAGATACCAAATTGATATGTGTTCAATGATAATGTGACAAACCTGTTATTTTTCATTGTTGGGTTAACGAGGTGACTTTTATTACGTCAGAGGATGCAGATAAACTGTTTGTACATTGTTATATTGATACACACAAATTGGACAAACGTATGTTTTGAAATATCATTGACGTGTGACTGCGACTTGCGCACCGCTTGAGACGGTGCAGAAGACGTGATATAGATATGAAAGTGACATTTTGGTTATAGGTTCTTATACCAAACAACTGACAATGATAACACAGTTATACATTATGTTGCTTAACATAACATCTTTCACAAAGAATTCTCTGTAATGAAATTTTCATATAACATAAAGTGAATATTCGCATCTAGATGCCAAATTGATGTGTGTTCAATGATAATGTGACAGACCTGTTATTTTTCATTGTCGGAAATAAAAGTCCATGTTAATAATGCAAGATTCGACCAAGTTTAACATTCGTGTACAATTTTTTGACATATCGTCTGACTTATATACAGACGCCAATCAACAAGAGTGGTGTGTTGTCACAGTAACATCTGATTATATATCATTCAAAAAGTACACTGCAGCATAATAATTCAATACGCAGTCAATTGAAACAACAGTATATACTGTTATGAAATGTTTTCATGCAGACGTGTAACTTTAAGTGGCAATTAAGCCAGGCTTAAAAAAGACGAATAGAGATAAAGGGGCGACTTCTATGACGTCAGAGAAAAAACATGATTTATGCTGAAACCATACGAAGTATACACTTATATTCCTAAAATTGGTTTCTCAAAAAATAGGATGAATATTGACCGAGTTTGATATCAAAACCATAGGTAGTCAAGTAAATAAATACTATTAATGCATCATTATAATCTGATACAGGGAAATAAATATCCCATGCAAAATCTTTGTATAGCCAAACTATCAATGTATCCTACATCGTTATTCATCAAGGACTGAACTCGATGGATAAGTTAACCTGACAGCTTGGCATGTTAGAGGACCTGAGATACAACCAGCAATCTCTCTTGAATGGGCACAAGTTAGACGGCTGTATATGTAAAATCAACAGGTATTGATGTCAAATAAGATATTGTTGTGTAAATAGACTGCAAGCTTAATTATTTATCTTATAGCCAAGGTCATTGAAAAAAACCCTTAGGATTCCGAATTGGATGATATATTTATATTGTATACGGAAAAGGGTTCAAATGAACAATAAGAGGTTTTTTATGTTTCTTTCGATTGCGTAAAGACAAACAGATATATTACCTCTTTAGAAAGAAAGAATGTCATGATTAAAATATTTTTAAAAGCCATCCGTTTAGGGTTGATAAAGACCAAAATTTGCAAATAAATTCAATGATCGGTTTTGTTTTTGGGACATGATTCAGTGTCACTCAACTACAATATTTTATCTTATTTGCTGGACTAGACTGAGTACAAATAATTCATGGATGACAACTTCTTTATTCTGATGTTCCGACGTTTCGATACAGATTCCTGAGATAGATACGTTAACAAGAGATAAATAATTTAACCTATATAGGGAGTTGGTAACGCAGTATTTGCACAAGGAATTACAGTTGATTGATGAGTTCATCGTAAGAAGATTGAATGGTTCCAACTTCTAAAATGCCACTCAAAGAAGTTGGACTAGACTGGATCAGTTTTACATAACCTTACATTTCCTCTACCAAGCTGTACTAGACTGGAGCAGTGTGAGCTTCAACCCCTCCCTGTCCTCCCTGCCCAGCTCAGTGACTCCACAGCAAACAGTCACCGTCACCGTCACCACCCCATGTGCTGCTCCAAAAGCTTCTTTCAACTGGAGGTATCAACAGGTTAGTAGAATTTGTAATTAAGTGATAATTCATTTCAATTTGTATTGTTTGCATTTATGTTTTGTTTCCTTATATATCTATATTCTACCCTAAGCAGCACCTTCACCTTCCAGACATATTTTTTGTTACCATTACATGTTACTTCGCCTGTGTACAGGGTGTGAGTGGTTCTCCTCCACGCAACACCTCCATCTCCCAGACATCTTGTTTGTTATCATTACATGTTACTTCTCCTGTGTACAGGGTGTAAGTGGTTCTCCTCCAAGCAACACCTCCACATCCCAGACATCCTGTCCATCAGGCCAGGTACAAACCATCAACACACTCAGTCTCTCTGGAAACACCCCAAGTCTCTTCAACAGACAGATCTCCCTCACTGTCAGTGTAGAACACGACTCGTTTGATCCACCTGCCTACACCAGGTCAGCAACCAGCAGCAGCATCCAGTTTCCAGGTGAGAATAAATATTGCAATATTTAAATTTCCTTTTGTGATTTCATGACTAATATTATTATTGACTGATTGATAGCAAAACTAAATATTAATTCAAATTTATCAATCTCAATTTGAATAGTGCAACGTCAACCCTGCCACAGTGACATTGATTTCATTATTGCAGAATCAGAGAATTTGTACAAAAACAATTTTGTTGTTATCTTCTCTAAATGAATGCACTTGAAACATGGAATTTAATAAGGGAAAGAGAAGGCAATTGAATTCAAGTGAGATATCACTTTTCCCTCAAAATAAAATATCTCTTTTCCCCCCAAAAGAATATCTCTTTTTTCAATTGAAGTGCCGGTAACCAGTGTTACAATGCAAGAAATAAGCTCTGACTTTGAAAAGGTTGGTCAAAGATTGGGAACAGAACTGACCTTGACCTGTGTTACCTCTGCCAGTTTTCCGACGTCGACAGTCAGCTGGAGTGGTCTACCTTCCCGAACAACACCTACAGGCACGTCAACGTCTGGGCTTTTGAAGACGACAACAAGCTCTGTGACCTTCACCATCAGTAAAAGTGACGAGGGTCGCACTTTCCGGTGTACAACAAGCAACATCGCAGGTCAAACATCACCTCAATCTAACAGAGCAGTGCTGGAGGTTCAGTGTATGTATCTTAGCAGGATTAATCTGTCAATAACAATTTCTTTACTATAGCCGAATAAAAAGACTCATAATTTAAACCATTGTGACTTTGCTTGAAGTTATGTTTCAACTATCATTTTTTAAATAAACGTGTTCACAAGTTTCCTCAGTATCAATATTTCTTAGAATATTTGAGTACGACAATTGATGGAATTAAAAAAGCTTTAAAAAATCATTATACCCTTTTTTTTAATAGATTCCTTTTTTTTACTTTTTCCTGCTTATCATGAAATCTTTTTAACTTAAAGTTTAAAGTATCTATAATTTGTGAAAGCTAACCGAGTGACAATAAAAGTTTGCACTTATCAATGTATTTGACTATATATTTGAACAGAATATCTCAGCAGTTGACCTTATCTACAAAAGTATTATCATCAAATACTGCAGTATGTAGAATTTTGATTTATTGGTTTGCTGAGAGTATTGCTAGAGGCTCACTGTACGTATCTTAGCATTAAGGCAGTAAACATAATCTTAAATCTATTACTTATAAAAGTATAGCATTAAGAATAGAGAGAGGCTCATATCTCTTACTTACAATACAGCATTAAATAAACACATTTCTAGAAACGCACTAGACAGGCACAAGAAACATTCTAGTTCGTTTTTAGAAATGTTGAGATTTTACTTTTTATAAATTATCGATAACGTTACATAACATTATTTAAGAACTACATGTTTACTTTGCCTACAAGATGACATTAATGGAAAGAGAGATAATTGATATTTGATTTAAGGTCTTCCGTGTTTTATTGCCCCTTTTTTCTCAATATAGCATTCTATCGACGCTAATTAGATTTCTGGTCAACCAGAAGCTATAACTTTGTGGTTACAAAGTAGAACTTTGCAATTAAACATTTATGAAAGAAAATAGTTAAAATGACATAAACAGTGGTTATACATTGATAAATGATCACTTTGAGCTTATAAAGAACTAGTCGTTAACAGAGAACATATCACTCGGTCAATGCAAGAAATATATTATAACACAGATTCCTTGTTCTGATTAATCCTTGCAATCTTTCACGCATCTCATAAATTCAAATAGTGATCTTGTAACCAAATGTGAATAATAATAATGCCCCTTTGACTAAGATTTTGTGAAGAAAGTTGAAAATGATATCTCCTTCGAGACAGTGCTAAGACATTCGGGTGTGAAAGTGCACGTTACTGAAGCATAATGTTGACATGATTAGGCGGAATACCTTGTATGGTTTGAACTAGAAAATAGCGGACGAAGATCGTGATACTTTTTAACCATTCTTTTTAATTCATTTTTAGATTAACCATTAACTATCGGCAGATCTGAATCATACACCTAGTTGAATAGATTGTCTAAATCACGTCAAGTTTAGGCAATTTTTTTTATCATGATAATGTTATAATAAACGAAAGTCTGTAAATAAGTTAATAAAATTCAGTTCAAACATGGTTACACTTGTCTTGAATAAATCAGAAAGAATAACAGGCTTTCAGTAAAAAGGTAGAAAATAAGGAGGAAGTCAATTCACTGAGAATTTTGAAAACTTTGCACGCATGACAAGGCATAATTGATATCTTGAATTATAAAATCCTTGTAAACTAGATACATATCATTGTGACTATTTTGTAATCAAATTATCCTGAAAATTTCTTTGATATCATTAAATAAATGGACATGAAGTACTTTTACCCCTCAAACACTATTCAATTAGAACTTATGCAATTGGAAATGTGTGAAGTATGTATTGAAGATAAACTCAACAACTCCGGATTTTATTATTTAATGGAATCTTGGAAGATACCCACACTTTATTTCAATCACATTAGGAAACGGGTTGTATACTACGAATTATTGTTATCTCATCATTAATTATAAATCATTCTGTGAAAATCTCAATTGTTGTATAATCTTTTCAATTGTTGCATTTGTGACAGTCATAGGGCACATTCCGTGCAAACGAAGTCCCTGTAGATATCTGACAAAATGCTCAGTAAAAGTGATATACAAATACCAACAGAGAAAATATTTGATACCCATATAATGTCAAGAATGGCTCTAAAGAAACACGTTGATCCTGTTTATGCATTATATAAACAAGAATAAGGAATAAGAAATTAAAGCTAAGATGGTCCCTTATTACCTGAGATGAACAAAACATACTTCATTCCGATGCAATGCACAGACGTTGGAAATAGGAATTCATCGTTTTACTAAAAATGGAAACTGAGGGAACAACTTCAATGAATAATCCAATGATTTCTATCATGAAGGCGACGTTTTAATGTAGGTTTACACTATATAGGGTCGACTTATACCGAAACATGTTTTTTTTAATTATTCTATCATTCAGGCAATAACGAAGATTTACCACACAAGCTTTTTCTCCAATAGATATAGTTGTTTTGCTAGTTTTGAACCATGCTCGAAACATCCTCACAAATTTTGACTTCAATGTTTTAATCACAAGATTTATAATGCAAAGCTATTGTACATTTTTGTAAAGTAGACACGCTTATAGTCAAGACCCATGAAAGATCAATGCATTTAAACTACATGTAAAGAACATCCCTTAAACTTAGCGATTGGATGAAAGTAAGTACATATATAAAATTAATGGTACGTACAATTTCTTCAAGCAATATTGGTTTTTATATATGTCACCACATTAACCCAATAAAAAAATATGTTAAGCATTAACATTACAAAACTAAACTGATTACATCATACATACATTTATCCTATCCCTTGTCTTATTTTACGTTTGAAAGCAAAGCTGTACGCCGACTTAAGTTGTTAACATGAGATCAGGAAAACTATCAATATTGACTAAGCTTTTTATAATAAGAATACAGCACATTTAATGCCAAGATATAAGATAAGACACAATCAATCAAACAGAAACAATCAATAGAAATTAACAAATATATTGCAAGTCCTTTCTTATTACAAGACCATGTACAACACAGCTAATTGGCGGGAGCTCAGAAGCGCGGTAGCCATGCGTAGCAGTCGGTCAGGTGGTGGCGTTATGATCTTTCAAGACTTGTATCCATTGAAGCCAGAGAGACTGCTGTCTATAACATGTCTGAGTTCAAATCATTGAATATGGCTCTACGTCAATAAATATCAATGCATTTAACAAGAATGACATCTTGAATGATCAACTTATCTTTAATAAACTGTCATGACACAAAATCCTTATCAGTTTTACTTTCGATAATAATTTTTCTCTTATGATAAGGACCTGGACCCATATTTTCGAAGCTGTCGTAGTGCGAAGATTATCTTAAGCCTATGTTAATGTATGTTTCTTACGACTATCTTAACACTAAGAGAGCTTTGAAAATCTAGGCCCTGAAAGCTGTATATTGTCTTAAAAGGGACTAAAGTAAGTTGAGTCTTTAGTATTTTTAAAAAATAGTCTGTGATCTTGTTAGAAGCTGGCTTTTGAACTATTTGTTGTATATACTGCAGCCAATTTTAATCAGCTGATTAAGTCAAATGCAATTGTACTGGGCTTTTAAAAAGGTAATATTTCAGCTAATGTATACATTTTTACTGTGAAATAAGGGCATGTTTAAGTGATGACACAGCATTGTAAAAGAACAATGCAACTACTTTCACAAAGAAACCTTGACTCCTTTAACATTGCACTAAGGTAACCTCAATGACTTGAGATCTTAAACAAATCAAACAAGTGACATGAAGTTCTAAAATCAGAGTATCATTTGTTATTCCAGACGGTCCAGATGCTAATCAAGTTGGACTAACAAAGACCCCGGACGTTGTTGCTGTGGAAGGACGTAGTCTGACTTTGACGTGTGCAACCTTGACCTCTGTGTCACCAGTTGTGACCTTCACCTTTACGTACAGTGACGGCGCACAAGTATCAGGAGGAGTTCCTGGAAGTGTGACAGGTTCGGCAGGAAACACATGGTCTCACAGTCTGACATTCCAGCCAATCAGAGACAAGAAGACGGTCCAGTGCAGAGTGAGGAACACAGCGACAGGACTCCAGGAGTCTCAGACCATTATTCTGGATGTCAAATGTAGGTGTAACTGGAGAATGCTTATATTCAAGGAACCTAATGATATGTTGGCATATCTATGAAAATCTACCTTAGAAATAATGCCCATGTCGAAACCACTAATAAATGCAATAATTTACCTGTCCCACATCTATCATGTGATACTCGTGATAATTACTTCTATCTGTTACTAGGGAAACCATCAGGACTGCCCTCAATCCAAGACTTCACCTCCCTGATATCGTATATACTCTTATATGGTACTCATGACAATTAGTTAGATATGTTACCAGGGAAGCCATCAGGGCTACTCTCAATCCAAGACTTCACCTCTCCCATACTTGTTGTACATTATGCCCATGATAATTACTTCAATCTGTTACCAGGGAAACCATCAGGGCTACTCTCAATCCAAGACTTCACCGCTCCCATACTTGTTGTACATTATGCCCATGATAATTACTTCAATCTGTTACCAGGGAAACCATCAGGACTACTCTCAATCCAAGACTTCACCTCTCCCATACTTGTTGTACATTATGCCCATGATAATTACTTCAATCTGTTACCAGGGAAACCATCAGGACTACTCTCAATCCAAGACTTCACCTCTCCCATACTTGTTGTACATTATGCCCATGATAATTACTTCAATCTGTTACCAGGGAAACCATCAGGGCTACTCTCAATCCAAGACTTCACCTCTCCCATACTTGTTGTACATTATGCCCATGATAATTACTTCAATATGTTACCAGGGAAACCATCAGGGCTACTCTCAATCCAAGACTTCACCTCTCCCATACTTGTTGTACATTATGCCCATGATAATTAATTCAATCTGTTACCAGGGAAACCATCAGGACTCCCCTCAATCCAGGACTTCACCTCTCCCATACCTGCTTCATATATTACTCATGTTAGTTACTTCAATCTGTTACCAAGGAAACTATCAGGTCTACCCTTAATCCAGGACTTCGTCTCTCCCATACCTGCTTTATATGATACCCATGATAATTAATTCAATCTGTTACCAGGGAAACCATCAGGACTCCCCTCAATCCAGGACTTCACCTCTCCCATACCTGCTTTATATGAGACCCATGATAATTACTTCAATCTGTTACCAGGGAAACCATCAGGACTACCCTCAATCCAGGACTTCACCTCTCCCATACCTGTTATATATGATACTCATGTTAATTACTTCGATCTGTTAACAGGGAAACCATCAGGACTTCCCTTAATCCAGGACTTCAACTCTCCCATGTTTTCTGGAGAGCAACAGACCATCAGATGCACAGTGACTGGGGGGAATCCCCTTGCAGACATCACCTGGTCTTGTAGCAACACAGACAACAACGATAGAAACTCCACCAGCGGTAACACAGCAACATCTACCTTGACTTTCCAGGTTACTAAGCAACAGGACGGTAGACAGTGTTCATGTAGAGTGACCTGGATGTATGGTGGATATAACGAGTCACACACTGAAACATTCACCGTGTATTGTGAGTATTATCAAAAGAAAATACAAATGCACTTTATGTTTGTTTTAATTCAATTAAGAAACATATACCTTGTACTGTGAGTATAATATGAGACATAACATCTAAACTTTATGTTTGTTTTAATTTGATAAACAACATTCACTGTGTTTTTCAGGTATTATAAGAAGACGACATAAATACAATCTATGTGATTGAGAGTATGTTTGGTAAAATTGTGTTTGGCTTTAATATATGCTAGATATATTAATATGCTATTTTATATTCTAAATAGACTCACAAAACTTTTTATTCATCTCAGTTATGCCATGTTCATGTTTAAAGCAGCAAATGCCTTGTAAAACACTCAAAGCTAGATTTTCTATGTACTGGTTACCATATTCCTACGCAGACCTGAACTATTTTCAGTCTCGAAATGTCCAAATTAACTCTTGCTGCAGACCTATAACCTTTCTGGCTTGATACAAGCGCAATCTCTGTTGATTTTAGTAATCTACAGTTACCTCCCTTACCGTGGCCAATTAGTGACGCATTGTAATTTGCTATGTAATCAAAATCACCGATTGAATCTTACCTGTTTGATCAGATTATAAAGACGTTTGGCATTGCGAACCTTTCAAACAAGAAGATTCAGTTTATAAATGCATTGAGGGACGGAAAATATTTTGTTGTTATTTGGACAGATTGCTAGAAATAATTAACATATAAATGCGCCCCATAACGTTCAAAGAAGAATATGAAGGAGGTCCCTATTATCGTGGGTCTAACCATTTTTCATATATTTCTTCATCAACATTAGTACAGTGTACACATTGCTTATGTTTTTTTAACAGCTGCACTGTTATCCTTGAAAAAAAATTGAAAGTCAAATTGGATTAGATGAGAATTTATTCTTAAACATCCAATGAAAATGTATTTTTAAATGGATATTTTAAGAGGGGTTTTCGTATTTCAGGATAATCATAATTCAATTGATAAATTAATATCTGTTAACAAAACAAAGTATTATTTTATCATCCCAACTTCTACAATAAATATTGAATTGATATAAACTATAACTAAACACTATATAAACTAAACACTAGTTAGTTGGCATATTGTTTGTTTACGAATGGTAAATTAATACATATGAACATATGTAGTTTGGTATTATAACTATCATCACTAACGACAGAGTTTAAGATCAAACTAATAATTGATAAATACTATTGATACTTCGTAATTGGTAAATGTCGTACCTGTGACAGACAAATAAATATTCCATGCAAAATTCTTGTTTGGCCATCAATGTATCCTTCAACGTTATCAGACAAGTAATGGTCTCAATGAATAATTAATTTAGTGTGACAGAGTTGGTTGACCTGTTTTGACACTGAGTCATCCTGTACAACCAGACATTTATCTTTTAATTTATTCTGTAGCTAAGTTGACTAAATAAAATATCACACATTTTAAAAGTTACAACTCCCATTACATTGTTGTAATTTGTAATTTGTAATATTTAGCAAAAGTTAACAGGTCGGACCTAACCTTGCCTCAAAATAAAATATAAAAAATAACAAGTCAATAGTGAAGAATTTAAAAACTCCTTTAACTCATTAACACCGAGACAGCTTCACGGCTCAACGCCTGGGCCACTGACCACAGACGCTGCTCGCTATAGCGAGACCAATTAGGTCAAAGCACCGGTCTTTTCGCGGGGGCCTTTGTGGGCCATAGTTGAAGGACACTGTCTACCCTTGTGCCATAAAGTCTTGATTGTTTTACAGTTTCGTGAAGATAGATGCAGGTGTTGGATATTGATACTTTACAGGAATTTAACATGTGATATTTCACCATTGAGTTGATATTTTGCGATTTGTCCGATTTCAATTCATAAACATACTCAAAGAGAGGGAGTCAAATTGTTTTCATTGTCTCACCAAATAACATTGACAAATAAACTGCATTTGATATCGTACCTTTTATATTGGTCAAAATGTTAGGTGAGACAATTATTTTTACCTATACCTAAACAACAGTACTTAAAGATATTATATCTCCGTTTTGTATTCGATTTCAATCCCCATTTTCACAAAGACAATACATTCAAGTAGATAAAACACCAAACAGAGTTTCGATGAGTCATTTATTTAAAAAGATATAACGGTTCAAAGTGCATAGAAATTGACCGCCTCGAAAGCCCAATTAAAAAAGAGAGGCCTTGAGCTCTCCTTCGGCGGATGTGACGTAATAAACAGGACTCGATCCGCGTTTGTTTGTAAACAAGTATATATCAATGCAGATATGGGTCGCATTCGTCTACGTTTTCATTGAGGAAGAGACATGCCTTCTTACTGAGCCAACTGTCCTAATAAGAAATCAGGAGTCATTCAACTGCATTGGTTTCCGAAGAATTGGACAAAGTTAGTTAGTCAGAAAAGAGCGAAGTGGAGTCGCAATGACAGGTCTGTCATCTGCTCCGACCATTTCACAGAGGACTGTTATGATCTTTCCTACGATTTCAAAACGGACTTTGGACTTGCTCCACAAAGGAAAGGACTCGTCAAAAATGCCTAGCCAACAGTTAATTAACAGATGAAGATGATAACAGGCCCAGCGAGATATGACAGTCAACCATATCGGGAGAGAAAACGGACGGAATACTTAGAGAAGAGGGAACGAAAGAGGATAAGGAATTTGAAAGAAAGGCTAGTCCAAAATTCCATTCATGGGCAGGTAGGATAAATAATCATGAAACTTTTGGGGAGTTGAGAATAATTGATGATTTTGCAGACGAATGTTGAGTTTTTATCGGCAGTATGAATTTATGTCTCTTTCGATTAGTCAATATTATTGTGACAGGTTTGTAGTTTGTTACAGTACTAGTTTTGGGGTATATATTATTTTTGTTGTTGCTGATTACTCTAAAGATACATACCAAAATGTGGGCACGTCACTTATGTTTGTATGTTGACACTACAGTTTTGGTTATAACATTTATACATTTGCTACAATGTCATTTTAGAAGCATCAAAAAGTAAAATTAAAGTCATAAAGCTGCCCCGGAGAAAAATTTACCAGTTCATGTAGCTTTGCTTAAAGTGGATAATTTCTTACCTATTTGTTACTGATAAACATTGCGGTATGAAATAAGATATTTAGTAATACAGATATGTCAATATATTGTCATGTGTCACGTGTATCAACAAATCTAATTACTTTCATGCCTTGTGTATTACCTAATGGAAATGTTCCAGGTGCCGGGGTCATTAAGTTTATTGCTTAATTGCCATAACGAACAGGTGTGTGGCATTTCATTTAGACTGTTAGGTAATAACTTTATGACAATATTGTCTGGTGTGACAAAGTAGTGTTAGGTAACTTAAAACCTCTCTCTGGTAAAATACGGATACTTAAGTACTGAAGGAAATGGGAATGATATGCATTTCAGCGTATTTCAATTTTTTTATTGAAATAGTTAAAACTGAAAAAGAATTTCATAATTACAATGCATTTCCAAGCAGGCTTTAACTTACATCACATTCAACAATAAATGCTGTGTTATTATTGACAATATTGGCCTACGTCACTCTAGATTAGCACTCTAGATTAGCACGACACTCTTTATCTCAAACACTGACCATTAACTCAAACAAAACAACAATACTCTGTATCCTTACTATGCAAAATACATTAGTACGTAACTCTAAAGAGATACATTTACTAAACATGTCAAAGATTTGACCTTCATTATCACTAATAACTGGGTAAAAAGGCCAAAAAACAGCTGCTCAGAACCTCGTATCCCAATGACGAGATTCGGAAGTTGCCGAGAGGCAGTCCATCAAAAGCGAGATCTCATTGTTTCAGTCATGCAAAGCAGAAACATGGAGTTACGTTTGACGCTTTAAAATCGCACAACGTAGTAACAAATATTCTACATATGCAATGGTCAATCAACTTCACAGGGGGGTAGTCGATTTGTCTAGGTATTTAAACAAAAAACAGTCACAATGGCGGCAGATATCAGCTGGGGTAAACTCGATCGGCATTGTCGGAGATTAACAACCCAAACAAATAACAACAACAGTTAATTATTGTCAAACAGAAATCTCGATGTATTGATATTAATAACTTTGGCGACTTGCAGGCTTTTTTTAAAGTACAATCAGTGAAAATATATACGTTCACGACCGCTGGGATCTATGATGTACACAATGACACAGAACAGCCAGTCGTTAACGAGTCCTGTCTATGTCGTCACAACCCCCCTAGCACCTGATTGGCTAAAAAAACGTTTTGCGTCTGTTTTCCGGAAGTGGTTAAAAAAACCACTTTTTTTCTGCTATTTTCAGGTGGATGAGAACCTAAATAGTTGTTGATATTTGTTCTCAACTGTGTTATGAAGTATTTCCGCTAATCGTACCACCTATGTGGATATAATATCTTTAAAGAACAGCAAATAATAAACACAGACGCACACTTATATATTATAATATGTAAAATATATACATAACCAAATATGTCTTAGAAGCATTTGTCAATCTTCATGTTAGATTGTCTTTATCAATCTACCACAACAGTGATTTGATGGCGGCATATTGTTCACTCCTATGCAAGTACTAACACATAAACACGTCACGTAACTCATATTTTCACATACCTTGATTTATATGCATTTTCATTTGTAAATGCAAATACTGCATATCTACACATCATGTTGAGTAGATACGGTGTATCGGTATTTCAACTATCTGAATAATAATGAAGGATTTATAGAGATGATATCCCGATTTAAGAGAAAGCTCGTAACATTAACGAATGTAATTTATTAATATTTACAAAGTGATTTATTCTGTTGGGACGTTGTCAACTCTAATTATAATCTACCATGTGCATGTATCCATTCAATGGCAGACAGGGTCGTGGATCTATGAAGGATATTGTAGAAGTTATAGAAAGTATTATTGTTACAGGACTGTAAAGTAATATTCGAACAAACTGTCATATTAATAATAGTATTCAAAGTAGAGCAACACTGGCGTTCAAGATATTAATTGCATGCACGTTTCCTCTCGTTTAGTCTTAGATATATGAATTCAATGCGTTTAACAAATAAAATGTATCTAACAATGTTTCAAAATTGGTAACTTTACAAAGACTACAATCGTTTCATCTGATTTAATAAACCTTCTTTTTAAAGTGTTTATTTTTCCCTTCCAAGACCAACATATGCAAAATGTTTTCATTTGCATAAGCGTCTCTCGCTATGATAAACTGCTAATTAACGGACGCTGTGAGGATCTCGTTATTTTGACGCATATTCGCGGCTCTCGTCGTTAATGAGTTAAGAGACATAACGACTGTTGATAATCAACAACTTCTTTATATATGCCTCCCAACTTAATTTCTTTCAGTTTTCAAAATTCAGTGAATATATAAATGATTACTTTGAAACAAAGATATGGTATTCCTACTCTATAAGCTGTTACTAAAAGCGTTTATTAAACGTTAAATAATATCTCTCTTTATTCCAGAAGGGAAGGCCTTGTAGGAGAGTAAGGAATCTTTACCTTTCAACATATATAGTATCTATATTTGATGAGTTTTTAGTGGAATCGGAAAGAAATTCAGAGATGAGACGGCAAAACTGGAAAGTGGGAGCCATAAACTGTCAACGCGGCCATGACTAAACATAAAATGATATTTATGTTGCTAATAGTATTAACCTTGTAGATATACAAAATCTTAGTTTTAAAATGTTAGGTTCAGTATTTGATGGTTTGTTAGTCAAATCTGAAAGAATTCCAAGTTGGGATGGCCAAATAGGAGAGTGGGAATCACTGACAACATGTGTTTAACTGAACGTTTAAAGTAGTACTCATATTGCTTCTAGAAATGTTTTATGATGGGTTAAATTTCTTACGAATTTTGAGTAAAATATGAAAGAAATTCCATGTTGGGACGGCCATACAAGAAAGTTGGGGATTATCAACAGTCTCTTGATGAAAAAGTAAGATATATTTTATTGGTAGGAATATCATATCTTGCACTCAATAGGTAAGGTTATATGTTTGTTGAAGAAGAACGAATTCTTACGGATAGCCAACTTCTTTATTGCATTAATTGCGACGTTTCGGTGTGGATACTAACACCATTATCAAGCTAAATTACTGAGTTTACTGATGGACCTAACTGCCATGTCTCCATGAAGACGACGTATAACTTCCTTAAGGGACATTTTAGAAGCTGGATTGATGAAGAAGAACGAATTCTTATGGATAGTCAACGTATTTATTGCATTAATTGCGACATTTCGGTGTACATACTAACACCATTATCAAGCTAAATTACTAAGATTATTGATGGACCTGATTGCCACGTCTCCATTATTGCCACCAGAAGTTGACTATCCATAAGAATTCGTTCTTCTTCTATAGCTTTTTACATATTAACTGTAACATATACACTCTCTGTATATATTACAGATCTCAAAAGACTCCTACACTCTCAGTGTATATTACAGATCCACCAGACTCTCCCACATTATTGTTTATATTACAGATCCGCCAGAAACGCCTACACTCCCTGATCCTGGCAGTCTATGTGAGGGAAAGTCCACAACCCTCTCATGTTCCTCCTCTGACCCTGGGAAGCCTGCTGCCACATTCTACTGGACACAGAACAATGCAGAGGTCCACACCGGAAACACGTACACATTTACTCCGGGCAAAGATGATAACGAGGCTCTGATGAGATGTTCAGCTGGTAATGTTCATACAGACCGAGCTGGTCATGCCAGGCCTCAGTCAGGGGCCAGACAACTCAATGTTTACTGTAACTGTGAACCTAATTTTATTTTGTTCTATAACTTAAAAATGAATATGTCCTTGTTTTCAGGTTAAGTACTGTTTTATTTTGTATATCTTTAATTCCAAGCCAAAATTTTTAAAGTAGACGTGTTTTGGATCACTCTCACCATTATAACATTTTGATGTGAAATAAAATCAAATAGGGCAATTTTGAACTGCATTGATTATATGATTATATTATATGTGAATATACATCCTGAACGTCATTCCAAATTGTCGAAACTACGATGGCTTGTGATTTGTGATTGTTCATGTCTTTACTAAACGCCGGCGAAGTTCACAAGACTCACAACAAATTGACAAAACGAACTTGATGGCTTATATACAGCTCTGTATATTTCCCACCAGAAGATTTGATCATGGCAAGTGCAGGTATTGTGTCGAAAATTATTGAAGTATTGAACTCGCCCAAAGCGCTACCAAAAGTCTTAACTTGGTACTCTATTAGAGCTACAAAAAGACATTTATCAATATAGTCGCCATATTAATGTGCGAGGGTTTGCATTACGTGAAAATGAGGACGAAAATAAGGACGCCTTTGTCATGAATCTATCTGACGAGATGGTAGTCAAACTAACTATTAATGAAATCAAAAGAAGTTTCTGAACTGTTGATCCATCGAAATATTACAATCGAGACCGATTATTGTGAAATTTATGTTGGAAAGATAAAAACGAGAATTGATGAAATGTTATCAAAACTGAAGGGTAAACCTGCAAATAATTAAAAAAGGAGGCTTGTTGCTACAATGAAATTGGCGGGATCGTTGGAAAGAGACGGGATAAACCTTGTGAAAAAAATGGATAGCCATGAATCCCCAATAACAAAATGACACCAGTTTGATCAACGGATGTATTCACTTAGGCTGAGAATTCGCCTTAGATTAACTCAGGGTCCCCAGAGACTGTTGATTAGGTCGCCATTGACGAGGAGGAAGCGTGAAGACAATTAAACATCACCTACATATCTAAATAACTGCGTGAGTAAAAAATAAATCACATGCGTTTTGATTTATAAACACTCATGTGTAGATGTTCATTGGCTGACTAAACAACCTCTAGTGCACGGCAAAGTGTGCCTGAGCTTGTAGAATATAACTTTGCATGTGACCCAAAACCAATCTGTGATTAGGGAAAAAACTGTTCAACAACATTATGTTGATATGTTACTTTGTTTGGTTTTTGGTGGATTTTTTCTCTTTTCCTCTTTAGCCAATATGGACATCCGAGTTGAAAGTGAACGACTATTTCTAATTTAAATTTTATTGTAGAAGTTCCTAAGGTCAGTTGCTGATCTTTATCTATATTGCAATCTATACATGTTTTTTACTGTAATAATAATACTCATATGCATTGTCAAGAATGATCTTCCTTTGTTCACTTATTGTCTTATCCAAAATATGCCGGGATTCCCTTTTTTGTTTGGTCTTTTGCTATGTTTTGTTTACAAAAACATTATCTATCAGAGTTCTACACAGCAAGTGTCCTTTTTGTTTTCCTTCGTTAGTCAATAACAATTTGAAATATATTTGACTTTACAATATCTAGACATTCCAAACCCAAAATTAATCGAAAACTTCTGTGAAAGGTAAACATATCAATCATTTCAATCACACTGTTATGTCACCCTGGCTCTCTGGCATTAGCTTTCATCATAATCATATCTGATGGAAGTTATCTTAATTTCTTACAATAACGAAATAAAGTCGGGGTATTTCATTGTACATTTTTAAAAATTTCATCTAAGAACAAACTAGAAATTGAATACATACTTTCTTATATGGTCCAGATTTCTTTTTGGTGATTAACTATTGTTTGCGTTCTATCTAAAATTCAACCTTAAAGAACTGAAACAATTTATTTCAGTTGAAAGCGGTCACCTAGCTCTAAACCTCAGTTACACATGCAAGGTATTCCTTTTACTGAAGTTGGGGAACATAAACATTCAGGTCTTATAATTTTAAGAGGATCCTAGCTTGAGTATTGTAGATAAAGTTACTCCTATGATAAACTGCGTAAGGATCTTCATTTAACTTATTTTTGACTATTATAGTCATGTCTGGGATAACTGTACAACTTACCAAAATACCAATTTAGAAACAATACAATTAGAGGAACTTTGAACTATCAGAGTAGCGACGAGGGGCACAAGTTATAATAAATATATTCAGAAACTGATTCCGTACCACTAATTGACAGAAGACGTGTACAATCATTAACCCTTTTACAAAATGGTAAACGACAAAGAACCAAATCACTAATGTAACCTTCATGAAGATAAAGTGACAGCATGTAGTTCGTATGGTTTAAGAAATGTACTATATATATACAGAATCGTCAAATTAATACATCTGCTTATTCAAAATCATTCATACCAAGTAAATTTACCTTTGAAATGATTTACCAAATGACATGAACATGATACAACCCCCAACAACATTTTGTAAGGAAAATAACATCTATGCTAAGAAAATCATTTGGATTTGATCTGAAAAACAGCAGACTTAGTTTAGGATGTATTGATCTAAATCTTTTCATAAATTTGAGAAACATATTAGCTATGTTCGTGAGGCGCAGACAAAGAAAATATGTCACATTATTTTTTCGGCTGTACAAATTGCTCACTGCAAAAAAATGAAGCGTTTTTCTACAAAAACGGATATAGTTTAAAAACAATTTTATATGGAGATGATGAGTTATCTAATATTGACAATTCGGCTGTTCAACAATCTATTTACCTTTTTATCAATTCGTGTAGATTTAGTAACGAATCAGTTGAATGTTGAGCGTTTTTTAAGTTGTTGATAACTGTCTGTTTTAGGGTGATTAGAGACACGTATTGTTTCAGATAAGCCTCAGATCAGTACATCTGGCAGTGACACAAGAAAAGAAGGACAGAGTCTGTCTCTACTCTGTTCAGCTGACAGTAACCCTGGTAACCCTGTCCTCTCCTGGCAGTTCGGTGGTCAAACCTGGACAACGTCCTCTCTGGAGAAGACCAACTTGAGCAGGTTTGATGATGGAGACTACACGTGTGTCGGTAGAGTCAACACTGGAGATGTGTGTCCAGGAGGAAGTCTGCAGGGACAGAAGAGTGTGTCCGTTGTTGTTAACTGTGAGTTTGTATTCTTTCAATATAGCTAGACATTCAAATATACGGGCAATATTTAATACTTTTAAGAAATGTGTGTCCTGGAGGAAGTCTGCAGGGACAGAAGAGTGTGTCCGTTGTTGTTAACTGTGAGTTTGTATTCTTTCAATATAGCTAGACATTCAAATATACGGGCAATGCTTAATACTTTTAAGAAATGTGTGTCCAATGTTGTTGTGAACTGTGAATTTCCCCCTAAAAAAAGCTTTTTTTCAGACAGCCAATGGCACAGGAGGCGTACTTTTGCAGAGTAACATCTTCCTGACAAACAACTCAATTTGTACATTAATTTTGTGTTTTCTGCCCTGACCACTCTTAAATATGGGCAAGACAGGGTGTCTACCGTCAAATGTTGTTCTGTATATCTTCTAATGCTATCAGTGCCAGGAATATCAAATCATTGCCATCGGGGCTTGGGAATTGTACATTGCCTTACCCTTGACATATATTTTGTTGCAAAGATCGTATTCAGTTGAACAAAATCAAACTCAAATTTTCACGATAACGTCTTTGTTACTTGAAAATGATTTTTTATTTGGGCTTGGCAAGTATGGACCCTAAAATCCATGGTAGACATCTTAACTTTCAAGATTGTGAAATTACCAAATACAAAAATATGAAACCTGTGGTAAATGAAAGAATTCTGAATAGATAGTCTTTGAAGGGTTAAAAGATACTTTAAAAACAGGTTAATTAAATTAGATAAAAGAATTGACGCCTTGTTAATTATCAAATTTAAAATATTATTAGATATATTTGAATTGTAAAACGCAAATTCATATATCTAAGACGAAATGAGAAGACACGTTAATATTGCCATTGATATATATGTATTCATAAATCGTTTGTGAAACAATTGAGGCTATCAAAAGTTTCACTTTGATTTTACCATATTTTTTTAATGCATCACTTTCTTTTGTCATGAACTATTAATTTGATAATTGAATGTAAGAAGGCAAGAGTTATTCTATATTAAATTTTTTTAATATGATACTTTACTGAACTATCTGGGCGCCTTGTACATACAACTATAATTTAGCGTGTACATGAGGTTTTCCTTGATTGGACATTATGCTCCATAGAACTACGCCCTAACTACCATTGAATGAATACATACACACCTGCATCCAGCTTGCATATATTATTCATCAGTCATATTAGTCATTGAACGGCGATATCCTGTTTATTAGACGAAATAAAGTCAGTCTTTTTGGACAAATAACCGATACAGGAAGAATCAAGTATTGGCTAAAGTATTTTGTGACTCTTTTGACCGTGATAAAACAATCACCTAAGATAACACATTTCATACTCCTGAAAGTGTCCATATTCAGCCCTTGCATTTGAATCATGAAACAATAAAACAAAGACTTTGTTGTAAAAGGCTGGACAGTTTCCGTTCATAACTTGCCCGTCTCTAAAAGAGCAGTGCTTTGACGTAAGTGGTCTCGCTGCAACGAGTAGTGTCTGTGGTCAGCCGCCTAGGCGTTGAGCCGTGAAGATGTCGCGGCGTTAACGAGTTGATAAAGAATAAGGGCATCACAGAGTTGGGAATACAGAAGGCTAACGATTTTCAAAAAGCTTGTCAATCTTCAATTTAATCATATGTACATGCTATTGAGGATCCAAAGTTTGGTATTGGCTTGATTACACAAATCTGGTTGCCATGTTTGTTATAATTATGCCCCGATTATGACACAGTCATTAGTTAATAGCTCTCCACTTGTCCGTTTATCTGTCTGACCAGTTAGCAGAGCACAACCTAAATATATGACATAAAAACGTCAATTTTTGTACAAATGTTATCTACAGGGTGCTCATGTGCCATTTAGTGGTCAAAACTCAAGGTTGTCAATAATTGTGTAAATAGTAACCACACTTTTCAGGACTTTGTTTCTTTTCTTGAGTATTCCTCGAAACAGACTTTTACTTAATTGTTCTTAAGTCATGACCAAATACAAGTTTGCCTTTGACTGTCCAATATGTTATTTCATCACCTTCTTTTCCTGAATTTGATGCTCAGTCATTAATATGATTGACTACATGCGTTTTTCAAATAACTTACACAGCATAAAGGTCATTAAACTTTAGGAGTGGGTATGTATTCTTTTGCCTTGCTTCTGAACATAATTCTATACGTCTATATTGGCGTGTCGCCAGGAATGTGAGGGCCATTAACTTGTGTATCCCGCTCATATCTGATAACTAGATGGTGGTTTCATGATAATTTCATACATTCAGACCTAGTAATAAACTATGTCTTTTTCTTTCATCACTACTTACAAAACACTAATTTATGCTTTAAAAACTTGCATGTCTTCTGTCTAAATTCATGATAAAATACTCCTAATTTTTAGTCAAAGAAGTGATTATATTTGTAAACGTTTTTACCATCAATGTCACTTTCTACACTTTTCTGGCTCTACTGTGATCATGCATTTTTCGTGGGCAAGCCTCGGATACGTTTATCAATCTCGTGTTGGTTTATTTAATATCAGAAGACACTTGGATGAGATTCTCTATATATTTGTCAATGTTTTTACAATCACTGTCCCTCTTCTGGCTCGTCTGTGTTTATCCGTTAACCGTTATGTTACCCTAAGCTCTGTTAGAGTAAATGGTTGAAAAGTAAGTGTTCTCACAAACCTTAAAATTCATCTTTTTTTGTTTAAAAGTCGTCTATATGGAAAGACTAACAGGAGCCCTACTTTAGATATTTTTTTATGTATGAAATCTGTGAATATATCAAGGCTCCACCTTCCACAAACATTCATCATACATACTAGACAGAAGATCCATGTTGTGATGGACTGTATACATTCAATCATTGAATCAGAAAGGCTGAATATTAGGAAGCAGCTAAAATCAAAATACTCGTAGGCAATTATTTAAATAAGGAATTTAGAATTAGAAAAACATATATCAATTAGTAACTGAGAATCGGAATTAAAGCTTGCTCATCAGTATGTCTGAGTTTTAAAACAGGTACACTTTTACTGTATATAATTATTAGGGACAATTGGGTGACAAGTTTGGCAAAAGTTAAGATGATTAAAAAAATGTAAAATATTCATTCAAAATCGTTGCATAAACTTCATTCGGAACATTTCCAGATGCCCCAGACATCAGTAGCACAGACTTGAACGCCACTGAAGGACAAAGGTTAACATTGAGATGTGATGCCAGTGGCAGACCGGACTCCTACACGTTCAGGAGCTTCACTCAGTACTGGGGAGACACAGCCGTGGACACAAGAACAGGTTCACAGAGTGGAGGGATGTACACGTGGAGCACTGATGATATGTCTTACCTGGACACTGGAGTGTATGAGTGTAGTGTGGACAATGGGATCACTGACAGACAAGGTGTTCTAGTACAGAGGCAGAGAGTCAGTGTACATGTGAGAGGTAGGTCTGTGTATGTCTGTACATAGTAAAGTCAACACTAACAGACAAAATGTTCTAGTACAGAGGCAGAGAGTCAGTGTACATGTGAGAGGTAGGTCTGTGTATATCTGTACATAGTATAGTCAACACTAACATACAACGTGTTCTAGTACAGAGGAAGAGAGTCAGTGTACATGTGAGAGGTAGGTCTGTGTATGTGTGTACATATTATAGTCAACCCTGACAGACAAGGTGTTCTAGTATAGAGGAAGGGAGTCAGTGTACATGTGAGAGGTAGGTATGTGTCTGTATGTAGTATAGTCAACACTGACAGACAAGATGTTCTAGTACAGAGGAAGAGAGTCAGTGTATGTGTGAGAGGTAGGTCTGTGTATGTGTGTACATAGTAAAGTCAATACTGACTGACAAAGTGTTCTTGTAAAGAGGAAGAGAGTCATTTTACATGTGAGAGGTAGGTCTGTGTATGTCTGTATGTAGTATAGTCAACACTGACAGACAAGATGTTCTAGTACAGAGGAAGAGAGTCAGTGTATGTGTGAGAGGTAGTTCTGTGTATGTGTGTACATAGTATAGTCAACCCTGACTGACAAAGTGTTCTTGTACAGAGGAAGAGAGTCAGTGTACATGTGAGAAGTAGGTCTGTGTATGTGTGTACATAGTATAGACAACATTGACAGACAAGGTGTTCTAGTACAGAGGAAGAGAGTCATTGTACATGTGAGAGGTAGGTCTGTGTATGTCTGTACATAGTATAGTCAACACTGACAGACAAGGTGTTCTTGTACAGAGAAAAAGAGTCAGTTTATATGTGAGAGGTAGGTCTGTGTATGTCTGTATGTAGTATAGTCAACACTGACAGACAAGGTGTTCTTGTACAGACGAAGAGAGTCAGTGTATGTGTGTGAGGTAGGTCTGTGTATGTGTCTACTTAAAAAAGTCAATACTGACTGACAAAGTGTTCTTGTACAGAGGAAGAGAGTCAGTGTACATGTGAGAGGTAGGTCTGTGTATTTGTGTACATACTATAGTCAACACTGACAGACAAGGTGTTCTAGTACAAAGGAAGAGAGTCAGTGTACATGTAGGAGGTAGGTCTGTGTATATGTGTACATAGTATAGTCAACACTGACAGACAAGGTGTTTTAGTACAGAGGAAGAGAGTCAGTGTACATGTGAGAGGTAGGTCTGTGTGTGTTTGTACATAGTATAGTCACCACTGACAGACAAGGTGTTCTAGTATAGGGGAAGAGAGTCAGTGTACATGTGAGAGATAGGTCTGTATATGTTTGTATATAGTTTAGTCAACCCTGACAGACAAGGTGTTCTAGTACAGAGGAAGAGAGTCAGTGTACATGTGAGAGGTAGGTCTGTGTATGTCTGTACATAGTATAGTCAACACTGACAGACAAGGAGTTCTTGTACAGAGGAAGAGAGTCATTGTACAGTTAAGAGTTAGGTCTGTGTATGTCTGTATATAGTTTATTTAACATTGACAGACAAGGTGTTCTTGTACAGAGTAGAGAGTCAGTGTACATGTGAGAGGTAGGTCTGTGTATGTCTGTACATAGTTTAGTCAACACTGACAGACAAGGAGTTCTTGTACAGAGGAAGAGAGTCAGTGTACATGTGAGAGGTAAGTCTGTGTATGTCTGTACATAGTATAGTCAACACTGACAGACAAAGTGTTCTAGTACAGGGGAAGAGAGTCAGTGTACATGTGAGAGGTAGGTCTGTGTATGTGTGTACATAGTATAGTCAACATTGACAGACAAGGTGTTCTAGTACAGAGGAAGAGAGTCATTGTACATGTGAGAGGTAGGTCTGTGTATGTGTGTACATAGTATAGTCAACATTGACAGACAAGGTGTTCTTGTACAGAGGAAGAGAGTCAGAGTACATGTGAGCGGTAGGTCTGTGTATGTCTGTACATAGTATAGTCAAAACTGACAGACAAGGTGTTCTTGTACAGAGAAAAAGAGTCAGTTTATATGTGAGAGGTAGGTCTGTGTATGTCTGTATGTAGTATAGTCAACACTGACAGACAAGGTGTTCTTGTACAGACGAAGAGAGTCAGTGTATGTGTGTGAGGTAGGTCTGTGTATGTGTCTACTTAAAAAAGTCAATACTGACTGACAAAGTGTTCTTGTACAGAGGAAGAGAGTCAGTGTACATGTGAGAGGTAGGTCTGTGTGTGTGTGTACATACTATAGTCAACACTGACAGACAAGGTGTTCTAGTACAAAGGAAGAGAGTCAGTGTACATGTAGGAGGTAGGTCTGTGTATATGTGTACATAGTATAGTCAACACTGACAGACAAGGTGTTTTAGTACAGAGGAAGAGAGTCAGTGTACATGTGAGAGGTAGGTCTGTGTGTGTTTGTACATAGTATAGTCACCACTGACAGACAAGGTGTTCTAGTATAGGGGAAGAAAGTCAGTGTACATGTGAGAGATAGGTCTGTATATGTTTGTATATAGTTTAGTCAACCCTGACAGACAAGGTGTTCTAGTACAGAGGAAGAGAGTCAGTGTACATGTGAGAGGTAGGTCTGTGTATGTCTGTACATAGTATAGTCAACACTGACAGACAAGGAGTTCTTGTACAGAGGAAGAGAGTCATTGTACAGTTAAGAGTTAGGTCTGTGTATGTCTGTATATAGTTTATTTAACATTGACAGACAAGGTGTTCTTGTACAGAGTAGAGAGTCAGTGTACATGTGAGAGGTAGGTCTGTGTATGTCTGTACATAGTTTAGTCAACACTGACAGACAAGGAGTTCTTGTACAGAGGAAGAGAGTCAGTGTACATGTGAGAGGTAAGTCTGTGTATGTCTGTACATAGTATAGTCAACACTGACAGACAAAGTGTTCTAGTACAGGGGAAGAGAGTCAGTGTACATGTGAGAGGTAGGTCTGTGTATGTGTGTACATAGTATAGTCAACATTGACAGACAAGGTGTTCTAGTACAGAGGAAGAGAGTCATTGTACATGTGAGAGGTAGGTCTGTGTATGTGTGTACATAGTATAGTCAACATTGACAGACAAGGTGTTCTAGTACAGAGGAAGAGAGTCAGTGTACATGTGAGAGGTAAGTCTGTGTATGTCTGTACATAGTATAGTCAACACTGACAGACAAAGTGTTCTAGTACAGGGGAAGAGAGTCAGTGTACATGTGAGACGTAGGTCTGTGTATGTCTGTACATAGTATATTCAATACCGACAGACAAAGTGTTCTAGTACAGGGTATGAGAGTCAGTGTACATGTGAGAGGTAGGTCTGTGTATGTCTGTATGTAGTATAGTCAACACTGACAGGCAAGGTGTTGTAGTAAAGAGGAAGAGAGTCTGTGTACATGGGAGAGATAGGTCTGTGTATGTCTGTACATAGTTTAGTCAACACTGACAGACAAGGTGTTTTGTACAGAGGAAGAGAGTCAGTGTACATGTGAGAGGTAAGTCTGTGTGTGTTTGTACATAGTAAAGTCAACACTGACAGACAAGGTGTTCTAGTTTAGGGGAAGAGAGTCAGTGTACATGTGAGAAATAGATCTGTATATGTCTGTATATAGTTTAGTCAACACCGACAGACAAGGTGTTTTGTACAGAGGAAGAGAGTCAGTGTACATGTGAGAGGTAAGTCTGTGTGTGTTTGTACATAGTAAAGTCAACACTGACAGACAAGGAGTTCTTGTACAGAAGAAGTACGCCAGTGTGCATGTGAGAGGTAGGTCTGTGTATGTATGTACATAGTATAGTCAACACTGACAGACAAGGTGTTCTAGTACAGAGGAAAAGAGTCAGTGTACATGTGAGAGGTAGGTCTGTGTATGTGTGTACATAGTATAGTCAACACTGACAGACAAGATGTTCTAGTACAGAGGAAGAGAGTCAGTGTACATGTGAGAGGTAGGTCTATGCATGTCTGTACATACTATAGTCAACACTGACAGTCAAGATGTTCTAGTACAGAGGAAGAGAGTCAGTGTACATGTGAGAGGTAGGTCTATGCATGTCTGTACATACTATAGTCAACACTGACAGACAAGGTTTTCTAGTACAGAGGAAGAGAGTCAGTGTACATGTGAGAGGTAGGTCTATGCATGTCTGTACATACTATAGTCAACACTGACAGACAAGGTTTTCTAGTACAGAGGAAGAGAGTCAGTGTACATGTGAGAGGTAGGTCTGTGTATGTCTGTACATAATATAGTCTGTACATAGTATGGGCAACACTGACAGACAAGGTGTTCTAGTACAGAGGAAGAGAGTCAGTGTACATGTGAGAGGTAGGTCTGTGTATGTCTGTACATAGTTTAGTCAACACTGACAGACAAGGTGTTTTGTACAGAGGAAGAGAGTCAGTGTACATGTGAGAGGTAAGTCTGTGTGTGTTTGTACATAGTAAAGTCAACACTGACAGACAAGGTGTTCTAGTTTAGGGGAAGAGAGTCAGTGTACATGTGAGAAATAGATCTGTATATGTCTGTATATAGTTTAGTCAACCCTGACAGACAAGGTGTTCTTGTACAGAGGAAGGGAGTCAGAGTACATGTGAGAGGTAGGTATGTGTATGTCTGTACATACTATAGTCAACACTGACAGACAAGGTGTTCTAGTGTAGAGGAAGAGAGTCAGTGTACATGTGAGAGGTAGGTCTGTGTATGTCTGTACATATTATAGTCAACACTGACAGACAAGGTGTTCTAGTACAGAGGAAGAGAGTCAGTGTACATGTGAGAGGTAGGTCTGTGTTTGTCTGTACATATTATAGTCAACACTGACAGACAAGGTGTTCTAGTACAGAGGAAGAGAGTCAGTGTACATGTGAGAGGTAGGTATGTGTGTGTTTGTACATAGTATAGTCAACACTGACAGACAAGGTGTTCTTGTACAGAGGAATAGAGTCTGTGTACATTTGAGAGGTAGGTCTGTGTATGTCTGTACATAGTAGAGTCAACACTGTCAGACAAGGAGTTCTTGTACAGAGTAGAGAGTCAGTGTACATGTGAGAGGTAGGTCTGTGTGTGTCTGTATGTAGTATAGTCAACACTGACAGACAAGGTGTTCTAGTACAGAGGAAGAGAGTCAGTGTACATGTGAGAGGTAGGTCTGTGTATGTGTGTACATAGTATAGTCAACACTGACAGACAAGGTGTTCTAGTACAGAGGAAGAGAGTCAGTGTACATGTGAGAGGTAGGTCTATGCATGTCTGTACATACTATAGTCAACACTGACAGACAAGGTTTTCTAGTACAGAGGAAGAGAGTCAGTGTACATGTGAGAGGTAGGTCTATGCATGTCTGTACATACTATAGTCAACACTGACAGACAAGGTTTTCTAGTACAGAGGAAGAGAGTCAGTGTACATGTGAGAGGTGGGTCTGTGTATGTGTGTACATAGTATAGTCAACACTGACAGACAAGGTGTTCTAGTACAGAGGCAGAGAGTCAGTGTACATGTGAGAGGTAGGTCTGTGTATGTCTGTACATAGTATAGTCAACACTGACAGACAAGGTGTTCTAGTACAGAGGAAGAGAGTCAGTGTATGTGTGAGAGGTAGGTCTGTGTATGTCTGTACATAGTATAGTCAACACTGACAGACAAGGTGTTCTAGTACAGAGGAAGAGAGTCAGTGTACATGTCAGAGGTAGGTCTGTGTATGTATGTACATAGTATAGTCTGTACATAGTATAGTCAACACTGGCAGATAAGGTGTTCTAGTACAGAGGAAGAGAGTCAGTGTACATGTGAGAGGTAGGTCTATGCATGTCTGTACATACTATAGTCAACACTGACAGACAAGATGTTCTAGTACAGAGGAAGAGAGTCAGTGTACATGTGAGAGGTAGGTCTATGCATGTCTGTACATACTATAGTCAACACTGACAGACAAGGTTTTCTAGTACAGAGGAAGAGAGTCAGTGTACATGTGAGAGGTAGGTCTATGCATGTCTGTACATACTATAGTCAACACTGACAGACAAGGTTTTCTAGTACAGAGGAAGAGAGTCAGTGTACATGTGAGAGGTAGGTCTGTGTATGTCTGTACATAATATAGTCTGTACATAGTATGGGCAACACTGACAGACAAGGTGTTCTAGTACAGAGGAAGAGAGTCAGTGTACATGTGAGAGGTAGGTCTGTGTATGTCTGTACATAGTTTAGTCAACACTGACAGACAAGGTGTTTTTTACAGAGGAAGAGAGTCAGTGTACATGTGAGAGGTAAGTCTGTGTGTGTTTGTACATAGTAAAGTCAACACTGACAGACAAGGTGTTCTAGTTTAGGGGAAGAGAGTCAGTGTACATGTGAGAAATAGATCTGTATATGTCTGTATATAGTTTAGTCAACCCTGACAGACAAGGTGTTATTGTACAGAGGAAGGGAGTCAGAGTACATGTGAGAGGTAGGTCTGTGTTTGTCTGTACATATTATAGTCAACACTGACAGACAAGGTGTTCTAGTGTAGAGGAAGAGAGTCAGTGTACATGTGAGAGGTAGGTCTGTGTATGTCTGTACATAGTATAGTCAACACTGACAGACAAGGTGTTCTAGTACAGAGGAAGAGAGTCAGTGTACATGTGAGAGGTAGGTCTGTGTTTGTCTGTACATATTATAGTCAACACTGACAGACAAGGTGTTCTAGTACAGAGGAAGAGAGTCAGTGTACATGTGAGAGGTAGGTATGTGTGTGTTTGTACATAGTATAGTCAACACTGACAGACAAGGTGTTTTTGTACAGAGGAATAGAGTCTGTGTACATGTGAGAGGTAGGTCTGTGTATGTCTGTACATAGTAGAGTCAACACTGTCAGACAAGGAGTTCTTGTACAGAGTAGAGAGTCAGTGTACATGTGAGAGGTAGGTCTGTGTGTGTCTGTATGTAGTATAGTCAACACTGACAGACAAGGTGTTCTAGTACAGAGGAAGAGAGTCAGTGTACATGTGAGAGGTGGGTCTGTGTATGTGTGTACATAGTATAGTCAACACTGACAGACAAGGTGTTCTAGTACAGAGGAAGAGAGTCAGTGTACATGTGAGAGGTAGGTCTATGCATGTCTGTACATACTATAGTCAACACTGACAGACAAGGTTTTCTAGTACAGAGGAAGAGAGTCAGTGTACATGTGAGAGGTAGGTCTATGCATGTCTGTACATACTATAGTCAACACTGACAGACAAGGTTTTCTAGTACAGAGGAAGAGAGTCAGTGTACATGTGAGAGGTGGGTCTGTGTATGTGTGTACATAGTATAGTCAACACTGACAGACAAGGTGTTCTAGTACAGAGGCAGAGAGTCAGTGTACATGTGAGAGGTAGGTCTGTGTATGTCTGTACATAGTATAGTCAACACTGACAGACAAGGTGTTCTAGTACAGAGGAAGAGAGTCAGTGTATGTGTGAGAGGTAGGTCTGTGTATGTCTGTACATAGTATAGTCAACACTGACAGACAAGGTGTTCTAGTACAGAGGAAGAGAGTCAGTGTACATGTCAGAGGTAGGTCTGTGTATGTATGTACATAGTATAGTCTGTACATAGTATAGTCAACACTGGCAGATAAGGTGTTCTAGTACAGAGGAAGAGAGTCAGTGTACATGTGAGAGGTAGGTCTATGCATGTCTGTATGTAGTATAGTCAACACTGACAGACAAGATGTTCTAGTACAGAGGAAGAGAGTCAGTGTATGTGTGAGAGGTAGGTCTGTGTATGTCTGTACATAGTATAGTCAACACTGACAGACAAGGTGTTCTAGTACAGAGGAAGAGAGTCAGTGTACATGTGAGAGGTAAGTCTGTGTATGTGTGTACATAGTATAGTCAATACTGACAGCCAAGGTGTTCTAGTACAGGGTATGAGAGTCAGTTTACATGTGAGAGGTATGTCTGTGTTTGTGTGTATTTAGTATAGTTAACACTGACAGAAAAGGTGTTCTTGTACAAAATAATGATCTTTGCCCAAATCAGTTGCTAATAATTTCTTCCCACCAGACTTGTTTCTTGATTCACTAGTTAATCTACCACCTTGACCACAACTCCTGCTTTAGAGACCTCTTCCACATGACACACCTTTTTTTGAATGGTTATAAAACCCATTTTTATTGCGGTCTTTCATTGCTACTAGTAAGGACCTCTTCTCAGTGACATTATCTTTTTCTCATTTTGGCTCATCAATGGTCAGATTCATCACAAAGATGCAGACATTCAAGATTGTTGATTTAGAAAGTATTGAAAAGATAAAATTTTTAAGACCAATATCATAATGTGCCAGTTGCAAATGATCTAGCTTGACCATTTTAGTTGCATGTTATAGCCGCCCCAAAGTTCACAGAAGATTTTCCAACCCCGCAAGCTGTTGAAGTGGGTTCGACTGTAACAATCTCCCAGGATGTTTATACAAGTGGTCTGATGTACACGTCGGTCAACTGGACGTTTAGTGGACAGACTGTGAAGAACCAATCAGTGTCCAGTGTCAAGGTCACCTTGAGGAAGAGTGACCAGATGGCCATGTTTGATGGTTTTGTCACTTCTGCCACGTTCACATTCCATGAAAGTGATATTGGTGTCTACACAGTCCATGTTTGCAACTCCATCGGATGTAGTGTTTCTGACGTGAACTTGACTGCCGCAGGTAGGTTTTATATTTTTCAAATATCAAGGTGGTATACGTCAAGTAATCTTTACTTTTGGATGATGTATTGAACATAAATAATTTTTGTAGCACGTTCTTTGTGTGTACATATCCGTACTTTTTGTTGATGTTATCTCATTATAAACAACAAGATGTCAATGTATGGATTCATGAAAAATACAGTCAATGTACAGATTGACTGAAATTTTCGGCTAATTTTCCGACAGATTGACTGAAATGAATTACGCTCATTAATGGTTCTAAACAATAACAAACAGTAATGTAGGTGCTTATAGTTCATTGACATGTCATGGGTTATTTAAATTTTTGTTTGGGCATGTGATCCTGGAGTGACACCAGCTGTTGCACTTCACACCTGACGTGAAACACATACACTTGTTGGTCTGACACTGTTTGCCATTTGATGCAAAGTTGCATTAAGCATATCCCTGGCCACCACATCGGGAATCACTCTGTACTGTATGACGTAGGCCAACTTCAACATCCATGGCCACCACATCGGGAATCACTATGTACTGTATGACGTAGGCCAACTTCAACATCCCTGGCCACCACATCGAGAATAACTCTGTACTGTATGACGTAGGCCAACTTCAACATCCCTGGACATGTACTCGATATTTAACAGCTTCTGGGTGCACAGATCAAACTGATTTCTGCTGTAGTGTCCTTAGAGAACGCCAGCCTTGACACATACACGATACAGGTCATCCTCGTTTCCGTCTACAATGACACCCGATATGTTGCGAGGATCCCCCTTACCACGATCAACTAGTGGGATAGGGATGGTCACATTGTCACCCGGAATGCCAGCAACATGCTCTAAACGACTACGTTTGAAAATACGTCCAGCTTGTGAAAGCTGACCATCTGCAGCTCTTTTGGATGTAAATGGACTTATTGCACATTATTTAGTGAGATGATCTTAGTAGACCATTATCCATTAGGAGCCACTTACCATTGACTGCATATCAACTAGGTCTAATTGGCCTCGTGATCCAAAGTCCTTTGATAACATGGGTCTAACAACTACTCCTTTGTTTGTGATGCGTTTGCGTTTCTTCTGGCATTCTACGCAAAGTGACTTGTACAATTCTATACCACCATGTATACCAGGTATTGGCTTGATTTAAATATTTATGTATTTATTTTCAAAGATTATACACCTTTATGTAAGTCATTGTCGATGAATCAAAATTATCCCGAAAATGTTCTACTCATCGCAATTTTACTACAGTTAGTAGTAGGGCATGGTTTCGTTAGAAAAGTGATTGTAAATAGAAGATTTTCCAATTTTCTTGTGCTACCTCAAAGTCATTTACACAGACCAAGCTCGACAAAGTTATAATCAGCTTTTATTCCAGGAAAGAGAGAGTACAGTTAATGAAAATCTGAACAAAATGAGATATTGACCATTTTTTTATCATTTGTAGGAATACATTTCCTAATTATGTTTCTTCTTACTGATAAAGCTGACCGTTCATACCTGATTTATTTTATAATACCTATCAGCAAATTTCTCTTTTTGTTTACTTCAAATTGATACTGAATATTTACAAGTGATTAAATGCAAAATTGCACAGTTTCACTCAAATCATTCCGATACACCTCTATATCGGGTAGATAAATATCTACATTTCAAAATAAAATCATTTGAGTAGTTTATATAAAAATATTGTACATAAACATAGATCTAAGAAATATTTCACAAGGAAATGCACTACATTGCGTGAGTTATTTACTAAATAAAGACTGTTGAATTAAAGTATTATATATGTTTGGTACAATATGTCTTACATGAAAGGCTTAGGAAGGACCAGTCTGATAAAAATATTCTTGTCCGTGTCTCCGGTCTCCTGCCCTTTTTAAGACGAACTTTCCCATTTCAACTAGTTCATATCCCTTTTGAGTCTTGGAATTGTTGATAAATGACACCGAAAACATCAGCAATCAAAAATAAGAGTTTGCACTGATTATGAACTTTTATTCAAACATTCATAATTTATTAGCGACCTTTACTCTGTTCTATTTGTAAACGACCAGGGTATATTATATATCAAATAAGACAATATTACCCACCCTCTTTAGTGTTTATCGACTTTGATTGGTCGGTTATCCAGGGAATGAAATATGATTAGTCCACAGGGCTATTTTCACGTATCCTTGATAAACAGATTTTACAAAACACATGAATATATTCCATAAAAATGTAGACTAATGAACTTTCTCATACATTAATTACAAGTTTAAATTTTAACACATTATTTGACTATTCATCTCAGTGTTTGCATTTTTCCTGTAATTTGCAAGATTGATTATTTTTCCCAAGCGAAATAGGCATCGTCGTTGTTTGTACACAAACTTGGCTGCCATCAACATATTAATGAACACTTCAAAACATGACTATTAACCATTAATTAATACTTACATAGACTCTGACACTGTTTAACCATAAAACTAGAATCAATGTCACTTTTTCTGACAGTCTCCTTCCTCTTTAAATACGCTCACTCCAAACAACAATATACACAAGGGCGTCCAAAACAAAGCCGTAAATGAAGCTGTATTCAGTTCTCATTGTAAGCTGTTAACACTCATTAGGCAAGTGATTCGTTGTTGTAGTGTATGGTTTATTTATCAACGTGCTAACCTAACAAAATATGGTTGCCGCATTCTTATTAGGAATAAACACCTGGAATTCACACTTGTAACATTGTAAGTTCTACTCTTGATTTTCTCTGTTTGGAAGTTTTGTGTATAAATGAAATATTTAGTTTTTACAATTTCTAGTGCACTATAAAAATTACCACTTTTTGAACAATGAAGCTATGAGCATTCCATTTTGAAAAGAAAACAATTTTAACCAAGGTCGAATCATTTGTTCTTTGCTCAAACACTTTTGAAAAACGATCTGATCATTGAAAATTAAACCTATTAAGTTTTAAAAACCTAAAAAGTATTAGATATACATATATACCGTTAGTTTATACAACTAGTTTGATTAAACGCTGTACACATAGACTTCAGAGTTATTTATTAAGTACAGTGTATAATTTAATAGCTATCATCAACATATTGGCTTTAACTTTATATAATTGTTTAAGCTTGAGATAAATAAATTTAGTTTCCTTTAAGATCTCTGTGAAGTGAGAATAAAATCAATACATAAAGAAATCTTTACTCATATTTGGACTGAATGCTTGATTAATCCACCAGGCCCACCAGGTTCTCAGCAATACTACACAAACCTCGGTCTGGCTGTCATGGCTACCCAATTTCCCAGGAGGTCCGTACTCACAAAGGTTCCATGTTGAGTACCGGAAGTCAGGTGAAGAATGGAAGGAATTGGCGCCTGTGGACGAATCTACAGATCCTGTTGACAAAACGATGGTTCTGGAGGTGAAGAAGCTAAGTCCTGGCACTGTGTACGAGTTCAGAGGGTTTGCTGTGAACAATCGAACTATCAGGAACAAGAGTGAATACACAGATATCGTTCGTGCAGAAACTGATAATGGTGAGTTGGTTGAATTTCTTATTTTATATTATTTTGTTGTTGGTTACTTTCATTCTGTGTAAATGAAGAGTCTGGATTGAATGTTGTTATCAGTTGTTAGAAGTTTATCTCCATCAGTTAAACTCCTTTCTTTTAAATTGGCCACAATCATTTCTATTCTGTGAAACATATCAACAGTGTATCAAATTATCAACATAAACTTTACGCCCATTTATCTATGATTATGAAATGAAGTAACTTTGGGTAATAAATGACAAAATTCAAGAAAATGATTAAAAAGAGTTCACATCTTAGAAAACTTGCAGATCCCAACTCAGCCTCCCCGAGTTTGGCAGGTCCAATTGTTGGAGCAGTGTTAGGTGTGCTGGCTGTCTGTGTTGTAGGAGTTGGAGTTGGACTCTTCGTCCTATACAGACGTGGATATCGCTGTACAGTTGCAGGTACTTGATGTTATAAGTTATCTCACAATCTTTGAATTGTGATCCTTCTGATTAATTTAGACCGACAATAGTGAATCTGAATCAAATATCTAAATTTTATACTTTCAGAAGAACGACTAAGGTAAGATATTGAACATTTGCATTTATATTTAGACAACTTGTCTAGCCTTTCAGATCCAACATATCCCGTTTTGTTTTTAAAAATCCCTATCAAGTTCATCTACAGAAACATTATCTTAATCCATTCTGAAACAGGATAAACTTTCAATGAAAACGGAATTAAACAGATTTAATATTTCACACATTATCATCAAAATAATTGAATTCATAAACATAATTTCTTTTCAAAGACTCAACGTTTGAAAGGTTGTCAGTATATGCACTTTTGGTTGTCAGCCAGTTATTTGTATATTACTAATTTTAATAATCCACTTTCGATAACAGTAATTTGATAGACACTACAAGCAATTGTTACAGAGGAAATTGATTCTACTTACAGTAAATCTTTATATTTTTAGGCTCTAATCCAAATAATGTTCTCCCTGTCCATACTTTAAGAGCTACTTTCTAGCGATTTGCCAAAGTCAAAGAAATATCTCCATTTCGTAACGTGACCTAGAACTTCATTTTAAGATCACAATGAGAATATGTCATTTGTCAATCAACCATTGTCAGCATTGTTTTAAGAATCTTTCCTGGATTGTCTTGAAATCTTGCAACCAGCTGCTCCTAAGCAAGGCAAGTTATCAAGTTTTTGCCGCGACCCTGACATAATTACAATAGTTAGAGAAAAGCTCAGAATTGCTCATCAAAGATACTTGCAGTTTAAGATTTCTACAGTAATTAAAATGGTTTATCAAAAAACGACACAGGGCCAAGATGTTTTTGAATGACTTTGACATGTTTGAAAAAAGTCTTAGCCAATTTTGCAGGTTTAGTATGGGGACTGGATGTTAAGCACATCAGAGTGATAGAGGATTTCAAGGAACTACCAGTCATTTTACCATGATTTTGTTTTATGTCTAAAAGATGTAAGATAAAAAATCTCGCACAACAGAGAGAAACAATCTGATTAACATGGCCTCGATGTGTATATGCACATATACTATGCATAGAGAATACTAAACGGATGATAATGTGCATCAAGAGAATAATTCCATTCACGAGTTGCAAGAAAAATGTATCACATTATCATGAGTTTAGTATTTTATCTTTTACTTAACCCCACGTATCAATATTCGTTTATAAAGGAATCATCAAAACTACAATCAGCTGATCATGTAACCGGCATATGAAAATGAATCCTACAAAACACAAAACAAAGTTGGGTGTCAACATAAGTGACTTGCCTGAAAACAAAATTCATTTTGGTGAAAAAATATTTAATTTTTAAGAAATTCATTGATACAACAATCGCCAACAAGCAACGAAAAATGTCAACACATTGTGCACTCGATAAGTGAGGTCATCGGAATGTGATCTCTTTCTAGGTCAGGTCAGTCAGTTTTAAAAAAATCGTGTCAACAGTTGAGGAGGATTGGTTGATTGATTGTTGTTAGAACATTGAAAAATGAGGCAGGATTTTCATCTATCATGTAAATTCACGTCTCGATGAGAATGCAACATTTGACAGTCGCCATTTTCTGAGTCACAAGTCACGTGATTGGATGATGTCATGTGACGTTCGAACGACGTAATTGGTATCATATGTGTGTTCTCAACTCATTGTTATCTAATGAGTGATCTCACCACGGTTGAGTATTAAAAATCCTTAAAATTGATAAATGAATTTTCTGCAGGATGGCATAGTCATATCTGTCACTTCCTTTTCTGTGACAACCCATCTTCGTTCTCACGCCACTAATGGCTGATATATTACCCAAGCAGCGTCAAACAATAACTCACTAACTTCTCTAAGATATCATAGTGTTGCATGCTCTTGCTCAATGTATCGTTCATTGCTTTGGTATTGCTGTGATTGATGCTAGCTCTTTCTCAGTTTTAATTTCATATAATTATCAAAATATTTATACGCAATTATTTAACACATAAAGCTTTAAAATATTTTGATAAATTGTCATAGTGTTGATTATCAAACGAGGATGTATGTTCTTGCTTTTATGTATCATACATTGATTTGGACGGATTTCAGAAACCGAAAGTCATCACCATTACACTTTTACAAAATTATTTAAAAATGTGGATTACATGTTCATAAAGATGGTATGCTCCACAAAGTAAAAACCACGCCTAATGGAGAGAAACAGTTTTTGTTGAACACGGCCTGAATATACTATGCAGATCTGTTTACTGAAATTAAAAAGAAAAATAGATTTTAAAAAATGGCATATCTTTGTGTGTGTGAGCTTTTTCTCTGTGACAAGTTATCATCATACATTATTTTAGTGTTTATTATCCGTCGGTCTTAGCTTTTTCATATTCTTGATTATATGAATCATGTAACGTTTGCTATTACTGTAATTAAATCAGACTTTTACATAATTTTATTCTCATCGCTTTTCAAATAGTGATACAGGTATGTTTAATAGAAGTTTATTTTATCATTGTATTAAGTCTACATGACTATATATGTATATTATTGAAAATATGTTTTCCTATATACCACATATACATTGCCTTTGATCTTCTCTGTTGTACAGACCAGGCCAGGAATCGCGAGAAGCAGACATAAATAATGAGAATGTTGGTGAGGTTATCTAGAATTTTTTAATTTTATCATATTTAAAAGTCTTCAAATTATGATAGATACACACAACATTTAACACATATTCAGGCCATACTTTACTATGTTTTAAGATAGTGGAATTAAACAAAACATTTAAGTTCATTTTTCTTATCCCTTCCGCAAATTGTATATTGAAAACCCTGGTCTTGAAAATAATTTCAAACATCTGTAAAAGCTTGATCTGTAAAATTACTATAAGATTCAATGAGCTACAGTGCGTGATCACAATAAAGTACTTTTTCAAAGAATTAATTGCCAAAATACAAATGTTGTCTAATGGTAATGTTACAATGATAGAAGTACACACCATTTAACAAAAATCTTGACCATACTTTACTGTGTTTTAAGATAAGTGGATATAAACAAACATTAAGCTTGTTTTGCGTAGCCCTTCAGCAAATTTTATATCAAAACTTTGATCTGTAAAATACGCAAAATAAAATTAACTACTCAGAGAGCATCATGATATCTTGATATGCAATTATTTCAACGGATCACAGCGATAGTTATAAACATAAAAAGGAAAAACTCAACATTTCGGGTAATTGTTAACATTGTGATATGCAATTGATCTCTTTGATCACCTTTCGTTGATATGATGGGGTTACTCCTTCGATGAACTGTGCATTGAGCCAGGTTCATTTAGAAAAGAAACTCAAAAATAGTTTTTCAAAGAATACATTGCTTAATATAAAGAGCCAAACTATAAAAGTTATCCACTTGTATGAAGGTGAGAATTTACATGTAAATAGACAAAGAGTTAGTAATATGACTGCAACGTTTTTGTTTCCATTAGATACCAAGTCGCTTCAGTGTAAACTTTTAGGATAGCTACCATTCGCGACAATTTTATCTTTCTCATCAATTGATTTCATTCGAAAGATGTTGGGTAAAGATATAGTGTTTTGAAAGGTTTTTTATTCTGTGGACTTGTAGACTACGACGCATGCTGTTTGTGAATTAGCGTGATCATGCCGGAAAACTATCTTTGCTGGTCCATAACAGCATGCATGTGCAGTCTTAAGACTTTGTTGATGGACTGCTGGTATTCTGTCCAATTCGTCACTTCGCAACATCTCATAGAATTACTTGGAATAAAATGTTGACCTCAAGAATAAAATTAATGGGAATGTGTTAAAATGGCAAAAATAAAAGGATGAACAGTTCAAAAACATTTCCAATCTCACCATTGGAGACGAAATTATAGTTTTTTAAGATTCAAGTTGTTCATCAGCAATCTTCAGAGTGCATATGCATCCACTTATACCAACGGAGGATGTTATAAAAGAACACATCACTCTTATTCATGAGAAGCAGGCTTCATGGCCCACTTCCTTGTCACTTCTAACCTAAAAGTTGCCATGGACCTCCCCAACATCAGATTTTGATCCAAATAGAACACTTACAGAAATGATTTGAACCCACTTGATGTACACGCCAATGTCCAAAAGCATCTGAAACATCTGGCCTTCGTATTGCATACATGATGAGGATGAGTCCTGCAAAAAAACGTCGTTGACCTCTTGAAGTCTCGCAAAATGAATCAAAGCAATCAATGTTACACATAGTAGCAATATTTGACGAAATCTTGTGAACAGGAATAAACCAAAGGAGGTTGCAGTCATGCCTGCCCACTATTTGTCGATATACATGTGAACTATTCTTTTCAATTTATTGATTACATAACATGTTGCAATAAATTATTTCAATAAATGGATTATGCTTTTCTTTCTATTATAGTTTATTATTAAGAATGGTATTGCGAAATAAAACAACTCAGACTAAGTTTCTAGCGCCATCAAGGTGACTTCTTGACCTCATGACGTTGTGATCAATTGTGTTACAGGACAAACTGCCACATATGCGAGTCTAGACAATACACAGTCCCAGGATTATACAGAGCTAAGACTGTATGAAAACACAAAAGGTGAAAAGCTGTCCCTTAAGTAAAATTGTATTTGATTAATTTTCATTTAATAAACAAACATACTTTATCTAAAGTACTTACTGAATAAGCCCTTCGAATTAATATGTTAATCATAACACACATTTCTGCTGGCACTTACAGACCAAAATAAGGAAAGCCAGACTCCAACAGATGCATATGAGAATGCATCTCAACACACCTACATGAATGCACAAACGAAAATCAAAGGTAAGTATATTTTTCTATTTCACCTGTCACTGTGTTCCAACTTATCAATACCAAAAGTCTTGTACAAAAGATATGTTTTCAACAGCATAATACATTACAATCCATTAATGTCTCAATATAATGGTTAAGTTCTACGTTATTCATATTTTCAGACTCAACCTATGAGAACACCAGTTTCAGTGAGAATTGACGAGAAGTGTTCGTTGTCTTCTACTTTCACCGACCTCGTTAATATGAAGCATAATTCATTCTGCATATGCTGATCACTCGCCAGGACAGGGTTCAATCCCTGCACTTACAACAACCGAGGAATGGCGATGAAAGCTTTCCCTTTCTTGCTTGGCAGTCCGAACTAGAACAGAAAATAAATTATTTCCAATTAGCCATTCAACATGATAAATAAAGAGTTTAAATCATCTGTTTCTTGAATAAGACAAATTACTCATATGTGGGAATTATATAGACAAAAAAGCATCTCTTAGTTGGTGCCATCACTTGGTAGAATGGGAATCTATTTTAAAAAAGACTATGAATACGTGTTTATTATACTCATTTTGATATTTTGTAAATATTTCTACATATGTATGGTTATTGTAAATGGTATGGACGCTTATGCTTTCTGTGCAGATGATTCTCAAACAAATTCGATGTATTAAATTAATGAATTCATATCACACATTCATCTTAAATATAATACAACTTGCTTTATAAAAGTACAATAATGTTATACTGAAATGTCATATTCTTTTCTAAGTAACTTATTCATTAGCATTTATTCATCTGTCACCTGATCAAAGCTTGATATCAATACAAACCTGTTCACTCCCTATCCATTGTGATCTGAGTTCCCATGTAGGAAACATTTAGCTTAACTCTTGTCATTGATATACCATGCTGATGATTCACTAACAAGATCAGATGTATTATACAGTTTTCTTTGTTAATGTTTATATCCGGTACTTCATATATAGTAACTTCATTGTATTGTTGCTTTGTTTACAGGAAGGAAGCAGTCTGTCGTCATTATTATCATTCTCCATCACTTTTATCAACCCTGACCAAATATAATTGATACTTTCAAGGATTTAATTGTTGTAATTTAAATGAATTTGCCTTTGGTATTTTCGAGCTTTCAAAGATTTAGTTATGAGGTTTCTATGGAATCGAGTTGGGTTTCAACTAATTTGCAGGGGTACTATTTTCAAACTCATGCATCTTGCATAACAAAAGTACTTGAACCATGACGAGTAACATTTTCAAATTTAGGGAGTTCCATTTGAGTTTACTGTCATGTTACTGGAAGAGTTAATATGAAATTTCAGAAAAATGTCAACACTTCCGATAAACGTTTCACCATCGTTATAGTTCTGCACTTGTCACTCAAACACCACACAGAGTACCTCATTAATCTAATCTAGATAATCAGGAAGATAATGAGAGAGTACAAAATCAAAATCTTTAAATAAAATCAATCAGTGGACAAACCTGTAGAATAGTGAATAACGGCAGCTAGATAAACCACTGGAGCAAGTTATGCTAAGTTGGTCATGACTTTGTTATAGTTTTTCTGTAATGTTATGGTAATTTTTACAGTAACACAACACTATAAAAGATAAAACATTTTGTAGTCACATCTGATGTTGTCACGCAGTTCGAGCGTGCGACCTATTTCTCGCCTCTCCTCTAATGTTCTTTCATAAAATATCATCAATAATTGTATATATCGTAAGTGCATATTATGTACTTTACATTCATGTATCTATTTTTATCATTCATGTCTTTATTCGCCGACTGTGGCTATTTCTATATGTTCAAATGTCATTTTCATGCTCCATTTATCAGCCTTTTTACATGTAGCATTAATATGCCAATGCTCATGATATATATATTTATATCTACTTGTAGAGGAGTTTGCGCACATTACAATAAGTCATTGTAGGGCTCCATCCCTTAAATATTTATGGAGCTAGGGATAATTTAGTTTCGCCAAGAAACACAGCTTTGCGATATCCTGAGATAAGCTAACGTTCTCCTGTTGGAGATCGCGGGCTGGTCTTCACTGGCCTCGGTACGGTGCCAATGAATATATAGCTAAGCTCTGGTACCAGGAGTTTTGACTTGCTGGGAGAGATCACGGGTGGACCTGGGACGTGGAAGTAGATTGGTCAGGTTGATATTCCTTTATTTTTCTCTGTACCTTTCTGGAGTATAGGATCACTTCCTTTAAGAACTTACAGTTTTAACCTTACCTTCCCTCCCATTATTTGATAAGTTATACTATACCTAAACTAGTGTTCTTATTCATTTACTCACTAAAGTAGTGATTAGGAATAATCTAAAGTTCTGTGTGCTTGTTATTTATTCATCCCTATTTTAGTGCACCCGTGTCCCGTAACTACCGTTGTATATTCGCTAAGTGTTGATTTGTCTTATGTATGCTTTCTCGTTAAGACGGCCATTAGCTTATTTTGTTGTTACAACGTCTGGGGGTATGCTAGAGAGATTCCCTACAGTTTGTCTATTTGTTTATTCAGGGGTTGTTGACTTCCTTAATTAGTTGTTAACTCCTGTTGAGTGGATTACGGGTAGCTTACCCGCGTATCGTCTTGCGTTGACTGCAAATAAAACACTTGATTCACGGATTGGCTACTCTCTAGTTATTTATTGGCTTGATTATTTCTTTTCTTATCTTCCTGTCGGATAACGGGTCTCACCAGAGTTTAGATATCGTTATACCATGACAATGTCAATTGATGATCTTGTTTAATCTTATTGAATAATTATCTATCGTATGGTGATTGATATGTTAGATGTTTGAATTCATAACAGCTTATATGATATTTTGTATCTATGAAAACGGGGAGTTCACTTTCAATAAGCCGTTAATGAAGACATACACAAATTATGCCATGTAATTAGTTGAATATTATAACGTTAAGATGTATCATATCAAACTACTAACTAAAACTACTTTATCTGAGCTCTATATTTTGGATTGCTGTTCGAACAAGGATGCGGAAGTTTTGTATTTCTTCTCAGACTAAGTGACATCAAAACCAGGAAGGATATCAACTGCCCTTGGACTGCGTTTCAAATGGACGTGGGGGAACTGAAGTATACATTGAAAACGGATTTAAAGGATGCATTGAGAAAACTGATTCAGATATAGAAAAGCGAAAAAATCTATGCTATTGATAAATTTCAAATCATCGTTAAGATGAGGCGCACCATAGCTGAACCCTTGTTATTAGTATTCCCTGCTGATGATTCTATACAATATCAGATATATTAGATATTTTTATTTGTTAATGTTTATATCCAGAACTCCATATATAGTTACTTCATTGTATTGTTGCTTTGTTTAAATGACAGAAGTAGTCTGTCGTTATTTTCATCATTCTTCATCAACCATGGACAAATATTATTCGTACTTTCAAGGATTTAATTGTTGGCAATTTATTAAACAACCTTTTTATTGCTTGACGTGCTATGTTTATAAACATGACGGGCAAATTAATTTGTTTTTGTTTTTTATGAACTTCCAAAGATTTATTCATGAGGTTTCCATTGAATCGAGATGGGTTTCAACTTATTAGCAGGGGTAATATTTTCAATCTTATTCATCTTGCGTAACCAAATTACTTAAACCATGACGATGTACATTTTCAATTTAAAGGAGTTGCATTTGAGTTTACTGTCATGTTACTAGAATAAATAATATTGAATTTCAGAAGAAAACGTCAACACTTCCGATAATGTAACACATGGTTAGAGTACTGTACTTGTCACTCAAACACCAGAGAGAATACATTATAACAACCATTTTGTTAACTATTCGTCAGTAAGCTGATCTTAATCTGAGGAAGATGAAAAGAGAGTACAAAATCAAAATCAATCAGTAGTCAAACCTGTTGAAAAGTGAATAACGGCAGCTTAGACAAACTATGATTTGAGACTGGAGCAACATGGACTTTTCGTTTTTCTGAAATGTTATATTAACTTTTACAGTAACACAACACTATAAAGATGAAAATGTTGTAGTCACATCAGATGTCAATTTAGGATCTTTAAGTTCATTGAAAACTCATTTATCGCATAGAAATGGATATGTTACATGTTTGAATTTATGACAGCTTATATGATATTTTGTATCTATGAATGTCATGAAAGACGGGGAGTTTCACTTTAAATAAGCCATTTATGAAGACGTGCACATTTTATCCTATGCACTTAGTTGTGTATGATAACGTAAAGGTGTATCAAATTAAAACTACCACAAAAGGGCATAGAAAGATATGTAAATTTTCAAGGAAAAAATATTTGAGGATGTAAATTAGTCATAATACGATTGAGATACAAACGCCCTTATCTCAGCTCTACATATTGAATTACTGTTCGAACAAGGATGCAGAAGTTTTGTATTTCTACTCAGATTAAGTAACATCAGAACTAGGATGAATATCATCTGCCCTTGTTGCGCATTAAAAATGACGTCGAGGATTCACACATAGAAAAGCAAAACATCGATGCTACTGATAAATTTCAAAATATTATTCTGAGGTCGCACTATAGCTGAAAACAACCAAGAATCGATTTATTGACTTGAAACTATCGGAGTTAAACAAAACAGATCATGTTACAACCAGAGTTATCTTTTTATTCGAACGTCAAGCTCCCGTACTGAACAACCATCGTGTTCTGCTGTCAAGAGCGACTTATCCAATCCCAAGTTTTACTCGTCAAGCTCCGAGGAGTATATCTCCAATAAACCGTATAAGGTGGTCTATATACTTTATATGAATCATTGACACAATGTAAGTAGATGGCTATTTTTATAAATTACAATTATCGTGGATGATTAACAGACCAACAATCAAAACATAATTAATGTCATATCTGGTTGGTCTGTCTTTTATTCATACTTACTCATTTAAAGAGTATGTAATATTGATACACGTACATGATTGCATATTTTAGTTTTAGTGACATTGGGATAGATATTGAGAAAGGTTAATACCCACTGCAAAGTATTTAGAAAATGCAAAGAGAAATTTCCATCGGATAATTGAGAAACCCTACACCTTTTTTTCTACATTATCTTGGCAAAGTGAGATTACTTGCACCACTTCACTCGCGTTCCAACGATATGAATTGTTATGGTAGACTTTGTCGTTAACACATTAACGTCCAAACAAATCAATATTTATTTATTTAAGGCACACACTGCACTTGAATTTTTGAAATTCTGTAACCAAAGTTTAATAACCTTGTGAAATTGTGATTGTGAAGTTTAATTACGGGAATCTTGGTCTCAAACTTTTTACATAATACGGTATCTAAAACTTTAGTTGCGACGTTAACTTACATTTGATGTCTTTCTAAAATATATCTTTATTTGGAAAACTCATTTGGAGTCTAACATAACAAGATGTGTCTTTCCATTAGTCAATTAAAATGAAATCTCCATATTTACTTGCTATATATCAATAATGGTAGAAACACAAAATCTAATAATCTATGAGCTATGTTCTATCGAAACTTCGTATCTTATATTACAAAAGACATTTGTTCTATGATTCTGCCCCTTATTTCATCATAATCGTAGTGAAATTTAATATTGTATCAATGTTTCTTTGTTTTCATCACTCTCCACCTCTGATTGATTAACAAATTAAACATATGTACATAATTTTTACTTATTTAAACATTCTTTATGTTGTTATCGAAATATATATCAATGTTATAAACCAAGTACCTTTTAAAGATTGCCGAACTCTGCATTTGTGTCGACCCACAATCCGAGGGATTTATTGCACGATCTTTGGCAACAATAATCAAGTTGTACCCTAACTATTGACCCTTTGCAGCTCTGCAGTTAATAAGCGAGTTGACCCTCCTCAAACAAGGAAAAAAATAAAGGAGCTCTTGACATGTTCCACACGATAAGTCATTGGTATTGAGGTGGTGTTATAATGTTTATACAGTATATGCTGTTATATATTACACGACCTTATTTAAACAATGAAATGTAATTGCTAACTACTGTTTAACACCAGTAATTGCCAGACGTTCCCCTTTGTGTGACAAGAATGATCTTGTACACAAGGGGCGCTATAGTGGATTTGTTACATAGCATCTGTAATTTGATTTTTCATTTTATTGCACTTTTTAATTTAATTAGATATAGATACTGCCCTTTGATTTCAAAGATTAAACAAAGATTTCAATATGAGTTTCTTAACTTAACGGTTTAAAATGCAATTCAAACTGTTGCAATAATGCTGTTGACAAGATCTGGTATCGATACCCTTGAAACCCTGTAACTACCTAAAACTAAGCTAATCTGATTTAATTGAAAGTGAAAAAGGCTGTCGGTTATAAATCAAATTTAAATATTGTTTATCTCCTTTTCTGAAGAGGACTTATGGTTTAATAGGTTTTTTGAACAGTTTAAATAGTAAGGGAACATTTTTGATTGACGAAAATACTGGTGTGGTAAAATTATTTTAATGATAAACATAATACAAATTTATATTCAAATTTATAATTATAATATCTTTGTATATCTGCCAATCTATATGATTTATGTACTGGAGCAGCGTTCAAGCAAGCCGTGTGGCCTTGAATCATATCAATATAATATCATAGGATCATATTCTGAAATAAAATATGTCAATCCCTTTACCTTTGTAGAATATAGCAATTATTTTTCTTTACTACTACATCCTAGTGTACATATCAAGTAATTTTGGTTTAGTTTGGACCTATAAAAAAGGTATCATATACTGTCCATGTGAACTAAGCAAGAAGGAGTAAAAAATTCGAAGTTCTTAAATCCTTAATTTTCGATTTAATATTCCATATGACACAAAATAGCACAAAGCCGTTCACAATCTAAGAATTTGCACTATAACCGTTCAGTTTCAAATAAAAGTATACCAAGTACCCCTCAAAATCTTGAAATCAATTCCTCTCATTACAACGTGAACACAAGAAGCAAAAAGTCTCCTTCATTCATGTGACATCAAGTAGAGCAGAATAAAAACATCTGCACAATCCCTCAGTTGGACATAAAGACGAGTGATGAGCTAACTAAGATATAGGAATACACTCATGAAACTGTTAACTTGAACATGGAGAGAAGAACAAAACCCTTCTCAAGAAGAAAGCCCTTTAACGTTCTAAGAATCAACCCTAAACTCTCAACAAGAATGAAAAAGCTCATCTCAATATAGGAATTCGCCCCTCTACTATATAAAATGACAATATTTGATACATTGAACATATAGAACTGATAGCCCTTCACAATGAGGAAACTATCACTTTCTGGAAAGGTTTGTTCCAGTGAGTTCACTGAGGTCAACTGATCTGATGTTTGATTTACAGAGAGGATTTGGAAAACGGTCTATCTCATACAGTGCTGCCAAACTGTGGAATGAGCTACCACGCGAACTAAAAGACTAATACACGTTTAAAAGGGATCTTAAAACCTATCTTTCCGACTCTATTATAGACCACGACTTTTTATTGTTTTGTAGCGCTTCCAGTGGGCACTTGCTGTCTGGGATTTATCGCTCTATAAATGAACATATGATTATTCATTATTATTTAAAAGGAAATTCAAAATTTAGGAATCGGGTCTTTTACTTTAAAATGATAACAAAAAAGATTAACAGCACTTCAAAATATGAGAAACCAACCTTTATTCGATAAGTTTGACATAAAAAGGATTTAAAACCTTTCACAATGTAATAATCGACCCATTACTCAATCATTTGAACAGTGACACGAGCGTAGAGGCCTTCACAATCTTGTAATCTACAGCTTTGGTACATCAGTTGACAACATAAACAAATAACAATCATACAAAGCAAGGAATCACCATGAGTACACTTAACTAAAGAAGTGTATATGTATATGACTCATACAAGCACGATGTTTATTTATCAAGCTTTATAATGATAGCTTTTAAAATATAATTTACTTTTTCAATACTGTAGGGTTATTCCACGTTATTGTATGCAAAATAAAGGTTTTATTTTTCATATTGTAGGAAGATCTTGTGATTTTTTATTCCAATTTTCTTACTTATTCTTCACAAAATCAAAGTTAAGACTATCTGGAAAGGCCACCATTCCCAGTTATAGATAAAAAGATCAAATAACCTACTTATTTCTTTTCAAGTCCTTTGGTTTTTGAATTTCTAATAGTTTGGTGTATCCTGATAAACCAAGTAGTGACAAGTTAAACTGTAGCTCCGATAAACGATAAATTTATGACCAGTTCATTGTTTGAAGAACCATACTTGCTGATCTTGATCACATTTATACAGGTATAGATAAATAGTTTCCAAATCTCTGTAAATATAGACAAGGTATTATACAATAAACATGACAACTTTATCATTGCAGAGGAAAATCTTAACAAATATGTTAGGGTTTCACGGCTTAACTTATCAACCACTCAAAAGGAAAACAACCGATTAAGGTAAAACTGTCTATTAATGAAACAAGACGCAATGTGTAAAATATAAGTTAGTTTTTTCACAGATATAGTTGACAGTCTAGGGACTTGGGTTAAGTTGGGTATAGTTTGCGTTGTCTGCAACTATGTTCATGATTTGTCAATTTACAATTCTGTACTAAACACTAAATCCTCTTCATGCTCTCATCATGAAGCGGTTTATTGGTGTAAAGATCCTTGTGCAAATTAGTTGTATGACAGAGCCCGCACATGCACTACACCATGTACCATTAGTGACTGCATTTTATATGTATCATTGGATTGAGTATCTAAACAATAACTATCCTTCTTTTATAGTTGCGATGGAAAACATGTATATAATGCAACCATCAAAATTAAGACAAAGATTTATTGGGAATTATAAGATTTTTAACTGCTCTCATGACAGTTAAAGGCTATTGAAACATAAAACAACACAGTTGCTCAAAAAGCATTTTCTTGCTTCGATAATAGATGAGTCTGATAAATGTCTGAAATCGATAATTATTGTGGGCTACCATTTACAAGAGTCCTAATTGTATGAAGCTTCGTATTTCTTTATTTTCATAGACAAACTATCATTTGAATATATGCCTATAACATATTTTTTTCATACCAATGAGAACATATTTAGAGAAGAAGGTGTTTTGGTTCAATCTTGTTTTTAATGTACATAATTTACACTATGTATCAAATCCAAAATAAATAAACCCTTAATCTTGAAATGAAACCCTTTCTTCTAATTCAATCTTCCATTGTCTAACAAATTCAAACTCTGCAAATGCACTTTTCTAATTGTTTACCTTTGTTACAACGTGTCTGTACTTGTTACCCACATCTGGAACGAGGAACTAAATCAAAGAGTGCTTTATATATAACTAGACACCCGTGTTTAATCTCCAGTCGTGATATTTTCCAACGGTGTTAAATTGTTGTCTTGCAAGAACTGACGCACTGTGCACTTTCTATAAGTAATATCTAAATTACTCTGTGGAACAACTTTCTTATGTTTGACAGCAATGAATCGAGGAGTTTCATTTTGTGGATATTTGTGATCGGTTGCTACATCAGCGCAGGTAAATTATTTATTATAGGAGTGAAAGCCATGATTTCGTTTTATGGAAACTCGGATGTGACAATACTATCATCGATCTATTCTGAACTAAGCTCTGTTAATTTGCATAGTTGCAAAAAGTGCTCAAAAAACATTATTTTAGCAACATAAATAAGCATTTATCCTAAACCTTTATATCTCCTAAGGGTACCCAGTTCATGTTATCAAACGAAACGAAGAAAGTTATTTTGTAAAGGCATTTATTGACCTAACACACAGGTAAAGCGGAAAGTGTTATGTGACAATCTTTTGTTGAAACCCTAGGATTAAATCATCAATCAACCAACCATCCAATTCCTGATTCTTGAGAAGATGAGATGAGGATGAGCGAAATATTTCATTTTTTGCCATTGGGTCTCCAATATCAGGACATTGTTCCATTAACAATTTCAGCTGGCATTCCTTAATCTCATTCAATCAACAAGAAATGATTCAAAATGCAAAGGATGAACATGATTCCTAACTAATGTCATGCAATATTATCTCAGCCGCAAAAATCTGATAAATACTTGTTATATCCTTCTGTCTATCGCAATCTGAGATAAGATTATCAGTAGGATGAATAGTTACAATACTAAATCTGACTATTTGTCTATTAAAGCCATGTGACACCACTGCCAAAAAAATTGCAATGTGTATTGTCTCGTCAAATAATGTATACTCTACCCGACTGGTCCTGAAGGACAGGTTATGAAGTTTTGGAAACCAACTCATGGGAGACAAGTAGTGATGCTTGAACGTTGGTGTTTGAATACATCCGCTATCCTGCCTGCTGCAAAGTCTTTATCTAGTTTTCTTTAGCATCGTAAAAGGAAAAATCATATAACGCTAATATTACACTCTCAACACTTAAACGGGAGCCTTGTTTAAGTTATCGTAATACAGGAAGAGGAGCTATCTGCGTTTAGGGAGAGAACCGATTTTTCTCTATCTTGTGAGGAATCTAGATCTACTTTTTTAACTGCATTTGGAAACAAGCTGCCGTCAAAACATTCCCTTGTGGAAAAAATTCCTAGGTATAAACGCATTAGCTTGTGATCTGAATCTCTGAAAAATTGCTTGCAAAAAATGTGGACGAAAATAGCCCTTACCAAAAGTCACTTTCTTAACTAGCACATGTTACCAGAAATCAAAGGAACTATAACTGATAATTTTGTTATTAAGAATCACTGTTTAAGTCTTGTGTCCATGTTTCAAATATACATCATTTGTAGGTCCATTTGTGATTCACATTTAGTTAAGCTAACAGGAACAGTTATTCCTCTGACAAATGACTCCGTCAATGAGTCACTAGGGAGTCTAGGGAAACCACAAAATAGGCAAAACAAAACCCATCTAGGAGTAATTCTTGATATATGTATTAAGTTTGGTGAATCTAGCCGTAAGTAATATGCTCCTTATAAGTGACTCCGATATTGACAAACTGTTTAGTCATGTTTCAATGGAAACCACAACTGCCAGAAGGAAGATAGAGATAATGAACACTCTTTATGCTGGATGGCGCGGGTATGATTATGAATGTTATCGAGTAATCTACATTAAATTCTTCAAGGCATTTAGTTGGTGTGATAAATCTAGACAATTCTTATGGATAACAACTTCTTTATTTGCCCAGATAGGTAATTAGGTATAAGCATTATGAGGATAACAGTGACTAATTTACATTGAAGTCAACGATGGTAAACCTTCATAATAAAAAGTGTATACCTGATGGTTCGCGAAATATTGGTTTTCTTCAAAGAATTTCAATGTACAAAATTGCATTTATATTGAAGTTTTGGAAGATGTTTCCTTAAACGCCATTTCAAATTTTGTCGCAGTTAAGGTTTGATGATACTACATGTACTTTTGTTATTTCATACCTAATTAATTTGGGAGTAACTGTCATGCGTTGATGCTACCTGCTATTTGTTTTCAACAAAGATTTGATATATGATATTTTCCTTTTTAAAGTTACCTTAACTAAGTTTTGAATATCAATTTGAATTACATATCATGCGTTGTGGTTACTTGCTTCCTCATTTTCAACAATGTTTTTGACATTTATTCATAATAAATCCAGCTTCAGGTGCATATGATCTGCTCCTGTCATGTGGGAAAAGTGTGGCCAGTGGAAGCGACTGTACCATGACATGTGACACTAAAACAACAACAACAACTGCCATCCTGTGGTTAAAGGGTTTCGCACCAACTACAATCAACAAAAATGTTGACTGTACAGATGCAGGAGATTTGCCTTACAAGTCGAGTTGCAACACACCTGGAAAGTTTGATTTGAAGATAACAAACGCTCAATATGGAAGGGACAGCTACGCCTGGTCTTGTAGAAGTCCGTTTGGTGGAGCACCAAGTAATGCTACAGATGGAGACACTTTTGTTACTGGTAGGTATCGATTACACTAAACCAACTTACTCCAAAGGCAATCAGTTTTAATGACATTTTTTGAAAAGGTAAATTGATATTGAATTACATTTAACGTGTTAAAGATGTGCTTATCTATGTATATTAGCTTTAGACTTATTTTGTGTTTCTTGAAACAAGGTTCAAATTATATATCAACAATCCTTTTGGTGGAGCACCAAGTAATGCTACAGATGGAGACACTTTTGTTACTGATAGGTATCGATTACACTAAACCAACTTACAACAAAGGCAATTAGTATGGTAACATTTTTGTTAAAGGTAAATTGATATTTTTTGTAAATGTGTTAAACATGTGCTTATATGTTAATAGCTTTAGAATTAATTTTGTTTTTTGAAATACCCATCACCAAGAAACAAAGTTCGTAGTATATATCAACATTCGAGAACGGATTTGGAAAGTTTCCAGAAAGCATTTGTACATTTCTAGGAATTTGAGTTTGTTTAGAGGTATTCACACATTTTTTGATTTTACTATTGATTGTTGACATTTGCCCAGTTGTGAAATATCAACCATCATTGTCACTTTACTATTCACATTATTATATATATTAATATCAAGCGTTTGTTTTAACCTGTAGGTTTTAAAATAATTGTTTTAATTAGAATCAGAAGGGAATTTTCTAAACAGGCTGTTTTAATTTTATAGAAGTAAGGTTCAATGCTTTACACTGTAACGATTGAACGCACTTGATCATAACACCTGTTAGCGTATTCACATTTCACCTACACTCATTTGTGCCTTATTGCTGCAACAGATGAAATAAGAATATACATGTATTCGAAGCATGTGTTCAATTACCGTTCAGTAACTTTCTTTCACTGATTTTTCAAAACAAAATAGAGAAACTTAAATAATGTGGCAAGCGGCAATAGAAGGATTTAGATCTGTAACTTAACATGCACATTAGAAAAAACATGCATCTTATATCTCTACATGTAAGGGCAGTAAGTATAAAGTTAAAGCTTCTACGATACTTCTATTTTTTCTTATAATGTAGTTTCAAAATGGTTACTAGTGTTTGAATATAAAATAATAAGACAATAAAATGAATAAGGTAAAACTTGAAATATGTTATGTTACCAAACAGATTCTGAATTATCAAAGTTACCCTTTTGATAAGGCAGGAAATTGAAATTTTTAATTCGATTGTTAACGATTAAAGTAGGATCATATGCATTTATATCCTTTCAATATGGTATTAAAGTCGACTTAAACTAAATAAAACAATCATTTTCACCTGAAGCCAAATAAAGCAATTTGTTTTGACGATAACAGGAATATATACAGGATTAAGGAACAGAAAAGGTGTACAAAAGTTTAGGAACTGACTAAAAGGGGGTACGTTATATACAGAATAAGTAACAATTTATAGGCAGAATGGCCAAACACTTTTATACCGAAGCCGAAGCTATCTTAAGAGGTCAAACATCTCGTTACTCAAACCGATCCTCTGTATTAGTCTTGTCGAAGAAATTATCAAGAATCAAGCAAAACCCACTAGCAACAATGTGTCTTTAACACGTTCTAATCTTTCAGAGACGGTAATGTGCAATTGTTCGTGCAATTTGACAAATGTTTTCCTTCACCATAAGTACAATGATACTTATCGCCTTCAATAAGAATAAGCAATCTCAAAGAATCATTACACCTTTTGCGCAAGAGAGAAAGAGAGAGAGAGAGAGAGAGAGAGAGAGAGAGAGAGAGAGAGAGAGAGAGAGAGAGAGAGAGAGAGAGAGAGAGAGAGAGAGAGAGAGAGAGAGAGAGAGAGAGAGAGAGAGAGAGAGAGAGAGAGAGAGAGAGAGAGAGAGAGAGAGAGAGAGAGAGAGGGGTCGGATTTTGAAGAGCATTTGTTCAAGTTTTTCAATCATTAATAAAATATATGTTAAAATCTGATTCGTTCACATTCAAACCTCTCTACCAGTCTCCGTCTAACTGATTGTTTGTTTGTGTGACATAACAGGAAATCTATGCAATTTTATTTCATTAACCTAATGACGGTTTTTGCTTCGGGATATATCGATTAAAGAAACTGCCATTTAAGGCACAGAGAGTACGCACTTTTACAACAAAAAGCAATACATTTGAATTGTTTCATTGGCATTCTAGAACTTTGTAGGATAAGGACAACAATGATATATGGATATACAACTTCTTTATTACTCAGTGGCGACGTTTCGGTATAGATCCTTATACCGTTATCAAGCATATGGGAAACTGATGGGTACAGTCATTATATATATGATGTACATATAGGTAATTAAGAGAATAAACAATACAATAATACAATAAATTTTTACCCCCCTTTCATCTCATTTTTACCCCCCTTTCATCTCATTGTTATATTATCCCTTGTCAATTCATTCATACATACAAATATATACATTCGTACACGTACACATATTCACATATACAAACATACCCTACAATATGTAGGGTCCTACTTGTACTAAACCCTCTCGTACCTTAATTAGTCCTCCCCCCCCCCCCCCCTCTTCCCCCCTCCCCACCCCTTCTCTCTTTGAAAGCCGTTGCTACACTCCTGATTAACCTTTAATCATTCGGAACTGGAAATAGGTTCCCTCTGTTGATAAAATGGGACCGGCTTTTCTCGTTTTTACAGTTCCTTAACTCATTAACGCCGAGACAGCTTCACGGCCCAAACGCCTGGGCCACTGACCACAGACACTCCTCGCTGTCGCGAGACCAATTAGCTCAAAGAAGCCGTCTCTTCGCGGGGGCCTTTGAGGGCCATAGTTGACCGGACACTGTCTAGCCTTGTGCCATAAAGTCTTGATTGATTTATAGTTTCGTGCAGATAGATGCAGGTGCTGGATATTGATACTTTACAGGAATATAACATGTGATATTTCACTTTGAGTTGATATTTTGCGGGTTTTCCGATTTCAATTCATAAACATGCTCAAGGAGTATTTTCACATACGTTGATTTATATGCATTTATTTTGTAAATACAAATACTGCATATCTAGACATCGTGTTGAGTAGATACGGTGTCAGTATTTCAACTATCTGAATTATAATTAAGGATTTATAGAGATGATATCCCGATTAGAGAGAAAGCACGTAACATTAACGAATGTAATGATTATTAATATTGACCAAGTGATTTATTCTGTTGGGACGTTGTCAACTCTAATAATTTAACATGTGCATGTATCCATTCAATGGCAGACAGGTTCGTGGATCTATGAAGGATAATGTAGAAGTTAAAGTACTAAGAAGTTAGTATATATTCATATATAAGTCACTTTGACAATAAAACAGGTGGGATGTGTTAGTGTCCGTTAAGTAAGTAAGTTCGTTCGGCTTTTGTATGAGGTCGCGTCTTATTTGATGTATATCAAACAATATCTTGATATCATATTAAAATTCATATACTCAACCCCGAGTGCTAAATAGGGATATATTTACAAAGATAACTAGTATTTACACTTTATGCGCTATATTCATAGAAGACAAAATAATGTTAATAAGTTTTCAAGAATACTAAAATATGATCTATCAAACACTCTCAACTACTCGTTTGCCTTCTGTGCGTTAATGACTTTCCCCTATTTACTGTACGATTTGGCGTTCGTTTGTTCTTATTCCATAATTCTTCTCTCTGACAATACGATTCTCTATCAATTCACTTTTAGGAACCCTTCCATTTAAACTAGATCAAAAGATAGGACAAAATCCATTTTTCAGGCGATTTCTTAATTTCAATACTAAAATTAACTCGAACTCTCTAGCAGTATACATTATATATAAAATGTTGATCTTACTCTTAGTTTCTGCAGCTAACATGTAAAACGATTTCATTTGTTCTGAAATGTGAAAAATAAATCTGAATACTTGATTTAACTTTTTGTGTGTGTGTGTTACTATGTTCGGACTAAACCAACGATATTTTGATGAATCCATCAAATAGTTAATACAAAGCGCCATGAACATAAGAAATATTATAGTAGGTCTAATAAACTCTGATGACATCCATCAGGCTCATGTAATTATACACCTTTGTTTGTTGCCGCATTCAAATCAGCAACGGGGGGGGGGGGGGGCGTAAAACTCCTGTGTATTGACAAGCAATTAGGTCGGAGAAAAGGCCTCTCTCCTGTACTAGCCCGATGCTCAGCCAACCGTTACATGTAATGTTATTTACCGAAAGAGAGGAAGAGGGTTTATTTATTTGAAATCGTTTTAATTATTTTGTCTCTTGAGAAACTATTTCTTCTGTTCATAAATATCATTAACCATAAACATATTCTTGATATTGTAACAGTTTTTATGAGAAACTGAACCACTCTAATTTATTATTAAGTATAAATGAATATTGCATTGAATATATATCATATATCGTCGGAGTTTATTTTAGTAATAATGTAAAATGTATGTTCTATATTTTTGTCGTATTCTTATTAGTCATAAAACTGGAAGATAATTCGTCTTCCAAATGACATATTCACTATATGCACATTCTTCAATTATATTTAACTTTCTTTATTGGTCACAGTATACACATGCATTCTATGAATATGATAGAAAAATGAGTGTAAGTCTATATATAACGATCAGTGGGTTAACTCGTGAAAGTTCGGATTATAACAATCAGAAATATTTAGTGATCTTTAAACACCCGAGTGATTCCGATTGCAAGGCAAGCTCCTCGCACGTTTTGTTGCTAGCGCTGACACGGAGCTTGTCAACATGACCCCAAAGTTTTCTCGCAGAAGAAATCGCGAGTTGATATCATCGATGTTTTAATAATTCTCTACATACCCGATGACATCAAACTTATATTGTGACAGAAGACTGACGTAACGGATATTTACCAGGTTAGTAATTTTTTTTATCCATATCGGCACTGTTTATAAGGCCATGACAGATTGTTGATTGTCATGAATCGCGACGATGTCATAAAGTGTACATAAACGTCGATACTGAGTTTATTACTCTAATTAGCAACACCAGAACGTCAATACACATGATAGTAGATATTCCGATTCTGAATTTAAACTTTTGATTCTTGTCACTTTGAGAAATGTATCAATACCTCCGGCTCGAGTAACCTGCCTCTTTAACGAAAGTACCCTCGTGTTACCTATTTCCGTGGTAATAAGAAATAATCTTCTATAAGTGTTAATGCCGATAAGTCAAACATCCTAAACATTTATTTATCATAAAATGTCTATTTCTGGTAAAGTAAAGTAATCATGAGGCTGCTTAGAGCATATTTAGTATTAGAAAATCTTCTAGTCACCAAATACTTTGCATTTCAAGTAGTTAAAGATTTAATATTAGCAAGCAATGCAAAGATCACCTTTTCAAGCAATAACTCGCTTTCACTGCACCGGAAAATCATACTAAATAGCCAAAAATATATAAGAATCCATATATTTATTAGTAAAACAGGTATTATACTCAAAAGTCAGGTGATTCAGGATTAGAATAACATAGGTTTATTGGAAAACATTGTTTGAAAAATTATACATGGATTGTAGATTCTATTTTGAAAAAATCAACCATGAATGTTGTCAAAAAAGGTGTTATGTGAAAAGCATGAAATTTCATTTGATATTCATCACTGAAATGAATCAGTGAATAGATTGATGAAATAGTGATCATTTCCTTCTTAATTGGATCAATGCAGAACAACTTGTGAATAAAATAAGTGCTAACATGTCTGGGTGCAGTAAGGGGTTAGAGAGAATAGACATCTTTTGTAAATACCACGAAAACAGGCGACCCATGAAAACAGGTTACTCCATGGTAAATAGCTGTTTTCAACTTTGGATGATTTTTTTTGCATTTTAAAAGTAGTCGAAGATTTTTGCATATTTCTTTGATGGCACCTTTGTTCATGTGAGTTGTTATAATCATGATGGTACATGCCACAACGTCTAGTTTTACTATTTACAGATAAATTTAACTTCAGTTCATGTGCGATGAATGCAAACCCAAAGTTTAGATCTTAAACCTATCTGTTGAAGCTTGCCGATCAATAAAAACAAAACATTTTAGTCAATAAAAAAATTGATTAAACATCCCACTTCAATCGACACATGGCTGGAAAGATAAAACATTTGGCTAATATATCCAACCAGTTTTTTGTTTACAAAATTATACCAATATAGCTAGGTTATATTTCATAAAATTTTAGAGTAAAAATATCAACTTCATTTCCCCCCAAGTCATTAATAGTCAAGTATGAGTATAACCTTTTTGTAGCCTACAGTTTATTGCCTGAGAAAGGATGATTTCACCCACTTTTGTGTGTGGGTCATGTTTATATTTGATATATATATATATAAATACAAATATCTTTTGTTGACTTTCTCGTTAAATTTCTAAAATAAAATTAATGGGAGACTTTTACTTAAAACAATTCAGTCATACTTGGAACTGCCGTGATATCATCTTCTGATGAGTTTTGATTACAAAATGCTTTATAGTGTGTTTCACCCCAAAATTGATTTATATATATATATATATTTATGAAGGACTGGGGACTGTCATGATATCTCATCTTCTGATGAGTATTGATTGAAAAATGCTCTTTAGTGTGTTTCACACCATAATTTCTTTTAAACTCTTTAGAAAAAGACTTGGAACAATAGAATAAACACTTTCCCATACAGAAATTAAGTTCTTCTCATTAAATTGTTTTTTATTGTATCATTCACCATTTCATATATTCAGTTTCAGTATGGATTCACAGGATCAGGATAATGTGTGTTGCTGTAAGTTTGTTCCCACAAAAAATCAAGTTAGGCCAATGTCCAACTCCTATCCAAAGCCATGAAATGGAAATGTTGATTTGAAGAGCTGGGTATGTTAATGTGTTTATGGATTCAAAGTCACTTTAGTTTTGTTTTGTTATGCAAATAAAACCATAAAATTATCAGTTACAGTGAATACTTACTACCATATGCTAAGGTTCATTTAATCTTTCAAAACATGAAAGCTGGTCAAGGTCGCATGACCTATGAAAATCTAAAGATGCTGCAGTGTCATTGTTAGTTCAGAAAGGTTTCAGCTTTTATGGCGAATGGTACTCCTATGGTGTCTGATTTCTGCCATTCGCGTCTTTTCAAGTTTGTGATATCCCAAACTAGGGTGAAGTAGCAAAGTCCATTTTGGACACTGCTTTAAAAACACAATTATTGACAGGGAAGTAGCAAGGTTTAGATTAGCCATTGAGGAAGAATTGCGCAACTTGAAGCCATTGGGAAAAGTTTTATTCGATATTCTTTTCATGATAACTCATAGTATCTCTTGTGTGCATATGCAAAGGTGTTTATAATGCAGACTGGCTGTTCAGTATTAACCCTGACAGGTCCAGCTGTGTACACAGGATATAATAGTAATTTGATTTTTTCATTCATAGTGAAGTCACTCTTTTAAATTGCAATTTATCATTACAATACATATTCAAATGTGTCAATCTAAATATGGGATCAAACCTGGGACTGTAGTTTTTTTTTCTGAACTGGCTAACCATTAAAAAGTATAAATAAACTTGCTAAAAGGGTGACAGGATTTCTGTTAAAGATGATCATGTTAATCATCAAAAATCTGAGTTTTGTAAGGAAAATTTTATCATTTATGACACAAAGGATTGATTTTCACCTCAGAGATCATTATTGTCAAACAATATTGACTATCTTAAAGCTTAAGTTGAATCAATCTTGGTGAGTCACTTTAGTAGACATTTTCCATTTTTAAAATAGGAAAGTTGAGTAGATCTTTAAATGATTATTCTATTATTCATTGAAATAAACCATCTCTCTTTTTGTGTTAAGGATATTAAGATGTTCTTCCTCTACTAAAAAGTATGGGGGCTTTACTGTCCACTTTAAAGGTAGTGATTGATAAATATAATAAAATTCATCTGGTAATAAGTAATAAGTATTCAAACGAGCAATGTTTATGGCACAGTTGTATAACCCGAATGTCATTGTATAAAAATCAAATCAACTGGTCTGTCAAGCCACTTTTTTGAATACACTAGCTCGTTAAGCCTGCTGGCCTTACATCTGACTAGTTTGCCAGTAATTTCATGTATATTGAACTCATTTGGGGTATTCCTTCAATACACAAATTTATGACCATGTTTGACCATAATTGCTTGGAGCAACATGGAAAGAGGTATGTGGGATGGGAGGTTAGGTGTACTAATGCCTACAGTGATTATTGCCTACATGGAATAATAGATACACTGCATGCTGTGGTTATGAGACGCTAACCTGCACACAAGTTAACTGATCCGATTTGTATAAACTGTTCCATTCAAACTATCGATCTCAAGCATCTTGGGTTTAAAATAATAGATCATGAAATAATGACATTAATGAAAAAAACGGCTTTGGAAAAATATTTCAAATAAGTGTTATATTGACTTAATGACATAATGACCAATATTAAAGTCAATTCGATGACAAATATACTTTCTTGAGGTAAAAGACTTTGGAAGACAAAAAGCTTGTCATTGCGTTCATTAACTATATCACTATGAAAAAATGCCACCAGGATCAAAATGTAGGATGTAAAAACTTAACCCTGTATTTCCTGCAAAATTCTATGTGTATGGAGGACAATATTTACACAAAAGTCATATGAATTATTGTATGTATATGTTTATGTCAATTTTATTATAGCCATGAAAGGCATTTACTTAGTAATTATTTTCTTCAATATAATGTTTTATATATGTTTTTTTTAATTCTTAAATTATTCAAAAAAGTCATTTTTAATTCATTACTTTCTTTTTAAAGAAATTTCATAAAAATCAATGTTTCTTCAAACTGATTTGTTCATCTATTCATGAATTCTTTTTTAATATAGGTGATCATTATTATCATTGAAGTAATAATTAACTATGAACTATACTTTGTGAATGAATCCTTGCTCTTGTTCTTTATTTTCATTGCAGGCATTAATGCACCAAGTAATGGATGATTCCATGTTGATGGTAGGTTGAATGCAGTTAAGGTAAATGCTTGGCATGAATGAATCCTTGCTCTTGTTCTTTATTTTCATTGCAGGCATTAATGCACCAAGTAATGGATGATTCCATGTTGATGGTAGGTTGAATGCAGTTAAGGTAAATGCTTGGCATTAGTAGATGCGACCCCCCCCCCCCCCCCCCCCCTTCTCTCACAATTTATGAAAATCCAAGAAGAAATAGTACCTTATATCTGTGTGTAATGCATCATGTCAGATAAAAGTAGTAAAAGTAGCAGTACAACACATGTGTATCTCTCCCCTAGAAGAACACAGAGAAAACATAGTAGAACAATTAGTACCCCCCCCCCCCCCCTTTAATGACCTATGCCTTCCTCTCTCTGTGAAAGAAATTTTCTGAAAATTTGGAAAATCTTATGATTATCTTTTCATGTATGAAGATGAAGACAATGGACCAATATGGATAGACAACCATGATACCTTAGCTGATCAGTATCAAGATGTGAGTTTTTTTGACAATACAAGAACAGTTCAATCAAAACTTTTTAACTTTTGAGATATCTTATGTGACACTCAAACTTTGTTCATATATTGTAAAAATGAAAATATTTGTCTGACGGAATATGAATGTGTCTATTATACATCAATAATTTTAAATATATTTGAGTTCCCTCTGCTTCCAATGTCTCATTCACTTTTCCCTTTCTTTCAGTAACCTGTAACACTTTTGCTACACCAATCCTGTCTCAGTCTGCAATGCAATCAGATGCTGGTCATACAAGATTCAAAATGATAGTCCATCGACAATGCTCAATCAACAACACTGTTTCTAATAGCCTATCAAAGCAAATTAAGGAAAGATGCAAAGATACAAAATTCTTTTCCCTCTGTCCAATGCTTTACAGTTATGAATCAAGGAAAAGATTTGCTAAAAAGTTTATCTTCATTGCAAAACATCTGAAACTTGTTGTTTTGTCTAGCTTCTCTTTTACTGAAGGAAAATGCAACATCCATAAGGGCCAATACAAATGGATATTTATAGTTTGCCTATTACAGAAGCATACAATCTCTGAATTAGCTTCACAAACAAAAATCAAATCCTTTGTTTGTTTCAATCTTATTACCTAGTCAAGGTAACATATGTGAATAGGCTGACAGGTGCTGGATGCTCAAGCTTGTGCGTTCAAGCGTGACTACCTTTATGGAATACTGTACTTCGCCCTCTGAAACTAAAATGTTCAATTGAATTGGAAAACTCTTTTTTCTCTTTATGGCATCAACAAAACAATTGAGATGACATATACCTTACTAAGGAATTTGTTAAATGCAGAGTAATTTCATCTAGAATGATAAGTTCTTCTAGGAATTGGGCACAGAGGCCTAGAACGGTTGAAATTGTAGTCGGATTTAAGATGTAACAATGTTACATTTATTCACTATCTAAAGTGCATGTTGAATTGATTTATGGCTTTAATTAAATTTTAATTTGCAACTTACATGTTTGGTTAAGTTGAATGTCAAGGTCAGGCTAAAAGTAACATGAAGTATTTTTTTATTTTTTTGACTATGAACAACATAGGGAAATATTTTTAAACCTGAAGTTTGGCAGGGGTTTATTTGAAAGCTTATTGATATGGTCAATGTAATCATATTCATGTTCTAAAGATGATTCAAACAAGCTGAAGTTCATGTCAGTATTACAATTTATGAAGAAGCAAAATGTCGACATAAAATTGTTAGCAATGTTACAGTCTATCACCCACCTCGTTAAGTCTGCAGTTTATTATAAGTGGGCTCAGTAGCTTGGGACAGGCATGCGAAAACCTGATATCATTGCGATTTCTTTGCGAATTCGCACGGGTTTGGTTGATGTTAATTAGGGATGAGTGGACAGCAAATTGTGAGTCAGTAGTTGGATGAAGAAAGTTGTTTAGAAATGATGTTTGAAGTGCCTTTAGTGCTTACAGAAAATATTTCCACAAGAAATGAGAGGGCAATTATATATAGAATTTGTATTTGACAACTAATATAATTATTTTATTTTTATGACTAAAGTGTGAATAAGAAAAGAATTATAGTAACTCCCTAACGGCCAATTTGTAAAAAGGATCTGCTTTCTATTTATATCATGATTTAAGAAAAATATTTATTTTTATTGATTTTATTCCAATTTATGTGAAAGCATCTTGTCTAATGTACTGATATTGGACAATCTTTTTTATGTATTTCTCTTTGAGACCTAACAGGTATAAATCTCAAAGTCTTGAACATCCAGAATACAAAGGCTGATTAGCTACAGAGACCATTGCTCTATTTTTGTCATGAATGTAAATACCCGAAATTGTGAAGTCAATTCAGTTTTAAAAAAATGGAAAAATTGTCTTTTAACAAGTATGAAAAATAAATTTTACTAGAGGTGTGAACCTTTCATTGTTCAATTCTTGACCACTCGAGAAATAAGACAGGATCTGGTAATAGGTGTCAGGCACCGGATCCCTACAAGTCGGTATCCGTTGAGGTATCCGTTGGAATCCGGCCGGATCCGGGATCCATTAGGGTATCCGTCACCGGATCCCAGTATACCAAATTGGCAGGGATCCGTTAAGGTATCCGTTGGAATCCGGCCGGATCCGGGATCCGTTAAGGTATCCGTTAACGGATCCCAGTATACCAAATTAGCAGGGATCCGTGGGTATCCGGTAGGAATCCGGTAAATGGATTCCACTACTTTTTGTCCTGTGCTTGACAAGATAGACTGGGTTGGGGTGGGGGAGGAGGGTTAACTAATTTGGTTTAATATCCAAATGAATGTAACATTTCCATTCATCAATTGATATTGTAATAGTAGTAAATGTAGACCATACACTTGAAAGATACTGCTACTGTTCTTTCTTTGAAATGACAATGCAGATCAATGACAAAATCTATAATAAAGTTTTGTAGACCTACCCATTTTAAAATGATGTTGTGGATATGCATGCAAACCCTTTAAAAAACCCGTCATCCAGAAATCGAAGGAAAAAATTAAAGAAGCCTTCTTTATTCTAGAAAATGTTGTCAAATCTAGTTGCCATAACAATTATTAAGAACCATAGTTATAGTCATCTCATGAATCTTTTTCTCAGGGTGTAGGCGTATAGATTTCAACATAGTAAATGAGGAAAACGAGTTTCTTAAGTGTGATGCTATCCTCAGGAAAGCAAGAAGATTTGAAAATCGTTGCTCTTTGTACAAAAATATAATACTTTTGGTAAATGAACATATGTTTTATATATTTTCTGAAATCTGACAATTTTGCAATTACCTTTGTGCAGGTGCATACTTGACTTTCTATATATATGTTTATGTAAAATCAAACATGAAATATCTACGAACACTACCCTCAGGTGCATACTGATTTGTATATATGTATATATGATTGTTTATATATTAATGTGTGAGTGCGTTTGTAAATAAATGTTTGAAATAATTGAATAGATTTATTTTTTCATTAAATTTTGTGTGATAAAGTTTTGCTTAAACTATTTGTGATATATGATGTATTACCTAAAGCGAATTCATTTACAATATATACACTAATGTCATACCGTAATTAGGTAAGTTGTTATGTGGACTGACCCACAGGTGTGATGAGTGTGCATTTAAGTGTGACAACTGGTGCTGACGAGTGTATCTTACATTGGTTAATTCAGAAAATATTTTGAATAAATTCTAATACGATATGACCCCTTGAATTCTGATTCCGATTAAAAACTGTTTTTCTAAAAAATGTATGTCAATTTAAATCTCATTATCAAAACATCTATCATTTAAACCTTACTTTGTCACCTTTGGCTAACAAACTTTCACAAAGACATGTTTTTAGAGTATAGAACTCAACAGTTCTTTTTCTTTATAAATGCAAATGGCCTTTATATGACAATATCATGTAAACAATATGTTAAAGTTGTCAAAGATGCATTGTGTATTAGTTGCTTCAGACAACGTTTTGACAAAAACTTACTTAACTTACAAAACTTCATATTTCTCAACTACATTCCTACATCGCTATAAGGAGAGGATCCGGTATGGTATCCGTCTCCGGATCCTAGTATTCTTATCTACTTAGGATCCGGTAGAGAATCCGGTGGTGTCCGTCCGGATCTAGGATCCGGTGAGGGATCCGGCACCGGATCCCCGTATTCTTATCTGCTAGGGATCCGGCAAGGGATCCGGCGGTGTACGGCCGGATCCCGGATCCGGTGAGGGATCCGGCGACGGATCCCATTATACCATTTTTGCGAGGATCCGGAGGATCCGGCAAGGGATCCGGTTAACGGATTCAGGGTATTTTCACCCTGTGGTTATTATTGACATTCATTCGTGAATAATTTGTTGCTTTGAAAATAATAAGCAGATAAACAGAGTAGTCAGGTACATGTTTTTTTATCATTAGACAATATGCTTCATTGAGCTACGCCCATGTCTTTTATGAAATAATTAAATATTCACCTGTAATTCATACACCTCTCTTGCATTTATTTTTTATCAAAGCACTTGGTCGTTCAAGTCGCTAAACTGCAAGATCTTGTGCTTTCGATTCAATAAATAAGTCTTAATGAAGTGAGTATTTTTTTTATAAATACACATTACAAGATGAATTACCTACGGTGTAAATAATCCTTTGAATATTTATTCAATCCGTTCATATTAACGCTTTATTTGGGCAACTTTGATACCATGAAATAACAATCCTGTAAAATAGAACCTGTATACACGCCGCTATTCTTTGTCATGTAACAATAATAGAAAAAAAGTTATATCATTGGACCAAAAAGTTTCATTCTCCCACATGCATAATATATGCATAACCCTCATCTGTAATTCTATATATGTTATTCTATTATATATCCGAGTTCTATATAAAGATTATTAAGTTTGCTAATATGCTATATCTATTCGTTTGAGCTCAAACAAAAGACGGTAACTTTCGTTTTATTTACAATATTTACATATTTTGTAACATCAAAGTTCGTGTTGATATCATATTTAGAGTTGATACCGGACCATCAAATTACATTGATTATTCAAAAAATGCTAATCTGGCCTCGTCCAATATAGGTCAGGTCTTCATGTGAAAGAGATTTTGATTATATAAATATGTTCGTTACTCTTACTTGCGTTCAATCTCTGAAATCATGGGACTGTTTTCATGGCTAAATCATCATTTACATCTGGAATACCACATAGTATTTAGGCATGTCGTAATTCTCTTTCTAAATGAAAATGCGTGTCAAATCATAATGAAAGAAAATATAGTTGGTACATGAAAAAGAGTAAACAATATGCCGTCATCAAATCACTCGAATGGTAAATTGAAAAAGACATTTTCAAACATGAAGATTGACGCAATGTGTTATATCATTTTGTTATTTATAAAGATCCACACATATACTATTATTTGGAGACGGACAAACCCCTTAATTAATGGCATAAACGCATTAACGCATGCGATGAATCTGTAAGTTGCCAGTATTCAATCCCTCTATTTCCTGTTAGATCTACGTGAAACAATTAAACAACAATCATTGCTAGATGGTTTCTGTTCATATCGGACCCCTAAACCTCTCGCTAAATGAGTGGCGCTTTGAGTTAATCAGTCTCGCTAGAGCGAAGAGCTTCAGCGGCGACAGGCCCAGGTGTCAAGCCGTAAACCGTGTCCAGGCATTAATGAGTTAAAATTATCTATGACCCATTTTTTATTTATATCCTATATAGGTCTAATGGTGGTTCTTTACATGAACTTCGACAAATTTTGTCGTCCTTGGTTATTCACAGTATCTACTTAATTTAAAGGTGCAATGGCTTTGAAGTACAGCTCTAAGACTAACACATTGTAAAATAAATTTGAGGTGCTGATGTATGTTGCATTATGCATTCTTGTTTTATGAGCTACAAGCATGGTTCTTATTGATTCCAGAATGGCATATGAATATATTTGTTTGGGGTAAAAATAGATAGTCAACTTTTTTCTGGCATGGGAGTGTTATATTGATGTACGTTTACATTATCAATAAAATACTCTCATGCCAGAAAAAAGTTGACTATCTATTTTCTTATTTGTTCTCTTTCACTTTACATTAAAATGGCGAATTCATATTCACATCTACGTCATAGTGGTTAAGTTATTCTACGAGGTTCTATAAACCCTTTCATACAGTTAGTATTATTATTAGATTTACGTATAAAGAGACCATTTTTAGTTTAAAAATCGTCACTATTCTTTGACATTATCAACCCTCTTTCATGTTTGATCTTCATGAAATAATAAAACAATCAATACTTTATGGTACTTATAAATGTTAGACAAGTTCAGATAGCTTCTCATCCCCACAGCCTGAAATGTGTTAATTGGTCGAATCACAGCCAGCAGCTACTGCAAAAGACCATGCGTTGAACTGTGAATAAAGTGCAGTGTTAAATCATTAGATGATAAAATATTTAATTACCGCAGTGAAGCAATGCGCCTGAAGACATGTCAATTAAAGTCAAAGTTTAATATAAAAGGAAGCTGTTACCTACCCCCTACCTTGTATAAACACATTTATTTAATGCCCAATATTTGTTTCATAATGTATTTTACACAAGTAACACTACATAAACATAACATGAAATTCATTCCCGATCTATATTCTTCACCAAAAGTATACACTATACCTGTTTCAATTTGGAGTCAGTAGTTACATTTCTTAGTTTTGTTGCATATATAAATTGATAGGAAGTTGCAACAAATAGAAATAGTGAAAATTCCTGTGATATATTCCTTCTTAATCATTGCAATGACTGATCAACAAGTACTCAGTCAACATTTTTTGCAAGCCAATGTTTTTTAAAAATAGTTTCGAATCTTTCTTAAAATGTAACATGATAACTTTCAATTTAACTTTGGTTGCTGACGAGAATATAGTTATATTCACGTTAGGTTGAACAATACTATTTAGAGAATAATCTTTAATAGGATAACACTAATTAACTTGCATCAATATGATTACAATCCATATTTGATTGAAATTCCAAATGGATATCTCAAGTTTCCCTTGCTTTAAAATACGGAGTTGATGCTTCAACCTTCAATACATATTTGCACTATTCCAATTGAAGATGGTCTAATTGAATAGTGTTTGAGAGGATATCAATGTCCATTTATTTTGTTAAACAAAACAAAACTCGGTTACAATGATATGTACGCTGGTTTTCCACAAAGCATTTAATCATTTACGATAGAAACGATGTCTCCCTCCTTATTGTTTTCTGTTTAATGAACGTGGACTATTCTTTCTCTATTTTTAAATTGAGGGCTAGTTTGTTCGACCGAATTTTGTAATAATTATGTATTAACTTATGTATGTTTTAACAGGAATTACCCTTAGAAATTCTCTTCCATACAGTCATCCTGATACAATTAGAGAAACTTTACCTAATTTATATTCAACAATGTGCATAAGTCAGAGTGTTTATATGTGTCATCTCATATTCTAATTCAGAGAGGTTCTTCATCCTGTAAACATAAATGATGCAGTGGTTGACACAGTCACCGAGGGCAATTAATTAGGCACCTTCATAGACAACAAGCTCAACTGGAACACCAACACTGATTTCCTGTACAAAAAGTACAAACAGAGGTTGTTCTTCATGCCTAAACTCAGATCATTCCACGTCGAGACGCGAAAAATGTCATCATACTACAGATGCTTCATATAAAGTGTCCTGGCATTCTCCATTCAAATCTGGTCCGGTTCTCTGTCACTGCAAAACAAGAATAAGCTGAACAAGGTCCTTAACATCAACAGCAAGATTGCCGGGACACCAGTACCCAGGCTAGAGGACATACACATTGACAGAGTTCTCTCCCTTGCTAGGAACGTGAAAGCAGATGCAACACATGTCCTAAATATGAACTATATACTCCTATGATCAGGCCACATATATCAAGTGGCAAAACTCCTGTTAGCAAAGCTTCCTTAAACGACGTACCTGTTAAATGTGTTCAGGATTCTTAGTCTATTATCTTAATGTTTAAAAATCGTTTTAACTGGACCCACTATGTTAACAAATTGTCTTATAATTTAAACAATGTTTATCTTAAAGTAAAAAAACATGCGCAATTTAAATGTTTGAATGTTGTTCATTGGTTTTTAAATCATTTAGGTGTACACTTTTCGTACCTGCATAGCAAATTTCATGAGTACTATTGATAAATTATTATGACTAACCTGATACAGGATTCCAAGTAGGGATGCGTCCCATCTCAATGTGGGAAGGATTGTTTCTGTTTAGACACATAGTTGTTCAGACACATATCAAACAAATTTGGATTTGAAACGTTATGCTTGGGAAAACTGAGATTGAAAGTTCTTTTTAAAATGAGGTACCGGTTGGTCATTATAATTTGTAATTTTGGATTTTTTTTGATAGGTACATGTATCTCTACTCGAATACACCTGTATTCTCAAATGCCAAATGCTTTGCCAAACTTGTGGGAGATTATCAGACAACCTTTTATTAAAGATGCAGTTTAACCCATTTATATTCAACGTCATGAGAATCAAAATAACAAAACCCAAATTTAAATAAAACACTTTTGACATTGAGTAAAAAAAAGATAATCTATGACTTGGTATAGCTAAAAGTCACATTCACCAAGAAACACAGTGTTACAAGTATTATTACCTACTTTTAAAAAAGACGTACAAGTTTCAATTCTTTGTAAGAAAACATTTAACATTTAACATGTTTCAAAGCTTCCACAACCAGTCAAAATACATTACATAACTGAATTGAATTGTTGAATCTTAATTAGAAGAGAAGCATTGCAAACACCAGTATTTGGTCATCGTTTGAAGAAAATAATTCTTATACAAAACATAACTGATTTTATTTCTAAAACGTTGCATGCATAATCAAAGCATACATTTAATTTTGGCTCAATTCCTTACCTTTTCTCAAATGTTCCCTTCCGTTTGTAATGATCGAAAAAAGAATTCGACCCTACGATGGAAATGTGACGATTACTACATGATCAGTAAATTCTCAAGTCTTTAAGCACAGTTGTAAATACTTATAGGATGTTAAAAAAAAATAAATTACAAATCCACTTTTTAAGTTATTCAACTTTCAAAAGGTGAAACAATTCTGTTGGTGCTCAGTTATATATGATAATAAATAAATCATGTGTCAGTAATGAAACTGGTTATGTTGCAGTTCCTTTGGCAAGAGTGACTCTGACAAGACCTACAGCTACTTCTATATCGTGTGTTGCTGTAAGCAGTCCTGCTGCCACTGTGACACTCTACGAGGGTTCACCTACCTCACTGGATAATGTCGTGAAAACTGAAACAAGCTTTACCAAAACTATGAATGGACTGGAGACACGATTGACAAGCACAGTTGAAGACTCCAAAACTTACTACTGCCGTGCAGACAATGGTGTTGGTGGAGGAGTGGATTCTAGAACAAGTGTTCCAGGTAGAATTTTTCATTCTTCATTAGTGAGTGTTTGGTTTTAAAATGTCATAAAAGGAGCGAATTTGAGCTTATCAGGTTTGAATGCATTCAAAGTCTATCAGTCCTATCATTTTATACATTCTTAATGGCTCTTAAAACCAATTTCTACGTTCACACAAGAATCTATTGGCCGGTAAAGCTCAAACTTTTGTGGATGGGGATTCTTATTGAAGAATAAGGCCCCAATGACCAAGCTCTTAAGCATGTGTTTATCTTCTTTTCCAGAAGCAAAAGACATAGAAAGCTGAACGTTTTGAACAGACACCTTTGTTTTGTATTGTGATTGGTAGAGTTGGAGATGCTTTGACCCCTATAAAGGGCTTTAAAGGCTGTACCACCACATTTTCTTTCAGAACTTCTTGCTACGTAAAGCTATACTCTCCCTACCCCACCCTCCCCTATAAGAAAACATAGACATGAACGTCACTATCCCTTAATCGTTTTGAGAATATCTGTACTCTTAGTGAGGTACCTTGCAATATCTAAGGATAAATGGTTAAATGGTTAATATATAATAAATTGAAACTGGCATTATAAATGTTGATCTTATTTGCAATAATGACTGCTATCGCCCTTGAGTAATTTCATAATTTTCATTAATAAATAACTAATCAGACTTCGATAACGTTAAATGTTATTTTCATATCATGGATTGTAACCGTGTTAAAGTTAAAGCTGAGTATGTATCATTTGTGTAATTCTGGGAATTTAGCAATGTAGAGTTTGATGGACATGATATGTTTCACTTGTATAACCCTTTTCAGTTACATACGTTTGTTTTATTATCTTTGCAGATATTTACTTATGTGTTTTACTTCAAAATCATCACCATAACCATCATCATATCACACATGTAACTTTAAACTGCTTTTGTTTTTTAACTAATTTTTTACTGCTTTATTTCGTTTGTTATCTTCTGTAAAATAATGTTTATGTCAACACATTTCAATACCATTTTAGTCTTTATTGCATCATAATGAGAAGTTTTTAATGTATGTGATTGTTTTAACAGAAAAGTACAAAATAACTTGAACAAAGTAAAAGTACATTACTAGTTTTTTGGACAAATTATCTGCTTAATGTTTTTCAATTATGCATGTGATGTCATTTTAAAATTTGAAATTGTATAGTAATCCAAATAACATTTTTAAATAACTTTTGAAATTTAAACTATTAATGTTTTCTGATTCCGTTGACATACAAAATGGACCCCGCTTTGCTGACCATCAGTGATGAACTACTACAATGTCCAGCTGGAATGCAGAGGGTCCATCTGTGATGTGAAGTGGTGTAGTGTTTAGCGTGCTGGCCCTTCACGCCGACGACCCGGGTTCGAATCCCGGTGGAGACAGCAAACATTTGTGACGTGGGTCCAAAACTGTGTTGTGTCCTTGGGCAAGGCACTTAATCCACATTGCACTCAGTCCACCAAGCTGTTAAAGTGGGTACCTGATTATATGGATGTACGGACCTATACGGTCGTGCTTAGCGCTTAGAAGCAGCTTTGAAAGTACACTTCCCTCAGGGTAATGATGTAGATAGCGCTTTGAGCATGTCTTACGGAGTGGATAAGCCGCCATATAAATATCCACATTATTTTTTTTAAGTGTCAACCTTAAATGTTGAGAGTCTATCAATAACAATGAGTGTTAACCGTGAATGTCAAATATCCAGTTACCTCACTTTAGAGATGATAAAGATATATACAAACATTTGCACACATACTTGTTGATATAAAATATAAGGCATTACTCATTTACATCTGTAATGATATATAATTTAAATACTTCATGTCAAAGCATGAAACTGTGACCACACAATGATACTGTAAAATCATTTATTTTCGAGGGGTGTTATTTTCGCGCAAACATTAAAAATGACTGATTCGTGGGGTTTAATTTTCGCGCACATCGACTTAGCAGTAGCAAAAATTTAACGAGAAAATCTATATGCACTTATAAAAACAAAAATATTTATTCAAAAAGTCAATGATCAAAAGAAAATTGTCATTAAACGTGTTCAAGTTTTCAAGTGGTAACAATATAGGCTACCTGTCGCCAAGTTTTACCGGATGTAAACATTTGAAACGGTTAAGTTTGATCTTTAACTACAAACAATAGTGATCGAATGATGTGACTTCTCGAGATCTCGTTCTAAGAAATTTAATACTGAACCGAAAATATACCGACTCAAGGGTCCTGTACCGCAATACACACCGAATCGAAGTTCAAGCGTACCACAATCAACACATGAGGACACGCATATTGGTTATCAAGAGTGGATTCCGCCAGGCCGGATTATTGTGATGATTGTGTTTGCACAACAAACAACGTGCATATCGGCGTACACACGTGTGAGATCTCTAATTAGTGACTCGTCATTAATGAACGAACCATACATTCCTGTGAGTAATAAAATGTGTCAACCAAATTATTTGTCTGTTATTGGTTTTCTTCACGTTCATAACCATAATATTTCGCGATGTTTTATTATTCGCGCATTATTGCTTTGCGCGAAAAGCGCGAAAATTAAACCCCCGCGAAATATTATGATTTTTCTTGAGTGTAATTATTCTCTAAGACAGTTTGTGATTTTGTTATGGAACTCATTATGCATCAGCGTCGATATCAACATGTTCTTTTACCAAGATGAAAAGATGAGTATGTATGAGTCGTTTATGTTCTTGATGTGAAACTTTTGAAAATGTGTGTCTAAATTATTAACTAGGAATGGTTTATTAAACAAAGTGCTGTTGAACAATTCATTGATATAAATCATTGTTGTTACAGGTACGACAATTCAGTTTTTACCTTTCCGACAAGGTTTATTAGATCAAGTTTTGTTCAAGTGAGATAAGCATTGCACTCTAAGGCACGCCCTGTACTTTCAATCATCTTATATAGTCATAAATTACTGCATAAAGAACACAATGATAATATATTCACTTTAAGTTTGAATATATTTAGCACACAATATCCACACTGGATGCATGCTAAAGGTGCTCTCTGCATGATCACACTGCTGTCAAAGCTCTCAAAGAAATCGTTCCCAGGTACCCAGTTATACTGCTTGGTAAACATGGGCACATTTTGGATAGTCTTTAGCTCATGACATTACCAATGGTTTCATTTTGTGTCTGTCTGGGGCAGGGAACAATCATCAAGGTTTGATTCATTCAGTAATGAATATGTTAACCAACTCATTCGGCAAGGTGCGCCATATGTTGCTGAACTTCACTGACAGTCATCAACTAATCTATCTACATGACCACGTACAACAATTTCCACTCATAGGAAATAGCTGCAAATGTTTACTTCTAACACACAAATGTTATGTTGATACTGCTGTTCTTTAAACAATTTGTTGTAGTAACCAGAACATTGTGATGCAATATTGTTATGTATTTATTTTTATGTATGACATATTCAAGCTAGAATAAAATCATGTATGTCGAAACCAACAAAAATAGTTTGTTTAACTAAAATGAATGACATATTTACATAATGGATAGCAACTTTCACTAGAATATCTAAATTAAGACTAAGTTTGAAATTGTAAATGTTTATGTAACAGTCTTTCACTCCAGATAACATGTTCATACGATATGATATAGTTAAATATTCAATGAACATAAATTCATGTTCCTTTAGCCAGTATTGAATACACTAAAAGATATCAAATCGTTTTCTGCAAAGTTCTTGGATTCATGAAGTCACGATATACACTAACAGGCAATATAAAATGAAAATAAAAGCAGATATGAGAATTCAGAAAGTCAGAAGCGAGTGTGAATACCCTGAGCATCAATCTTCTTGGCTATTGTTAGATAAAAGAAACGACTATAGGTATCAGTACCTCATTAATGTATATCTTGCTAGTCAAAATCGCTCGCAGAACGACCAGCAGAGTTATTTGGCCACAAATCCCTCCCCAAACCATGATGCGTCCGCCTCCAAACGGGTGCACCTCCCTCATACAGTTTGCGTGAGACGCTCGCTCCCTACGCAAATAAACATTTCTCCTGAATTGGCAAAACCTGTAAACAGCACCCTCTCTAAGCCACGCGTATGTGTCCATAATTATCTGCTTTGACGGTGTAACCGGGTCAAAGTCATAGTATTTGATCAAGGGTTGTTCTTGTGATGGTGACATGACCGAGTGGCGTCGCCACTGTTGATGTTGCCATTACGAATCGGATTCGGAGGTGAATCTGTCTGATAAAGCGACCTTCAACCGACCGAAGTTCTTACCCTGGGTCTTGCCGATCGATCGTGGTCTGTCCTGTGCTGGCCTGTCTGCTGGTAGCGTATTAATAGCTTTCTAATAGTGGTTTTGCTGCAGTTTAAGGTTTTTGCCATTTGACGTTGGGAAGCCCCCATAGTGGACATACCGATCACTTGGTAACATTGCGCTTACGTAAGTCTTGATATACATTTGTGTTCTTTATGTTGCTAAATGTCTGCTCTTTCAAGCATGGGTATTTATGCAACATTGCTGCACGTGCATCACAAATCATTACGTTTTCCATATGTTTGTGGTTGCAAAATTGTGATGCTTTCGTGTAGAGGAACGATGCAGTAATAATATCATTTCCTGCTTAGAATCAAATCCGTACCAGCCCTCTAAATCTTGTCATGCAAAACAATACAAAATGAAACCTTTCTTTTGCCTTGGAGTTTATACTCCAACAAGACTCAAAACAAGTCTACATTCTGAGATGGTAAAACATTGATTAAAAATCTCTTATGGTTGTCAGTTTACTTTGATGCTCTGATTCTCTTTTCAATTGAAAATAAAAAGAATTAACACCTTAATGGAGATCTAAAAAGGCCACAAAGAGGAGTATAACTTATATAATTATGTAAAAAAAAGCAAAATCAATCGGTTCATAAGGCTAAATTGGTCGAATCTGAGTATTTTCGTGTTCATGTTTAGTTTACTCCGTTAATGTCTTTCAAAATTGCTATGTGTTGTATCGAGAAAGCAAAGAAATGCATTAGAAGGTGATGTGTGCCTTCCAGTGTCTACTCTTTGTTACGGCCAGGAACAGTTTTCTACTCTTTTCAGTTTATCAACATAACACAAGCAGAATGTAGACTTATAATATCACTGAACTCACCGATAAAAAAGGGAGCAACGCCTGAACCAAGTTATATCATTGTACACTTGATTATAGGCTATCAAATTGTAACAAAAGCGTCCTGCCATATCACATGACTGCATATGGGCTGCTTGACACATAGACTTAACACGTTGCAAATGCAACATTGGTCTTAGATAAATATATAACACATTTGCTTAAAAGTAACGCTTCATTGACCGAAATATGGCCTAATAAGTATGGCACACTTTTATTTCGTTAGTCGAAAATTCATCTGTCCTGTCAGTCCTGAAAGACAAGCAATGAAATATCTTTAATTTCAAAGGTAATGTGGCATGAAGCTTTGGTAAGAAACTAGTTGCAACCATGTTTCGAAAATATCTTCTCTCTAATTCAGGCCTACCAAGGTAACGATCACATAACCTCAAAATGGAACAAATAACCGCATAAATGGATTAGATAACCTCTAAAACGGTACTAATAGACTCGTAAACAGTGAAAAAAAACCCTGAAAACAGATTCATTAACCTCAGGTTATCGCAGTGCATCGCTACGATCTACCCATTAGTGATCTGTTAATTGTTACCCTAGTTCAAGTTCATTATCACACGTTTCACTGCAATGCATAGCCATAAAAGTTCTTTGGGCTTTCCCCCTGCAATAATACTAGCAAAAATGAAATAAGTGTTGTACTCATGAAAGTTGCATTAAAACACAATTTCCTTGTATGTTAAATATTCATATTCATATAAGGTTTTAGGACTAATAAGCAAATGAATTTGAATATGTTTCTCGATACAATTAGGGATCCTTTTATTTATTCCTTTCACTGTGAGCAGATATTTACATTACAACAAACGTCTTACAAAATACTTTGTTGAGTCTGATAATTAAAATTACCCTAAGATATTTTTCAAAACATTTCCTCTCAAATGTTTAACCGAAGAGAAATGTATGAGAACATACAGAAAATGAACTTTTTAACAAATAGCTGTTTGCAAAAAGCTTTCAGCAATTTGGAGTTATATATGATTCTTATATATTCAGCCTTCTTTATACGTAGCAGCAACAAAAGTTTCCCATAGTGAAAGAAGACATTTTCAATATTAAGTATTTCGTATCCTTACTGTACATTGAGCCTTTTCCAAAAAAGACACAGATTGTGCTGTAGAATAATATAGAGTTGTTTTTTTTAGAAATATATAATATTTATATTTATATACGCAGTTCAATGCCATTCCTTTGCTGTAGCGTTATTGACGTATTCGAAGTAATCACGTGGGTAAGATTAGATCTTGCACTGGTTCACTGTTTGAGTTTCAAATACCCCAAGATTTGTAGATCACTTTATTCAGTACACATTCTGATAGCTTTGTCCGTTGATACATAGAAAATCCCTTCACAAACAAACTTTACAACAAATGGCTTGTTAAACAGGTTAATGCAAACAAAACACATAGCTTTAAGTTGTGTTTAATCTAATAAACAGTTGAATATTTATTTCAAAGTAGATATATAAATTTTGAAAAGATTATTTTGAAGAAACAGTAAGACTAATGGGATTTGAGCAGAGCACACTATTCTATGTTAGAGAAGAGCAACCGAGCAATAGTCAATCAATTGCATTTGTTTTTCAGGTATTTAGTAATGACTCACGTAATGTATTTCATAACTCAAATTTTCAAAGCGATAGGGTGCAAAACTTTTAATGCATGTTCAATGTAAGATGTGTACTTACCAAGATGTATTTGTCATGTTTCTTAACTAATAAAAACTTCCACTTGTTTCTCTTACAGCCTGTGTCGCTTATCTTAGTAAAGGTGTTTGGTTTGTTTGGATGGTTGCTTAGTACCTAAAACCTAAATAAAGTGTGATTTCAAATTTATAAATGACTTTGTATCTGTGATACCTGGTAACCTGAGCACTCCAGCGACAAAGTTTAATTTGTGGTAGTGTTACAAACCATTTTTGCGATCAGTATTAAAGGTGTGTTCGTACAGACCAGTTATGTCATGACAATTTGCATCGATTCAACTGTTTAGCTTACCTCCACTCTGTTGATAAGTTAAACAGCATCAATTGAAACTTGATGTGAAAAGAATTTCGTACTTAAAAAGACGAGACGGAAAGGTAGGTTGGTTGGCAATATATTTGTGTTTTTATTGATTTCAAGAAATGCCAGTTTGACGATTAGGTGATACAATTGGTCGAATGATTGTGCAACTTATTATATCCCTGATCGTCCTTCACTTCCCTATCTCTATCTCTATCTCTAATGACTTATACATAAATATGTTGCGTCTATGTACATATCCACCATCCCAACTTGGAATCCCGTCCCATCGTAACATTTGACTCATCCAAACTTCGAATCCGTCAGGGTTATTAAATCATGCTGATAATATTCTTATTCATATATGAAGTTTGTCAATGAACTATAATTTAAATCATTTAGGTATATTCTGTTCGTACCTGCATAGAAAAGTTATACATTTATTTAATTGAATCAACATAGATACTGCATAAATAATAGTCTGTTTATACTAAATGAGCTTATCTGGCATCAATATTTGATGTTTTAACCATAAAATGGTCCAATTGGTACCCATGCATGACTGATAGCAATGATAATTTTAACTACAATATCTTTTATTTTGATTTCACACTCGGTCAATAATAACTAGTATCTTATTTCTTTTAAACAAAACGCATAATGTACACTTTGTATTGTTTCAATAGAAATGCGTGTTATCTAAAAACGAATGGGTTTTTTTCTTGATTGGTGTTTTTCCTCTGTTTACACCAATTCAGTTTTATGGTTGCTTTAAAACATGGACAAAACAATGATATTTCAATACTTTATTTTTGTGATATATAACTTATTCCAAATATTTATCAAATGTATATTGAAATTAGTTTCTGTATGCGAAGCATTTTATGCTAAATTGTTTGTACACAATGAGAGATAAATCCAAGCCAGTAGGTCAAATAAACGAATATAAAGTTGAGTTATAAAGGCAGGTACGAAAACAGTTATCTCACTTCTATTACTCTGAATTGAGGTTATAAAGGTTAAGGTAGGTTAAGTAAATGGTTTGCTAACTCACTTTTTTATTTTTGGATAAATGACAATGGAGAAATGATAATTCACAGGGAATCTCATTCTCCATTAATTTTATTTTCAAACTAAACACTGATCTTAATTGAGGATTGTTTGCATTTGTTGTGCCTCTATCGATGTGTAAGAGCGACAACTTGTATAAAATCGCGTAGTAAACAATCCTCGTAATTACAATATCAACTCTATTTACAAAGATTTTCGTAATTATTTAAACAAATCTTGAGTAATCATCGTGACTATTAGGTTAGTTTGCAGTTTGTATCATACATGGTTGAATCAATAGAAAAATATAATGATAATAGAATTCCCCCCACCAGAACTGCACAACCTTGCTATGCATACAAAGAGGATACATATTTGATAGGAAGTGTTTTCATAACTTTCCTAATGATATTGTATATGTAATATTTTGTTGTTGTTGAATAGGCAAACGAGTAGAAGCTCACCCTCTTACCTGCTAAAATGGAAAACAACAAACAACTGCTGTGGTACTGTATGGTTTGGTTTACCTATGTTTTAGTATGTATGTATGCTTTTGTGAGTTTGATTTGCAGTTTTAATAAACTAAAAACGCTGAATATTCGTATCATTGATTAACAACTGATCATAAAAGTAACTGTGAAACTTTGTGTTTTTCACCATGATTGTTCACCATGAAACATCGTATCTTGTAATATACAATGAAACATCGTTCCCTGCGTTCGTAGTTTCGCATACACTTCACTTTAAATGCCTATCAAATAATTCTAGATACCCTGTTTGAGAGTTGTTTACTAATCAGTCATTAGTAATGATATCATACTGTTTATTCTAAAATGAAGAGTGTGGTCCACAATGTGATAGGAGATACAGATTCTGTAATACACAAGAGATATTTCATAGTTTGGATGAAGTATAAGAGTTCTTATAAGAATGAAGTGCAAACATCAAGGCTACCAAGAGTTCAAGAGTTTTTAAAACTCTCGTAGCCGATGACAATTTTGGCAATATCCATCCTACCCAAATTAAGCATAAGGCAAAACGAATGGTGCTGTCAATTCAGGTTTTGTTTCAAGGGACTAGATAAAGTAAAAGAAGATGCAACGTATCATTCGGGCAGTAAGGACAAGAACTATAGATTTTCAAAAAGTTCTATTTGATTTCTGAAAACAGATGAAACGTTTATCAAACAATCGGATACTGATATGTTCAATCATTTTCAAAAAACATATCCTTACAGTACAATCGTGAAAATGATCCGATTTCGATCAGGATCTTAATAAAAAAACAAAAACATTAACACTTTTTGTCAATATTTTGTATCACAACCTAAGACCTCAATAAATGCCTGAACTCGTGGTTGTGCCGAGCAAATCGGATGAGAGATGACCAGTCTAGTATTCTCAATCATTACCAGACCTCAAAAAACTGTCCGACAAAAGGCGCAGTTGAAACGATCACATCAGATTAAGTTTCATACATAAACCATTTATCAATGTTTTGAACACAAAGTGATTAAGGATTGCAATATGATAACAACTGAACTCCTATGATATATCGTGTAGCATGGAAAGAATTATAAGAATCAAGCAAGGAGTGCAAACTTCGAGTTTATAGTACACTCGAAGCCTATGACATTTTTTACAAAATTATTTCTTCGCTATCTTGTCTTTATACCCATGTCAAGCATATTGTAAGATAATAGTGTTGTAATATCATATATTTATTTTAATAGCACAATGTGAAATGTCTTTATGCTATGTATTGACATTACAAGTTTTGAACATGTGTGAACTATCCATTTTGGAATGTCTTGAATTGATTTGCTCAAGATAAACTAATTATCATTTCTTTGACAAATTACCTCATCATAAAGGTAACTTCTCCTTTCTTGTAATGTTGATATGAAAATGGAAATTTTATATTGATTTTACATTACAAGTCAACCTCAAGTGATGGAGTACAACAATGTCAAGCTAGAATGTGAAGTGTCCATCTTTAATGTGGAGTGTCAACCTCGCATTCAGTAACCCACTGTCCAGATGACGTCAGTAACCTTGACAACAATATTGGTCTAGTGTTGTGTGATATGGCCATACGTAACATTGACTTCAATCTTGGTCTAGGGTAGTGCGATATGACTATCGGTAACCTTGACAACAATAATTGTCTAGTATACTTCGAGATGACCATAAATAATAATGACTACAATCTTGGTCTAGTGTAGTGTGAGATGAACATCAGTAACAATGTCAACAATCTTGTTGTAGTGTAAAGAACATACCTGGACATAGACAAAGCTCAGTGTCAGCAGAATTCAAGCATATTGTCTTTAGAGTTACACTGCCATTTATAGGCTATTGGCTGCAGAGTATTCAGATAGTTATTTTTTCAAAATGACACTTGCAAATAATGATCCACTTAAATGACATATAATGATCTACTTCATGACACATATTTTATCTACTTCATGTGACACAAATATCCAATTTATGACAAATAATGACCTACTTCATGACACATAATTATCTACTTCATCACAAATATTGATCTACTTCATGTTACATAATTATCCAGTTCATGACACATGATTTACTTCATGTCACGTACGTGTCCAGTTCATGACACATAATTACCTACTTCATGACACATAATTATATAGTTCATGACATATCATTATCTGCTTTATATCACATAAGTATCTATTTCATGTCACATTAACATCTACTTCATGATATATACTTATCTACATGACACATAATTATCTAATTCAGTCTAGTGTAGTGTGAGATGAAAATCAGTAACCATGTCAACAATCTTGTTGTAGTGTAAAGAAAATACCTGGACATAGACAAAGCTCAGTGTCAGCACAATTCAAGCATATTGTCTTTAGAGTTACACTGCCATTTATAGGCTATTGGCTGCAGAGTATTCAGATAGTCATTTTATCAAAATGGAATTGGCACATAATGCTCTACTTCATGACACATAATCATCTACTTCCTAACAAATAATGATATACTTCATGTCACATAATTGTCCAGTTCATGCAACACAATTATCTGATCCATGACACATAACTATCTGCTTCATAACATATAACTATCTACTTCATGTCACATAATTATCCAGTTCATGACACATGATTAGCTACTTTATGACACATTATTATGTACTTCATGACATATAATTATCTACTTCATGATATATAATTATCTACTTCATGACATATAATTATCTACTTCATGAAACATAAGTATCTACTTCATGTCACATAAATATCTACGTCATGACACATAATTTTCTACTTCATGATATATAATTATCTACTTCATGACACATGATTATCTACTTCATTACATATCCAAGCTAGAACAAATAATTTTTGTCTAACCCAACAACAAATCTTTGATAAACTTAAACTTATGAATTATTAACTCAATTAAGTGCAATATATTATCTGCATTAAGAGTGTATATTCAAATTGTAAACTTCCATATAAGAGTCTGTCACACCATATAACTTTAGGATAAGTGATTTTATAATCAATTACTCAATGAAAATATAGTTATGTTCCTGTATACATTATTGAATAGTATCGCACGAGATTGCATCATTTTTCTGCAATGTGCCCTGAATTCTTTAAGTAACTAGGGCAAACGAGGGAGTATTCGACCACTTAACGGGGAACCTACTGTAACTCTTTCCGATAGCATTTAATGCAAAAACAGATGTTTTGAGCAGTCGAAATGAACCTGAATAATCGTAGAACGGTGAAATTGTATCACAGGAGTTGTCTTCTCCTGGGAGAACCGATTGGACAAACGCAGTGTACACTGCGGGGGAATTCGACCACGCGCGGTAGTATTCGACCACCGGAATATAAATAAGAAATATCATAACAAAAACGCCTCGTTATTTCCAAATATTTATCAAACCAATTCAGCAGTGAATGAACACATAGATAGGCTACCATTTCATCAAACAACGTAAGAAGTATTTTATGTACATTTACTGGTAGTGACAATATTGAAACAAATATTCGTAAATTAGTCTTACGGAATATACGCGTTTCAAACAAATAGATGAATAACTTGTTAGTTTTTGCATGAAATTTTATATTGAGTGTTCTATATACAATTAGTCGACATTTTAGCTGCAAATATGTGATCTTTTTGAGAAACGAATCGTGTTAATTCCACACACATTATGCGACTTTCAGTGTTCTGTAATGCTCTGCCGTAAAAATCAAGACAAAATTTAAACGGATAGTAACTTGTTCAAACAAATTTAAAACTGTCATCAAACCAGTATAGGCTATTTATCTTAGGACAAATAAAAAAGACATTTTGGATATGAAATAGAGACTTTTACATGCAAACTCAGCTCAGTTTGGTCAAGTATTTTGTGATCGAAAACAGGACAATGGTGGTCGCCTATGACTTAAACGTAAATTGGAAACCTTTTATCAGCAAATAGAAATTCAGAGTTGGGTTTCGGAGGGTTTATTAGATCATTGAACCAATGAGCTCGTAAATCTGACACAGAATTTCGAAATTTTGAATCAATATGGCAGTTTTCAAATTATCATTGAAAACAAGGAAATGTCATGATTTGGCATTTTTTAGATGAAGATACAAAATTTATGGATGCTATTTGCATTCAATTCATGACACGTGTTCTCTCATTTAAGCCACATAAAAATCATACAGGCACTCTGTGTGGTTTAAACATGAACACAAGAAGTTGACTTATAAACAGACATCACAATACCAAGCAAGTTGCTCGATTTCTTTTATGAGATCGTCATCTGTGTAGTCAGATGGTTTCACACCAAGGTCGGTACACTTGATATGAAACCATCGACCACAGTCACAACCGATCCAGAGACGCCAATCCTCCGGATGATATGCCCTACCGCATTTACTGCAATTTGCGCGATCTTGATCAGGGTCAATCTGAGATTCGGGAGTAGAACGTTGATTCCTAGTAGCTTTCTTCAGATCTCTTTCTCTTTTTTTACTTAACTTCTCCATCTCTTTAGCAAATTTGGCTTGTTTAGCTTGTTGCCTTTTAGTTATCATGGACAAACGCTTCTCTTCCTTTTCCTTTAGTTCATCTCTTTTCTTTTGGAGATATTGTTCCATTTGTAAACTGGATAACGCTTTCGGCATTACATTTACCCTTTTTGATTTCGGCTTTTTGCTTGAAAATGGATAAGAGATAACACCTTTGAAAGCTGCAGGTATTACACGTTCCACTCCCGACTCACAACTAACCTGCGGTTGGTGAGAACGCAAAGGTTCAGGGTGTATTTCTGCAACTACTGTGATTTTGTTTGCGTCTGTTGGGCGTGGCCGAGGGGTTGGTGTATTGTCGGGAGCTGGAGGAAATCTGCGGTGTCAGATTGTGGCAAGTCACCGTCGAGAGTAGTTTCACTCAGTGCGTCTGTCACGTCGCTTGTGATAATGTCAATTGCGTTATCAGTTGCCAGTGTGTCAGTCATTGTCGAAGTCGGCTGAGAAATAATTATATCGGTGATGTCCTCAGCCGTAGTGGCATTCGCTACATGTGGAGTGGATGGTGGTAGGCTAAGGGACGTGGAAAGTTTAGGTTCGACGAAAACCGAAGACGGGGCAAGTTTTTTACTTTCAACTACGTAGTCGGGGTTAAAAGGGTAAAGCTCAGTCTCCCTAAAGCCACTGATCACGGTTTTTGATTTAACTGTGTCCTGCCATCCCTGCTTAAACACTTTGCAAAATACTTGTTTTGTGACGCATGATCCAGGATACTGGTCCTGGTAATCCTTTACTGCCTTCCGCCAACTTCTCTTTAGAGGGCCGAAAAACGAGACATCGAGAGGTTGCACGATGTGGCTAGCATGTGGCGGAAGGCAGTAAAGGATTATACCATTGTTTCTGCAGAACTTTGTTGTTTCGAGGTCAATATGTGTGGAGTGGCCATCCACGAAAAGAAGTACTGGGCGTAGAGATGATATGTGATTGACAAAATGGTTGGATATCCACATGAAAAAAGATTCTGTGTCCATCCAACCGTTTTGTGTCCTTGCCAGGAACGATTCCGGAACAGCGTCATGAAGTGGGTTGTACCGGAATCGTTCTCCTGGGAAAACAAACATAGGGGATATGGTGTTGCCAGCTGCATTTGCACATGCTAATACTGTGATTTGCGACTTGTCGGAACCTGAGAGCGCATACACATCCTTTGAACCCAGAGTGGCAAGGACACGCCCTTCACACTTAGGGTTCAAAGGAAACCCCGCCTCATCAGCATTATATATGCGGGACGGCTCGCACATGACATGGAAACAACCTTGAGAGACCATGAACGATTTAAAGTCTTTAAACCATTTCGCAAGTGCCTCCGGTGAACTGGACACTGCTCTCTCCTTGCCCAGCTTCTCAGGAAGACGCAGAGTAAACGCAGGGTGGCGCCGCATGAACGCAGACCACCAGTCTCTCCCTGGCCTGTTGTTTGGAAATGGATTTGGTCGGGGATTTTTATTCAAAAATGTTCTTACAGTGTCTTTAATTTGAATCGCTCATAAAGGCCCGATATCTTGGTAATGTATTTTAAGAGAATTCACGATGTTTTGTTAATGGATTTATGATTATAGTGTAGCTTACCACTTATTCATACGTTACACAACATTTTAATTCGTGTAATGAATATTTGTTCTAAAAACTGATATTATCATTAATCATGAATAAGTCAATATGTTCACATAAACTAAACATTTCATTGCCTTTTTAGTTGAATATATGTAATTGATTTGGTAGTCATGGACACAAGTGGCATCACACGCGTATATGTAATTCATTTCTATCGTTTTCATAAATGTCTAACTTGTGTCTAAAATAACTAAAACTAGGGATCATAATTTACCTTTAAATATATTCAGGATGATTTAAATGAATACTAGTTTTAATGACTAATGACAGCCTACCTTGATTTATGGCAATGACTGCGTCCTTAACTCATTAACGCCGAGAGCCGCGTATATGCGTCAAAATAATGAGATCCTCACAGCGAGAGCCGCATATAAGCGTCGGTTAATTAGCAGTTTCTCACAGCGAGAGACGCCTATGTGCGTAAATAGAAGGCACCTCTTATTCAGCGAGAGACGCCTATGTGCGTCCGTCGTATAGTATAACATTGAACTTATATTAAAATCAGTTTAGCATCTATAAGTGTAGATAACAGTTTCGTAAATAAGATGCTATCCTCAGGAAAGCAATAAGAAATGAAAATCGTTGCTCTTTTTGCAAAAATATGCTACTTTTTGTAAATGAAAAGCATTCTGCATATGTTGGTCTTGGAAGGGAAAAATAAACACTTTGATGAAAAGGTTTTTTAAATCAAATGAAACGATTGTAGTCTTTGTGAAGTTACCAATTTTGAAACATTGTCAGATACATTTTATTTGATAAACGCATTGAATTCATTTATCTAAGACGAAACGAGAGGAAGCGTTATTATAAACACTTATGTACATGTGTTCATAAATCATTTGATAAGAATTTGAGGCTATTGAAAGTTACACTTTGATTTTAACTTTACTTCTTGAATGCATCAATGTCCTGTAACAATAATAGTTTTAGCATGCACGTGTTTTTTTTTAACTTCTACAATATCCTTCATAGATCCACGACCCTGTCTGCCATTGAATGGATACATGCACATGTTAAATTATTAGAGTTGACAACGTCCCAACAGAATAAATCACTTGGTCAAATTTAATAATCATTACATTCGTTAATGTTACGTGCTTTCTCTTAAATCGGGATATCATCTCTATAAATCCTTAATTATAATTCAGATAATTGAAATACCGACACACCGTATCTACTCAACACGATGTCTAGATATGCAGTGTTTGTATTACAAATGAAAATGCATATAAATCAACGTATGTGAAAATACTCTTTGATCATGTTTATGAATTGAAATCGGAAAAACCGTAAAATATCAACTCAAAGGTGAAATATCACATGTTATATTCCTGTAAAGTATCAATATCCAGCACCTGCATCTATCTGCACGAAACTATAAAACAATCAAGACTTTATGGCACAAGGCTAGACAGTGTCCGGTCAACTATGGCCCTCAAAGGCCCCCGCGAAGAGACGGGTTCTTTGAGCTAATTGGTCTCGCGACAGCGAGGAGTGTCTGTGGTCAGTGGCCCAGGCGTTGAGCCGTGAAGCTGTCTCGGCGTTAATGAGTTAACGCCTTTCACGTTCCACCTTCTATAAAGACCCCTTCTCTTTACTGACGCCTTTGTTGATTTCTATTTTTATTTTGAAAAAGGATTATTTTAATGTGATATTTGACCTAAGTTCATATTTTAATAAAATTTATTATTTTTTTTAAAAGCATATTTTCAGATTATCCCTAATGCATCCTTTTTCATATTTATTCACAGAGTTCCAAATTTTATTTCTCCACCTTTTATCATGAAATACTGATACACGTGATTTGCAATGTTAAAAACAATTATCTTTACACAACGACGAATTCGGGAAAAAATGACTGCTCCCTGGTCGAATTCTACCGCAGACATCTGTATGGATGGCTAAATATAGAACTCGTCACGAGGCTATCACGTGACAACTGTCAAACTGACAGTTCTTCCCGCGGTATGCGAGGGAGAAGAAAGTTCAATTTATGATTTGAAATGAGCATATTAAGCTTTGAAAAGTTAGTCATTCGATTCTCTAAAAGTGGATGTCATTACGAAGCAAGCTAATTTTTCCGCCATTTTGTTCTTTAACATCGATTCAGAAAATAAATTCAACTCACCGCACGAAGCATCTCTTGATTTTGATTGACAGCAACCGGAAGAGGAAGTCAAACAGCGCATGTCTCCGAAATTCCGATCAAATGATAACAACAAGCACGCTAAGTAGAAATATTTTATTGTACACAACAAGTGGTCGAATACTACCGCTGGTCGAATTCTCCCTCGTTTGCCCTCTATATATTCAATATCCATCCAGATTCAAAACATGCCGGACATTACATTCTGAGATGGTAAAACATTAAGCGTAGGATATGGTCCGAAAAAAAAATATCCATTAGTTTGGCACGAGGGACCATATCTAATTTAAAACTATGTGTGTAAGTGTGCCTTTCTGTGTCTACTATGATTTTAATGTCAAGGTTTGGAAATTGTTTTTCACAAGCAAGATGCAGACATATCATAGTGAGCAACGCCTTAGAACTAATTATATATTTAAATCCTTGTACACTTGGTTATGAACTATAGAAGTGTATTTCAAGTATCATGCCATGTCACATGAACTGACTTTGTAGAACATAAAATGAAATATTTAGAAGCCTTAATTCTTAATCACCATGCCAATTCTAGTGACTGCACTTGGGCTGTTTGACACATAGACTGATTACCATTGTAGCTCATATATATCACGTGGCAAATGCATCATCGGTCTTATTTGACACATTTGCTTGAAAATAACTCTTTGTTGACTTAATCCAAAGTATAGACAACATTCAAGTCTTGAAAGTCCTGAAAGTCTGGCGATAAAACAACTTTGATTTCAAAGGTCTAATGGTAAACTGTGGCATAATGAAACTCGCGTCTTGCTTAGAAAACTAGTTGTAACTCTGTTTCGAAAATATCTTCTCCTAAATGCAAACTTTACAAATGTCCTAATATAACCTTCTATGTACGAGTATGTTAAGCTTGTGAAAAATGTGATAAACGATACAATAAAGCAGTATTACCTAGAAAATGGAAATCAAACTGAGTCTCAATTAAGCGATCAAATGTTATGGGAAATATTAACGTTAATGATAAGGGGAAATACAATCTCATACTCATCTGCTAAGAAGAAAGAACGGGAAAAAGAAGAAAAGGATCTAAACCATGCGTTGAATATAAAATCTGTAGAAATTGATACGGCTTCCGATGAGAAAACCAAAAAATCTATTTCAGATGAAATTGAAATTTTAAATGATAAACTAGAAGAGCTTAACCTCATAAAAACTAAAGGGATTATGATAAGATATAGAGCTTTATGGGGAGAGAAAGGCGAAAAACCGTCTAAATATCTCCTTCACCTCGAGGCAAGAACTTTTGTTAACAAGGCCTTTATGCGTATTGTAACCAAGAATGGAAATATTGTTACAACCCAACAAGAAATACAAAATGAAGTAAAATCATTTTACGAAAAGCAATATAGTAGTCAGGATGTATCGAACGTTGACCTACACGACCTTCTAGACGGTTGTGACATTCACAAACTATCAGACGAAACATCAAAATCACTTGAAGGAGAGCTCTCTTATGCAGAGGTTCTTTCAGCTGTTAAATCACTAAAAAATGAAAAAAGCCCAGGGCCTGATGGTTTCACGGCTGAATTCATAAAATTCTTTTGGCTTGATTTAGGTAAATATCTTGTTCGTTGTTTAAATGAATCATATAGACATGGCTCACTACCTATATCTCTTAAAAGGGGCATAATTACATGTATACCTAAGGGAAACAAACCAAAGCAATTTGTAAAAAACTGGAGACCAATTTCGTTGCTTTCTATTTTCTACAAAATTGGGTCCTTGGCAATCTCCAAAAGAATCAAAACTGTTTTCGATACTATTATAAATGAAGAACAAAAGGGATTTATGTCAGGGAGATATATTGGTGAAATTAAAAGACGTGTCTACGACATGATAGAATATACAGATAGCTACCAAATACCGGGACTACTATTACTCATAAACTTTGAAAAAGCTTTCGACACGGTAGACTAGACTTTTTTGGATAAAGCTATTGAAATCTTTAACTTTGGGAACTCTATTAGAAACTGGGTAAAAACTTTTTATAAGGATATCGAAACTTGCATATTGGTAAACGGATTTGGTTCAGACTTTTTTAAGGGCTGTCGACAGGGAGACCCTTTATCCCCTTACCTATTTATCTTATGTGTTGAAATATTAGGTAATATGATTAGAAATAACCCTAACATTCAAGGCATAAAAATTGACAATGTTGAATATCTATTGGCACAATTCGCTGACGATACTACTTGCATGCTAGATGGCACCGAACGTTGTAGTTACGCTGTAATGCAAACATTAGAGCAATTTGCACGTTTCTCAGGACTGAAGGTTAATGTGGACAAGACTAGGATTTTATGGCTGGGATCAAAGACACGTTCAAATTGAAACTATGCCCCGAGTGGAAGCTAAACTGGGATCAAGACTCCTTCACACTTTTGGGAATTCACTTTAGTCTAGATCTTGAGGACATGTTTTAAATGAATTACGATGAAAAGCTCATAAAATGTCAAACTTTAATGAACCTCTGGTCTGCCAGAAACCTCACTCCGCTAGGTAGAAACACTGTATTAAAATCACTTATTCTTCCAAAACTTAACCATCTTTTTACAACAATCCCAAACCCACCTGAAAACTTCATTACAGATTTCCAAAGCAAATGTTTCAAATTCATTTGGAAAAATAAACCTGATAAAATAAAAAGAGGCCACGTTATCTGCAATACAGATGACGGAGGTTTCAATGTTCCCAAGATAAAAGAAATTATCCTAGCGCAAAAGCTATCCGTCTTTTGACGTTACTATAAGAAACCGACATCTTGGTCTAATTTAATTGAAATAAACCTGCCTAAAATCAATTCAATGGACATTTTAGAATTAAATTGTCATCATTTAAAGAACGAAATCACGCAAAATATTAGAAATCCGTTCTACATAGACTTAGTATCATATTGGCTTGACTTTGTAAAAAATATCTCATCCCAAGCAGTTACAGACATTCCTAATGAAACAATATGGCACAACTCAAACATTTTGATCGGTAAAAAAACTATCTATTACCCAGACTGGAACTCCAAAGGAATTCACTTTATAAATGACCTTCTGGATGAGAACGAGTGTTTTTCTAGACTTTATAGAATTTAAGAAAATATATGATATTAATACAAACTTTATTCTCTATTATGGCGTGATTCAAGCAATAAAAGCATACATAAAATCAAGGGGATTTACGCAAGAAAAAAAGTTTGAACTACCAACTTTTCCTCTTAATATAAAACATCTCTGCAAAGAAAACAAAGGATCTAGACACTATTATTCAGTCCTTATTAAGAGTCAATGCATAAAAAATCACCATGTCAACAAGTGGAATATCGAATTACAAGATACCATTCCTGATATAGCATGAAACAAATACAACAAGATACCTTTCAGATGCACTACTCATACAAATATACAATGGTTTCAATACAAAAATCTACACCATATCCTACCAACAAATACTCGACTTTACAAAATGGGATATTTGAAGTCTGACCTATGTGATTTCTGTTCAAGAGATCCTGATACTATCCAACATTTATTCTGGGAATGTGATTTTGTGAGACCACTGTGGACAAAACTGGAAGATTGGCTGAAAGAGAGAGCGCAAATCGAAATACATTTTGATAAACAAAATATTCTCATTGGCTTCCCAGACAGAAACAACGACCCGTTAAACATTATTATTCTGATTTTCCCAAAAAAAAGAAATTTTCGATCTAAAACTCAAAAGAACGCCAACCTTCCAAACACTTATTTCCTAAGTCCACGATTATTATAATGTTACTTAATGTGCAGCCGAAATGTCTAACAAAATCTATATGTTTTATAAATTCTGGTCATCCTGTCATTTTTTATTTATATAAATGTAACGATTGTGGGATGTGTGATTGATACCTACATGTATATATTTTCGAAATAAAAGTTTAAATTACAAAAATAAAATAAAATAACCCTTCTATGTACGAATATATAAAATGGTAAAACAGACAGATATCGTTTTCACAAAGAATTATGACTGAATGAAGACTTTGTAGAATAGATACATATATTATGTTAACGTTATGTTGGACATTCCTTGATCTTTCTGTGATATGAATGAAGAGAAATATAGATAAATAAACGATGCCGCTGTGATGCCTCAAAGAGACGATACATGCCATGGCAGCACGAAATGAAGATTTATGTTTTTAGATATGATCACGGACTCATGTGGAGATAAGTGTCTATGTTGAAGCAGTTGTTTTGGCCTTTGTCAAACATTTGATTAAGACATGTCAGAACTTTTTGTCAAATGTGGATGGACAAAACCAAATGGAAACTGTTTCTAATAGTACCTGATAAAGGGTCTTTAATTTTTTAACAATTCGTTTGTGAAGTATATAGATCACAACAGTTGACTGTATGTACATAAATTGTGTGAACGTGTGTGAAAAGCATTATTGGGAGAGACAACATTTTTTCATATTTTTGTAGAGGACAGTAAAATCAACCATTTATTTGTCCATAAATCACATCAAAAAGTTCATACATCCTTTCAATTCGTGCAAATCATCTCGTTTCAAATGTATTTATCAAAAAGGTCAGGTTGACTTCAAACAATCATTCAATAAAAGCAAAGAATGGTAGAATGGTGGATGCAAACTGCGACGTTCAGGGGAGATAACTTGTGATACCATCATCTATTGAGATATGAACCAGGAAGTTCAACACGTTCCTCGAAGTAGTCCATAACTGGGAAGTGTCACTGTCAGTTGAATGACTTATTTAGTTGTGATGATTGTAAACAGAAAAAAACTAGAGCATGTGATATCGTGGTTTTCTGTCACTTCCTATTGTGTCTGTGTCTGCTTTGTATAGCCGCATATGTATGCCACTTGAGGGCTCCCTGTTTGTTTATGTGGTGAGTCCTAGCTCTAGTTTTCGCCGCATCATATCTAACCTAAACAACATGAAACAACTGCTGTGGAGTTGGATTTGTTGGAATTTACTTCTTTTCATTAGTAAGTATGCTGTACATTTTATTTCTATTCAATGAACTAATGGGCCATGTTATTGTAAATGGCGATGTTATTATTCACTGACTATCGTTTGCATTGCATTCATTTAAAAACCGTTGGGCTCTACCCAAATATGTTAAGTAATAACACATTGATTTCTCCTGACTTATTAAAATCATAGTGCCTGAAACCTTGGGAAGAAGTAAACACCACTAAATAAACTAGTAAGACTAAGTAAAAAACACTTCCTTGTAGACAGAACTCGTTGATTAGGCTTAACTCTTCGTAAAAAACAAACAGTATCGCCAGTCTCCATTAACAAAGATTCACAATGGCGATTGATCAAACCGACAACAATAAAGATAAAGTTAATAATTTAAGTTAATAATGATTAGTTAAGAACGATTATTTCAAAACAATAAATCATGCTTATCATAACAACGTTTGGAAGTTTCATGTCACTGAGCGCAAATGTCTTTAAAACATAGCAAGGAATATTTCAAAATACTTTATAACCGTCAAAGCTACGTGTATTCTTCGATACTATATTCAGTTGAATTAGTACAATGAAAGCCTTAAGATCAAGAGGTGTTCAGATTTGACTGTGGATACCTACATGAATATCATTTAATGTCGGCGAGAAACGATATCACATTTGACTGAACAAACTAAATATAGACTCTTACAGTTTTCACTCTCTTGACTGAACATTATTGGTATTTCAAGAACATGGGAGCAATTGATGAAACACGTTTGTGTGAAAATTCTGCATGTATACATACATTTCGATTCTCCTTCTAAATGATGTTCAGCATATCAATATTCACGTACATGAATCTATATTATCTTTCTATGATATTATATTTTTGACATAAGAATATATTTCTATATTCTCTCTAGATGCAGCCCCACGTATTGAGATGGACAGAAGAAAAGCTGTGGTCAATCTTCCTCTGACCATCACCTGTACTAGCGAGGTGACCATTACAACAACTGTGACTTTCTTCATTAAACCTGATGTATCAAAGGGTGGATGTCTAGCATCAGGAACCTGTGGATCTTCATTCTCCAGATACAGTGTAACACAGAACAGAGCACAGAGAACTACAACTCTCACCATCAGCTCTGTGGACTCTACAGCAGACACTGGCATCTGGTTCTGTAGACAGGAGGGGGAGGGAGACTCTGAAGATCTGAATATAACTCAGTTTGCAAGTAAGATAACTTTATTCTGAGAACACTAATTGACTAATTTGTTTTCACAGGTATTTTGCACACATATACTTACTTAATGACATTGCAATTAATACCTGTAACTGTTCAAACCTTATGATAATAACCTGATATAGAGGTACTGAGTTTGCTTACCGTACAGTACTTTTGATCACTCAAAGTTGTATTTTGAATCGCCTAATGATTTCCGTTTAAGAACAATTTATATCCTTTACTTGAGAGATTTAATGTTATATTAATAAGAATAACAAATTAATATATCTATGTGCATCATAAAGTGCAATTAAATGAGCATAAGATCGATAATATATATATATATATATATATATATATATATATATATATATATATATATATATATATATATATATATATATATATATTTGAATTAGGGTATTCTCATTGTCTTGTGAGACGGTGAAGAAGACGTGATATGGATATGAGAGTGACTTTTTGGTTATAGATTCTTATACCAAAGTACTGGCAATGATAGCACAGCTATACACTGTGGTGCTTAACATAACATCTTTCACAAAGAATTCTCTGTAATTGAAACGGCAACTTGTATATAACATAAGTAACTATTGTGACAAACCTGTTAATTTCCACTGTCGGAAATAATAGACCATGTGGAAGATTCAGTCAAGCTTAACATTCATTTACAATGTTTAGACATGTTGTCCGACTTACAGGCGCCAAATTAACAGGTCAAGTCAAGAGAGTTTATTAGGTAAAAAACCATTTCAAATTAAACTCATTATTTGGCGGGGTACATATCCTTACACTGATAACTTAGTAAATAGTAGACAGTAACTGCCCAAGAGTGTTGGTAAAGGTATTCAAATCACACAAAGTTGGCTTTGTTTCTTTCATTTAAGATATAATAAATTCATTGTGCGGCGTTAAACGTTTCAATATTGTTTTCACATTTTAACAATTCAACAAATTTAAACATGCTTACATTTTTCTAATAGATTGTTAGTGAGATAGTGTTTACGTAAATGTTGATACTTTGGACAGATCAAGAACACGTGGTACTCATCTTCAATTTCGTTAACACAGAATTGACATAGTCTATCAACAAAAGGGATTTTAGGTACACTCCATCTTCCTTTTTCAATCAAAAGCATATGTGAGCTAAGACGAAAACGTGTGAGTGCAATTCTGTATTTTTTAACATCAATACTTGACCAACATTTTTCTACTCACAGCGTTTCTTTCGCATGAAGATACAGTCTAGTTTCGCTCAGTGTTGATAATTGATGTTTCCGCATTTGGGAATAGATATCTTTTAATCTTTGTTTGAATTCCCTAACAAAGTTATTACTGTTAGAAACATACTGAGCGGCCCATATATACCCAATACCAAACCTAAAGAGCATATCTCTTAATAAACTAGCCCAATTTTCAATGCTAGGGTTTTCATTTGAAATATGAACTAATGACTTGTATATTAAAACTACAATAATAAGCTGACGATTGAAACAAGAGTTGTTAGTATATAAAATTCGATTTAAAAAAAATTTAATTGTTTTGACGAAGAAGTTAGAGATGACTTCCATGACGTCAGAGAAAAAATATTTTGGCACAACGTTACTTTTCAAATGACGATAAAGTCATCACTATGTTCGTTCTTTGCTGTTTGAGTTCTCTAATGTAGATTCTAATGTGTTCCTTTTTAGCCATAACCCTGATTTTAACAACGCTTTGTATTTCTATCAAACAGTGCTAGTCTGAATCTGTCTCATTTTATCTATCTAGCTGTACTAGACTGGAGCAGTGTGAGCTTCACCCCCTACTTGTCCTCCCTGCCCAGCTCAGTGACTCCCCAGCAAACAGTCACAGTCACTGTCACCACACCCTGTGCTGCTCCAAAAGCTTCTTTCATCTGGAAATATCAACAGGTAAGTTTAGGTTAAGAGACCAGGTTAGTAGATCTTGAATTCAGGGAATACCTTTGTTATATTTTATTTCATTGTGTATTGTGCATTATTGTTTTATGTCCTAATGTTCTATATAAAAATAATTCCCCTTTCCAAAAACTTCTTGTTGGTTATCAATCCATGACTTCCCCATACTAAACAGCGCGAGTGACATGTTACAGGTTACTTCTCCAGTGTAAAGGGTGTGAGTGGTTCTCCTCCAAGCAGCACCCCCACCTCCCAGATATCTTGATTGTTATCATTAAATGTTACTTCTCCAGTGTACAGGGTGTGAGTGATTCTCCTCCAAGCAGCACCTCAACCTCCCAGACATCTTGATTGTTATCATTACATGTTACTTCTACTGTGTACAGGGTGTGAGCGGTTCTCCTCCAAGCAGCACCTCCACCTCCCAGACATCTTGTCCATCAGGCCAGGCTTCTGAAGTCAACAACAAGCTCTGTGACCTTCACCCTCAGTAAAAATGACCAGGGTCGCACTCTCCGATGTACAGCAAGCAACATCGCTGGTCAAACATCACCTCAGTCTAACAGAGCAGTGCTGGAGGTTCAGTGTATGTATATTATGTGAACTCTCATCAGGCTGAGCTTGTAACACATTTTAAAGTGTTAAAGGGCCAAACAAACCTAGTAATGGAGGTTCAGTGTACGTATAACAGCAGGATTAATCTGTCAATAACAACTTCTTTACCATAGCCGAATAAAAAGACACATAATGAGTTATGTAACTTTGCTTGAAGTTTTGTTTCAACTATCTTTTTTAAAATAAAAGTGTATACCAGTTTCCTCAGTATCAATATTTTAGATTCTTAGAATGTTTCGAGTACGACGAATGTTGGAAGTAAAAAAGCTTTCAAAAATCATTATAGCCCTTTTTTATAGATTCTATTTATACTTTTTTCTGCTTATCATGGAATCTTTTGAAGCTTAAAGTTTATAGTATCTATAATGTGTGAAAGCCAGCCGAGTTACAATAATAGTTGTTTCCACTCATCAATGTATTTTGAGTATATGTTTGAATAGAATATTTCAGCAGTTGATCTTATCTACATAATCAGTATCATCAAATACTACTGTATACAGAATTTGCATGTATTGGTTTGCTGAGAGTATTGCTGGAGGTTCACTGTACGTATCTTAGAATTAAGGCTATCATAATCTTATATCTATTACTTATAAAAGTATGACCTTAAGAACAGAGAGAAACTCATATCTCTTACTTACAATACAGCATTTAATAAACACTTTTCTGGAAACGCACTGGACAGGCACAAGAAACATATTTTCTAGTTCGTATCTCGAAATATTGAGATTTTACTTTTTATAAATTATCCAAAACGTTATAACATTATTTAAAAACTACATGTATACTTTGCCTATTGTGAAATTTGGAGCGAGATGAGATTAATAGAAAGAGATAATTTTATATTGATTTAAGGTCTTCCGTGTTTAATCGCTCCTCTTTTTTAAATATAGCATGCTATCAACGCTTAGATATCTGGTCAACAAGCAGCCATAAAGTTGTGGTAGAACTTTGCAATAAAACATTAATGAAAGAAAATAGCTAAAACGACATATACATTGATAATACTTTGATAAATGAGCTTATAAAGAAGGAGTCGTTAGCAGAGAACATAACACTGGGTCAATGCATGAAATATATTATAACACAGATTCGTTGTTCTGATTAATCCTTGCAATCTTTCACGCATCTCATAAATTCAAATAGTGATCTTGTAACCAAATGTGAATAATAATAATGCCCCTTTGAGATTGTGTGAAGAAAGATGAAAATGATATCTCCTTCAAGACAGGCGGGTGTGAAAGTGCACGTTACAGAAGCATGATGTTGGATTGATTAGGCGGATACCTTGTATGGTTCGAACAAGGCAATAGCGGACGAAGATCGTAATATTTTTTAACGGTTCTTTTTTGGTGTTTGTGTTGGAATTTATGAGAAATTATGATTGGAAACATTCAATTTATTCTAAATGGTGAAGAAATAATTGCTCAGCTTTCCTAGATCCCGGTGTTCGTACTCAGTTAAGCTGTGATGTCATTGTTGAAATGGGGATTTCCCCCTTTTGATGGAATATGTTGGAGGAAACATTTTCCCATTAGTTAAACATTAGCAAAATTGCGTCTGAATTATCATTTACATAACTAATGTCCCTGCTTGGGAACCCGCTTGTGTATTGTAGAAAATATTCTTAATTCACCTGACACCTTTGACATTCTGACATACTCTTTCCAAATGAGGCTTCTGCGTACACTTGCCTAATTGGGAAATACGTTTCGCTGAGTAAATAACAGGTTAGACAAAAAGTGCAGATGATCGTCATCAATCTATTTAAAGGCATCGAGAAAAGATTTAAAAAGCGAGGCCACCTATCTGATGATCTGATGATTTGGAACTGAATTTGTATGTTATTTGTTTTTGTCTCGGTTTCTGATTTGGACCAGAGATAGTGACATCGATCACTGAATTTGATCAAGCGAATACATGTCATTTTGGACCTAAACAAATTATCCTTCTAAGCAGCAACTTTACAGTTGTTAAATACAATTCAGGTGCGAGTATATTGGGAAAACAGATCAAGGTTAGGGCTATAAAGACCAAGTCCTTTATGTGTTTCATTTCTTTATTCTGTTCTTTCTTTTCTATCAGTCTTACCTCTTTTCTTTATATATTTTTTGAAAAGACTCAACATTATGTTTTACCTTAAAAGGAGCCGGGAAGGCAGAACATTGACTGAATCTTGCAGGCCATGTACTTCATGACCCCCAAAACCATATGGCTTAGACTAACAAACAGAATAGCTTAGCAGTAACCTCCCTCTATAGTAGACTGTGCTAAAATGAAATCCTCAACAATTTGTACTATCAAATAGATTCACAAGTAACAGGAAAGTACTGAAGCAATGCCTTCCTGATTACATCTTTGTCTACAATGCTTATTTGCAGAACTACAAGGCATATTATATTAGAATGTAAATTTCCGAAAGAACCTTTGCCAATAAGAGCATTTTTTTATCTGCATACACTTTTATACTTGAAATCATAAGAGGAAAGAAGGAATGTTATTTCCACTTTGTTCCTATCAACGCATTGTCACCATTAACCATCGACAGTGAATGGATTAGATCTGTGCATATGCGCTCTGAATTATACATATCTATTTGAATAGATTGTATCAATTACGTCATGTTTTATCATGGCAATTCTGTTAATAAGTTAATACGATTGAGTTGAAACGTGGGTACACTTGTCTTGCATAAATCAGAAAGAATAACAGGCTTTCAGTAAAAAGGTAGACAATAAGGAGGAAGGCAAGTTTTAAAAGCTCTGCATGCATGACAAGGCATAATTCATATCTTGAGTTATTAAAGCCTTGTAAATGAAATGTGAAAAATCACAAGACACATATCATTGTAACTATTTTGTAATTAAATTGTCATAAAAAATCCTTTGACATCATTGAATACTTGGACATGAGTACATTTACCCTCCAAACACTTGTCAATTAGAACTTATTCAATTGGAAATGTGTGAATCAAGATACCCACTCTGTAAACGGGTATTATACTACGAATTATTGTTATCCCATGGTTAATTATAAATCATTCTGTGAAAATCTCAATTGTTGTATAATCCTTTCAATTGTTGTATTTCGGACAGTCATAAGGCGCATTCCGTTCAAACAGAGTCCCTGTAGTTATCTGACAATGTGCACAGTAAAAATAATACCAAATACCAACAGACAAACCATTTTATAACCATATATTGCTAAAAATGGCTTTAAAGAAACAAGTTGAACACGTTTAAACATTTTATAAGTGAGTTGCTGATGAAACAATAGGAATAAGAAATTAAAACTAAGATGACCCCTTATGACCTTAGATGAACAAAACACACTTCATTCAGATGCAAGGCACAGATGTTGGAAATAGGAATAGTAAAAATAGATAAATAGTAAAAATGGAAACTGAGGAAACAACTTCAATGAATAGTCCAATGATTTCGTTCATGAATACGACGTTTTGATGTAGGGTCGACATATACCGAAACATATTTAAAAAAAATAAATTTCATCATTCAGGCAAGAACGAAGCTTTACCACACAGGCTTTTTCTCAAACAAATATAGTTTTTTGCTAGTTTTGAACCGTGCTCGAAACATCCTCACAAATTTCGTCTTCAATGTATTTATCACAAGATTTATAATGCACAGCTTTTGTACCTTTTTGTAAAGTAGACACGTTTATAGTCCCATGAAAGATAAATGCCTTTGAAGTATATGTAAATGACCACCCTTAATCTTAGCGATTAAATGGAAGTAAGGACATAGATAAGTGGTACATACAATTTCTTTAAGCAAATTTAGGTGTTTATATATGTCACCACATCCAATCATAACATAGTTTATGCATTAACATTACAACACTACACTGATTATCCTATCCCTTGTCTTATTTTACGTTTGAAGGCAAAGCTGTACGCCGACTTAAGTTGTTAACATGAGATCAGGAAAACTATCAATATTTACTAAGTTTTCTTTATAAAAATACAGCACATTTAATGCGAATATATAAGATAAGGCACAATCATTCAAACAGTAAAAACCATAGACATGAACAAGTACTTTGCATACACCAATGTGTCCCTTCTTATTACAAGACCAAGTACAACACACCTCATTAGAAGGTGCTCAGAAGCGCGTTAGCCACGCGTAGCAGTCGGTTAGATGGGGGCGTTATGATTCATTCTATGTTTTTGGCAGACAAAATGAAGGAAATCTTTCAAGACTTGTATCAATTGAAGCGAGAAAGACCGAACTCTGCTGTCTATTACATGTCTGAGCTCCAATCACTGAATATGGTTTTATGTCAATCAATATCACTGCATTTAACAAGAATGACATCTTGTTTTGAAACTAATGTTACAAAGGTTTATTAAGGATACTCGGTATTTCAAATGATCAACTTATCTATCACAAACTGTCATGACACAAAATCCTTATTAGTTCTACTTTCGATAATACTGGATGAGAACTTCTCTCATGAAAAGAACCTAAAAGATGTATATTGTCTTAAAAGTGTCTTTTAGTTTTTAGTGGAGTCTTCGGTAATTGTTGTAAGGCGTCTCTGAATTTACTAGAAGCTGGCTTTTGAACTATTTGTCGTATACAGTGCAGTCACTTTTAGCCAATTCAAATATAATTGTTTTGGGCTTTCGAAAGGTAATATTTCAGCTAATGTATACATGTTTACTATAAAATAAGGGCTTGTTGAAGTGATGACTCAGCATTGTAAAAGAACAACCTAACTACAAGGGCCTCCGTTCACAAAGCAAACTTTACTAAGGTTAATCTTGACATCCATCCTTTTGCATTGCACTAAGGTTACCTCAGTGACTCACCTTTGGGCTTATTGAACGGGGGCCATGTTACTTAATGTATTATTATAAGATACATTAGGTGACATGGAATTTAAAAATCAGAGTATCATTGGGTATTGCAGACGGTCCAGATGCTAATCAAGTTGGACTAACAAAGACCCCGGATGTTGTTGCTGTGGAAGGACGGACACTGACTTTGACATGTGCAACCTTGACCTCTGTGTCACCAGGTGTGACCTTCACCTTTACGTACAGTGACGGCTCACCAGTATCAGGAGGAGTTCCTGGAAGTGTGACAGGCTCGGCAGGAAACACGTGGTCTCAGAGTCTGACATTCCAGCCAATCAGAGACAAGAGGACTATACAGTGCACCGTGAGGAACACAGCGACAGGAGTCCAGGAGTCTCAGACCATTGTTCTGGATGTCAAATGTAGGTGTAATTAAAGCAGAGTTCTCATTCAAGGAAACTAATGATATGTGGGCAAATGTGTGTCATGTCTTTAAAATAATGCCCATGTTGATTACTGTTACAAAGGAAACCAATGAAATTACTCTAAATGCAATCCTTCCACGGTCCGTTATCTATCTTTGATAATTACTTCAATCTGGTTATGGATCAGTTAGATGTTCTGCTACCAGTTCTCACTGATATTATCAATGAGAGCTTGAAATCAGGAGTTTTTCCATCCAGTGAAAAAAGCGCCATTATCAAGCCTTTAATTAAGAACAGAAATCTCGATGCTGCTCTCCTTAAGAACTTTAGACCAGTGTCTAATCTCTCATTTTTATCCAAATGATTGAGAGAGCTGTTGCAAAACAAGTCATGGATCATCTATCAGAAAATGCCATTCTGAACAAATTTCAATCCGCTTACAGACCTTGTCATTCAACAGAAACACTATTACTCAGGGTGGTAAATGACTTAAGGACTATTGTTGACTCTCGCAACATGGCAGCACTTGTGATGTTAGATCTAAGTGCAGCCTTCGATACCGTTGACCACAAAATCCTTCTGGATATTCTCAAAAAGCAAATTGGACTGGGTAATATATCTCTCAGTTGGTTTCATTCCTATTTCTCTGGTAGGACTCAGTGTGTGACAATTCAAGAACAGCAATCAGATGATATCAAGCTGTCATGTGGAGTTCCACAAGGCTCGGTCCTTGGGCCCATACTCTTTCTTTTATATGTCAACTATCTTCCTTCAGTAATCGAATCTCATGGACTCGGCAATTATTCTTATGCAGATGATGCACAGCTTGTCCAACCTCTCAGACCTGACTCTTTGAGTGAGAATCTGACACAAATCCAGATATGTTTTGCTGATGTTAAAGAATGGATGACTTCCCGGTTGCTAAAATTGAACGCTAACAAGACCGAGCTAATCATAGTTGGGAGTGACAGGAATCTCTCAAAAGTTAATGTGCCTGAGGTCAACATTTATTCAGCAGCAATTCAACCAGCCACTGTCGTGAAGGATCTGGGTGTCTATATTGACTCCAACCTCTCAATGGACTCGCAAATTAACAACCTCTGCCAAGTCTGCTATCTTCATCTTAGAACCAGTGGTTGCATCCGAAAATTTATCACAACAGAAGCTGCCCATATCTTAGTCAGGTGTCTGGTTCTCACCCGCCTAGACTATTGCAACAGTCTCTTGTATGGTCTCAATACATCACAGCTCCACAGACTCCAAAAGATCCAAAACACTGCTGCTCGAATAATATGTCTGACATCTAAATTTGATCATATCACTCCATCACTAAAATATCTTCACTGGCTACCCATCAAATATCGAATTGACTTCAAGATCCTTTGCTTTGTGTTCAAAAGTTTCAATAACTTGGCCCCTGATTATCTTAAAGAACTTATCACGCCCTACATCCCTTCCAGAGCCCTGAGGTCCCAAAACAAGTGTCTGATAAAAGTGCCACCATTCAAGCTGTCTTCTTACGGAAAAAGATCCTTTCAATATGCTGCTGCTGTCCTTTGGAACTCTCTCCCTATGGGAATTAAAAACTCAAACTCAATAGATACCTTCAAATCCAACCTCAAGACCTATCTCTTTAGACAAGCTTATGATTAAACTTTACAACCCTTCTTCAATCTACATAATTATGTATATAACCTACTTTGTACATACTCTTTTTATATTGCGCCTTGAGCATGTATTAGTATATGGAATATGGCGCCATACAAATATCCATTATTATTATTATTATGTTACCAGGGAAACCATGTACTTCATGACCCCCAAAACCATATGGCTTAGACTAACAAACAGAATAGCTTAGCAGTAACCTCCCTCTATAGTAGACTGTGCTAAAATGAAATCCTCAACAATTTGTACTATCAAATAGATTCACAAGTAACAGGAAAGTACTGAAGCAATGCCTTCCTGATTACATCTTTGTCTACAATGCTTATTTGCAGAACTACAAGGCATATTATATTAGAATGTAAATTTCCGAAAGAACCTTTGCCAATAAGAGCATTTTTTTATCTGCATACACTTTTATACTTGAAATCATAAGAGGAAAGAAGGAATGTTATTTCCACTTTGTTCCTATCAACGCATTGTCACCATTAACCATCGACAGTGAATGGATTAGATCTGTGCATATGCGCTCTGAATTATACATATCTATTTGAATAGATTGTATCAATTACGTCATGTTTTATCATGGCAATTCTGTTAATAAGTTAATACGATTGAGTTGAAACGTGGGTACACTTGTCTTGCATAAATCAGAAAGAATAACAGGCTTTCAGTAAAAAGGTAGACAATAAGGAGGAAGGCAAGTTTTAAAAGCTCTGCATGCATGACAAGGCATAATTCATATCTTGAGTTATTAAAGCCTTGTAAATGAAATGTGAAAAATCACAAGACACATATCATTGTAACTATTTTGTAATTAAATTGTCATAAAAAATCCTTTGACATCATTGAATACTTGGACATGAGTACATTTACCCTCCAAACACTTGTCAATTAGAACTTATTCAATTGGAAATGTGTGAATCAAGATACCCACTCTGTAAACGGGTATTATACTACGAATTATTGTTATCCCATGGTTAATTATAAATCATTCTGTGAAAATCTCAATTGTTGTATAATCCTTTCAATTGTTGTATTTCGGACAGTCATAAGGCGCATTCCGTTCAAACAGAGTCCCTGTAGTTATCTGACAATGTGCACAGTAAAAATAATACCAAATACCAACAGACAAACCATTTTATAACCATATATTGCTAAAAATGGCTTTAAAGAAACAAGTTGAACACGTTTAAACATTTTATAAGTGAGTTGCTGATGAAACAATAGGAATAAGAAATTAAAACTAAGATGACCCCTTATGACCTTAGATGAACAAAACACACTTCATTCAGATGCAAGGCACAGATGTTGGAAATAGGAATAGTAAAAATAGATAAATAGTAAAAATGGAAACTGAGGAAACAACTTCAATGAATAGTCCAATGATTTCGTTCATGAATACGACGTTTTGATGTAGGGTCGACATATACCGAAACATATTTAAAAAAAATAAATTTCATCATTCAGGCAAGAACGAAGCTTTACCACACAGGCTTTTTCTCAAACAAATATAGTTTTTTGCTAGTTTTGAACCGTGCTCGAAACATCCTCACAAATTTCGTCTTCAATGTATTTATCACAAGATTTATAATGCACAGCTTTTGTACCTTTTTGTAAAGTAGACACGTTTATAGTCCCATGAAAGATAAATGCCTTTGAAGTATATGTAAATGACCACCCTTAATCTTAGCGATTAAATGGAAGTAAGGACATAGATAAGTGGTACATACAATTTCTTTAAGCAAATTTAGGTGTTTATATATGTCACCACATCCAATCATAACATAGTTTATGCATTAACATTACAACACTACACTGATTATCCTATCCCTTGTCTTATTTTACGTTTGAAGGCAAAGCTGTACGCCGACTTAAGTTGTTAACATGAGATCAGGAAAACTATCAATATTTACTAAGTTTTCTTTATAAAAATACAGCACATTTAATGCGAATATATAAGATAAGGCACAATCATTCAAACAGTAAAAACCATAGACATGAACAAGTACTTTGCATACACCAATGTGTCCCTTCTTATTACAAGACCAAGTACAACACACCTCATTAGAAGGTGCTCAGAAGCGCGTTAGCCACGCGTAGCAGTCGGTTAGATGGGGGCGTTATGATTCATTCTATGTTTTTGGCAGACAAAATGAAGGAAATCTTTCAAGACTTGTATCAATTGAAGCGAGAAAGACCGAACTCTGCTGTCTATTACATGTCTGAGCTCCAATCACTGAATATGGTTTTATGTCAATCAATATCACTGCATTTAACAAGAATGACATCTTGTTTTGAAACTAATGTTACAAAGGTTTATTAAGGATACTCGGTATTTCAAATGATCAACTTATCTATCACAAACTGTCATGACACAAAATCCTTATTAGTTCTACTTTCGATAATACTGGATGAGAACTTCTCTCATGAAAAGAACCTAAAAGATGTATATTGTCTTAAAAGTGTCTTTTAGTTTTTAGTGGAGTCTTCGGTAATTGTTGTAAGGCGTCTCTGAATTTACTAGAAGCTGGCTTTTGAACTATTTGTCGTATACAGTGCAGTCACTTTTAGCCAATTCAAATATAATTGTTTTGGGCTTTCGAAAGGTAATATTTCAGCTAATGTATACATGTTTACTATAAAATAAGGGCTTGTTGAAGTGATGACTCAGCATTGTAAAAGAACAACCTAACTACAAGGGCCTCCGTTCACAAAGCAAACTTTACTAAGGTTAATCTTGACATCCATCCTTTTGCATTGCACTAAGGTTACCTCAGTGACTCACCTTTGGGCTTATTGAACGGGGGCCATGTTACTTAATGTATTATTATAAGATACATTAGGTGACATGGAATTTAAAAATCAGAGTATCATTGGGTATTGCAGACGGTCCAGATGCTAATCAAGTTGGACTAACAAAGACCCCGGATGTTGTTGCTGTGGAAGGACGGACACTGACTTTGACATGTGCAACCTTGACCTCTGTGTCACCAGGTGTGACCTTCACCTTTACGTACAGTGACGGCTCACCAGTATCAGGAGGAGTTCCTGGAAGTGTGACAGGCTCGGCAGGAAACACGTGGTCTCAGAGTCTGACATTCCAGCCAATCAGAGACAAGAGGACTATACAGTGCACCGTGAGGAACACAGCGACAGGAGTCCAGGAGTCTCAGACCATTGTTCTGGATGTCAAATGTAGGTGTAATTAAAGCAGAGTTCTCATTCAAGGAAACTAATGATATGTGGGCAAATGTGTGTCATGTCTTTAAAATAATGCCCATGTTGATTACTGTTACAAAGGAAACCAATGAAATTACTCTAAATGCAATCCTTCCACGGTCCGTTATCTATCTTTGATAATTACTTCAATCTGGTTATGGATCAGTTAGATGTTCTGCTACCAGTTCTCACTGATATTATCAATGAGAGCTTGAAATCAGGAGTTTTTCCATCCAGTGAAAAAAGCGCCATTATCAAGCCTTTAATTAAGAACAGAAATCTCGATGCTGCTCTCCTTAAGAACTTTAGACCAGTGTCTAATCTCTCATTTTTATCCAAATGATTGAGAGAGCTGTTGCAAAACAAGTCATGGATCATCTATCAGAAAATGCCATTCTGAACAAATTTCAATCCGCTTACAGACCTTGTCATTCAACAGAAACACTATTACTCAGGGTGGTAAATGACTTAAGGACTATTGTTGACTCTCGCAACATGGCAGCACTTGTGATGTTAGATCTAAGTGCAGCCTTCGATACCGTTGACCACAAAATCCTTCTGGATATTCTCAAAAAGCAAATTGGACTGGGTAATATATCTCTCAGTTGGTTTCATTCCTATTTCTCTGGTAGGACTCAGTGTGTGACAATTCAAGAACAGCAATCAGATGATATCAAGCTGTCATGTGGAGTTCCACAAGGCTCGGTCCTTGGGCCCATACTCTTTCTTTTATATGTCAACTATCTTCCTTCAGTAATCGAATCTCATGGACTCGGCAATTATTCTTATGCAGATGATGCACAGCTTGTCCAACCTCTCAGACCTGACTCTTTGAGTGAGAATCTGACACAAATCCAGATATGTTTTGCTGATGTTAAAGAATGGATGACTTCCCGGTTGCTAAAATTGAACGCTAACAAGACCGAGCTAATCATAGTTGGGAGTGACAGGAATCTCTCAAAAGTTAATGTGCCTGAGGTCAACATTTATTCAGCAGCAATTCAACCAGCCACTGTCGTGAAGGATCTGGGTGTCTATATTGACTCCAACCTCTCAATGGACTCGCAAATTAACAACCTCTGCCAAGTCTGCTATCTTCATCTTAGAACCAGTGGTTGCATCCGAAAATTTATCACAACAGAAGCTGCCCATATCTTAGTCAGGTGTCTGGTTCTCACCCGCCTAGACTATTGCAACAGTCTCTTGTATGGTCTCAATACATCACAGCTCCACAGACTCCAAAAGATCCAAAACACTGCTGCTCGAATAATATGTCTGACATCTAAATTTGATCATATCACTCCATCACTAAAATATCTTCACTGGCTACCCATCAAATATCGAATTGACTTCAAGATCCTTTGCTTTGTGTTCAAAAGTTTCAATAACTTGGCCCCTGATTATCTTAAAGAACTTATCACGCCCTACATCCCTTCCAGAGCCCTGAGGTCCCAAAACAAGTGTCTGATAAAAGTGCCACCATTCAAGCTGTCTTCTTACGGAAAAAGATCCTTTCAATATGCTGCTGCTGTCCTTTGGAACTCTCTCCCTATGGGAATTAAAAACTCAAACTCAATAGATACCTTCAAATCCAACCTCAAGACCTATCTCTTTAGACAAGCTTATGATTAAACTTTACAACCCTTCTTCAATCTACATAATTATGTATATAACCTACTTTGTACATACTCTTTTTATATGGCGCCTTGAGCATGTATTAGTATATGGAATATGGCGCCATACAAATATCCATTATTATTATTATTATGTTACCAGGGAAACCATCAGGACTACCCTCAATCCAGGACTTCACCTCTCCCATGTTTTCTGGAGAGCAGCAGACCATCAGATGCACAGTGACTGGGGGGAATCCCCTTGCAGACATAACCTGGTCTTGCAGCAACACAGACAACAACGGTAGAAACTCTACCAGCGGTAATACAGCAACATCTTCCTTGACTTTCCAGGTTACTAAGCAACATGACGGTAGACAGTGTTCTTGTAGAGCGACCTGGATGTATGGTGGATATAACGAGATGGACACTGAAACATTCACCGTGTATTGTGAGTATTATCAAAACAAAATACAAATACACTCTATGTTTGACTCTCCTATACTCGCTCTGTATATAACAGATCCATCAGACTCTCCTACACTCTGTGTATACATGAGAGATCCATTCAGTAAATGAAAAAAATATATCAGACAAATAAATGCAAGTGCTACAAGTTGGGTGTTAAGTGTAAATGCAAATTCTTCAAGATGGGTGTCAAGTGTAACTCCAGATGCCACCCCTTACTCTCAGGTAAAAAGTCATAGTCAGATAGATCATGCGATACATAAATATGCATTTTGGTACAATATTAACCCTTTGTATGTGTTAATAGTTTAAACAATTGTTTAAAATTCATGTATGACTGTTTGTCAAAAGTTGGAATGTCATGCATAGAGACCTATTATGCATTAGGGCAAACTGACCGAGGTTCGGACAGTGTATCGATTCAACTATTTTGAAAAACTATATGATTTATATCTATAAGAAAATAACTATTTTCAAACCAAAGTATAAACAATTGAATATTGTTTTTAATTCATTTCAAAATAGTCATAATTATTTCAGTTTTAGCCGAAAATAACGGTTTTATTTGCATAAATCAATTCGCCCGAGGTTCGGACACTTCTGCTCTATCTTCGGACAGAATGCATCCCTGGCTCTAAATACTCATCAACATGATTTTCAGACATCCCCAATCACGCAGTAACTAGGCTATGTGCAATTATATCATAGTTTTGGGGGATGATAAAGTAATTTTGTACTGGTACATAGCATCTTTTCCAATGTTAAATTCTTGAAAACTGCTACATGCGCCGTAACAGGATAGTGACGTCACAATCCCAGTTGTAGGCATTTGCCACTTAAAACACCGATAGCGCTAACCAGTAGGTTTTCATAATTAATCTGCTTGTTTTATGTGTTAGTCGTATGTTTATTCATGTTTCCCAAACCTTTGTCTGTTAAATTTAAACATTTTGAGTCCTTAAATAAAAAAACTTGGTCAAAACTGTCCGAACCAAGGTCATATTGACATGTTATCAAAATCTCAATATTTATTTATGTTTTCCTTTCATATGTACCGATAAACTATATTGTTATTTTTCTTTGTTTATGAATACAGTTGAAGTTATTTTGCCCCTCCCTACATCTCCTGACAGAAGAGTCAACATTTACATTGAAACAAATATTTCGCCATTTTCTTTTTTGAAACCGTTAATTGTACCTCCAGGCAAACTTCGATAAGATATATTACCTAGAATTGAATGTTTATCAAAGGAAAGAAATAAAATAACACACTGAGAAGAGACATTTTATAATAAACAGATCGCAATAGACTCACATATTATTGCGGCAGCTCCAAATAAAAAGTGTCCGAAGTTCAGGTGACCTCGGGTGGTGGCCCAACATGCATTTGCATATACGAATTTGTTTTACCCTGTGTTGGTGTTAAAACAATTAAAACAACTGTGTCTAGTTATTCCATGTATGAAAGGTTGTTGAGGTTTGAACTGAATAAAGACAACAACCATCAAAGCTGTTGTTCAAGTCATCAGGGAATATGTATAATAAATGGGGCGGAATATGTCTTATGCCTGGAAATGTCATCAATAATCAATGAGTGAAACAGGGAATAGACATAATTACTGAAAATTTCAGGGATAATAGATATTCTATATATATATACATATTTACTGTAAAGCCAAACTCACACTACGTACAAAACGTTTTCATCACGTGTGCTTAGCGTGACCTCTTAATTTCAGTCAACATTTCAGCACAAACGATGGCAATGTATTGATGGTAAGCAACTGCCGACACTTCTATACCCGTGCATACCGACTGTTTTGTCTAGTTGTAGCTCCGTGATTTATTCATACACAACCAATGTTCTGATATGAGCTGTTCTCGAGCTTCCAGCAGGTTCACCTAACGGCAAAGTATTGCAACATCAATGCAAAATTTCAGCCAATGGTTAACATATTTGTCGTTACAAGCCCATGCAAAGATGCTTTGCCGTAAAAAGAAGAGTCAAAGTCAAAGTGCATATTCGATATAATATATTTGTGTACATTTGACTTTATTATATATTTGAAATTATATTTTGTGCGGAATTCCAATTTTAAAGATGCTTAATGTGCATTATTTGTGAAAAAGTAATATTGATTTCACTGGTAAATGAAATATATTGTTTGCTTTGGTTTGCTCTCTGTTAGAATGAATTGCAGATGTACTTATTATCAATAAGAAATTATAATGAATCATTATGAAGAAAACAGGTACGTAATAATGATAACAATGGAGATACTTACTTTTGCTCTTTCAGGCCAATTGTAAAGTATTTACCAAAGACTTAAGGTTTTGGAATTATAACAATTAATGAGCTAGAATTCGCAAATGCTAAATTGGGTACTCAATCTTTACAAAGATGAAGGGAGTGTGATGATCAGCATGTAGATATTCGGATGTTTCAAAATTTGGTTGGACGCAAATTAAAAAGTCTCTCAAGTTTCTCGATGTCAAGAAGTAAACTTCCTTACGTGGTCTGGAAAGTCAACTGCTGTGAATCAGAAGGAATGTCTGTGAAACACCATCGGTAGTTATTTGGAAAATGCCAGAAGATGAGAGAAGAAATCAAGAAGATTGTCAGAAGATAACGTTAGAATTAGTAATATATGCCCTCCTGTCTTTATTGCAAAGACATCGAATAAATAATGATGAATAGAAATTCTACATTGATCTGTGTAAAAATTGTATGTATCAAAACATGACACGGTAATAAACTATTATATAGCAATTGGCAAGCTCTTTTGCCTTTGCAAATTTTTTTTGGAAATCGTGCATTATTCTAAACTTTTCATGATTGCATCGTGAAAGCGTCGTGTCAAGTTTGTGTTGATTGTGTTTTGACCGTGTTATAATTGTTATCTTTCATGCAATGACTGTACCCAAATCGGGTGAGTTGGCCTTAAAAAATATTCTCTCTATGTATATTACAGATCCACCTGACTTTCCTACGCTCTCTGTATATATTACTGATCCACCAGACTCTCCTACACTCTCTGTGTATCACAGATCCACCAGACTCTCCCTCACTTTCTGTATATATTACTGATCCACCAGACTCTCCTACACTCTCTGTGTATCACAGATCCACCAGACTCTCCCTCACTCTCTGTGTATATTACAGATCCACCAGCATATCCCACACTATTGTGTATATTACAGATCCACCAAACACTCCTACACTATCTCTGTATATTACAGATCCACCAAACACTCCTACACTCTCTGTGTATATTACAGATACACCAGACTCTCCTACACTCTTTGTGTATATAACAGATCCACCAGACTTTCCTACACTCTCTGTGTATATTACAGATCCACCAGACTTTCCTACACTCTCTGTGTATATTACAGATCCACCAGACTCTCCTACACTCTCTGATCCTGGCACTCTCTGCGAGGGAAAGTCCACAACTCTCTCGTGCTCCTCCTCTGACCCTGGGAAGCCTGCTGCCACATTCTACTGGACACAGGACAATGCAGAGGTCCACACCGGAAACACTTACACATTCACTCCGGGCAAAGATGACAACGAGGCTCTGATGAGATGTTCAGCTGGTAATGCTCATACAGACCGTACTGGTCACACCAGGCCTCAGTCAGGGGCCAGACAACTCAATGTATACTGTAAGTGTGAACATGATTTTATTTTCTTCTATAACTTAAACATGATTATGCCCTTGTTCTTTTTTTTCAGGTTATGTACTGTTTTAATGTTCTATATCTTTAATTTCAAGCCACCATTATTTAAGGTTTACTATTTCCCACTGCTGGAGTAGAGAGTAGACCTGTGGATCACTCCCATTACAAGTATTGTCTCAAAATTTATTGAAGCATTGAACTTGGCTCAAGTGCTAGCAAAGGCCTTAACTTGGTACTCAGAAAGAGCTACAAAAAGAAAATAAAAATAAAACAGAAACTCTGTAAGAAAAGGCATCTGAGTCAACTGATAAACTTTAGTACAAAGATTTTCAATTAGATGGCATTTATCAATGTAGCCGCCATATTAATGTGCGAGTTTTTGCATTACGTTTTACAAAAACATTATCTAACAGAGTTCTACAAAGCAAGTGACCTTTTTTTTCCCATCAAAGATCAATAACAATTTGACTTATATTTCACTTTACAATATTTTCACATTCCAAACCTAAAATTAGTCGAAAACTTCCGTGAAAGGTAAACATATTAATCATGTCCATCACACTGTTATATCACCCAGGCTCTCTGCCATTATCTTTTGCATAATCATTTCTGACTCGATATTTCATTGCATAGTTTTTAATTCATAATTTTAATTCAGAACAAACTAGAAATTTATAACATACTATATTATATAGTTCATTTTAATTGTGGTGTTTAACCGTGGTTTCCAAATATTTCTATGTGGGCAAAAGAATTGCAAGTAAAACTCAGTTCTGATTTAAATCGACCTAGTTCCGAGGAAAAACAGTTTTTAAATATTAACGCTAGCGGGATTTGAACGTATTCTTTCAGGGGCTATCCTCTGTCTGAAAGCACCCTCCTTGCTCGCACGTTCTGGCGCAACCTCAACTAGCCAATCACAATGACAGCGGCTAAGGCTTTCGGTATCAGAATCTAGGGCAAGTAACTCGCGTTTACCGTTCATTAACCTTTATCGCCGCTATCGTTTTTATAAAGGGGATGATACGATTTGTCGCCCAATGACTAGGCTTTTTATCTGCGCTAAGTGAAGTGAGAACACAGTCGATGTTAATCAGACTGAGTAAGATTCAACCCTAACAAAAATAAAAACTGAAAAAATTCTCTTCAGTAGAAAACGGTCAGCTAGCTCTAAACCTCTGTTAAACATGCAAGTTTTTCCCATTGATTAACTTGCGGAACATAAACATTCAGGTCTTATATTTCTGTTTTACCTATTGTTGACAATTGCAGACATATTCGGGATAACTGCACAACGACCCAAAATACCAATTTAGAAAAAATACAATTAGAGAAACTTTGAACTATCTGAGGGGCGACGAGGGGAACAAGTCATAATAAATGTATGCATATACTGATTTCATACCTCTAAATGACAGAAGACGTGTACAATCATTAACCCTTTTTTTTATAAAATGGTAAACGGTAAAGAACCATATTACTTATGGAACCTACATCAAGACAACGTTTCAGCATGTAGTTGGTAGTGTGGCTTAAGAAGTGCAAAAAATGTATAAAAAATCTTCACATTAAAACATCTGCTTATTCAAAACAATGAAAATGTTAGAATCCAAAACAAAATGTTTGCTAGGAAATCATTTGGATTTGATCTGAATAGCAGAAATCGATTTTGTCAAATCACACCATGCAGACTTCGTTTGGGATGTATTGATCTAAATTTTTATAAATTTGAGAGATATATTAGTCATGTTCGTGCAGCGCAGACCAAGAAATTATGTTACATTATTTTCTCGTCTGTCTAAATTACTCACTGCAAAGAAATGAAGCGATATTCTACAAAAATGGATATAGTTTAAAAACAATTCTATATAGAAATAATGCGTTATCTGATGTTGACAATTCAAAACAATGTGTTTACCTTTTTATCAATTCCTGTAGATTTATTAACGAATCAGTTGAATGTTGAGCGTTTTTTCAATTGTTGAGCAAATTGTCTGTTTTAGTGTGATTAGAGTCACGTATTGTTTCAGATAAGCCTCAGATCAGTATATCTGGAAGTCAGACAAGAAAAGAAGGACAGAATCTGTCTCTACTCTGTTCAGCTGACAGTAACCCTGGTAACCCTGTCCTCTCCTGGCAGTTCGGTGGTCAAAGCTGGACAACGTCCACTCTGGAGAAGAACAACTTGAGCAGGTTTGATGATGGAGACTACACGTGTGTCGGGAGAGTCAGCACTGGAGATGTGTGTCCTGGAGGAAGTCTGCAGGGACAGAAGAGTGTGTCCGTCATCGTACACTGTAAATTTTTAATTGTCTATAATGAATCCTTGTATATATTGAGTCTATTATGTGCATCAGTATGGTCAAAAGAATGGGAAGTAAGACTCAGTCTGATTAAAATCGACCGTGTTCCGAGGAAAAACATTTTTTAAATATTAACGCTAGCGGGATTTGAACGTATTCTATCAGGGGCTATCCTCTCCACAACTGTCTGAAAGCACCCTCCTTGCTCGCACGTTCTGGCGCAACCTCAACTAGCCAATCACCATGACAGCGGCTAAGGCTTTCGGTATCAGACTCTAGGGCAAATAACTCGCGTTTACCATTCATTAACCTTTATCGCCGCTATCGTTTTTATAAAGGGGATGTTACGATTTGTCGGCCAATGACTAGGCTTTTTATCTGCGCTAAGTGAAGTGAGAACACAGTCGATGTTAATCAGACTGAGTAAGATTCAACCCTAACAAAAATAAAAACTGAAAAAATTCTCTTCAGTAGAAAACGGTCAGCTAGCTCTAAACCTCAGTTAAACATGCAAGTTATTCCCATTGATTAACTTGCGGAACATAAACATTCAGGTCTTATATTTCTGTTTTACCTATTGTTGACAATTGCAGACATATTCGGGATAACTGCACAACGACCCAAAATACCAATTTAGAAAAAATACAATTAGAGAAACTTTGAACTATCTGAGGGGCGACGAGGGGAACAAGTCATAATAAATGTATGCATAAACTGATTTCATACCTCTAAATGACAGAAGACGTGTACAATCATTAACCCTTTTTTTTATAAAATGGTAAACGGTAAAGAACCAAATTACTTATGGAACCTACATCAAGACAACGTTTCATGACAGCGGCTAAGGCTTTCGGTATCAGACTCTAGGGCAAATAACTCGCGTTTACCATTCATTAACCTTTATCGCCGCTATCGTTTTTATAAAGGGGATGATACGATTGGTCGGCCAATGACTAGGCTTTAGGTCAAAATTCAGCTGGGGATACCATTAGATGAGTACAACTTGATAATACGGTATTTTTTTCTGCAGATGACTGAAGCACTTCTCCAATATGCGTCTGACTGGAATTGACTTGTATTGTTTTTTTGTCCTGAATACATTAACATATAAACAGTCAAAAGATTCATACAGTTCTGGCATAAAAACATTGTACTTTAATATCTATGTTTGCAACAATACTTCCTGAGCATTTACTGCAATGATCGACCTAAGATGGTAAAATGGTAACTTTGTCATGAATTATGAGACAGGAATGGAACTATTAATGCTTCTTTCTTCCAACAACGATTGTTCTTAGTTGTATTCAGCTTGGTATATTTCTGCTAAATTGTTAAAAGTACTTGGACATTAGTTAACCAAGTACAAAAGACTTTTCAGCAGGATCACAAATAGGAGACAGAAGCAAAAAACACTATAACAATTTATCTTTATCCCCTCCATAAAAACTGACAAAAGACTCTTGGAATAAGTGTAACTTCTTGAAAAGACTGTCCTCAAAAAGAACAAATGCATATACTCTAAGGACATTACATAAATAAAATAAAAGTTAATTTTTGAATTGAAGTTAAGATAAATCAATTGATTAAGCCCGACCAAGACTGAAATCGTAATCCCTCATAAAAGACACATTATGCACTAACTAAACTAACTACTCGTCACTTGCCAATGAACCAAAGTCTATCACTACAGCGTCAAATATGTTTATTGATATATTAGCATTGTTAAATAGCCCAGGAACAAAGTGAAATGAAAAAGAATAGCAAGATATGAAAGAAAGGTTAACAGCGTTTTGCACATGATGTTGGTGATGAGTTTCACAAAAATTGTTTGTTAATATTTCAACAAAGAAATAACTTAGTGCAAACGGCTTCAAATATTAAAATAAATAAAACTTCAACAAGTTTCATGTGTAAAATACACTTATTATTAAATAAACATAGACATTATTAAAGATAAAATTGTAAATTGTTCCAGCTGACTACTTATCCATTTAAAAAAATCTATCATATTTTCATATTATTTTTTATTTTTCAGAGCGAAATATTTCTGTCGCATCATTTAAATAATATATAAATGATAAATATATATGATCATATATTTAAAGTGTTTTTAATCATTTTCTATGTGATTTGTGCATTGTCCGGATCAATTTACACACTTAAATGAACAAATTGATATGTCAGTAGAACTAAGTATGTTTTATTAAAATATACTATCGGTACTTATCAATAATAACCGATTTAAAAATGTCAGAATTATTCTATTTTGATTATAGCGAAAATACAACATCTTAATTCCATGTCCTGCTAAATGACTTATCCACAACTTCAAATATGTTCAACAAAGATGCCCCAGACATCAGTGGCACAGACTTAAACACTACTGAAGGACAAATGTTAACACTAAGATGCACTGCCAGTGGCAGACCGGACTCCTACACGTTCAGGAGCTTCACTCAGTACTGGGGAGACACACCCGTGGACACGAGAACAGGTTCACAGAGTGGAGGGACGTACACGTGGAGCACTGATGATGCGTCTTACCTGGACACTGGAGTGTATGAGTGTAGTGTGGACAATGGGATCACTGACAGACAAGGTGTTCAAGTACAGAGGAAGAGAGTCAGTGTACATGTGAGAGGTAGGTCTGTGTATGTCTGTACATAGTATAGTCAACACTGACAGACAAAGTGTTCTTGTACAGACGAAAAGAGTCAGTGTACATGTGAGAGGTAGGTCTGTGTATGTCTGTACATAGTATAGTCAACACTGACAGACAAAGTGTTCTTGTACAGAGGAAGAGAGTCAGTGTACATGTGAGAGGTAGGTCTGTGTATGTCTGTACATAGTATAGTTAACACTGACATACAAGGTGTTCTAGTACAGAGGAAGAGAGTCAGTGTACATGTGAGAGGTAGGTCTGTGTATGTCTGTACATAGTATAGTCAACACTGACAGACAAAGTGTTATTGTACAGAGGAAGAGAGTCAGTGTACATGTGAGAGGTAGGTTTTTGTATGTCTCTAAATAGTATAGTCAACACTGACAGAAAAGGTGTTCTAGTACAGAGGAAGGGAGTCAGTGTACATGTGAGAGGTAGGTTTGTGTATGTCTGCACATAGTATATTCAACACTGACAGACAAGGTGTTCTAGTACAGAGGAAGAGAGTCAGTGTACATGTGAGAGGTAGGTCTGTGTATGTCTGTACATAGTATAGTCAACACTGACAGACAAGGTGTACTAGTACAGAGGAAGGGAGTCAGTGTACATGTGAGATGTAGTTCTTTGTATGTCTATACATATTATAGTCAACACTGACAGAAAAGGTGTTCTAGTACAGAGGAAGGGAGTCAGTGTACATGTGAGAGGTAGGTCTGTGTATGTCTATACATAGTATAGTCAACACTGACAGACAAGGTGTTCTAGTACAGAGGAAGAGAGTCAGTGTACATGTGAGAGGTAGGTTTGTGTATGTCTGCACATAGTATATTCAACACTGACAGACAAGGTGTTCTAGTACAGAGGAAGAGAGTCAGTGTACATGTGAGAGGTAGGTCTGTGTATGTCTGTACATAGTATAGTAAACACTGACAGACAAGCTGTTCTAGTACTGAGGAAGAGAGTCAGTGTACATGTGAGATGTAGTTCTTTGTATGTCTATACATAGTATAGTCAACACTGACAGACGAGGTGTACTAGTACAGAGGAAGAGAGTCAGTGTACATGTGAGAGGTAGGTCTGTGTATGTCTGTACATAGTATAGTCAACACTGACAGACAAGGTGTACTAGTACAGAGGAAGGGAGTCAGTGTACATGTGAGATGTAGTTCTTTGTATGTCTATACATATTATAGTCAACACTGACAGAAAAGGTGTTCTAGTACAGAGGAAGGGAGTCAGTGTACATGTGAGAGGTAGGTCTGTGTATGTCTATACATAGTATAGTCAACACTGACAGACAAGGTGTTCTAGTACAGAGGAAGAGAGTCAGTGTACATGTGAGAGGTAGGTCTGTGTATGTCTGTACATAATATAGTCAACACTGACAGACAAGGTGTACTAGTACAGAGGAAGAGAGTCAGTGTACATGTGAGATGTAGTTCTTTGTATGTCTATACATAGTAAAGTCAACACTGACAGACAAGGTGTTCTAGTACAGAGGAAGAGAGTCAGTGTACATGTGAGAGGTAGGTCTGTGTATGTCTGTACATAGTATAGTAAACACTGACAGACAAGCTGTTCTAGTACTGAGGAAGAGAGTCAATGTACATGTGAGAGGTAGGTCTGTGTATGTCTGTACATAGTATAGTCAACACTGACAGACAAAGTGTTCTTGTACAGAGGAAGAGAGTCAGTGTACATGTGAGAGGTAGGTTTTTGTATGTCTCTACATAGTATAGTCAACACTGACAGACAAGGTGTTCTTGTACAGAGGAAGAGAGTCAGTGTACATGTGAGAGGTAGGTCTGTGTATGTCTGTACATAGTATAGTCAACACTGACAGACAAGGTGTTCTAGTACAGGGGAAGAGAGTCAGTGTACATGTGAGAGGTAGGTCTGTGTATGTCTGTACATAGTATAGTCAACACTGACAGACAAAGTGTTCTTGTACAGAGGAAGAGAGTCAGTGTACATGTGAGAGGTAGGTCTGTGTATGTCTGTACATAGTATAGTCAACACTGAAAGACAAGGTGTTCTAGTACAGGGGAAGAGAGTCAGTATACATGTGAGAGATAGGTCTGTGTATATCTGTACATAATATAGTCAACGCTGACAGACGAGGTGTACTAGTACAGGGGAAGAGAGTCAGTATACATTTGAGATATATGTTTGTGTATATCTGTACATAGTATAGTCAACACTGACAGACAAGATGTACTAGTACAGAGGAAGAGAGTCAGTGTACATGTGAGATGTAGTTCTTTGTATGTCTATACATATTATAGTCAACACTGACAGAAAAGGTGTTCTAGTACAGTGGAAGGGAGTCAGTGTACATGTGAGAGGTAGGTTTGTGTATGTCTGCACATAGTATATTCAACACTGACAGACAAGCTGTTCTAGTACAGAGGAAGAGAGTCAGTGTACATGTGAGAGGTAGGTCTGTGTATGTCTGTACATAATATAGTCAACACTGACAGACAAGGTGTACTAGTACAGAGGAAGAGAGTCAGTGTACATGTGAGATGTAGTTCTTTGTATGTCTATACATAGTATAGTCAACACTGACAGACAAGGTGTTCTAGTACAGGGGAAGAGAGTCAGTGTACATGTGAGAGGTAGGTCTGTGTATGTCTGTACATAGTATAGTCAACACTGACAGACAAAGTGTTCTTGTACAGAGGAAGAGAGTCAGTGTACATGTGAGAGGTAGGTCTGTGTATGTCTGTACATAGTATAGTCAACACTGAAAGACAAGGTGTTCTAGTACAGGGGAAGAGAGTCAGTATACATGTGAGAGATAGGTCTGTGTATATCTGTACATAATATAGTCAACGCTGACAGACGAGGTGTACTAGTACAGGGGAAGAGAGTCAGTATACATTTGAGATATATGTTTGTGTATATCTGTACATAGTATAGTCAACACTGACAGACAAGATGTACTAGTACAGAGGAAGAGAGTCAGTGTACATGTGATATGTAGTTCTTTGTATGTCTATACATATTATAGTCAACACTGACAGAAAAGGTGTTCTAGTACAGAGGAAGGGAGTCAGTGTACATGTGAGAGGTAGGTTTGTGTATGTCTGCACATAGTATATTCAACACTGACAGACAAGGTGTTCTAGTACAGAGGAAGAGAGTCAGTGTACATGTGAGAGGTAGGTCTGTGTATGTCTGTACATAATATAGTCAACACTGACAGACAAGGTGTACTAGTACAGAGGAAGAGAGTCAGTATACATGTGAGATGTAGTTCTTTGTATGTCTATACATAGTATAGTCAACACTGACAGACAAGGTGTTCTAGTACAGAGAAAGAGAGTCAGTGTACATGTGAGAGGTAGGTCTGTGTATGTCTGTACAAAGTATTGTCAACACGGACAAACAAGGAGTACAGAGGAAGGGAGTCATGTGAGAGGTAGGAATGAAAATGTTATCTCGTTGTCATTTGTCTTAATTTCAATTTATTTCTCCTTTCTAGAAAACGCTGAAGCTATATTCTAATAATATTTAACTTTGTATGTGTACTTTAGCAACTCCAAAGTTCACGGAAGACTTCCCAACCCTCATAGCTGCTGAACCTGATTCGACTGTAACCATCTCCCAGAGTGTATATACAAGTAACCTGATGTACACGTCAGTCAACTGGACATTTGGTGGACAGACTGTGAAGAACCAATCTGTGTCCAGTGTCAAGGTCACCTTGAGAAAGAGTGACAAGACGGCCCTGTTTGATGGTTATGTCACTTCCGCCACGTTCACATTCTATGAAGGTGATATCGGTGTCTACACAGTCCATGTTTGCAACTCCATCGGATGTAGCGTTTCTGATGTGAACCTCATTGCTGCAGGTAACTTAACAGTGTTCGAAGATTGATGTTTAGTGTTTTGGCTTGAAACCAACCCAGTACTAATGATTTACTCCTTTCTACCGATATACTTTAAACATGAAAATTTGAATTAAAGAGACATTTTTTTTTCTAAATGTTCTCTTAATTAAGACTTCTTTACGTTTAAAGTAATCTTGTACAGAGCATAAGGACACATTTTTGAATTGCAAATGATGTCAAAAACAAATAAGATAATATATATGATACCTTTTTGGCTCCTAATTTGTATCTATAGATGTAATTTTTGACGTATCACTTTCTATCAGACTTCTTTATTGTTGTCTTTCCTGATGTTTTTAAGATGTCTGATTCCTGTTCACCAGGCCCACCAGGAAAACCCCTGAACTTCAAAGTTCTCAGCAATTTATCACATAGCTCGGTCTGGCTGTCATGGCTACCCAACTTCCCAGGAGGTCCGTACCCACAAAGGTTCCATGTTGAGTACCGGAAGTCAGGTGACATATGGAATGAATTGGCGCCTGTGGATGAATCTACAGATCCTGTTGACAAGACGATGGTTCTTGAGGTGAAGAAGCTAAGTCCAGGCACTGTGTACGAGTTCAGAGGGTTTGCTGTGAATACTAGAACTATCAGGAACAGGAGTGAATACACAGATGTTGTCCGTGCTGAAACTTACAAAGGTGAAATGGAAGACTTATCCAAATCCATCAGCTGAACTCATTCTTATCTGACACTGACACATTTGTTCTGTTTTTTCTTGCTAATTTTCATTCTTTGGAAAATGAAGAGTCTTGACTGAATGTTGTCATCAGTTTATATCCATCAGTTGAACGCCTTTAAATTGTTTTTTTTTTGTGAAACTTGTTTACAATTAAAGCTACTTTAGGTAATGATTGACACAATTTAGGAAGACGTTTGTACAGATTGCACCTTATATAATACTTGCAGATTCAAAATCAACCTCCCCAAGTCTAGCAGGTCCAATTGTTGGAGCAGTGTTAGGTGTGCTGGCTGTCTGCATTGTAGGAGTCGGACTCTTCGTCCTGTACAGACGAGGATATCGCTGTTACGTTGGAAAACAAGGTACTTGACTAATATATGATACCAATTTTATATTAATGTTGATAGTATATATTGTACATTTAATAAATTACCCGGGTTAGCTTGCCTCTGAAATCTTATATCCAAACTATATGTTTTCAGGACAACAACGAAGGTGAGAATAAACCACACAATATTTTCTATTAAGAAACAGACTGCTCGCTTTTGAACATTTTTGTATTGCCTTTACTCTTGAAAGTTTTATTCTCAATTATAGGTTTATGCTTTCATGATTATAACTTCATTTTAAATAGCAAGATTCAAAATGCATGGGAAACATTTCAAACCAATTAACCTAAAATGAATAATCTCTCATACCTATATTATATCACGACATTAGTCATCGGTAGATCAGTAGATCAGTAGTCTCGTCATTGAATAAGTGAAAAGGCTTTAGACACAGTGCATTTAAACCAGTGCTTAGTTTTAATGTATGTAGTAACTCGTAAGTAAAATCAGAATTTTAAACAACCTGTTGCTTTGCTGGTGAAATGTTGTTTCAATGATTTGCTACAATTTCAAATAATATGATAGATAAGAACATCAAAATCTCTTTTTATGCTAAGATGTTGTTTCCAAATTGTATTATTTAAAGAAAGTCTTAAACACATTATTTACCAAATAAAACAACCATCTCATTCATGCTTAGGTGGGCATTTAAGTCCTTGCTATATAAACTTACCCCAAACATTTGGAATGTATTTGTGTTTTAAAATGAAATACATAAATATTAATAAATTTCATCTACATCTCTGTGGAGTTAACCAAAATCCATTGTGTGAAGAGATTATAATTTGTGATATGGCTTATTAACTTTTTCTGTACAGAGTTTCTTTCGCCGCTTGCTCCCCAAAGCGGACGCAATTTATGAGCATAAGCCTATATGTCCCATTACTATATGGCCCTTCTCCAAATAATCTATTATGACAATACCCTTGCTATCCCCCAACAAACAAGGCCTCCACCTTTCCAGCAGATGGAACTTGCGTGACCGTTTGGGGGTGGTGAATTAGTTGTTGCCTTCATGGTCAAAGGGACGTACCCTCCTCTCATCCTAGGTCACTTTTGTTTCAGTAATTTTTACTTATCCCACCTGAATCGACACAAAAGTTTCTTTGAAAACATATCTGTTTCTGGTCAAAAGTTAACATTCTTGGCACCCATCTTGCAGATAGCTTGCTCATTGTAGACACAAGCCTAAAATGAACGCCGATTGCCTGAGCTATGTGTTGAATGGTCGCACGTTTGTCTACAAGCCCAATGTCGCTTGAACAAAGTGGTGTAGGTTTTCAGCTGATCATATCAGTCACATTTAAAAGTCCTCAAACCACTTGGCAAATATGGAACATCGACCAATGTTTTGACCATGTCTTCATAATTACCTCTTCAGACATTCCTTTCTTGACCAAAAACTTGATAACCGCACGCGTTTCAATATCGTTCATTTTTCTGTCGTCTTCACCTCTATGCGCTTAGGGATGTGACATCTAGTAAACTATTCAACGAATGGTTGCAATATTTTGTCACAAGCTTCTAAACTATTTCTATCAAGGTTTATAGATAATATGTAAGTAGTCGATTTTACATCATGCCTATTATACAACTTTTTTTCATTTACCCACGTTTAGTTCTATGATTCTATGGTCTATTGCAACCTCATCACACAATATATGTTTACCTTAAATCGTGTAAATCTAGTTCATCTGTTTAGAATATCTTGCCTTTTAACTCAAAGTTAATTACCAGGTGTTTTAGAAAGAAAAAAGGAGATAACATTTTGAAATAAGGTTAGTTCTTTATCATTAATCCATCGTCATGGCATTTTCTCGCCTTCAATAAATGTTATTATAAGCATCATGATAAATTCCTACTGATAAATGAAGCCTTCCGCACGTTCAGATTATATAAAGGTTGAGTAAATCTATATACACCACCTCTATTTTCTCCATATTTGCTGTGTTGCACTACTTCATCATGTTTCTTCTAGTAGTTCTAATCAGGAATCTCAGCAAGCAAACACGGCTTATGAGACTATTGGTAAGTTTTACTAACACCTTACACTACTTTCATCTGAATATGAAATATTGAATAATGTAACAGACATTTGAAGGGGGAATATTTTTTAAGAATAGTCTGTAATTACCAGTTTGTTTTATTTTTTACCTGCATTTCGCATTTCTTTTTCATTATGTTTTTAATATGAGTGAAATTATAAAAAATATAGTTTGAATTTCAAACAGAAGTTTTCTAGGCAAGTAATTGTTGAAAAATATGTAATGACTTCCTCAACATATATTAAACACAATGACAATGATGTTATACTATTCTTTCTTTATGAATGATTGTTTAACAGGACAAAATGCAGCATATGCAAGTTTGGACAACACAAAGACCCAGGTTTATACTGAACTAAGGCTGTATGAAAACTCGAAAGGTGCGCATCTTAGCTAACTGTTAATTGATGTATCTGCCATCTAAATGCTTCTTAAAGTTGTTTGCTTTTTTTTGATATTCATACAGCATGTTTGACATTTTTCTTTGTACCAGTGTCACCTGAGGGATACAGATTTAGTACTTTTGCCTCTTTTATCTGAGGAACAGACGTAATTAAATTATCTTATCATCACATCTTCTGTCTATTATCAATAGACTTGCTTAAGCCGTATGAACGGCCTTGACCACATCTGTTAACAAAAATTCATACATCTCAACTGAAATGGTATGACATTTGTAATTTGTCGCGTGTACAAGCGAAAAATGATGTAATGAAATTTCTAAACAGAAAAGTTTGGAACAAATGAAATCCACAATTCATATTTACGAAAACAACTGACTAAACTAATGAACCTTTGAAAATCGCTTTCACGTCTTTTTTGAGGCAATGCCATCAAGTGTACATGTAAAATGTATGGACTGTCTGCTACTCAATGGCTAGATTTGAAATTGTTTAATTCATATTTAGGGTAAGATGTTATTTACTGTTCCTCACATAAACACTAATTATCTACAGCGTCATGTTTGCATTAACTGATATGACATATTTATTTGACACTTACAGACCAGACTAGAAACACCCAAACTCCACCAGATGAAGATGAGAATGCATCTCAGCACACCTACATGAATGCGAAAACCAAAATCAAAGGTAAATATATTTTTCTTTTGCAATTGTCATTGTCTTCTTTTGAGGCCCAAAAGTATTTTAATAAAGGTATGTATGCAGAAGCGTTAAAATATTACAATCCCTAAACGACTGCTTATAATGATTAAATTCTATGTTACTAATATTTTCAGACTCAACATATGAGAACACCAGACTTAATTGAAAATCAACGAGAAGTATTCGACCTTTCGACCTTTCACTAGCCAAGTTGAAATGAGGCAAAATTCATCTCACATTGACCAATCACTCTGCAGGTCAAGGTTCAAATCCTGCAAAACTACACGCGAGATTTGGCGATGAGAGTTTTTGCTTTCTTGCTTGTGAGATGATACTTCTTAAACTTAAGGACAGAAAGTAAATTATTCAATCAGCCATTCAATATGATGCCATGGGTATACATAAACTCATTCAAATGCAGTATTGAAATGTGATATCGTTAGTAAGAGGGGAGATGTTTATGTTTTCTTCTTTGGGACAGTTTGCTCATATGTGGAATTTTACAAACATATGAGGGAAGTAAATCGACAGAAAGACTATGTCAAGCTGAAATTTGGGGCTTTGGGAATTTAAAAAACACACAAAAATAAACATGTGTGTGAATACTTATTTTGATATTTTGTAAGCATAACCATTTCTACACCCTATTGATAGGGTTAAACATCACAAAGGCGTTGATTTTTTGGTATTCTATGCTGATGATATTCAAACCAATCAGATATATTGATAGTTTCTGATGATAATGTTTGTATATACACATATACTGAGGCTACGATCCTTTTGATACTAACTAACACAGAAGGTTTCTGTGAGGTTGTTTGAACTGAAACCAGGATGCATGAACCCGACTCATTTATCTGACCTATGACTTGTTTCTGATTTTTTATATTCAGAAAAAAGCTAAGCATGTGTGAAAGTAAGCAAAAGAAAGGTTTCACTTATATTTGTTTCATGAAAATATTGAAAGGGCTCCTACAGGTTTGATTCTAAACGGGGAACGATAATATCACTGCATCGTTTACTCTACACGAACGCATTGCATCGAACGCAGCCACTGAAATTGTGCATTCACAAACACGTGCAAAACGTGTTTTTGAGGTATGACTGTGATGCACGTGCATAAATACGCTTGTTGGAAAGAGCAGACATTCAGTAATGTAAAGAACACCAACACTTCAAATGGCAAGAACCTTCAACTGTAGCCAAACCACCATCAGAAGAGCTGTTAAGATCTGCTCAGTAAACCTACAAGAACTCGACCACCTTAAACAGGTATTTGTAGATCATAGACCATTACCCCACAAAACTCGTCAATAGAACTATCAATTTAACCCTGTCGCCTCCACCTAAACCACTGAACCAGCCCCTATCAGAATATCGATCCCCTATCGCAAACCATCCCACCAGATCAGCAGGTTACTGAAACAACAGCCTGGAATTGGTACTACATACTCTACATCAACCACCCTCAACAACATACTTAGGGCTAATGGCCGCAATTATCAAAAAGCTAAACCCAGCAGTCCTAAAGGAGTGATCTATGAAATAGACTGTAACTGTGGAGAAAGCAACATCGGCGAGACATCCAGACCTATCAACACGAGAATCAAAGAGCACCAGACCTCAACCAGCAAATCCGACGGCATTTTAGCAATAGCAAACCACATCAAATAAAACCTTAATCATCAAATAAATTGGACTGAAACTACCTTACTGGCCAGAAATCAATCAGACTTTAACCTCAGAAAGTACACCGAAGGCCTGTGGATTAAAAGACAAAAGCTCACTCTGAACAGGGATCAAGGCTATCACATACCCTTAGCCTTTGATGAGCCTATCCAACAAACTAAATAACTGTTACCCATTTGTACATCTCTGGCTTCTACCTAATTACATGATTACGTAATGCTGTGTGAAACTTTGGCTTCTAGCCTTAATCCTTTTTTCATACCTGTTAACTTGTTTTCATTGTCTCTATCACAATTGCTTTACTTGTTAATTGCATCTGTTAATTATATTGTTTACCATGATATAAATGTAACCCTCTGCTATCCCTTCATCATTGCTTCATCACAAGAAGCTGTGTTGAAACGTCGCATTCTAACAATAAAGACGATGTCATCTATACATTCGTCTCTAATGTGATATCCAACTTCTAAATGCCACTCAAAGAAGTCACCACCAGAAGGCTGTTGATAAGTTACCAGAAGACAGTTCAGATAGTGGACAGACCAAAATTGGGAAGATCGAGGTTACAACTGCGGCCGAAGATCGCTACATCAGGCAGATTCACCTCTGAAACCGATTCGTGACGGCAAGATCAACAGCAGTGATGGTACATGGTGATGTCATCAGCACAAGAACAACCCTTCGTCGACTTTGGCTGAGATACAAGCTTACCGCCCCTTCCATGGAATGGCTTTTACCCGTTTACAACATCTACGCAGAGTACGATGGACACCTTCTGTACGCTTGTGCCAGCAACGCGACTGGAAGAGGGTGTTGTTTACAGTCGAGCAGGTTTTGCCAACTCAGAAACGATGGAAGGGTTCGAGTTTATGCATTTGGCGCCAATGCATGTGGATCATCCGTTTGATGGCGGAAGCATCATGTAGTTGGAAGGGATTTGTGGTAAAATGACAACGCTGGACGGTTGTTCTGCAAGGGAATCTGACTGGCCAGCATTACATTGATGACGGACTGAAACCTATTGCTGTCTCTTTCTTCTCACAACAGCCGAGAAGATGTATATTGCAACACGACAACGCAGGACCTCACAATGCCCAAATTGTTAGAGAACGCCTACGTAACTGTTTTGCATTGGCTAGCCAACATTGCAGATATGAACCCCAATGAACAACTTTGGGGTCAAACCGGCATTTAAGTTAGCTGGTGCCACCTCCAAACAACCAGCAGGAACTTGAGCAAGCTCTGTTTAGCATTTGGAACAATGACGACTTCAATGAGGAGGCGTGTACATACTTGCATTGATGCCCAAGGTTGAAACACTCGCTAATGATGACACTATGAGACTCCGCATTTGTGTACTTTTTTATATTGACCCCTTGTTTCTAATCTTGTGTACTAGATAATTGGATATTTTTAAGAGAAAATTGGAAAATGATTTATGATTACAAACCAATCGTCAGAAATTTCATATTTGCGTTTGTTATTATTCAATAGAATTGCAAAATAAGTGAAACCTTTCTTTTTCCTGCACATTTTACCGGTTATGTTCTTGTATCTTCCAAGAAAAACCAAACGTGCAACATTCTGATATATTCCATGCATTGCAAACTGAAAAATTATATTTTAGATTTAAACCTAGGGAACACTAATTCAACTGTTTACCCGCTTGCATTGGAAACGCTTGAAATGCTGCTTTCCTTAAAGAAAGGAAACATCCCTTTATTATTATCATTATACTTATTATTTTCATCAGATTTGTGATTCTTGATCAAGTATTCTTTACAATTTCAATTAATTTTGTTGACACCTGAATAAAAAACCCTTCATATTGGTTGTCTTTTTTATTTGTGAACATTATTTGCTTTTGGTATTCTTGTACTTCAAAAGATTAAGTAATGAACTTTCTGTGGTCACGAGTAGGAGTTTAACTTAATAGTATGCACGTAACTCATTAACGCCGAGACAGCTTCACGGCTCAACGCCAGGGCCGCTGACCACAGACGCTGCTCGCTGTAGTGAGACCAATCAGTCAAGGCACCGCTCACTTCGCGACAGGCTTTGAAAGTAAGTGTTGAACGGAAATTGTCTAGCCTTGTACCATTAAGGCTTGGTTGTTTTAATGTTTCATGAAGATCAAATGCAGGTGACACTTATGAAAATTACAGGAATATATGATGTGGTATTTCACCAATTAGATTTTAGTTTGTGGTTTTTCTGATTTCAATTCATAAACATATTCAAAGATGTTTAGAGTGAAATTGTTTTCATTGTCTCACCAAATACAATTGACAAGTATACTGCATAAGATATCGCACCTTTTATATTGGTCAAAAGGTTATGAGAGACAATTTCAAAATACTTATACCTAAACAACAGTATTTAAAGAACAACAAATATTAAGCACAGATACACACTTACACATTATGATATATATAATATATACATAACAAAAAATCACTTATAAGCGTTTGTCAATCTTCCTACATTCCTTTCCAATTTCTACATGATCGGTTGTTCATAGTCAATAGAGTTGCACAATATCTTGTTACTGTGATCTGATTTAATGATTATTCACAGGAGTATCACTCATTTAGCCAATACCTGATTTTTCCTGTATCGGTTATCGTGAAAAGAGACTGACTTTATTGCATTAAATAAATAGGTTTTTGCCGTTTAGTGACTTGAATAACCGAGCGCTTTGATAAAAAAATAATGCAACTAGGTGCGGTGAGTATGTATCCATTCAATGGCAGACAGGGTTCTTTGACCTAATTGGTCTTGCGTTAATGAGTTAACTAGATTTATCTGCTTGTTTAACTCACATTTCTGTAATGACACCTTTTCCCTGGTCTTTATCTGAGTTTTCTGACTAGAAAGTTATAATTATTGGTGTTTGGTGAAGATGGTTTAAGGTTGATTTTGAACTTACTGTCATTGTATTTGAACGCTACATCTTATGATTAATGTAATTTACTTTCATTTAAAATCTCTTTGTAAATATAAATAATTCCACGTGCATCTGAATATCTGTATTGACTCAATATTTATTCAAAGATAATAATATAAAAGACAAAACAGATCCATAGTTTGTATTTAATATAAACAAAGAAAGACATAGATTATCAAATGCCAAGAGTTTATGGGTAATTTGAATGATAGCTAAAGGAGATATTTGTAGCATCACCATATCATCTAGGCATATTTGATACAGTAATATACAAATTATTAACAGAGATTGCACTTTGCAGTGACTGAAAACAAATTATGATGTGAGGACAGAGCATTGATTGGATTGGCTTAAGAAGTGCAAGTGTCTTTTGGGGAACTCTGGTTTTTGCACTATTGTTAAGAAACATCGCAATAAGATTCGTCAAGTTAGGTGGTATCACATTTCAATAATCCTCAAATTTGCACCTGACATTTTCACTTGCCTTAAAATGTATGAGACCAATAGGACGATGACAGTGATGGAACATTTATAGCGAATAAACACTTTGTTCTGTGGATCCCTCACATTCTTGACCACATAATCATAGTACCTGAATTTCCTGGCTAAACCAATTATCGCCAAACAAATGCACTTTAATCGTTACTTAAGGTATATATTATATAGCTGATTATGATCCGCCCAGCGTTTAGCAGTATCTTAGAGTCTTAGAGTATCATATTTTTCTCGACCGACATCCACAATCTAGTGTCGAAAGATTTCCATCAATCACTAACGTCAAAGGCAAATTAGTAATGCATAAAAAGATAAAACTTTGTAATCAAGACTACACAAAGACACTGCAACTAAGCTTTGTAGTACTTTTTTTAAATATTTTTTTTTTCTGAAGAGGAATTTTCTATGTTTAAGTCAAATCCTGTTTCAACCGAAGAAACCAAATTCTTCTTCTTTCTGTATTGTTTCACTACTAGATTGAATTTAAGTTGTTTTGTTAAGGTTGGCAAGTATCTTGGACATTTATCAAAAGCCACATATTTGTTCATACAAGTAGTATACAAGTCAATGTAGGAGAGTCAGTAAATATGATCATTGCTTCTCATGTATCCTATAGTTGACATTGATTGTAATAAAAAAAAAACTATCAAAGGTATATTTTAATTTCGACAACCTATTCTGTATACATATAAGTGACCAAGCACATCTCTCATAAACACAATTTCCAAACAACCAAGGAAAACGATAGAATCTTTAGATGCTGCTTAACATATTTTTCTAAGTATATCTAGATATGAAGTAAATAACAACTGTTCACAATTCAATTGTCAAATAGGAACCAACTCCTGAGATGGTAATTTTTGATGATGGATAAAATGTTTTATTTACAAATGAACATGGTTTGAAATATCGATGCTTTAGCATTTAGAATATATGTTTTTGTATATGACAGAGTAAAAGGAGGTTTTGTGATTTGGGGTTTGACAATGCTTTCTAGAGAATTTCATTTTTATAACGGCTGCTAGTATTATTGTAGAAAGAAAGCCTGCAATGCTAAGGTGGCTATGAATTACCGTGGAACCTGCTAACCTCAAAACTAGCAAATGCATGTAGCATTGACCACAAAACCTAAATACGTTAAGAATTGTTCTCTAGTGCAGAAAAAGTTGCCCCTGGTAGGATTCGAACAACGGATCTTTTGAGCACGCTTACCATTGCGCTATCCAACCCAAAGTGACAGCGTCAGGATGTATCATAATAAACATTTTTGGAGTATGAACATATATGCAACAGTTTGAGAAAACGTGTAAAAAGTTTCATGTGGTGCATTATTCATAATAGTATTAATTTAGACACGCTCTTATCTTAGCCTTATATGTTTGATAACTATTGGAATGAAGAAGCAGAAGTTTTACATTACAACCAAGTTGAATTTAACGACATCAAATCCATGGAGTATATAATCTGTTCTTGTATCACAGTCAAAAAGGACATTGATAAACTGAAAAAAGTACTGTGAAAACGGGCTTAAAGGCTATATTGAGAATGCTGATTCAAAATAGATAAAGGACATTGCTATGTTCTGGAAACATTAGGCAAATGTTTATAAAGATGACTTGGTCGATATGTAGATAAGTAATTTGTACCAGAAATACTAGCATTCTTGATGGCATTAAATAAGATCATATCAAATAGCTGTTATATTGATTAATTTCAAATGAAAAGGGTCAGTACAGCTTATCGCCCAGTGTTTGTTCTTACGCCTCGATACAAATGCTTGACTTTACACAATCTAAGTTATACAAAGACGATCATGTTACAGCCTGTCTTATCTTCTCGCACAAAGACATGCACTCGACGTAAATGTTCCATGATAATCATCAATCATGTTCTCCTGTGGCTGAAATTTGACAAGAGCCACTTAATCAAATATCAATTGTGAAAACACATTTACACAGACTCATACTAGTACACGTTATTTGTTATATACAGACAGAAGTCATGGGAGTGATTTTCCTCTAATGCTATCGCAGTGAAGTTGAGGGTTGATCCCGTAATTCCTGCAGTATTGAAGCTTATACTGATAGTGGATTGAATTATATTTGATAGATAAACCAGATATATTTACTTGTGAGAGCTGCAATCAGAGAGAGCACAACCCAGCAGGCAATCTGCCGTTGTATCAACGTTGAATCGACGTCGTTTATCAACGTTGAAATAACGTTGAAATTTGATTGGATTTGAAATTTGTGGCGACGTAGAAATCTGACGTCATTTCCACGTCGGTTCAACGTTGAAGCCATGACGTTGTATCGACGTTGAAAAGACGTCATATCGACGTCAAGGCTTGATGATCATTCAGATTGTGTTAGTTTTGTTTTGTTCTTATATATAAAGCCATGCATCATCTGTGAGGCTTTACTCTAAACATTAGCTCTTCCAAAGACTTTGGTTCAAGAGTCTGATGACTGATTTAATCCTTGTAATTGAAATTAAATAACTGGTGAGGGTGTTTGTGCAACGATTTAGATTAAGGTGTTACCCAAAAAAATGTTTTTTACAAATAGGCAATTACCGTTCTTTAAGAACTACTAACTTTATTCAAATTGAAAATTTATGTTGTCATTTGTGAACTTTACTGAAAAAATAAAAACTGTTGAAAAATACAACATACCGTGTTAACTCTAAATATTTATAAGATCAGAATTACCTCCCTTTATTGTGAAATCGAGAGAAATTAATCTTTTTTTTATCAAATCCAATATTAATAACACTTCTCAAATGTCAATGATAGCTGTTCGATTTTACATTTTTCATTTCATTCTATAAAACAATTCTTAACTTATTTGTTGTTATTAATAATAGTGAAATAACATAAAAGTAATTAGTTGTCAGTTTTAAGTTGTTCTGATAACGTTGAAACAACGTCAAAAACCAACCAAATTTCAACGTCAGGAAACTAACGTTGTTCCGACGTCGAAAAATGGTCGATCGACGTCCTGACCTGAAATCAACCAAATTTCGACGTCGAAATGACGTCAGATGCCCGCTAGGAAGGTTCTCCTGTCCATTTTGTGACTTTCTCTCTCATGTAAATAATGAAGTTAACGACAAGAACGTGCTCTTTCAAAGTTGTTAGTATAATTTGCACACATGTAATTCTTACTGCTTCTCCACTTAAACATTGTTAATACAACATTTATCTAGTCAGCATGTAAACTAACGGGCAAAAGAAACGCTACCATGTATTTAAATCTAGAGTGCAGAATAAATACAAAAGTGAGATTTAAAAAAAACTAACTGTATATTAAAAATAAGAATGTGACGATATCATATTCATATAAAATGCAACAAATCAGCTTCTGGTATCAACGGAACATTCTCCGATATTGGCCTGGTGGTTAAAAAAAGGCAATAGGTGCCTGTCATGACTGATCCCGGTGCAAGGAAATATGGGTTCATTGTGTTGAAAATAGTTTACATTAATAATTTGTCTGGTCTCCCCTTACAACAATACACGCATTAACCCTCCGACGCATGAAGCAAATAAAACGTCTGACGTAAGTACATGAAATGTCTGCAGTTCTTTTTTGAGATCTTGAGCAGGTTATCTGTAGGTGGCCGTCGTTGATGAATACGATGAATACAAAGCGTCCCAAAGATGTTCAATCAGTGACATGTCATCCAAACGTCGATGTTGTTGTTGCAAGGAAGTTCTGAGTAACTCGAGCATTATCTTGTTGAAAGATTACACCTTTTGTCGAAGAAAGGAACAGACGACGGGATTGAGAATGTCATCGACGTAACGCTGAGCCGTTAAGATTCCCATTCATGATAACCAGCGGCGTCTCTTCTCACCAAGTATGCCTCAACCAACCATGACACTTCCTCCGACGTAGGGCACCACTTCCTGAACGTAACATGCGGCGGATATATCGCCCCGCCGGAGGTAAACACGTACTCTTCTATCTGCTTTGAAAAGACAGAATCGACTTTCGTCAGAGAAATGCACCCTCTGCCAATGACATCGCTGCCAACGTAAAACCGTCCTCACCCATCTCAGTCTTCATTGGCGATGTTCGGCTGTCAACAGCTATCCCCAGAACTGTCTGGTTGCCATAATGCCCTTGAAAGTATTGTCCTACATGTTTGTGCTTGATATTATGCACCAAATTACTAATCCTTTGTGGTATTGAGCATGCTCCGTCATTGATATATGCGCGGTACAAGAAAGCTATTATCATTATAATTATTTTATTTATTTTTATATTTTTTTATAATCATTATTATAAATGCCAGAGGTTGAATTTAAATGGTTTTATATATATTGGATACATACTATTTGTTTGGATGCCATCTTACCTTCAAGTTTTGACATTATTACTATTTATTATATATTAGGGGGAAGGGGATTTGTGTATCGGACATACCAAAACTGAAGGTAATATTTATCAATAGTTGAATAGAGACGACGTGCAGTGCAGAGAACTCCTGGTACCAAAAACTAGTGACGGTTTGAACCAGGAAGTTCAACATTGTTGTCCCCAATAAAGTTTATGATGTAATGCTTTTATCAGGTTATCTTGAGTTCAAGTCTTGACGTGAGGCTAACAGAATACATAAGGTATGCCTTATCGTGGTTTGTCACTGTTGAGACTGAGTGTGTAATACAAGTGCTATGTATATCCCTTAGAGTAATTTAGATACGGTAGACTTCGAACAGGAAGTATAAAACTGTTCAACACAAAGAAGTTCAACTTTGACGTGAATAAATGCTGCCAGTTGCTTTTTGTGCGTAAATCGGGTACAGGTAATTCAGTATTACAATAAACATTTCACAACTTTTAGAGAAATAGAGTTATGATGATATCAAACATTTTATGTATATATTCATGTATAATCTTTAATAGTTGGTGAATGAATATGTTGTTAAATTGTTTTTGAAGAGTGGACAAATCAGTTGAAACTCTAGGTCTCCCTGCCATCTCTACAGACAGAAACAACATGAAACAACTGCTGTGTTGTTGTGTAGTGTCCTTCACCCTTCTCTCCGTAAGTAAGTATGCATTTTTATCCGTTTCTTATTAAAAAGTTCAAAACTAGATCAACATCATCATATGTCGTGTCACTTGCTGACAAATGGTCACAAAATGATATTGCTTAAGTGTTTACTATTCGTGACATGGTAGGGATCATATTCATTTTTAAAGACACGCAAATTTTGTAACTGCCTCTGATGTACAATACATTATATAATGACATCCAATCACGACCAAAATGCACTTGCACGTCCATTAAACGATAATTGGGGCTTTCCATCCCATGTATGTTCCTCGTATTGATATTCACATACATGAATTTATATTCTCTTTCTAGATGCAGATCCACGTATTGAGATGGACAGAAGGAAACCTGTGGTCAATCTTCCTCTGACCATCACCTGTACTAGTCAGGTGACCATTACAGAGAGAGAGAGAGAAATAATTTATTCTTGTGTCACACATCTGTACATTTCATATAATATTCATGATGACAATATACATACAGATGTCCGGCCATTAGACCTATGAGACACATTATATACATTAAAAGCAAAATATATTGCTAAAACTTACATAAATCACATATTATATAAAACATGTTATGAATAGGTTATTAAAATATAGTACATGTAAAATATATGGTTGGTGGAGGGATACATATTACCCATATACGGGTATCATACACTTGTAGCCTGTCGCCTCTTGAACATTCGCATGAGGGTGTTGGCAAGAAGCGGCTGTAAAATGTCACATCTGAGGAGAAAAATTGTTTTCATTTCTTCATTATATTCTGTAAAAGATGGGTTTAAAATCTCTGCTTCATTCCATAAGTAAAATCTTAGGTCTGAATAATATTCACACATTGCAAGAAAATGTTTTTCATCTTCAATTGAGTTATTATTATCACAATATTTACAAGTCCTGTTTTCCAATAGAATAGGTGGCTTGGCAAACCTACCAGTCTCTATTGCTAAAGGGAGGCAACCACTTCGGAACTTTGCGAGAACACTTCTTTCTTCACGTTTCCATACATTCTGTACATAAGAGCTAATATCAGGTTCATATTTAAAACATCTGTAAGTTCTTAATTTATTTCCATTTTGCTTCCCAGTGTCATCCCACACTTTCTGTGACCACTCCAGGCTATCCCGATATGTTAAGATTTCCTTTAAGAACTGTATCTTTCTTTGTATACTCCAGTTTTCTTCAATTATCCACTGTGCATTAAATTTGTGAAGTGAGTTTATTGTTCTGTTAATCCAGGATTTTTTTATTTTACATGACCAGTCAAATATTTTGCGAACTGTGCGTGGTAGAGTTATATTCTGAACCCGGAAGAAGAATCTGTAAAGTTCAATATGCTGCATGACAGAGCAGGAAGCCCATCCCATATCTCCTCTTATAGCCAGGTTGCTAGAGTTCTTTCCTGTTCCAAGGTAGTATCTGCACGCCTTGTTCTGTACATATTGGATTTCCTTGAAAATATTGACACCCCATACACCAGCACCATAGAAGAGAATAGGTTCCACAAGGGTGTTATACAGTTTAGTATATACTTCATATGAGAGTCCACCTGCACTCTTGAATTTGAAATACATGGCTGATAATGCACGGCTTGCAGCTTTACACAATTCTTTTACAGATTTCTTCATATCTAGATCCTCATATAACCAGATTCCAAGGTATCTGTAGCAATGTGTTAAAGACACTTCTTCTTCGCCACATTTAAATACATTATTGGTAAGAGTACATGATTTTGGTCTAAAATGGACTATGTTAGTTTTCTTTGTGTTAATCACAAGTCTCCACTTATAGCACCATGCAGATAAAACATTCAACATTTTTTGTAGAGATTCTTCATTTGGAGCTATGAGGGCAATGTCATCTGCATATAACAACAGAGAGAGCATTGAGTCTTCATACTGTATTCCACATTGTAGTTGATTTATTTCTTCTGCCAGGTCATTAACATAGATTGAAAATAATGTAGGAGACATCTTACAGCCTTGCTTCACTCCCAATGATTACATCAGCAGTTACTTTCTTTATTAAACCTGCTGTATCTAAGGGTGCATGTCTAGCATCAGGAACCTGTGGATCTTCATACTCCAGATACAGTGTAACACAGAACAGAGCAGAGAGAACTACATCTCTCACCATCAGCTCTGTGAACTCTACAGCAGACACTGGCACCTGGTTCTGTCGACAGGAAGCGGAAGGGGACTCTGGAGATCTGGCAATAACTCAGTTTGCAAGTAAGATTATAGTTTTACAGCATGATACAGAATGATATTAATGTGTAACATTTATATCCATAGTCACAGGAGAAAGCTTTACACTGTGAATCTGATGTTGTTTTTCTGAAACAAATAATTTTTCAAGAGTTATGAAAAATAACTAAGAAAGATTTGCATATATAAACAAAATAGATATGTTTAACAAATACTCAATTATTTACACTGTGAAGATCAATGAAAACCATGCAATTAAAAGTTAATAAGATAACTCTATAATAATATGTCTAATCATTTTATTTTAAACCAAGCTTTAGTAATCAATAACTCTTAGAATTACAATACTTATGTTGTTTAACAAGAAACTGAAGCTTTTAACAAGGGAGGAAAACATAATGTTTACATTCGCTGGTGCTTCATAAGAAATACTATACCTTAGTTTTGATGTTATGAATTTCGACAACATCATGAACCGAATTGAATATATATTATAAATATACACTTGTATACACATGTCTTAATACTATAAATAAAAGTTTGAAACAGTTTACTTTTTGTTAATTTTTTTTTTTTTTTTTTATTCCACTTTTTTTGAAGTACAGCAAATCATATAAAACATTTTCAACAAATCATTTCTTTAGTACATTTTAGCATTGTCACGAAACACTGAACAGCACAGTTGACTAGGAATGGTCAATGAACAAGTTGTGACAACTAGACCAGAATTTTACAAATTTGTTAGGGTTACAATTAGAAAAGGCTATCGTTTTTGTTACATTGTAGTAATTTGCCAACTCTCTCTGAATGTGCGTAAATGATAATGTTTTTGTTAATAGTTGTCTGGCATGATAACATGCACATATGTAAGATAGCGAGTATATTAGTGACGTCACGGAGCGAATACTCGCTGTCTGGAGCTAGAATATGTAAGATAGGTTAGAGTCACAAGAATGTAGTCTTGTCAGCCTTTTTGATTTTATAATGTCTCAATATGTTTTTGAATGCTCTGAAAAAGCTATGATACATGAGAATTATATACTCTATCATTTATCAAGTTTAACTTTGAATATTATAACAGCCATACAACAACAATTCTAAAATCAGAATCGAGAATAGTTTGTTATCAAATAAAAGCCCACGTTCCCTTGTCAACTTACTCGAATTTGCTGGATATTGAAACAACTGTAAGAATGTTGTTAAATTATAATAACAATAATCAGTCTGAAAATTGTTGTGGTCACAATTACTTTGACAGGGGTCTGCCGTCTGCCATCCTCAAAAAATAATAAGTGTTAAACATGGAGGGTGTGTTCCTTCATGCCTTTCTTATCGTCTATCTACTTGTGGAAACGTCGAAAAGTGTATGATGTAGATTAATACCTCTAACCTTTTTTTCACCAAGTAGAGTTGAATTTGTGAGCAAACTGTATCAGGTTGGAGTTGCAGTTGAGATCCACAAACTTCTCAAAAATTGCGTTCTCTAAGAAGAAGCTGTGCTGATTTTTCTAAGCAATATTGATAACTTAAATATTTGCAAGCTCTGTAACACTCTGTGTTAGACTATACCAAATCATGTTTTCTACCCCACCACACTAGAATGTATCAGTGTCAATCAACAGTAACAGTTTCAACCAAGCTAAACGAAACTGGATTAGTGTCACTTAACCTAACACATCTTTTTTCTCAACCCAGCTGTACTAGACTGGAGCAGTGTGAGCTTCACCCCCTCCCTGTCCTCCCTGCCCAGCTCAGTCACTCCCCAGGAAACAGTCACCATCACCGTCACCACGCCCTGTGCTTCTCCACAAGCTTCTTTTAACTGGAGGTATCAACAAGTATGTAATATATGGAATATTTCTATAAGTTTATTTCCTATTTCATTTAAGTGAAAGCTTCTGTTTTCATTGTTTCGTTTCCCATTAGTGCCTCCTTTAAAACGATTAAACAAAAAATAGAAAGAAAAAAACAAATAAAAAAACAACTTCTCAATTTGCAATACATGTTATCTTTTTTGTTTACATGGAGTGAGTGGTTTCTCCCCATCCACGTGTAGCTCCTAGACATCTTGTTTGTTACCATTACATGTTACTTCTCCTGTACACAGGGTGTGAGTGGTTCTCCTCCAAGCAACACCTCCACCTCCCAGACATCTTGTCCATCAGGCCAGTTACAAACCATCAACACACTCAGTCTCCCTGGAAACACACAGAGTCTCTTCAACAAACAGATCTCCCTCACTGTCAGTGTAGAACACGACTCGTTTGATCTGCCAACCTACACAAGGTCAGCAACGAGCAATAACATCCAGTTTCCAGGTAAGATCTGTATTACATAGCATCTCTGCCATGTTTTGAAGGATAAGAAAGTCACATTTAATCTTTGTATCACCTTTCCCTCAATCAGTTTCTGGATGAATTTCAAATGTTAAATTTTCAGTTATATTTCACATTTGAAAAGAAGATAGAATAATCATTCTTTTTAATGAATCACCTACGCACCTACGCACCTACGCAGGAGTTAGTCCATCTTGCTTAATCAGCGTATTTCAATCCGCCTTCGTGTCTTTCTAATACCCTGATCTATTTACGCCGAAACTCTCGTATCACTATCTATAGAACAAGCCAATGAGACTGCGCGCATTCAGCAACAGCAGCACAGCCTGATGGCAAAAAATCCGTTGAGTTTAAGCTAGTAGCTTCAAGCTCCTTAATTAATGCCATATCATTGGCTGAAAAAATAACAGATAAGCATAGCCACGAATAACAAGCCACCAGGATAGGAATAGGAAGGATTTACCCCGTGGGATTTAGCCCCAAAGAGATCACAGTATAATGAAGGCGAGAGCAGTCTGCTTAGACGTGTGGTCAACTGAATTTTATATTAGTTTGATAGATTTATGTCTATAATCGGCAATTTTGATAAAAAGTTCAGATTAAAGGTGAATGCTGTACAACTTATTTCCTTAGCCTGCCTGCAGTAATACAGGCCTTAATTCTTGAAATGTTCATAGAGCTGGGAATTCTTGACTACTGCAAAAATATAAGCATTCTCATGAAAATATTAATAACATTTTATCTTTCATGTATTACCGGGTTTGTTACACAGAGAGGACTATACAAGTTTTAGTAAGACATCTTAAGTTACAAAAGGAACTCTTTTTCTCTAAGGAGATTTAGATCACGAACACGCGGGGATTCCCTGCCATGTTGACAATCACAGCTAGTCGTCATCCTAACAGAAAAGTATATAAAAATTAAGAGAGATTAATTAATTTGTCCTGGCGCAAAAGTAACTGAGTCGAGTGTGGTTACAATTGTATCACCTAATTGGTACAATTGGCCGTGACATTACAATCTCTTCCATACGTATGCAGTCATGACAAGAACATGACACTGAGCTTATAAGTAAACACAAAATATGCAATTATATGTTCCTGAAGCTATTTTTAAGCTAAGGTATGTTTGGAAACGCATACGCTCAACAAAGTTAATAACGCAAACGCTAATGAAGTAGGCCTATCATCGGACAAATATTGGTACAAGAAAAATAAATACAAATATAAAGTAGGAGATTATGTATGCATATCGTTCATTAAGAGAACATTCGAGGAAGAATACAAACTGAAGTGGTCAGAGGAGATATTTAAGATTACCAAACGGAAAGTTAGGGACGGTAAACCTATCTTTTGGGTAGACGACCTACAAGCAGACCCAATAGAAGGCACCTTTTACCAACAAAATTATCACAAGAACCGTGAAGAAGTTGGGTGGCGTATAAAAAAATGATAAAAAAGAGAACTCTTGAGAAGCGAGATAATGAGAAAAACATCAAACAAAATATACGTCAAATGTTTGAATTATTATTAGAAATTTAATTTGTGGATAAACGCGGAAAATTTTATTAAATAAACTATGGAATCGGTTGTGGCTACAAGCACGGATAATTAACACTTCTCCCCAGAAAATACTCCCTGGAGGTTTCGGATATTTGAACCAACCTTTGCAGTTAAACATAAGATGGATGATTTCGCTAAGAGAATTGTAATCGAAGGGTTTTCCTACTAAAAAGTGTTCAATGACCACAGCCAGGCACAGAAGCAGAAAGTCACGAACCCATAATAGTCGGAGGTCAGAGGAAACCCTTGCTCAGACGACTATCTTCTAGCGAGGAATCAACATAAATATCCATGTTCTTTTTAGCTTTCTAACAGAACATATACTCATCACTGATCAATGATAACACAGAAAAACGACACAATCTCTACAACTGTACATCCAGCTATCACAGTTTTACAATAATGGCGACCTTATGAGAAAAATAGGTGCTAAGTTAGTTTGATAATTCCTTATTTCCCCTATCAGATTTCATTAAATAACTCGAGACGGTAAAGCAGTGTATCCTGTTGTTTCAAGACACGTGAGGCACCGTCCTGACAAAACAGACTGATACGTGTTCACTTGTCTAAAAGCCACCTGCATGTGTTTGTACAGCACGGTTGACAACTCCTCAACACCTGGAGCTGACAACTGGTCATAGTGTGGCAGGTTATAGATGCTCTGAGATGCTACATGGTATTATCTGGCGCTAACGAGGACTCGTTGTTTTAGTAAATGTATTATTTTTCTTAAATCTGAACAACATCAGAATAATAAAGGCTTAAATTTGCCCATGTGGAGCTAAGAAATAATAATTCACTCACTGAAAAACATAATATTGATTGCATGATGACATAGAAGAAAGAGAGTGACCACTCGAAATCATTTTAATAGAGGCACGAAAACGATAAACATACACGTTAATAAATAAATTAAATAATTATTAAGAAATAAAAACAAATGAGGGGCTGAAATAAAAAATAGATCAACAAACACACCTCATATGATTACCTCTGAAATTATAATATGTAGCGATAATCTGAAATTTACCATTGTTTCATAGAAACATTCTGGTTTTTTTCTAATTTGCTTGATGTATCAAGTCAAATGATATTAATCAAAATAGGGCCTTATGTTTTAAGGTAAAATAAAGTTTATGAGTTACCAATTTTTCATAAAATAAATACTATACCTTATAATATATGGTTAATCGAATTAGTTCAATGATCAATTGTTTACGTAGTCTTAAATATCGGTCTACTATTACGACTTCTGTGTATAGACATTTTATTTTGCCTCAATTTGATTATTGTTCAGTCATCTGGGACAACTGTACTCAAGACCAGGCTATGATTTTGGAAAACCTACATTTGGACGCGTTACGTACGATATGCGGGGCGGTCCGTGGCACTAGTCACAGTAAATTATACATTGAAACGCAATCCATACCGCTATCAGATAGACGTTATCAGCAACGACTGTCACTTTTCTACAAAATGGTAAATAATCTAACACCAACTTATCTAAATGATCTTGTGCCGCCCACATTAGGTGAAGCAACACATCGGGATTTCAGAGATGCAAGTAAACTTAAAACTTTGAGTTGTCGGACATCTCATTATAAAAAGACGTTCATACCAAGAACCATTGTAGATTGGAATTTTATTCCGCCGGAAAAAAGAAATGATAAAAACATGATGAATTACAAGGCCGGTTTTCCTCAGCACAATGATATCTACTTTGACTTAAATCAAGGCTCTAGAACCTCTCAAATAAACCATAGCCGTCTGAGACTACAATGCTCAAATCTAAACTCCCACAAGTTCCTAAGGCATATCTCCGAAACTCCCGAATGTTCATGCGGTCACTTATATGAAAACCCTGAACATTTCTTTTTCATTTGCAGAAATTTTAGTGACCTTAGAAAAAGTATGTATTTCTACACTCGTGGGTATGACATTAAATCTATCATGTTTGGAAATCCTACAGCAACCATACGAGAAAATTCTAAACTTTTAGAATCTATTCACTGCTACATCGAACAAACTGGCAGATTTGGTAAACATTAAATTAGATCAATTATTGTTCTTAAATGAGTGATCTTGTTAAACACTATTTTTGTAATTGTAACTTATGTACGGAATGTGCTTAACTACATGATGTTATCATTCGCAAGCTATCTTTATTTTTTGTATTCTGATGAGGACACGCATTTAAATAAGCCTCCGGCTTGTTTGCTTGTCCTAATTCATGTACCATTAACATGAATAAATATGTTTAAACCACTTCTGTGATACGATCAGTTTAATAGACCATCTGAAAAACATTGACTGGAAAACTACACTTACTGATCAATTCGTTAATTCAAATGTCAAGAAGTTTACTAAACTTTTTTCCGAAGTTTGTGATAGATTTATTCCCAACAGGACAATTAACTTTAGAGAAAACGATTCACCATGGATGAATCATGACATTAGACACCTTATCATTAAACGTAATCGTCAGCATAAAAGGGCAAAAATAAGAAATACAGACGAATGTTGGTCAAAATTCCGTACGTTACGTAACGATGTTGTTAATTCAATAAGAAGGGCAAAAAGAAAATATGAAGCTAGATTGGAAGAAAATATGAATTCGGAATTTGGCACTAAAACCTGGTGGAAATTAATAAAAATGTATACAAGTAAGAACAAAAGAAGTTCACTATTTCCTCCAATAGTGAAGGACAACGTTGTCTATGATGTAGATCAAGATATAGCAAATGTTCTGAATAATTACTTTGTTGAGCAAGCTACTGTTTCAGATCCCGATCGCTCAATCCTCACATACATCGATAGGATAATTCGTTATCTGAAATAATCCTCGGAAAGAATGAGGTGAAAGACATTCTCTTATCACTTGATATTGCCAAATCATGTGGGCTGGATGGTAACGGAAATCATATTTTAAAACTCTGCGCGGAAAGCGTATCTTTTCCCCTTGTAAAACTTTTCAACGATTCCTTGAACGATTGTCTGTTCCCAGCTATTTGGAAAGAATCATATGTTGTTCCGATTTATAAAAAAGTATGTATCTTCAAAAACGTATTCAACTTCCTACTTGATAACAACTTATTATCAAGTCTCCAGTCAGGTTTCATGCCAGGAGATTCGACAGTCAATCAACTTGTTTATCTATATAACTCAATAAGTAAAGCCCTCGATGATGATAAAGAAGTCCGTGCTGTCTTCTGTGACATTAGCAAAGCTTTCGATAAGGTATGGCACAAAGGCCTCATTTGCAAACTTGAATCGTATTGAATACGAGGTAAATTATTAAATTGGTTCCAGAGCTATCTAGAAAACCGACTGCAGCGAGTGGTAATAAATGGGTGTAAATCTGATTGCCGATATGTTTCTGCCGGAGTCTCCCCAGGGATCTGTTCTCGCCCCCCTGCTATTTATAATTTATATAAATGACATCGTAAATGACATTAAGAGCAATATTCGTCTTTTCGCAGACGACACATCATTCTATATCATTGTTGAAAATCCAAATAAAGCCGCCCAATTTTTAAATACTGATCTTAAGAGAAGAAACGATTGGGCAGAATCCTGGCAAGTTTCCTTCAATCCATCAAGACTGAATCAATGATATTCTCCCGTAAACTAAATAAGGATTCTCACCCAGATTTGCTCATGAACGATACAGTCATTAAAGAAGTTGATAGTCATAAACATTTAGGTTTAACTATGCAAGCTAACTGTAATTGGCAAGAGCACATAAATGAGATTGTAAAGAAAGTGTCACCAATGATAAATTGCCTAAGAAATTTGAAATATAAACTATCTAGAAAAGCATTACAAACAATGTATAGACATTTTATTTTGCCTCAATTTGATTATTGTTCAGTCATCTGGGACAACTGTACTCAAGACCAGGCTATGATTTTGGAAAACCTAAATCTGGACGCGTTAAGAACGATGTGTGGGGCTGTCCGTGGCACTAGTGACAGTAAATTATACATTGAAACGCAATCCATACCGCTATCAGAGAGACGTTATCAGCAGCGACTGTCACTTTTCTACAAAATGGTAAATAATCTAACACCAACTTATCTAAATGATCTTGTGCCGCCCACTTTAGGTGAAGGAACACATCGGGTTTTTAGAGATCCAAGTAAACTTAAGACTTTAAATTGTCGGACATCTCATTATAAAAAGACTTTCATACCAAGAACTATTGTAGATTGGAATTCTATTCCGCCGGAAAAAAGAAATGATAAAAACATGATGAATAACAAAGCCGGCTTATCTCAGCACAATGATATCTACTTTGACTTAAATCAAGGCTCTAGAGCCTCTCAAATAAACCATAGCCGTCTGGGACTCCAATGCTCAAATCTATACTCCCACAAGTTCCTAAGGCATATCTCTTATATGAAGACCCTGAACATTTCTTTTTATTTGCAGAAATTGTATTGACCTCAGAAATAGTATGTTTTTCTACACTCGTGGTTATGACATTAAATCTATCATGTTTGGAAATCCTACAGCAACCATACGAGAAAATTCTAAACTTTTAGAATCTATTCACAGCTACATCGAATGAACTGGCAGATTTGGTAAACATTAAATTAGATCAATTATTGTTCTTAAATGAGTGATCTTGTTAAACACCATTTTTGTAATTGTAACTTATGTACGGAATGTGCTTATCTCAATGATGTTAACATTCACAAGTTATTTTTTTTGTGTATTCTGATGAGGACAAGCATTTAAATAAGCCTCCGGCTTGTTTGCTTGTCCTAATTCATGTACCGTTAACATGAATAAATATGTTTAAACCAAATATCGGTCCTGCTACCTGGGGCCTCATAGGCCCGGGCGCATCTTTGATCACATATAAATACATAACTATACATCGGATACAGCTACCGTTTCATGTAATCCTCCCACCTACGCGCCTAGCACTACAGTAAGTAATTAGATAACAATTTTTAAAAACTAAATGGAGCAATGTCAGTTTTTGATTTACTTACACTAACTGTTACCATGGGCCTCAAAGTCCCAATCATACCCCTTCAGAACATCTAATTAACTGCAGAAACGTCCATGAGGGTCTGGCAACATACACCCTTAGGCAATCACTATGAAGCGTCAGGGGAGGAAAGGCGGTACCTTTGACAAATTTCTACCACACATTCAAGAGGATGATGATGCCCACATGCAAATTTCTGAAGACAGTTGTTCTGACAGTGACTATGTTCAAAATGATTCAGATCTGCCATCAACATCTTCAGACAGTGATGGTTCGATTTCAGATGAACAAATCGTTAATCAAGAAACCTTATTAACAGGCAAAGATGGCAGCATCTGGTCTTCAGATCCACCACCACAGGGATGTGTTGCACAGAGAAACATTTTGCATGGATCACTCCAAAAAGTTTTCAACGTTGATCAGGTAACAACTGAAGTTGATATGTTTCAGTTGTATATTTCGGAGGAAATGATAAGATACATTGTCACATATACAAATGCTGAAAGACAGAAAAATGCATAGGATAAAGGAAAACCAGAATCTGCATGGAAGGTTACATATGTTAATGAAATGTATGCCTTATTGGGGATTCTAATCACATGTGGTCACTTAAAACAAAACATGGTTGATACCTCTGTTTTGTGGTCAAAGGAGTATGGAATTCCACTGATCAAAGGAACCATATCACAACTCAGGTTCCAGGAACTGATGTCTTTATTGCGATTTGATAACAAGGAAACAAGATCAACGCGTAAACAGAAGGATAAATTCGCAGCAGTTGGCGACATCTGGGAAAACATTGAATGTTCTTTGCAACGGTACTACAAGCCCGGCGAAAACTTGACCGTCGATGAACAGCTGATGCCATTCCGTGGACGATGTTCATTTGTACAGTATATGCCAATGAAGCCTCATACGTATGGCATTAAGTTTTTCTGGATCGTTTATTCGAAGTCCCATTACCCACTTGGATGCTTCCCTTATTTGGGAAAAGAAGGTAGCAGACATATTGCACTGGGAAGAAGCATAACCCTTGACCTCTTTCGTCTATTTTTTCACACATATCGAAATGTGACTGCAGATAATTATTTCACAGATGAAATTCTAGCAACAGAACTGCTGTCGAATGGATTGACCCTAGTTGGCACATTTAGACAAAATAAGCAATTTCTTCCCCCACAATTTTACAAGAAAGAGAGCTCGACCAATCCATAATTCTTTGTTTGCATTCAAGAATAAAACAACGATTGTATCCTATCAATGGAAGAAAAACAAAAGTGTTGTATTGTTGAGCATGATGAACAAAACAGCTGAAGTCAATGACTCACCAAAACGGAAACCTGAGATCGTTCTGTACTACAACAGCAAAAAAGGCGGTGTTGATACAATGGACCAAATGGCTCATAGGTACACAGCGAAGAGGAGAACCAAACGTTGGCCACTTGTGATATTCTTGAACATCATTGACATTACTGGAATAGCCTCCTACGTCCTGTGGACAACCCAGTTTGCGTCTTGGAAATCTGGATCTCAATACAAGAGAAGGGGGTTTCTCCAAAATGTTGCCGAAGGTTCTATGCTCCCGCAAAAAAGGAAGAGGAGTTTTGGACCAATCTCAACTCAAGTCCGACATCAGATCAGTACTACCACAAGAGGAGTCCGGGACATCTGATGCTGACAGAAACGACCAAACGGAGACGTTCCCGTATCTGCAGCAGCAAGAAGAGCAGAAAGAGCCATGTGCAAAGAGCACAGCACACATATTATTGTGTGTAATGACTGTAAGGAGTAAGTTGTTCTGAATGACGTGAGGAAATGGTTAGATACTATTCTAGACGTGAAAAAAACCAGTGTTGAATCTCAAAGACAGATTTTATATTCTCCCAATGTTCACTGTTATTTGACCAGATTTCTATTTTCAGTTTTAATGTTACATGATTTATGTAACTATGTTTTGTGATTTTTGTAATAAATAAAAACATTCCTGTTCAATTTCAAAAATTGTTTTTATTCTTGCATTTTGTACATTGTTTAATATGGCTTGGAGGTTCTCTTCTTGCACTCGGTACACTTGGATGGGGGAGCTCTCCACTGGTGGTCTACCATCTGCTTCAGGGTGATATGGAAACCCTGAAAGAAAGAAAATATGAACCTTAAACCAGACTTTACACAAAGTCAAAATTATATCATAAAAAGTCCTTTTACTCTTTGGCTGCAATATGAATTTTATAATTTTATATCAATGACTTACCTTACTCTCGTACTGAACATCGTACACCCCAACACCATCATCTGTAAAGCGTTCTCTTACGGCACATCTGATGTCCTCAGGGTAAACGAGTGCAGTACCTGGCTCTGTCAGTTTTCCACCATACTAAGAAGTAAATGCATATGTCTTAGTCAATAAACAAAATCAGTATTTTCCAGTTATTGTGCTCATTCACACTATTTTGACGCAGTTTGATATTTCAGTAAGATTGTAACATTAGGTAATTAAGTCTTCATTATAAGTTTGGTTATTTGATTCAATGAACCTTGACTTGTACGTGAAAGTTGCACGGTGCAACCAAAAGATTAGTGCAAACCATACATATTTATTTTTAAGGCGCGAAATTCATGTGCAATACCTACCACAAGTTGACGTACATAGCTCGTATACATCCTTGCGACTACTCCCGTGATGCTTCAAAATATGCATCAATCCAACTGGAAGACACAACCTGAAATTGGTATCATTATTGAAAAGAGAAATTTATACATATATTAAAACAATGAATAAATATAATAAAACAGTTCAAAGCATTCAGAATTAGTGAAATTGAAAATAATTGAAAAATATGTTATCACTAAGACTAAGCTTGATTAATTCATACTTACTCTTGAGCTCTAAGTTTTGACTGGAGTCTCTGCATTGTTTCCTATGTCTGTCAACTGGCTATTGCTGAACATAGGAACCTTGTTCAGTGATTCCTTTGCAAGTGGAAAACGTAGAGTGTCGCTGGGCCTCTCAGGCCCAGGGTAGCAGGACAGGAGTTAACGCGAAAAAGTCTCAATACCTGTAAAGTGCCTTCATTCTTCCAATATTTGACTATTGTGATCAAATCTGGAATAACTGTACTAAATCACATAAGTGTCTTCTCGAAAAATTACATTTTGTGGTGCTATAAAGGGCACAAATCATCAAAAATTATATGACGAGACTTGCTTCACTTCACTGTCGACGAGACGATATTACCATAAAATGTGCCTGTTTTACAAAATGAATTAAAATCTTACGCCTGATTATCTGTCGGAGCTTATCCCAACCACGATATGCCGCCAATCACTCTATGAATTAAAAAACTGAATTGTCGAACGGATATATACAATAATTCATTCTTGCCGTCTTCTATTGTCGAATGTAATAACCTTGATTTAACTATAAAGAATTCAGAATCACGTTATGTTCAAAAACAAATTATATAATAACAGATATATAGTACATTTACCGACCGAGAAACAAGCAAATTTTACATTGCCGTATTCGATTGGGGTGCAGCAACTTAAATGGATACAAATTTGATAGATTTATTGGCAACGACTCGCGCTGCTCCTGTGGTTTCGTGTATGAAGATGCACATCACTACTTTTTTATCTGTCCAAATTACATAAATATTCGTCATGAACGTTTCTTTTACGCTAATGGTCACAACTTGAAAACTTGTTTTATTAGGTAATAAATCCCTGTCAAATGATATCAGTACAAGAATAATATCATCTGTTCACAAATTTATATTGTTACGCCTGAAAATGTATTACAATTATATGTTTGTTTTCTACTTTGTATATATTAATGCATCCTTGTGATGTAATCATTCTGTAGTAAAATGTATGTTTTGGGGAGAGACATTTACATAGGGGAAACCGTGTTTGTCGACCCTCTGTACCTGAGTACATGAATAAATATTGCTTAAACCACTTATAATAAACCCTCTCAAAGTAAAAGGCATCAAGTTATTTTCATATATAAACAGGTAATATAATAAACTTTTATCATATGCTTTTCATTAGCCATAGTATAAAAAAGGCAAGTTTGAAAATAAGAATCCTGGAGAAGCAGTAATGTAGATGGATAAATCAGTCTTGTTTTTGTTTTTAATATGATTACTGTTAACTTAATGCTTGTTAAGGACCCTTCTTCAACAAGTTATTAAATGTAAAGTGGGCATGCAGTGTAATCTGTAATTTCTGTTTTAATAATAAAGCTTTAAGAAGAATCCTGGAGTAGCAGTGACAAGCAGTAGCAAGCAGTAGCAAGTCAATCTTGATGTTGTTTTATATAGGAATACTGCCCTTTCGTCAATAATTCACACAAGAACATTGTAGATAAGTGTAGGGTTTCAAGATTCAAGATTCAAGATTCAAGATTCTTTATTATTCATGACCACCAAGAATATAGTACAGGGTAAAATACATTACATAATATGACAAGATATTAAATCAATGGACATTCAGAGATGACAATATTAGGTTATGAGACTTTGCTAGTTATCTTGTTAATAAATGCTGCAAGGGATTTCAATTCTTTTCTTTTCCTAGAGGAGAAAAGTAGTCGGTACGAGTTTACATTTTGATTATTAACATATTTACTTGGTAAAAGGTTGTTTCTTTGAATATCTAGCGCAGCACAACGGAAAATATAGTGAAATTCGTCTGCAACAGCTGTTGAATAACATAAATTACAAGTCCTATTAGGTGTATAGTTCATGCGACCTTAAATTCAGAACCACCAACCACAAATGGTTCTGAATTTAAGTAGAGGATAAGCGATGTGTTTTGGTAGATAAAGGTAGTTTTCAAAAGCAGTTTACTTTGTGTGGTATTTATAATAGAATCCTTTTGAGCTTTTATTAACCGAACTTTGCCAAGATTGATCAAATTGGTCGCTAAAGACCGTCTCTATGGCATTCACTAGCCACTGTCTATCGTAAAGTTTTCGTAACAAGAGTAAATATGAAAGCCCAAAATTGTTTAGTATTGATTCAATATGATTAACGCATGGTGATTGATAGTTGCAAGATACATCTGAAGTGATTAAAGTTAACATGTCATACGATAAATTATTGTTTTCCGATATCTGTTTATGCCCAAAATTATTCATTATTTTAGCTATCAGAATATCAAGTGATTTCCTACCAAGTTCCCCATACACCATAAAGTTCGGTGTTGATATCTTTAGTCCTGCTGCCAATTTCAAGAACTGCAGACGTACCTTTTCTAGGATATTAAAATTTGAGTAACCCAAAATTTCGGCTCCATATAGAAGTATAGAATCATTGTGTCCAAGGCTTTGATAATGCAGTCAAGCGGTAGATCGAGATTACGAGCTTTTCTTAAAAGAATGTACATACATTTTGTAGCATTCACAGCTAATGATTTCAAACCAATAGTGAACTTTCTATTTTTGTTTTAGTTTTTTTTATATCACATTTCCATTTATCGCAGTATGTTTTGAAAGAATTTAATGAATGTTGCAAAGATTTAGGACTTGTAGCAAACATATCTGTATCATCTGCTTAGAGTAACAACAACAATTGTATATACACAAAAGCATCATCGTTCAATCTGGAGACATTCACACCTTCACAATTATGACATTTCATCCACTGTTCAATGTCATTGAGATACATACAAAATAATAAAGGCGACAGGTTCTCACCTGGTCGAAATCGACCTGGTGACTTGGGAAAAAGTCTGATATATTAACATTAAGTTGAATACATGAATCGATTGTCTGGTAGATATTTTTGACTAGGGTGAGGAACCTACCAGAGATTTCATTATCATATAGTTTAGACCAGCGCACAACTCTCCATACATTGTCAAATGCTTAGAACAATATATAAATGCACAGTAAAGCTACTGTTTACTATTTTTTAGTATATCCGATAACATTGTCATTATATACATATTATCAATAGTTGAGTATCCGGCTCTAAAGCCTGTTTGACATATGGATAGTATTCTGTTAGATTCCAAGTATTCCGTAAGTCTAGCATTCAAGATACCTGAAAAATATTTACCAAGACAGCTAAACAAAATTATAGGGCGATAAGAATTAGTATCTGTTTTAGCGCCCTTACCTTTATAGATTGGTCTTATAACTCCCACTAACCACTCTTTAGGAATATTGCCGGTAGCAATTATCAAATTAAAAAGATTAACTAGGCATGGGCCTAATATATGCATGTCAATATATGAGTCAATGATAAAATCATTTTCGATTTAATCTAACCCCGCAGCTTTGTTATGTTTAAGCTTTTTAACTACTTTAAGCAATTCATCAAGGGTGAAGTCTGTATTAAGGGTAACGTTGTCAGCTTCAAGTTCATAAACATCATTGTCCACATTGCCGGTATGTCGATTGGAGTTTAAGTGTTCATAAAATGAGTAGTATTCATCAAGACTTCCGTGATTTCCGTTGTTGATATCTAAACATCTCGCAAACCTTATCTTTGTGTTTTCTAAGATGTTTTTTCATACATTTTTTTATATTTTTTAGTAGCATACCGTAGATACAATTGGTTAAGAGAGGTTTTGTTTTTCTTATATCGTATTCTAGCTTTAGAATAATAATTTCTTTTAGAATGGCATTCTTGTCCAAACCATGGGTTATTAGCTTGTCTCCTATAAGGTAAACTCTTTCGTTTCACAGATCTGACACCAAACGTTACGCGTGGCATCAACAACAGTACTAGTTAGTTTCGTTGTCGCTTCTGTTATGACATCAGAAGCATTTGCTCGCCCGCACAGCGCTTTTGTTGTAAGTGCTGTAAGATTGTTTATCAATGTCAATATACGAACAATATTGCTCTCTTTTACCTTGGTCATATCGCTTCGGTTTTTCATTGATAGGTGCATTTGAATCTTGTTCGGTTTCATTTTCTTTCACGTTATTGCCGGAGAAAGAAAATAACAGTGGACTATGTTCATCTAGGTAAAGCGTAGAAAAAGTTTTGATTTTCATATTTTGTAAAATCTGTAGACATTTCAGAGGCGCTAGAAGGTAGTCAATTATACTCTGATGTTTGCAAGTGAAGTCTCCCACTAGTGCTTCATCTCCTATTCGGCCATTACAGATGAACAGATTGAAGTGCATTTTTTTGATGATTCAATCAGAGTGATATGGTTACAAAGCTTGAAAACTCCATCAACACTTGTTTTATAGCTCACAGGAAACACTAAAAGATTAATGTCTATATTAAGTCATGAAGAATTGAAAGGCGAGTGACATTATTTCTAAGAATAATCAATGCTTTACATAAAATAATATGTGTTTGAGGGATTGCAAGTGTGTAATGTCAATTTTGCACATCTCATATTTTTCCAGAAGAGGTTTTTATTCTTCCGAAAGACCTCTAATCTAGGGGGAAATTTTTCCCACTAAAATGGACAGCACCAGGAGCAAATACTCGGACTTTTGTTTAAGATTAGGGACTATGTTTGCAAAACATTGTTTCTGTTGGTCATTTATATTGCACTCAAAATGAAAGTCGAATGGCAAATTCGCCATTCAGATATCATCAAATAAAATATGCAAGACGAAAAACAAAAAAATTTGCTATTCATCATTCGAATGAGGAAGGATGAACAGCGAATAACAGTCTAAATTCTGGTCGCCCAACTGACACTAGTTCTGACTCGGTGTAGTGTACAAGAGCGACCGTTCTAGTTCTACAAGCATATCCGCAGAAGCATAACGCGAGCCTTCTGGGGGTAGGTATACAACACCTATTATCATATCTTAAAAGACGTGAAGGAATTCCTTAGATATCTTAAACCAGATGGCATATTCATCTTGATAATCTTCGAGAGGAGAAACATAAATCGAGTAATTGTTCTTAACTGCAAGACCAATACCGTCAGAGTTACTAAGTCCAGTAAGCCTATCTCATGAAATTCACACTATTCATACAGCAAAATTATGTAACAGAGCAGCCTTCAACAAGAGAAGTGCTTCTATCAAAGTACAACGTATCACAGAGTTGAGATAGGGATATCAGATACATTGTGCATGTTAATTGCAATGTTAGTATCAATTAAATGTTTTCAATTCAATCAATCTTTTTCTTCTTATGCATGAAGGCCACAGGCCCATATACATAGACATGAAACATTCAAAATGTATACAAAGGACATATATTGGATACATCATGAAGAGTTAATCAAAGTGTGTCTCTTTTTGTAAGCAGAATAGATATATTTACTAAGATTCGTTAAAATTTCATTTACAGAGGAAGTTAATAATTTTATGAATGTACATGTACTTGGTGTCTGATTATTTGCTTGCGGAATATAATGCAATCTTTCTGGAGAATAAAAATGACATACTTGAAGGAAATGATATTCATCCTCTATGCCGTCTTTACATAACGGACATGTACGTAGCGAAATATCAATGTTCTGCCATCTTCCTTCGTTTACATTCAATCTTAATAAACATGCTCTAAATTTGACAAGAATGTTACGATATCTATTCTCTTGCACACTGCTTAAATATTTTTCAGGTTCTAACAAACTTTTAAATTCTCTATATGATTTGAAGCGTGAACTATTTACAAGAGTACAATGCCAAGATTGGTAAAACATATTTATACAAACAATTTTAAAACATCTAAGAAAATACAACTTATCACCAACACCTTGTGCCAACCAAACAAATCCAAATCCATGTGAAAACAATAAATTACGTATATGAGAAGCGTAATTATTTTGACCAATATTATCTAAGAATATAAACATGTCATATGATTTTTTAGGTATTCTACCAGAATGCATTTCAGTTAGCTTTAACCAATATTTAACAGTTCTACATAAGGCGTTAATATACAACGGGTAACGCCCGCATTCTCCATAAACTATGACATTAGGTGTCTGCAAGCCTACATTTAAAAATTTCTTACAAGCCAGCAAATGAACTTTTTCAATTTTCTCATAACGATTCACCCCCCATACCTCCGCATCGTAGAGTAGGATTGGTTGTATTTGTGTGTCGAAAATTTTGAAAAATACCTTATGATCAACCAAATTGATCCTTCTTAAGTTGGATAAAATCTGCAGTAATGCCTTTTTGCCTCTTAAAGGTAGATCGTCTATACATTTATTCATTTTAAACGTTGATGAAAATATAATGCCAAGGTATCTATATGAATTTACTACGTCGATGACGGAATCTTTATGATACCATTTTTCTTTAGCTGACAATCGACCACCTCTTCTAAAAATTACAATATTTGTTTTATCAAGGTTGACATCATAACCTCTCGTTTCATAATCAGAGTTGGTTACTGTATAGTTCATACATGTGAGAGAATCACTAGGTGTAACAGTGTCATCAGCCATATTTTGAAAGTGGAACCTCGGAGACAAGGGAAGATGAATTCATGAAGAAGACTGGAGACTGTTGTTTGTGGTCGACCATTTCTTTTACTTGGCGTTGATGGGTCGTGTTATAAAGGTCATCCCCGAGCCGGTGGTACAGTCACAATTTGGAGTACACGACAGAGTAATTCCCCAAACTCTGTCGTGGAGACTCAACTCCAAACTGTGTCCAGGCTGGGGTGTACAAAGGCAGAGCTACATATTGGCTAAATAGAAGATGTACAGGCAAACAGAGTCGGAAGCGGGTCTGTAACGAGTCTGAAGAAGTCTAAAGCGAGTCTGAAGAGAGGGAACCTCTCTTCGTATTTAAGCACATAGATGTTATATAACAACACCCAACATGTTGCTACGCAACTGGTTTTGCATGCCACATGCTGGATGTTAAACAAAGGGAGCTGATTGTGGTAACAGCTTAATGAATGTTATGAGCGATTGAAAGGCCAAATATATATAAGGTGACGCAATCACTGACCGTTGGCTTGTTGAGGATGCCTAAGGCGATATCGGTCGAATGAGCAGGCGTTTGCAATTTACACATGGAGTACAGTTCACAAGAATATGCTATTATGAAAGAATATCTATTCGACATGGCACATAAAATTTGGAAGAATTTCGGACGTTTGTTTACACTATGACAATATCATTGAGAGAAGATGGTGTAAATGGACTATCAGTATCATTGGTACGATTGGAGTTTGTCTCAGAAAAACACTTACTGTTTACCGGTTCTATATTCTTGTTCATGTTTGTAGCATTATCACTATCGTTTTTGACAGCTTCATATGACATAGTCATAGTATCTACATTATCGATTTTATAAACAAAGTCACGATCTTGGCAGTTGTCCCGGACACTTGACGCAGTATTGAGCTGATGATGTTACGGGGATATCCTATGCTACATGCAATGTTAATATCTTTACCACTCGTTTCGTTTAGATTATCAGAGGTGGTAAATGTAGAGTTCATACATGAGATAGAATTACTAGGTGTCAAAGTGTCATCAACAATATCATGGCGGGAAGAAAATTTACATTGAATATCAGTGTCGTTGTCAGGAATAACGTAAGTCTCGTTAAAACACCTGCTTTCCAATGATTCTAAATTCGTGTTAATGTTTGTGTCAATATAGATATCCTTTTGAAGAGTTTCCTTTGGTATAGCTATAGTATCCATACTATCAATTTTATACACAAAATTAAAATTTTGGCAATTGTTCCGTTTGTTAGAATATTGATTATTATTAAATGGCATCTCTAGGTTGTATTCTAGTACTAGTTTCATAATCAAGTAATGATCGTTCAGACTGCTTCACATGATATGCCGAGCTCAATGTCGAATGTTCTAGAGTTGTACACGTGGATGGAGAGGTATCCGAGCAGTCACTACTAAACTCACTGACAAGACAAGGGGGCATTTCTGATTTTGAGTTATTTCCTGCATGATATTTAGTATTCACTATGTTACATACATTATAACAGATATGCATAATGTTTTTTTATTATGACACTCCGCGCTGCTTGTGATTTGAGTAGATAAGCTTAGAACCGCCTGCAAATAACGATGTTGATGCTTGGTAAACATAATTAAAGAGTCGGGTGTAGACAGATTCATGCTGGGATGGTAAACACACTTAAATCGTATGGAACGGTCATATACTTGTCATTATCGGCTGTTGTACAGCAGAAGAGTGTATATGACTGGTTTATGTTGCACGGAACAGCGCTTAAACATCATTATCGCTCAGTGGGTTAAACACTGGTACATTGTGTGTGTTCACCTGTCACAGTCATAATGAACATGTCACACTTTGGCCAAATCTCTATAATTACACGTTATTATATCAATTTAAGCATGAGGTTGTATCACCATCGAAATAAAACTACAGCGACTGCTATAACTTTATTGTCAGATCACGCAACTAACAAAATAATTATTGCAAATTATCGTTATTAGATTAAAAATCTGACCGTTGCACTTATGTATTTTAGAATCGCAATCAGCAATCAAATGATAAAAGCTGATTGCTGCAATACATTATACCATTCATTGTATACTCATATCATTGTTTCGTTGATTTCTGATAACGGTTTTTAAAGATAATATGATTGAGAAAACAGTTACAAAGTATCACCTATCACGCTTTTTGCATATTGTTTGAGGATCGCATGTTTTATGATGACATCGGAATAAAGATTTCAAGGACAAACTTAATTCGTTATATAAATGTGATGGAATGGTTTTTGGAAAGATACATATCGTTTAAAAATGGGAACAGCGCACATAGTGTGTTAAAAAATCGGATGAAATGGAGGTTCGAACTGTCACAGAGGCGTCTTCAAACAATATTAATGCGCAATATTGAACTAAAATAACAGACAATAAGTTTAGAGTTTTTTCAATACATTTGATTTATATAATTATGCAACCGAACTCATTAGTTGATACTTTCGCGGTGTTAACAGTCATTTAACGATATCCTCCAACTTTAATTAAGTTCTTAAAATTATTTTCAGACTCGATAAACACTCAACCGTGTGGAAGACTCTGCATAGAGTAAATAATCTCGCGTCACGGGTTCGTTTGCCTAAGCGTTTTTGGGTAAACATCGGGTGTGGTCAGATTAGTCCAGAAGGGTATGATCGTTTATTGACAGTATTACATTTTGCTGCGTCTATAAAAACTCCTAAACTACTTCATATGGTCTTCAGTCAGAAGTTTATGGTAATCTGTTCTAAGCATAACTTTGAATGATACAACATAACTGGAATGGAATCATTAGCTTGGATGATCATGTTTCTAATAGCCTTATCAAACTGAAGAGTTAATATTAAATTTTCATCAAATCACTAATCAAATGAATGTTCACAACAAACAGCCTAATATGTACTAACAGACTTATGTTTCATATCGTAGATGAAAAAATACTTCCTTGAACAAAACTGCACAATTTATGTGTAAACATATACATTAATCAAGAATAATTATTAGATTCAAATTTCAAATTTTCGTTTTTATTTGTAGTTAGTTAACATATCTAAATATCAAAGACAACTATCACGAATCATAAGAATTACCAACACAGCTAAGATCTATGCCAGCAAAAGGGCAAACAAAATGAAAACTGTGGCATTGCAGTCAACACCAAAGAGCAAGTACTTAACGCTATTAGCAATATTGCTAACATAGTTTGGATGAAACACGATATGATTAAAACTTTGATTCTTCATGCACCTCAGGTGAAACTTACATCCAATGATTAGTGTTTTCAGCAGCTTGTAAATAGTGGATTTCTAGGAGAGTTCTCGTCACACGCTCCACCACTTGATTGATAAATGATACAGTGTGATTTGTTGTTCAGGTGCCGACGAGGACGACCTCAACAACAAGAGGAGAGAAGTAACAGTGAAAAAAGTAAATCTCAAGTGGACAGACATGTTCGCCCTCCACATCCGGGCCCTGATGATCCTCCTCCCCTTTTCAGACTCTAAAGGACTAATGGCCTGCTCTTTTTTTTTTTGAAATTGGCGTGTATTTTTCCATGCGGATGAAATATATGAAATAGTATATTAATTCATATGAAATTAATGTTTTGCCAATGGTTTAAGATACATGATGAGTCGACTTAATTATGATCTATTTAGAATAATCAGTCTGTTTACGTGGGAAAATTCTTGGGATTACATCATTGAATGCCCATTGTGTTTTCTAGAAAGAGTGATGAGAAAATATTGTTTAAAACAGAAGTAGGTGTATATCGGGTTTTCAGAGGAGAACACATGGTATACTTTCATTGCATCATAATATAATAATTTGTTTATACTCATTAAATGTTAGTTCGATTCTAAAGCATGTGACTCTCAATTATCTGCTTTTTCGTGATGTTCCAAAACTGAATCATGCAGATACCATACATAATCTAGTTTGATTTTCAGTTGTATCAATATCTTGATAATGTACATTATATCGTCCCTCCATAGATCTTCAAATATCCATATAAGTGTGATATATATATAACTATCATGTACAGGCAAAACTTCATAATACTAATTCTAACAGTGGTTTTCTCTGATAAAGCTCAACCAATGTTTTGAACGATGTTACTGGGTTCAGCTTTGGTACCATATGATATTAGAAGGAAATGCAAAGTAAATCTAGACGTCCCTGGAACCAATGGTTGTTCATTATGATTGATAGTAATATAGTTATTTGCAACACAGAAGACCAATACTTTTGATAGCAAGGATTATCCATAGGTGTATGAAATGGAATGAGTTGCTGACCATATTGCGACATTTTATATAAAACAACAATGCCCAACTAAATACATATAATAGTTATAGTTCGGTAATTAATTCTAGCAGATTTTCAAATTTCTTGAGCTAAGGACGTGGTTTTCGGCATGGTGACCTGTATACCATTTTGTTAGATCTGTTAAACAATTATATATTGCGATCACAACACAAACGGCATAACAATCAAAGGGATGAGATATCTGATATTTAATTACGAAGATGATAAGAATTTTACTCATGGTGGCTCAGAAAAGGGATTATCAGAACTCATCTATCTTATTGATAAGTTCCAAACTGTCTCTTGTCTAAATTTCAATTTTGAGTAGACCATAGCTATATGGTTTGGCACCAAGAGAAATTCTAATGAGTATTAACAATTCTTTTTATCAATATAACAATATTTACCACTAAGGATTAGAATTTCCAACACCTAATTTACCTTATAGAATATCACTATTATTTATAAAAATACATATTGTCGATGGGTGACCCCAATGAAAATGGTCATGTATTTCCAAACATTATTAATTACATATAACATTAGGTCCTTCATACTTCTACACCCTTTTACTGTCAACTATCTTTTATATTCTTTCTTTTTGATTTTATTATCATTATCTCCACTGACTGAATCTACCATTCATTTTTGCAATAAAAAGAAAAAATTACCACACGCTTCCGTCTCTGAAAAAAAATCAATTTGAATAGAAAGACAAAATCTCAAGCTAAAGTAATGAAGATAATGAACGTATTTCGAACAAACTTGCTAACTTAGTCGCTACTAAGGATCAATTAATATGACCAGAAAGTGGACTCTCTAACAGGAGGAAACAGAATCCTTCAGACTCACCAGCAAATAGGTAACAAGTGCTTTCAGCTTTCTGAAAATTAACTCATATCTGAAAATGTTACACGACTTATTCAAATTGACGGCAAGAAGAACAATATGACGTCTCAGGTGAAAGAATAAAAAAATGAGGTAAGGTTGAGTGATGATAATACAATTATGACTGAACAGTTACTTGTTATGAAAGTAACACATGATGGTTATGAATCCATGTCAAGATTCAATAGTCTGCATAGAAGGTGAAGACAATGAATTCGGATACAGGTCTGAAGAGAAAAATGCGTAAATTGATACGATTCTTATGGCAAGTGTCCTTCGACTCCGAAATCGGACTCATATATAGCACAAATGAAGTTCTGTTCACTGCGAAAAGGAGAGTGTGAGACAACAGAGACACAACTTGGCAAGTTACAGAGATACGAAAGGCAAAAATGATAATTTCTCTATTATACTCAGGTTGTCTCAAAGCAAGTCTAATCTCTTTGAAATCAGTATAAAACACTTCTGAAGAGAAGTTCTAAATTTCAGTGAGATTGTTCTCAAACCAAAGCTACTGCATGATAACTGTGCAACTTGTTTTTGAATGGTTTTCATACTTATTTTCATAATACAGATTAAAGCATATATTGAATAAAGTGTAAATCTATAACTGATATATGGACGACTGTAGCAATTAATTTCAGAAGGTTACAAAACAAGTCTATATCGGTATATTCCAGAATTCTCCCATAGTGGGATTATAAGTAAAACAACATCAAATGGAAAAGTGCTCAATACACTGTTCATGAGCTCGAGCAGAGAACAATATCCATCAAAATGATCTTAAGACATATTTCTATTTTCAGGAACAAAGGAAAGTGCTCAGTTACCCTAAAAGAATTTAAACGTCATGTAGAGAATCCTTCCTGAATAAATATGAATTTAATGGATTTACAACTTCTTAAAAAGATGGGAGGTTCTTAAATGCAAATCAAAGATGATTATTTTTCCTGAGGTTAGGGAGATAAGGATCACAGCAAACTTGAGCAACATAATTTAGAGGAGTTTCTCTTTAATCAACAATATATGTAAAATCCCTTTTTCTATACTTAACGAAAAGGTGGCGACAGTGGAGGGTTAATAACAAAGATTATATGTTCCACTGATTATTGTTCAAATTACAAACTGTGGCCGCTAACTATTATCACAGAAGTGAAGAATTACTTTTAGATTTTTAACGTCATTTCTCAGTTAACTACAACAACAACATGTTCCCTATTTTTCGAAAGCAGTCATGAATTTGGGCAAATTGTTTCTGGTTCGACGGCCACAGAATAGACTTCCCTACCATGCCTATCAGTTGATGAAATTCTATACAATAATAGGAAAATGGCATTTGTTTCCCACATAAGGTACATAATACTTAACTATGAAATTGGATTCTTATTGATATTCCCTGAACATGCATTAAAATGTTCAAAGATAGATATTATGACGGTTTCACTTCAGATTGGCATGTATCTCTTCTTTCATTAACCAAATGTTAATGTCATTCACAAATCAAATCCTTTCTAATCAATGAACTTTTGAAACGCTTACTCAGTTTTGGTGCTTTTTCCTCAGACTTGCACCGGTATGTGGGCGCGATAGAAACACCCTATACTATGGTCGTTTATGTTTTTATTATCATAAAGATGACCTTGTCTACATTAAGGAGGATTTCCCTAATATGCTGCCTCGCCGAACCTATATCCAACTATGTTTTCAACATTATCTGACTCAACCACTGACACTATAAGGCTCGTCTAACTGATGTCAGAGACATTATTACAGAATTAAAATCAATGAGTTTATATTTCCCACATGATCGACTTGTTAGAAATAAAAAGCTCTGTCATTAAAATATAAACATATCAGCTCGCAAACTCGTTTTATGGGCCTGAGGCTTCAATTACTGATTGCACATGTCTGTCTGTTTACATCCCAAAGAACAAGTAAACGATGAAGAACATGTTTGTTGTAGTGCATGCGTGGAGAGAAGTATGCATGGATATCAAGGCTAAAAAAGTCCTTTTCAACGAATGTTTAACTGAGAACATGCATATTTATGTTTCGGAGAACAGGGATGTGAGTATGTGACTGTTCATTAGTTACATACTGTATGACTCATTCATTTATAGTTTCATGTTGGTTTCCATGAAAACTGAAACCTACTTTTGCCCCAGATCCGGATGGTATCCATCACCGTTCTTTACACACTCCTCCAAGTAGGATCCACTTGGTTTCCGTGATTGAAGTTTCATGTTGGTTTCCATTAAACTGGAACCTACTTTAGCCCCAGATCCGGTTGGTATCCATCACCGTTCTTTACACACTCCTCCAAGTAGGATCCACTTGATTTCCATTATTTCAGTTTACTGTAGATTTCCACTTGGTTTCCTTGTTTAGTCAGTTTTATGTATGTATCAACCTGGTTTCCATATTCAGGTTTATTGTAGGTTTCAACTTGGTTTCCGTGTTTTGTTTGTTTATCGTAGGATTCAAACTGGTTCCATATCCTTATATACTGTAGGTTGCAACTTGGTTTTCGTGTTTTGTAAGTTTATCGTAGGTTTCAAATTAGTTTCCATGAAGTGTTTATTGTGTGTTATGTAGGTTGTACAATGAACAGACACATTAATTACCATAAAATATTTATTGCAATAAAGACAAAAAAACATTCATGGATAGTTAAAATACCCACAAGGTAAAATGTAAATGTGTATTTAAGGTGGTTCTTTTGAAAAGCATTCCTCATATATAAACATTTTATAGAAAATATTACCAATCCATTCGCTATCAACGTTTATTCAAACACACAATTTCGAAGAATGAATTCATCTTTAAACGAGTAGTAAGAAAACGTTAGTTTACCAATTAATTATTTTTTAATGAAATCTCCAATCTTCATTGAAATAATTATTCTATGACAGCTATGAATATAATATATGCATATGATGGTTTAGAAATGCCTTTAGTTATTCATTGCAAAACTAACAATCTACAAAAGTGCAAAATATACACAATTCACCCTGTTCACTTTTCAGATGTTTTGGATTGGGCTTTATTCTAAAACAGAAAACATTTGTATAGATACTTAAAATAGTCATATGATAACATGAAATTGAGACACATTCAATCTTCCACAGTTACTTCTTTTCGCAAGCATACATATCAATTAAGGAAAGTAGTTAACAAAACACAATTGATTTATGGATTGACTCTTGTTCAGTGGTCGGATGTCACGATCAATCTGTATGCTTATTTAACAATTGAATGTTAACCCCCGTGTTGCTTCGGTGAACACCTCAGATAAGCAAATTGAATTGAAAATGAAATTGATGTATCTCTTATTTTGAATTTCGATCATCAATTTCTTTTTCAAGTTATACTAAAATATGTTGGATTTATCACCATAACAAAGAATACCATTAAGACATGTAAAATGATAAAAATGAAGTAAAAATCTCCTACAAAGCCGTCATAAAAGTATAATTTGTGGATAACAAAATAACTTACTGTATGTTTAATTGAATAAACTATGTTTAAACCACAACAATTATTTCTCACAGCAGTCTTCAATTGCCCAACTTGCAACCCAGTGTATAGAGTAATATCAGAAAAACTTACAAAAGTAACACTGATTGGTAAATAGAGAGCATCTCACATTGAATAAGCATTACTGTGAGGCACTGTATGTATCTTGATGGTTCACACTAAAATTAACATCAGCAACATAGTTAATCTTCTAAAAGTTGATATAAGTCGAGCACTTTTAAAAACCAATTGTTTCATTTTCATCTAGCAAACCAATATTTTTTTGCATAAGTTATATTTAAAAACATATCTCATTTTACAATATTCTTATAAGTTGAATAAAGGAAAACCATTGAGTTTGTGACTTGCACATTAAATGGTCTCCAAAGAAAAGCATAAACATTTAGTTGAAATCAAACTTTGAGCTAAATCATGGTATAACAACTGTTACTGTTCCCATATTGTTGAAATTCTACTATTAGACAGAAAACCTACATACTTTCAATGAAAACTATAGCTGTAGTAGAAATTGACGGAAATATGAAATCCAAAAATAAATTATTGTTCTAAGTCAAAAGCAGTTGATGTCGACTACTCCCATATCAAAACACATGCAGTTACAGTAGATTAAACAAATCATTAAATTTAGACCACCAATTGCCTTGGTTGCATTACCTATTGAATTTTCTAATCTAAACAGTTAAGTAATATACTGCATGATTATCAAGAATTAGGTCAGCATGCTGACTGTGATGTTACCTGTTGCATAATCCACTTCCTTTGTCTCAGCTCACGGCTGTCATGGTTCAGTGCACCCTTCTGTAAACAATGTCGTATCTTCGGCTGAAAATTGTTAAATAGAGGGAACTAAGTGACTCATCTATATACAGGTCAACATAATACATACAAACCTGATGGCAATGCAAATTTAACATTCTTATAAACACACCAGTCCATAAAGCTTGTCAGTTAAAAACATTTCGACTGAGTGTGAAGCCAACATTTAAGAATGATTTTATTCAGTTCTATCACGGAAGTTTAAAAAACAGTTTATAAGAGAAATGTAAGTGAGTGTGATGCAGTTAAGGGGTACTTACTTCGGTATCCTATACTGAAGAACTGCCTATGAACTTATTACTCAGCTGAGAAATTATCTACAGTCGTTTATGTTGATGGCGGCCATGTTTGTCTCCTTCATTAGTGACTGACCTGTGTCCGGTAAGGCCAGGTGTCAAGCAGGAAGTGTTATGCAATCAGCTAGTTCAATTACAGAGGTTATGCTTGGTAGATTTTGTCTAGCCTCTTAAGGAGTGAAGCGAAATGTATTTAATGTTGTAGAGATACGATGAAGGTGGTGATTTACTAACCGATGAGTATTTGAAAAGGTTATGTCAAATGGTTGTGGTAAAAAAACGTATTCTTCTTAGGTTTTTCAGAAACTAATATAGTATTCCATGAACATCTTTTTGAATGAAATAAGGAAATGATGTATCAAATACAAGATATTCATAATTTTATTTTTGTTTCTATTTAAATGGATGCTGCTGCAAATATTAAGCCAAGGAAGAGCAATTATTTTTTAAATTGTTACTTCCATTAAGTTGATTCTTTACAAAAAATATTTGTCATGTTTAGTTAATATTTTTTATGTGAAAATGAAATGAAATACGCAGAGGTTTGAAAAAGTTATCTGATGATTCAAAAGAAATAAAGAGGCCATCAGCTCTGAATCTTGTGAAATAGAACCCGACACAATCCGTGTTTAAACTTTAGAATAAAATATCTATTAGGGAAACTTAAAAGTTATAGCGCAAGCCAATAATACCTATCTTTCTATATTTCTAACAACGAATGTAACCTATCAAAGATATTATTCGGCAAATATGTACGCATACAGGTTTCAAAGTCTATTTTAAAAAACCGGAAATATTCAATGCAACTGTGCTTAAGAAATCGGTTCATTTTCAGGGGTGTCTCAGGAAACATTATTTCTTCCTTAGTTATGAGTTCAAATATTAACGCTAACTCAAAAACTGCACATGTTACTAATTCAGGCACTACAAAATCAGTGGCAAGCAATTCCACAGTGTGTACCGAGACATCTGTGTCAGTCCATGCCAAGACGACTCCATGCATGTGTGAGAGCTCAGGGTGGACATACCCGATATTGACTTCAGCTGACCCCTGCTTTGTGTAAAAGGTCTTTGAGGTTTAGGATTTGTTCATTTGAAATGAATTATTCAATGAAATTAACAGCAGATGTTTGTTATCTCGATTGTGTAACTTTTTATTTGCATTTGTTAAAAAATGTTTCAGTAAATAAACTTTGAATTTGAAGTTGCGTTTCTAATGGCTTTAGTGTATGATGAACTACAGGCCTAGTTGTTAAGTATTGAATAAAGCTTGATTTAGTACAATGATTTGTGTTTATATCTACCTGAAAAAACCCCGATTATTTTAACAACGTTATGTTGATTGATGACATGGCAATACACGGTAAGCCCTCTTAAATGGAAATAAGAAGTTTTGTACAAAAGAGTAGTTGATATAGTGTCATAATGTTCTTGACACATGAAATAATCATATGTATCAATTTCAAGGTGTTATTCTTCCACTTCCATAGACATAGGTCTACATATTTTTATGCATGCTCATGGATAATTTGTACAGGAGTTGTGAATCTGCCGACGTCTCTTCTCAATATCACTTAGTTTAAAAAAATAAACAAATAAAAGCATTTACAAATATATCATTCTATAAAAACTACAAAATTTTTTCTTTATATCAAGACATTATTCAAATACAAAAACTAAAAACGATATGAAACAAACAAATGATTATCATTTCTGGCAATTATGTTGAAATTTAACAAGTTATTACCTTCACACTCTCTATATTTACCTGGTTGGACTTCCAATTGTTCGTATTCATTCACAGTTGATTCTGACATTGTCAGATCTGCGTAGGCTTTCTGATCTCCTGAAAAGTATTGGACAATTGCAACAAGTCAGTTCAAAGCATTGAACTCTGTACCTGTTCCACTTCATCAGAAGATAATTGTCGAAAAAGGGATACATTGTATCATAATCATAAATTGATGTAATCGCTTGTGTGAAATCAAGCAATATAGTGTAATCATTTTGCCTGTTTATTTTGAACAAAGCCCTACCAAGATTGTTTTACATAATGAAGTAATTACATCAACATGTGATGCCGTCATAATCTTGACGGTGTTAGAATAATTGTAAATGCTTTTTAGCATATTTTAAAACATATTCATTTCGATCACTTGTACGAGAAATGATAAAGTAAATGTAACGAACCTTTGGCACAGTTCTGTTGTAAAGGTCTGGAAATATACAAATATACAAATATCCAAGAACAGAAAAGTTTCATTTAAACAGTAAAGGAAGAATATTATGAATTTCATAAGTCAAGGAAGAATGTGTTGGAATTACAGTTAGTCCTTATCATTGATGTACGTAAAGCTGATCTTTTACGAATGATTCTTTTCAAAACAAATTACTCTCACAGAAACAAACAGATTTCATTCTTACAATTCATTCTTGTCGATGTTTGAATATGAAATAAGATGAGACAACAAAATCAATATCACAAAAATGTATTATTACATTAAATATATACATAGATATATCAAATTTATAACAACATATTAATAAAGGAACATCAACTTCTAAAATGCCTGTCAGTATGTTTTTAGAAATTTGTTCATGACACAAATAACCTCCTGTCGTTTAAACATTAGTATAGGTTAGAAACAAAATGTATCATGACAGAGATACCTATCCCAACACCAAGACCGAGTCTGGCAGGGGACTGATGACTGCTGTCAGGTGCTGTAGGTAAATCAACTTATACTGACATTCCATTACTAAGCAACTTAATGCTAATTAATTTGTCATTTTCTCTTTACAGTCAACTATTTTAGATTGATTAGTTGAATGCAAGTATAGAAGTATTGTGAATTTCAATAGTATTCATTATATTAAGTCCCCGGCACGACCAGTTCTGGGTACATACTGAAAGATATAGCCTTTTAGAGATATTTAAAAGAGTTTCACCTCATCATCAACATATTTCATTCGGATGTCAGTGAGAATCTGCAAGGCTTTAATATCGTCCAAATGCTCTGGTTGTTTGTCAAGTCACATGATATACTATTAAGAGATATAGTTACAACTGTTTGAATAATTGAAAATTATATGGAAATTACTTTCAAAAAGTAAACATGAGAACAAATTGAATAATCATACATTAAACACAATGCTCACACCGTACGTTGACTGAAACATTAGCATTGCTTGACCCCACAGTGTTGCTAGCTGTACAGGTGAACTGTCCTGTCTGAAGAAACTAACTCTACATGTATCTGTAAACATATCAATACTCACACTGGACATCCACAACGACTATCTCTGAGTAAGATCCCGCAGTGTTGCTAGCTGTACAAGTGAACTGTCCTGTCTGAAGAAACTAACTCTACATGTATCTGTATATACATCAATACTCACACTGTACATCCACACTGACTGTCTCTGAGTCAGATCCCACAGTGTTGCTAGCTGTACAGATGTACTGTCCTGTCTGAAGAAACTAACTCTACATGTATCTGTATATTCATCAATTCTAAAACTGTACATCCACACTGACTGTCTCTGAGTCAGATCCCACAGTGTTGCTAGCTGTACAGATGTTCTGTCCTGTCTGAAGAAACTAACTTTACATGTATCTGTATATACATCAATACTCACACTGTACATCCACAACGACTATCTCTGAGTCAGATCCTGCAGTGTTGCTAGTTGTACAGGTGTACTGTCCTGTCTGAAGAAACTAACTCTACATGTATCTGTATATTCATCAATTCTAAAACTGTACATCCACACTGACTGTCTCTGAGTCAGATCCCACAGTGTTGCTAGCTGTACAGGTGTACTGTCCTGTCTGAAGAAACTAACTTTACATGTATCTGTATATACATCAATACTCACACTGTACATCCACAACGACTATCTCTGAGTCAGCTTCTGCAGTGTTGCTAGCTGTACAGGTGTACTGTCCTGTCTGAAGAAACTAACTCTACATGTATCTGTATATTCATCAATTCTAAAACTGTACATCCACACTGACTGTCTCTGAGTCAGATCCCACAGTGTTGCTAGCTGTACAGATGTACTGTCCTGACTGAAAAAACTAACTTTACATGTATCTGTATATACATCAATACTCACACTGTACATCCACAACGACTATCTCTGAGTCAGCTTCTGCAGTGTTGCTAGCTGTACAGGTGTACTGTCCTGTCTGAAGAAACTAACTCTACATGTATCTGTATATTCATCAATTCTAAAACTGTACATCCACACTGACTATCTCTGAGTCAGATCCCACAGTGTTGCTAGCTGTACAGATGTACTGTCCTGTCTGAAGAAACTAACTTTACATGTATCTGTATATACATCAATACTCACACTGTACATCCACAACGACTATCTCTGAGTCAGATCCTGCAGTGTTGCTAGCTGTACAGGTGTACTGTCCTGTCTGAAGACACTAACTCTACATGTATCTGTATATACATCAATTCTAAAACTGTACATCCACACTGACTGTCTCTGAGTCAGATCCCATAGTGTTGCTAGCTGTACAGGTGTACTGTCCTGACTGAAGAAACTAACTCTACATGTATCTGTATATACATCAATACTCACACTGTACATCCACAACGACTATCTCTGAGTCAGATCCTGCAGTGTTGCTAGCTGTACAGGTGTACTGTCCTGTCTGAAGAAACTAACTCTACATGTATCTGTATATTCATCAATTCTAAAACTGTACATCCACACTGACTGTCTCTGAGTCAGATCCCACAGTGTTGCTAGCTGTACAGATGTACTGTCCTGACTGAAGAAACTAACTTTACATGTATCTGTATATACATCAATACTCACACTGTACATCCACAACGACTATCTCTGAGTCAGATCCTGCAGTGTTGCTAGCTGTACAGGTGTACTGTCCTGTCTGAAGAAACTAACTCTACATGTATCTGTATATTCATCAATTCTAACACTGTACATCCACACTGACTGTCTCTGAGTCAGATCCCACAGTGTTGCTAGCTGTACAGATGTACTGTCCTGTCTGAAGAAACTAACTCTACATGTATCTGTATTTACATCAATACTCACACTGTACATCCACACTGACTGTCTCTGAGTCAGCTCCTGCAGCGTTGCTAGCTGTACAGGTGAACTGTCCTGTCTGAAGAAACTAACTCTACATGTATCTGTAAATACATCAATACTCACACTGTACATCCACAATGACTGTCTCTGAGTCAGACCCCACAGTGTTGCTAGCTGTACAGGTGTGCTGTCAAGTCTGAAGAAACTAACTCTACATGTATCTGTATATACATCAATACTAACACTGTACATCAATCTGTAACAACAAGTGTTATATAGAATATGCCTATGCTCACAATAAAACACTTGGTTGAAAATGACCGTCTATGTCGAAACGTCGCCCAACTAAAAAACTGCCTTCGTCATTCTTATACTCACTTCCTAGAGTGCCCATCACAGAAAACTGTTTATAGATTATTGTATATACATTGAATATATGTGACAGGATATAAATATCTAACTGAGGCTAATATATTTATTAAGTTAGTTTTAACTTATTTTAAATATCCTTAGTGTAGTTCAGCAAATATATTAAGTGTATTATAAATCTACTTCAACCTTAATTTAAGTCTTATAAACTCAACCTTCAATGTACTAAATGCAAACTTGTTCTGACTAACTCATTAGCTTATGCAATAGGCTTCATTGTCTCGTGCTTTGGCCACTCAGGTCTCAGCCCCGGCTATTGTTCTTGGCTGGTCAGCTTCTATGCTTGGCCATGCTTTTCACTCTTTTCTCTTAGCACTTTTATCTATAAAAGTGGCTACATTTCTCTATCTGCACATATTCTGGCACAGTCGACACGGATTATTGGATCATTATTGGGGTAAGAAATATTATTTCGCCTCATGTTGTATATATGTTTCTTTTATGGAATAGATTAACCTATGTCTATTCATGTTATGTAACTGAACATGAGTTAATTGAATATATGTGCATTAAAGCTTATTCTGATTGTAATTATATTTCAACCGCTTTTATCTTATCTAAATATACATAAATATGTTATTTACGCACACGGTATCATTCCACTATTAGTTAATACCATTATTATTTATCATGTAGGTTACACGATTGTATGCTGTGGCAATCTGTGAATTGCATGTTTGCCTGCGTCCCATAGACGAGGTGAGGGATCTTATCTATTTACGCAATTATGTATTAATATGCTATGTATCTATGCTAAAAGTATGTGTATACGTTATGCATTTCATAATGTGTACTTTTAATGAATATAACATGTATTGTAATGCTATCAGTATTTATAAAGTATTGTATTAACCACCTATAATGTAATAATTGTTTGCGTAAACAATTATTGTAACATTATTTAAACTTCCATGTCTATTCACAAATGTAGTAATTAATTATATAATCTATTGTAATCATAACATCTTAATTATCCATGCATATACTTATGTTATTATCTTTCTTGTTTTAAGGGCATCATTTAATCATACGAGATGGAATAAAACCCACGTCAAATCACGCAACCTTTTGTGTTGTTAATGGCACTTAAGACCTCTGCGACAATGGCATCCCTGGTGGGATTTCATCTCAACGCCATGTGACTGTCAACGTTTGGAACCCCTCTACGACTGTGCCAGCACATCTCTCGATGATATGTGAGACTGTTTTATAATTTTAATGTATTTTTCTGTGATTTTCTGTGACTTTGTGAAGTGAAAGAGACACTTAATCCACTATATCTGTGTTTGCCAAGTGAAGAGACACTTTTTCTATATCATTGCTGATGATGACGACGACGACGATGATGATATGATGATTATGCAGTGATTTAATAGACTCTTATCATTTAAATTTTTCTTAAATATCTGAACTTCTGTCTGTGATAATTAGTATTATTGTATTGATTCAACTGTGATATTTATACAAATATATTCCTATATTTTGCAATATTGCTGTGATATTATATAATGTAATCTTTATCAATTACACCTGTGATATTATAATGTAATCTTTATCAATTACTGCTCTAATATCATAATGTAATCTTTATCAATTACTGCTGTGATATTAATATGTAATCTTAATCGTTTACTGGTTCCTGTGACATTCAATTACATTTACTTGTGATCACATGTTGTATTTAATCATGTAATTTAGGGTATGCGCATTGACGTCAATATTTTACATATTCATACTATTTAGCATACTGTGGCCACTTAGTGTTTGCATTTGATATTTCATTGTGTAACCTGCATCCATAGTTTTACCCTTGGAAAATAGATTTGTATAATAAATGTTAACTTAAAAATGGGTTGTTAGGAAAACTGCACTGCACCCTTGCCTTAGCCTTTACTATCTACTTTACTTTGCTGTCTGCTTTACTTTGTCTTACGTTGCCGGTTTAATTGTGTATTAATAAACAATGTCACCATTTGCTTACTAACAATAAAGTGCTAGGTATATTTATCAAAATAAAATTTAGCAAGCATTCAAATTAGTTAAGTTACTATAATAAAAAAAAAGTGTTTAGTAATTAGTTCTTAGGCAGTTAAGTGTGTTTCTCATTTATTTGTGTTTAAATTGTGTTTGTGTCATTTATTCATTGATTACATACTTCTTTCCTTTCAGGTGTTTGAAAATGCTTTGATTACTTTGTATTTCATATTTAAAACACTTTTATATCATTCATTTCACATTATATATTTCTATTGATATGAAATACCATATTTGATATCAATATATATACCAATTTAGTTACTTCACTTCTTCATATATTCATATCAGTATGCTGCGCCATCGCGTCTCGTTAAGCTAGCTTGCGCCGCTGCGTTTGTTAAGCGCTGCTTGTTTTCTGTTGTGGCCAATTTCACTGTTTTTTAAACACACATTTGTTTCTCTTTGCCTTGTTATACCATGGCTGATTTATCAAATGAAGAATTTGATTCAGTCATGGCCTCCCTTGGCAAACTTGGCATTACTCCAGATGTCAGTTCCCCATCTGAACTGAAACAATGGATGGCCTCCCAACCCAAACCTGAAGTTAAAACTTCACCTGCCAGCCCTACCCACTCACCACCTAGGCAGGGTGGGCCTCTTAGTATTCGCCAAGCACCCAGGTTACCCAACTTCTCTGGGGATCCTGGTGCGAAGGGCGAAGCTACATTTGACCTTTGGTCGTACGAAGTTGAACGTTTGCTTCAAGATGACAAGAGCCCTAAGGAGGACTTAATTAATATCATACATCGTTCACTTCGAGGGGATGCCGCCAGGATTGTAATGAGATTAGGACCATCTGCTTCCATTTCCCGGATCCTACAGAAACTTAAGAGCATCTTCAAGCCAAGTGAGATAAGTGAGAATCTGTTAGCCCAGTTCTACAGTGCCAAGCAAGGAGCTACAGAGGATGTGACGTCATGGGGATGTAGGCTTGAGGATCTGTTATATGAGGTGAAGGCTCAGGAATGTCTTAAGGGAATGGATGAAGAACAGATGTTAAGGAATGTGTTTTGGATGGGTTTGCGCCAGGATCTTAAAGATATAGGTGGACACAAGTTTGACACTATCTTCGACTTTGATCGCCTACGAGTGGAGACACGCCGCTTAGAACATGCTCGGGAGATAAGGACCAAGGAATCACAGCCTAAGAGGACTACAGTTCCAACACCGTCCAAGCAAGCTGTTGCTTCTCCTGCACCAGAGAACTCAGACATGAGAGAGTTAAAGGGCATGCTTTATCGTCTCTCAGCTAAGGTTGACAACTTAGAGCGACGTCTACCGCATGATGACAACTCCACTACTGCAAGCAAGGATCAACCACCTGAAGATGGAGCATACTTTACCCCACCTCAACGTCAACACTGGGAAGAAAGGCGCTGTTACAACTGTGGACAGCCAGGACATCTTCAGATTGGTTGCCTTATCAGGACAGATCATCGTCGCCCAGATTTAAACAGGAGAGGACCATCGTCAAGGGGCAGACGATAGGTTCATTCAGACAGAGCCCCGCACAAGTTAGACAGACATATCCCCCTGGACTGATTGGCACAGCGAATGAATCAACAGTTTTAGTTAACGGAATACAGTGTAAGGCATTGCTGGATACAGGCTCTACAGTTTCCACAGTTTCTTCCTCATTTTACAAGGAGTATCTCCCAGATGTTGAGCTAAAGCCTTTACAGGATTTTATTCACATAGAATGTGCTGATGGTGAATCTCTCCCATACGAAGGTTACATCATTGCCAAGGTCAACACCGGAGGATCTGAAGACGAAGAAGCAAGACTGACAGTTTGCCTTGTAGTTCCTGATAGCCAGTACAATTCCAACGTTCCAGTGCTTCTAGGTACCAACTATCTCGGTCAGGTCATGGAGGATTGCAAGATGAAGAATGGTAACAACTTCCTTCAGACAGCCAACCTCAGGACTTCCTGGTACCTTGCGTTCAGGAGCATTGTGCTTCAGGAGAAGGCTTTGAAGAGGAACTCTGGACGTCTTGGAATCATCAAGAGTACTCATCATGGTAAGGTTATCATTCCTCCTAACACCACGACTACTATCAGAGGTGTCATAGACAAGAAGCTGCCATACAGAGATACGTGTGCCATGGTACAGCAATCAACAGAGTCTAACTCGTATCCAGGATTGGAAATAGCACCTGCTATCTTCAGATTCAACCACCAGGCCAAGCACATCCCAGTTCAAGTGTCTAACTTGACATCCCAGACACTTGTTATTTCACCACGTGCCATCGTTTGTGAGGTTCAGCCAGTCCAGGTAGAAGAGGTCAAGGCCATCGACTTGGAGCAAGTTGTGAAGGAGCATCCACTTGACAAGGTAGATATTTCACCTATGATCACTGAGGAACAGCACAAGTTGATTGGAGATCTTCTTACCACTTACAGTGATGTCTTTTCCACAGGAGACATGGATATTGGACACACTAAAGGAGTACAGCACAAGATCGAGCTTACTGATGAGACGCCGTTTAAGCAACGTCACAGAAGGATACCACCAGCCATGTTCAGAGAAGTCAAGGATCATATCAAACAACTTTTAGCATGTGGCATTATACGACGATCTCACAGCCCTTGGGCTTCCAACATCGTACTCGTCAGGAAGAAGGATAACTCTCTTAGGATGTGTGTGGACTTCCGTGTTTTAAACAATCGGACAATCAAGGACAGCTATGCTCTTCCGAGGACAGAAGAAATCTTTGACAAGTTAGCAGGAAGCAAGTTTTACTCTGTGCTCGACATGAAGTCAGGTTATCACCAGATTGAAGTGGCTGAGGAACACAAGTGTAGGACAGCTTTCACAGTCGGGCCACTTGGTTTCTTTGAGTATAATCGTTTACCATTTGGACTTGTCAACGCACCTGCTACTTACCAACGACACATGGAAGACATGCTTGGAGAACTACACCTTGACATCTGTATGATATACCTAGATGACCTGATTGTCTTTTCCAGTACCTTCGAGGATCACTTATCACGGCTTGAAAGGATACTACTTCGACTTCGAGAGTACAGAATCAAGCTGAATCCGAAGAAGTGTGAATTCTTCAAGGAAAAGGTCAAGTTCGTAGGTCACATCGTCTCGGCTGAGGGAATAGAGGCTGATCCAGTGAAGACAGAACAGATTGTTAACTGGCCAACTCCTCAGAGCGCTGAAGAACTTCGTCGTTTCCTAGGCTTTGCAGGATACTACCGGAAGTTCGTGAAGAGTTTTTCACAGATCGCCAGACCACTCAGTGACCTACTACCACCGACTGTCAAGAAGAAAACACCAAAGGGAAAAAAGCCAGAGCCGCGCCTTCCTTGGCAGTGGGGACCTAAGCAACAGATTGCGTTTGACACCCTGAAGGATTGCCTCACATCACCACCCATTCTCGGATATCCAGACTATGGAAAGCCGTTTGAGCTTCACACGGATGCTAGTGCCTTAGGACTTGGAGCAGTTCTGTATCAAGAACAGGAAGGAGTCAAGCATGTAGTAGCTTACGCAAGTAGAGGTATCGGCAAAGCAGAGAGGAATTATCCAGCTCATAAATTAGAGTTTCTTGCGCTGAAGTGGGCAGTGACTGAGAAGTTTTATGACTATCTTTACGGTAACAGCTTCACTGTCTACACAGATAACAACCCTCTCACTTATGTGCTAACAACTGCCAAGCTCGACACAACCGGACATCGCTGGTTAGCTGCACTGTCTTCATTCAACTTTAACATCAAGTACAAGCCAGGCAAAATCAACACAGATGCAGATGCTCTTTCAAGACTTCCTATCAAGACCGAGGACCAGAGTGACATTGACCTTGATATCATCAGGAGCATCTGTACAAGCTGTCAAGTATCCAACTATGTTGAAAGTCTTTCCTTCAGTGCAGAAGTTATCGACGAGGACTTGAAAAGCTCTGATATATCCAGCTTTTCTACCAGAGATTGGCACAAGGCTCAATACAGAGATCCGGACATACGATCTACGATCATCGGCATTAGAAAGAACAGAAGAGTGGATCTACCGACTACTTACCAGCGTGAGTATGAAAGATTAAGACTGCTTCAAGGAGTACTTTACCGATGTACGAGTGCTAATGGGGAGGAGAAACAACAACTAGTTCTACCAGTAGAATACAGAGACAAGGCTTTAAGAGGACTCCATGATGATGTCGGCCATCTTGGAAGGGAGAGAACTCTTTCACTCTGTAGAGACCGCTTCTACTGGCCTGGAATGTCCCGTGATGTCGATTTATGGATAAAGAGATGTGACAGATGTATCAGGAGGAAGATACCAACTAATTCCAGAGCTCCTCTATGCAACATTGTCACCAGCCAGCCATTGGAACTTGTTTGCATCGATTTCTTGACCTTGGAAACATCAAAAGGCGGATACCAGAACATCTTGGTACTCACGGATCATTTTACCCGCTATGCTCAGGCCTATCCTACCAAGAACCAGACAGCACATGCCACTGCAGAGGTACTGTTTAACAACTTTTTTGTGCACTATGGCTTTCCACAGAGAATTCATTCGGATCAAGGCGCCAACTTTGAGAGCAAAGTCATCAAGGAACTCTGCCAAGTTGCTGGAATCCAGAAATCATGGACAACTCCCTACCACCCTCAAGGCAATGGAATGACAGAGCGCTTCAACCGAACACTGTTGGATATGCTGGGAACAATGGAACCATCCAAGAAGAAAGACTGGAAGTCCCATGTTGGAGCACTCGTCCATGCCTATAACAGCACTCGTCACGACTCCACAGGAGAAAGCCCATTCTTTCTGATGTTTGGAAGACAACCTCGACTTCCCGTCGACCTTGCATTTGGCATTGACAGGCCACAGGAGAAGAAGTCTTTGACCTGCTACATCGACTCACTGAAGAAGAGATTAGCAGACTCCTATACTTCAGCAGCAATGGCGTCGGAAAAGGCAAGGGAACATCAGAAGAAGCACTACGACTTCAAGGTGCGAGGGGCTAATATTCAACCAGGAGATCGTGTTCTTGTAAAGATTGTGGCATTTGAGGGGAAGCACAAGATCGCCGATAGATGGGAAGAAGATACCTATATTGTTCAGAGTCAACCGAACACTGACATACCCGTCTACGTTGTGCTTAAGGAGAATGGTGAAGGTAAGAAGAGGACTCTCCACAGAAATCTCTTGCTGCCCATTGGCTCCCTTATCCCTGAAGAACCACAACCAGTGCCAGCGACACGACCAACACCACAACCAAGACGGCAGGAAGATGAAGTCATCACTGATACCACAGAAGAGCCTCACTCTACTGACCAGGACAGTGATGACAGCGATGCAGATACCATTCTGCTAGTGACCAGAGACGCCCCTGCTGAGTTCACCCAGGCTTCAGCCAACGTTGTCGAAGGAGACGCCGTTGCACAGACTGAAGACCAGACCACTGAAGAAGATGATCAGACAGCTGCAAGCGAGACGTCTGACTCTTCTAGTCAGGGGGGAGAGGAGGGTGAGACTCAGAGTAGAGACGCAGAACCTCGGGCAACCCCTGAGGATGAAGAACAGCGTGAGGATGAGGAGGGTGCACCTGCAAGAGAGAATCTGCCCGGCACTGAGGAGACAGCTCGTCCACCTCCGCCAGCACCGCCTCCAAGAAGATCTCAGCGAGACCGCCGCCAACCGTCTTGGATCACAAGTGGAGAGTTTGCCATGGCCCAGACAACATCGCAGCCTGCAGACTGGGAGAAGAGGGCTAATTACCTAAAATCATTGGCTGCCAATGGTACCCTCAGCTCTCTTCCACCAGACGCATACAGGGCCATCCTCTCACTTGTTACCAATGCTGCACCATAAGCTATGATACTAATGATATTTTATCTTTTCAGCACTGTATATGTATTTTCACTTATTACTTTGTTTTTTATTCTCTTCCAGGAAATGTCGAGACGCCATTTCACGAGGGAGGGGAGAATGTGACAGGATATAAATATCTAACTTAGGCTAATATATTTATTAAGTTACTTTTAACTTATTTTAAATATCCTTAGTGTAGTTCAGCAAATATATTAAGTGTATTATAAATCTACTTCAACCTTAATTTAAGTCTTATAAACTCAACCTTCAATGTACTAAATGCACACTTGTTCTGACTAACTCATTAGCTTATGCAATAGGCTTCATTGTCTCGTGCTTTGGCCACTCAGGTCTCAGCCCCGGCTATTGTTCTTGGCTGGTCAGCTTCTATGCTTGGCCATGCTTTTCACTCTTTTCTCTTAGCACTTTTATCTATAAAAGTGGCTACATTTCTCTATCTGCACATATTCTGGCACAGTCGACACGGATTATTGGATCATTATTGGGGTAAGAAATATTATTTCGCCTCATGTTGTATATATGTTTCTTTTATGGAATAGATTAACCTATGTCTATTCATGTTATGTAACTGAACATGAGTTAATTGAATATATGTGCATTAAAGCTTATTCTGATTGTAATTATATTTCAACCGCTTTTATCTTATCTAAATATACATAAATATGTTATTTACGCACACGGTATCATTCCACTATTAGTTAATACCATTATTATTTATCATGTAGGTTACACGATTGTATGCTGTGGCAATCTGTGAATTGCATGTTTGCCTGCGTCCCATAGACGAGGTGAGGGATCTTATCTATTTACGCAATTATGTATTAATATGCTATGTATCTATGCTAAAAGTATGTGTATACGTTATGCATTTCATAATGTGTACTTTTAATGAATATAACATGTATTGTAATGCTATCATTATTTATAAAGTATTGTATTAACCACCTATAATGTAATAATTGTTTGCGTAAATTATTATTGTAATCATAACATCTTAATTATCCATGCATATACTTATGTTATTATCTTTCTTGTTTTAAGGGCATCATTTAATCATACGAGATGGAATAAAACCCACGTCAAATCACGCAACCTTTTGTGTTGTTAATGGCACTTAAGACCTCTGCGACATATATAACGCACGTAAGCTCAGTCAGAGGAAGGTAATTGCAGGTGGTTGTCACATGGTATGAAGTCGTGTTCGTGGAGCGAGTCAAGAAGAGGTCAAGTTCTAAAGTAAGAAACGCAAAAAGACGGTAATGTAAAGAATACATTACCCCTACTATAATGTGTTAAAATGAATTATTGAATATAAAATGCCTACATTGTAATGAACATGGAGTTTGTAAGTTCAGATGTATGTACATATACGAATGTAAACATACCATTGACTGAGATGTATAAACTATATAAGTCTTGTTCATTGTTTTCAGTCAATCTTTCTCTCTACAAGAATAACGATGTGACGTCGCTCCTCTCCATAGTTTGTTCGCTTGTTACAGTTCGAGTACCGGACAAGTAGGTTATCCTTTGAAGACGTTTGAGAAATAATGAAATGAGAGAGTCTATCAATAGTGTTTATAAGCTTTGTTTTTTTTTTATTACAATGGCTAAGATAAAAAGATATAGGTACAAAACAACAAAACATGAGTGTTAATACTATAAAGAAAGTATGTTTCTTAGTTGATTGGCCAGGCGGTAAGGACATTTCCCTGTTAACTACAATAGCAAGTATTCTTTAGGAAAATTATTCAAATATTTTCTTTTAATCCAATCATGGATGTTGGATGCTAGGACCCGGTGTGTAGCCAGTTGATACAGTTATGTGGGTGTCATCCGCACATGGCAGTAAAAATAAAGTTGTAAATATATACTGACGTTCAAAAGAAACTTCCCACTCAATTTGAAGGCTTGTAAAAGAAACACAAACTCGAATACAGATATTTTGATTAGTGTATTTGAATACTTCATCATTGTTCATAAGATCATACAAAGGGTTACTCAAACAACACAACGAATCATCAACTGGTAATCAGTATCGTGTGTGTCCTCCGTGTGCGTCCATGCATGCTCATACACGTCGTCTAACGGATGTCGTCTGATGACGTCACGAGGGATCATGACACCACCTTGTCCATGGGGGTAGTACTCTTTGACGCACCAAGGTGCCAGTCGCTCTCCTCTGTCGTCGAAAAACAACACACGTTGCCATTGACGTTGCTGCCAACGTCGGACAGTCCTTGCAAAAACGAAGTCGTGCCTGTCGATGTCTAATTGTCAGAGCTATTCCACGGAGGGGACGATAAGCCCTGATATCAATAGCACAAAGACGTCGGGCGACAGTGCATCGGCTGATGCGGTACCCGAGGGCTGTTGCTGCGGTCGACGTCGCCGTCACAAATCTATTGCCATGGTGAATGACCCTCATTAGATGGTCTTCTCGTTGAGTTGTGACCCTAGGTCTTCCTGTCCTTGGCCTGTCCTTGGCCAATAACAATGCATTGCATTGTCTGTTTCCCTTTAGTTTCTTGATCAAGAAACAGTTATTCTTATTATTTCTGTATTTTCAAAATTATCCGTGCATACGAAATTTACTCCTGTAGATTTACTTGTATGTACTACCATGTGCAGATGTGACTAAGTTACAAAAAGAGCTCCAACAGATCTACCATGACACTGACAGAACTTAACGTTTTTGAAAGTTTCATAATGCAACAGAACAATGATAGAGCAATAAAGATGAAGATTTACATGCGTTTTCTTCCCCATTTGATATTCAAATTGAGCAATAGCTTGTCTGGTCTGTCTCCATAGTTACCAGGTTCTTCGTGTGTTTTGAATTAAGATTAATAAGTTCACCAGTACCACAATGTCACCAAAACATCAATAGATTATTAAACCTATCATATTCATATTTTAGAAATGAGGTAAATGTTGTTCCGAAGTCAATATATACCTTTATGCATAGTTATTTTATTGTAACACACACTTTAGATTTTATCCATGCCAAGAGCAACAATGCTATTTTCAAAGTGACATTTTTCTATAATGTCTTCACTTTTTAAGTAAAACATTTCTCAATACTAAAGAGTATTTTGCTTTATAGTTCTTATATCCACCCGTCAGACAGAAACACTGTATCATCTGAGCCTTTATTTCATGCCTTGTTTTACAGGCAATTCAGTTTTGCAATGAATGCACCGAAAACAAAAATATAAAAAAGGACACACTACAATAGTTCACAAGTAAATCGAAATATAAAAGGTTAGAAAATGGTGACATTGAATATCTTACATCGTCATTTGCTGATTTCACTACATAAATGTTCGACTGAACCTACAATATGCCCCATCAAACCTTAACTAAAATAATTCAAAAGCTACTTTTGACATAGGCCTTCTAACTCAACGGCTGGGCTACAACGCCTACATTACTGTACACTGTACAAATTCATATACGTCTAAAGACTGAATGGTAACGGTGTAAAATGCATAAATGATGTCAGTGATTCAGGGTGAAATACCTTGGCCATACTTCAACAATTTAACGTAAAGAAATTTTTTTAAAAATGCAATCGTAATCGCAGCAGTAAATCAATACATACATCACAAAATATTTTCATAAACTGTAAGCGACCCAATCCTATATATTACCTTTTCTTGAAAACTGATCAGTAAAATAAAACTGGGTGTTGGAAATAAAACTTGAGAACATATATTACACAAAACAAAGTTGCGAAATAAAGTGGGAAAAGGGATAAGAGTGTACTCTTTTAGAAAATAATTGGAAAATTAATATACCAATCTCAGAAGAAATGCAACTTAAATAGAAATCATTTCTGTGATTTCGTGTTACATATTCCACAAAAATTTGAAATGGCCCCTCACGGCCATCTTATATAATTAAAGTATGTATGAAGTTCAGATCATTAATGTTTGTTTAAAATTAAAAATAGTTTTAAATTTGTTTACATTTTACTTGGTTGATTATCAAGAAATGTCCTCGATAATGACATTGTATCTTCATTTGGGCTTTCAAAAACGCAGTAGTTTTTAAAAAATCTTTAAATTTAAGGTCACTTTATCGGGTATAGCAGCTAAGCAGATAGAACCAGTTTAGGGGGTACTTGTTAGTCATTCTCGTTGCTAGGAGATACAAGATAACAAGTTGATAAAATCTAACTTGACACTTGAGGCTTAAGCAAACTGAGATATCTCTGACTGCCGTGTTTCGAGTCGTACGTTTTGTGGTACTTGTCTGCATTTAACTTGTTTCAATGGAGTATAAACCAATATTCCTTACATTCATACTACTTTTCGTGGCTGATCGTGGTTGTTAAGCCATTGGTGAGTACATACAGTTAGGCTTTATTTTATACAATATATGTCAGTGTAACTTTAATATATTTCATGGACTCCCCTCTAATTTACTTGGGGTCTTTTTCTATCAAGAACCTATTTATCTAGGCTTCAGAACCAATAAGGCGAAATACAAACTCGCCACTCCTGTCAATATTTGAGGTTTTTGTTACACTGACCACTGCTTTAACAATGATCATATATACTTCACACTGTCAATCTTGGGTATCATTGTTTTATTTACATGCAAGGCAAACATTTAATTAAATAAAACTCTTCCCAGCCCTCAGAAGATGGGCAGGACGACAACCACACAGTGGCACAAATATGTCAGTTCGTTTTTTTATGCAGTTGGATTGAATAACCAATCGGCTATTGTTATTTACAATATTCAAGTATAATATACTTCTTATCATATTTCCCTTTTATCAAAGGTTATATAAGCATAACCATATCATAATGCATATATAAGCATATCGTAATGCTTATTGTGAATTAATTTTAACGTTGCTTATATTTCCTTATTTGTATTTATTGGTTTTGAGTGTAAAGAGTAATTAACTTAAATTAGGTTATTTCAGGAGAGTGCAGAAATGGTCCAACTGTTGTGGCAACTGTCACCCAAAAGGCTATTGTTCCAGGCACCAAGGATACCGGCCTCACTGTCACTTGCGAAGTCAACATTATTGATCCTACATATGTGATTTCAATATGGAGACTGGAGAAACCATCGGCTGCAATCTATACATATGTACCACCTTCAACGTTCGCACCAGGAGCAGATTACACTAAAAGAGGTCTGAAATTCACCAACAATAACACTGTCGGGTTCCCTTCTTACGAGTCTACTGATGTCAGGAAAGAAGATCTCACTTGCTTCCTTTCTCTTAATAATTCTGCTTATACATGTACTGATGTAAAAGAACAGAATATATTTGGTAAGTATCCTTTGACAAACGATTATGACAACCGAAGCATTGATATTGAATGACTTACTGAAATCAGTGAAAAATACCATTTTGGCCTTTGAACTATTATGATTAAAAAAGAAAAGATGATTTCTCCAGTGCAGACAATCTATACATTCATGGTCGGGAAAGGAAAGCCGATACTCAAGCAGATACGTTTGAAAACTTGATGACACTTTGATTTTTGTATAAGGGTCACTTGGATGCTCCTGGAAGTTCTAATTTTGAATCCTTCACAATAACTTAAGTGCTTCAGAAATATGTATTGGTGAACGTACTTATTGTTTTAATGAAATTAATCAAACCAAATGGTTTATATTGTGTTAGCCTATACGGGGTTTCACAGACCATGAAATAAACAACACAATGTTTATATTTCTCCAGAATAATTGAGGCCTGGGATTATTTGTAACACTTTTGAATTACTTGCGTTTGTAAATTCGTCGCTCACAAGTCCAGTATGGATTTCCCTTGAGCGTTAAGTCGGGGTTTTATGTCTTTGATCCAAATAATAAATTTATCTTGTGATTGTCTAGCTACATGTCGCTTCATTCGCTTCGGCCAAATACACCTGGGGCGATACCTATTTGAGAACATTAGAAATCTTGAATTGAGCAAATGATTAATTTCAATTTCTCTTTTGATTTATCTTAGTTCATTGAAAATGAACCTCTGGATTATTACCACATGAATGTGCTCTCAACCAATCAACGTTCAGGAATATGTGTAAACTCTTAACTCTAAACTTATGGCATTGGTCTTTTAAACATTGCTTTCTGCTTGATGGGAAGGACGTTAGAAATATATTTTCAATATCCAAATAATCTAAAAAATTGATAAACATCTACATGGAATTAAAAGAATGAAATCTTATTCCTTAGCCAAACCGAGCGTGACACTGGCAAGCACTCCTGATCTGAGCAATGGTGTTGCGGTTGACACAGAAATCACGATGGATATAACTGGAACAGATTACATGTGCTTTGAGGAACCATCGTTCACTGTTCAGATAGGATCAGCCCCAGCAAGACCTCTGACCTTGACTCCTCCACCCACTCCTGGTGACTTCTCCAGCTTTACTGCGTCTGTTACCTTCACTGCAACAGAAAAGGAGAGTGGAAACATCAATGTCATCATGGATTGCGGGGGTGATTCCGCAACAATAGTAGTGTATGGTGAGGCGGGCTGAAGATTGCGAATACATTGAAACTACCATACCCCGAAAAGAGCTTATGCAAATGAGCTTCTTACCCACCACCAAAGGTCAACATAAGCAACTCCCCATATGTAAACATACCTCCACGCGAGGCTACCCGCGAAAGCACATTCCGGTAACCAAGGAGACATGACGTCAGAGCAGACATCATCAATGCTTGATAACGAAGTGATACGTTGGGTATATGTATTCATGTTAACCCTAAAGTAAACATCAATATCATCATACCTTTTAATGAAAGACCCATCTTCCCTCCCCGAAATATTCCTCTACAGGCGAATCTATACCCCCGTGGAGTTCGAAGATGTAATCACGTTCCCTAAAAAAAAAAAAAAAGAGATATTGTTTGTTTAGATACTTCTTATGGAATTAATTTAGAACAAATGTATAAACCTTAGCACAAATCGGATAATCAGAAGTAAGTCTATCTTTTTACTCACCCCGTAAAGCGTTCGTAAGAAGTGATATTCCATTCAACGACATCAGGATGATATCTGATAAGAGCTTCTCTTAACATTTCATCACTGAAATACGCGTGACGTATGTAATCATTTTCCAACCACCCATTACAATACACGTCAAAAATCTCGTCAAGTGTATCCAGAGAATAAATGAGCAGCTCTCTAAGATGCATAGCGTAAGTCTGAATGAGATATGTATCACAACCAGAAGTGCGAGTTCTAGAGACATGATAGAGGCGTGGATATGTCAAAGATCAGTTTCTAGATCCCAACACACAGAACAAAAGTAAAAACAAAGTGAAAGAACATGGAATCATGTATGTAGAATTAGTTGTAGGCAGAGGGAGGATTAGCCCGTGACTCCCGCGTGCGAGAAGCTATGATCCAATACGCACAATGGAACTACACCCACATATTTTTTTTGGATACTCCGATACAGACATGTACGGAAAGGAAAACATTCCGAAATCGAGAAGAAGAAAGGAATATCAAAGATTTCGAGGAATATCAAACAATCCTACGAGAAGAACATTTGAATATGGTTCACGAATTTAGGCGCAATCATGGAGAAGACCGGGTATATATATCAAATCAGACTTCAACGGAAAAACTAATAGTGGAATTTCGTCAGTGGATTCAAACCGTGGGATAAAGCAAAGTATTCATAACTACGGACTAGATTGATACCAACGAACGGTTTGTAAAACACATAGATAATGTTATGTGAAATATTGAACATGGGAAAACGAAATGTGTTATATCATTAACGTTGTTGTAGATCGTGGTATTGTAGAACGATGTATGATGTCAAGGTCAAATGCGTGTAGAATGAAACAACCGGATGTATTATGATATTTAAGCACCCACACCTTGTTCTCTACGATTATACCACATTAACTAGCCCACCGAAGTGTTTGTAAGGGCAATCCATATATGATAACAATATAACATAACAAGGTTTTATGTACTCAATTAACAGTGTTTATTTATTAATACTATCATAATCATCATCTTCATGCAATAAATGTCATGATAACACAATCGTTTTAGAATCATTCTTAGACGAAGATACAGAAATAGGGGTACACTAGAACTCGGATATAGAAGGAAGTTCCAAAACAGAAAGATTAATAAATTATGCACTATTTGATGTTCACATTGGAAAATACCACGAAATACTTCCGAAAGGTCTGATGACTTACTATATCCGAGTTCTAATGTATATACACGTTAACAGCATCTTATCGAATAGAACACGAACAATATGAACTTGTAACGATAACTCAATCATTGTAGACTAATTGTTAGACGAACATACAGAAGTATACACGTTAACACCATGTTATCGAATTACAACATGAACAACATGAAGTTATAATGATAACTCAATCATTGTAGACTAATTATTACACGAACATACAGAAATAGGGATACACTAAATCTCGGATATAGAAGGAAGAACTTCCAAAACAGAAACATCAACACGTATATGGATTAATTGATGTTCACATTGGAAAATGTTATGAAATACTTCCGAAAAGGTCTGATAATTTACTATATCCGAATTCTAATCTATATACATGTTAACAGCATGTTATCGGATATGAACATGTACAATAGGAACTGAAGACAATATCCTTTTAGATTACTGTTGGTCGAACTGCTTGTAAATAACTCAATGATAAGGATAATGAAAAGAATATGATATCCTGTCGGAATGTTGAAAGACGTGATACTGTATTAATATTAATTAAACAAACACAAAGCAAATGCTAGTAAAAAGACTATGATATGTATCGAAGAAGATGTACGAAGACATGATGTTAATAAAAAACGTTATATACACATATATATATATATATAGATAGATATATGTACATGACGTAGCACAAACAACACTCTCAGTCACACACACACACACACACACACACACACACACACACACACACACACACATACTCGTAATGATATGAATCCCACTACATGATGTTTTACACCTGAAACCCACTACACAGTGATAACGGTGATTTAGGATAAAACTAAAAATGCAAAACAATAGCAATGACAAGGATTATATTGACTATCTAATTAAAAAATCGTAAAATTGATTATTAATTAGTGAGCATAGGGCCTGAATCCCACTACATGGGTCACGTGACCCGTTCCTATACACACCTGCTTACCACTACATGCACATACACACTGGAATCTCACTACACGGCAAATACACACTGGAATCCCGCTACACAGCACATAAACGAACTACAGGAGACAACTATTTCTAAAATTTCACGATTATTGATGTAACTCTGTCAAATTCGCAATTTGTCTTTTCGCTGAAAAGAATCAAGCTCATAAATTCCTAATGCATTTTTCTCACTACACATTCAAATTATACTTTAAACTACACTTAACAAATCACTTAAGCTGGAATCACTGCATAGATTCAAAATATTAAAGAAACATATACATGTTAGATTTTGGATCACACTTTCGGAAACAGTAGAAATGATCAGTTTACGTTTTTACGTTACATTATTTTAAACAAATTTATCATAGTTTTGTAATTACAAGATGAAAAGTACTTCGCACAATTTTTATTCTGTGACTTAGAGGCATCATAAAAATACACTGACTTGTTTTTCAAAACAGTTAACTATGAAAATATATAGGGTTTAAAGTATACACTTCTCGAATGATTCTAGCTAATGTTAGGTACATACATAGATCTGTGGAACTAAGATTCTAAAGCAAGGGTCAGGGTTGATCTAGCTTCAGTCGGAAACTACTATGAAATGTGAACATGAGAGCCACTTCGTGATTTTTACAACATATTATTTACCTTTGATAAGAACCTAAATATCATAAGTGGAGATATAAAATCAAAACATCTTAACTTTTCAAGACATGTATATGACAAATACTGGTTTCCCATGAACATCTAATAACAGCCTTATAAATGCACAGAGGTGTAGATATCACGTCCAATATAGAGGGATACTAATTTACATGTACCCTAACAAACACTATCAACTCCTAACTGCCCTCCTGTCTGTTTTAGATAAGACGCGCGCCACTGTCCGGTTTTCGATCATAATTGCGACGTTCTACCTTCATATTGTCACTGTAAAAAAACCAGTAAGGTCTATTTTGGTAACAGTCGATACTTAGCGATCAAATGACCCCATTGATTAAGTTTGGCATAAAAAGAATTTATATGACTCCAACAACTCGGGGAGTAGCTCTAGCTCTAAGGGCTGTTCTAGTATAATTATCGGGATTTCGTCTCAACTTATAATCTATCATTAGAAACTTTGTCTTTCTACGGTAAGGGTTACCTAACTTATGTCGGGTATATCTATGAAACTTAGCCCTTTTGCAGCTAGCGGTAGTGTTTATTTAGTTAGTGTCGGTGATATCAAATCCACCTTTACTGCATCTAAGGTTCGGGTTTATGTGGAAGGTATGGTTAATAACTAAAAATTAATGAAAATATCCTCTTCTAGTTACAAAATATAAATAAACATCTTAATTTGTACTCATTTTACAGCACATTTACATATATACATTTTAATTCCTTCTACAAAATTACCAAATTCACACAATTTGCACACGTATTTACTATCCATCTTCGTCAGTCATACACGACGGAACAACTAAATCATATGTATATCACATTCATGAATATATTTTACCAATTTCTAACCCATGTATTGTAGCCGTGTATATTTCTCCAGCTATAGGGTTAGGGTTAATTTGGCCATTGTCGGGAATAACTTTGAGATTTAGCCTTTTGAAAGTTTTGATTAAGGCTTATCTACCTATTAATTAGCCTAATTACATAACTCGGTCTTCCTGCCTGTAGCATTAGTTTTTATCTAGCTAATGTCGGGAATGTTAACGACACTTTGCATCTCTGCCGCTAGTATTCGAATTTATACAGCAAATGTCGGGAATATTAATGAAATTTGGCGTCTCTGCCGCTAGTTTTCGAATTTATGTAGCTGATGTCGGAAATATCTTTAAAACTTTGTCTTTCTAAGGATAAGTTAAGGGTTAACGAGGTAATGTTCGAAATATCTATGTAACCTAGCCCTGTTGCAGCTAGCAGAATTGTTTATCTAGTTAGTGTCGGTGATATTAAATTTATCTTTTCTTCATCACAAGTTTGGCTTTATCTGGGAGGGGTCGGAAATAACTGTAGATTAATGAAACTATCGTCTTCTAGTCACACAAAGTATATCAACATCTCAATTTGACCTTAAATCTCACTATACAGCACACACACACACCTGAATCTCACTACACAAGTTTAACATTTACATAATAAGTTTAAATCTTAATATTACTCTGAATGATTCTTTGTATCAGTAAAACATTATTCATTCACTTCCCAAATTGCCCCTATAACCGATGATAATAAAGCCAAATCAAAACGATGTCGATGTCTTCTCACTACTAAGTGCACATGCACTTAAATCTTCATACACACCGGAATCTCACTACACTTGGTGCATATACACACCTGAATGTCACTACACCGCAAACGGCGATTTTTAATCTCATTAAAGCTGACACTTTTATAATTCCTTTTACAAAAAGACCAAATTCACACAATTTGCACACGTATTTACTATCCATCTTCGTCAGTCATACACGACGGAACAACTAAATCATATGTATATCACATTCATGAATGTACTTTACCAATTTCTAACCCATGTATTGTAGCCGTGTATATTTCTCCAGCTATAGGGTTAGGGTTGATTTGGCCATTGTCGGGAATAACTTTGAGATTTAGCCTTTTGAAAGTTTTGATTAAGGCTTATCTACCTATTAATTAGCCTAATTACATAACTCGGTCTTCCTGCCTGTAGCATTAGTTTTTATCTAGCTAATGTCGGGAATGTTAACGACACTTTGCATCTCTGCCGCTAGTATTCGAATTTATACAGCAAATGTCGGGAATATTAATGAAATTTGGCGTCTCTGCCGCTAGTTTTCGAATTTATGTAGCTGATGTCGGAAATATCTTTAAAACTTTGTCTTTCTAAGGATAAGTTAAGGGTTAACGAGGTAATGTTCGAAATATCTATGTAACCTAGCCCTGTTGCAGCTAGCAGAATTGTTTATCTAGTTAGTGTCGGTGATATTAAATTTATCTTTTCTTCATCACAAGTTTGGCTTTATCTGGGAGGGGTCGGGAATAACTGTAGATTAATGAAACTATCGTCTTCTAGTCACACAAAGTATATCAACATCTCAATTTGACCTTAAATCTCACTATACAGCACACACACACACCTGAATCTCACTACACAAGTTTAACATTTACATAATAAGTTTAAATCTTAATATTACTCTGAATGATTCTTTGTATCAGTAAAACATTATTCATTCACTTCCCAAATTGCCCCTATAACCGATGATAATAAAGCCAAATCAAAACGATGTCGATGTCTTCTCACTACTAAGTGCACATGCACTTAAATCTTCATACACACCGGATTCTCACTACACTTGGTGCATATACACACCTGAATGTCACTACACCGCAAACGGCGATTTTTAATCTCATTAAAGCTTACACATTTTTAATTCCTTTTACAAAAGGACCAAATTCACACAATTTGCACACGTATTTACTATCCATCTTCGTCAGTCATACACGACGGAACAACTAAATCGTATGTATATCACATTCATGAATATACTTTACCAATTTCTAACCCATGTATTGTAGCCGTGTATATTTCTCCAGCTATAGGGTTAGGGTTGATTTAGCCATTGTCGGGAATAACTTTGAGATTTAGCCTTTCGAAAGTTTTGATTTAAGGCTTATATCTACCTGTTAATTAGCCTAATTACATAACTCGGTCTTTCTGCCCAGAGCATTAGTTTTTATCTAGCTAATGTCGGGAATATTAACGACACTTTGCATCTCTGCCGCTAGTATTCGAATTTATATGGCAAATGTCGGGAATATCAATGAAATTTGGCGTCTCTGCCGCTAGTATTCGAATTTATGTAGCTGATGTCGGAAATATCTTTAAAACTTTGTCTTTCTAAGGATAAGTTAAGGTTTACCGAGGTAATGTTCGAAATATCTGTGTAACCTAGCCCTGTTGCAGCTAGCAGAAGTGTTCAATTAGTTAGTGTCGGTGATATCAAATCTATCTTTTCTACATCACAGGTTTGGCTTTATCTGGGAGAGGTCGGGAATAACTGTAGATTAATGAAACTATCGTCTTCTAGTCACACAAAGTATATCAACATCTCAATTTGACCTTAAATCTCACTATACAGCACACACACACCTGAATCTCACTACACAAGTTTAACATTTACATAAAAAGTTTAAATCTTAATATTACTCTGAATGATTCTTTGTATCAGTAAAACATTATTCATTCACTTCCCAAATTGCCCCTATAACCGATGATAATAAAGCCAAATCAAAACGATGTCGATGTCTTCTCACTACTAAGTGCACATGCACTTATATCTTCATACACACCGGATTCTCACTACACTTGGTGCATATACACACCTGAATGTCACTACACCGCAAACGGCGATTTTTAATCTCATTAAAGCTTACACATTTTTAATTCCTTCTACAAAATGACCAAATTCACACATTTAGCACACATATTTACTATCCATCTTCGTCAGTCATACACGACGGAACAACTAAATCGTATGTATATCACATTCATGAATATATTTTACCAATTTCTAACCCATGTATTGTAGCCGTGTATATTTCTCCAGCTATAGGGTTAGGGTTGATTTGGCCATTGTCGGGAATAACTTTGAGATTTAGCCTTTTGAAAGTTTTGATTAAGGCTTATATCTACCTGTTAATTAGCCTAATTACATGACTCGATCTTTCTGCCTAGAGCATTAGTTTTTATCTAGCTAATGTCGGGAATATTAACGACACTTTGCATCTCTGCCGCTAGTATTCGAATATATATAGCAAATGTCGGGAATATCAATGAAATTTGGCGTCTCTGCCGCTAGTATTCGAATTTATGTAGCTGATGTCGGAAATATCTTTAAAACTTTGTCTTTCTAAGGATAAGTTAAGGTTTACCGAGGTAATGTTCGAAATATCTATGTAACCTAGCCCTGTTGCAGCTAGCAGAAGTGTTTATCTAGTTAGTGTCGGTGATATCAAATCTATCTTTTCTACATCACAGGTTTGGCTTTATCTGGGAGGGGTCGGGAATAACTGTAGATTAATGAAACTATCGTCTTCTAGTCACACAAAGTATATCAACATCTCAATTTGACCTTAAATCTCACTATACAGCACACACACACCTGAATCTCACTACACAAGTTTAACATTTACATAAAAAGTTTAAATCTTAATATTACTCTGAATGATTCTTTGTACCAGTAAAACATTATTCATTCACTTCCCAAATTGCCCCTATAACCGATGATAATAAAGCCAAATCAAAACGATGTCGATGTCTTCTCACTACTAAGGGCACATGTACTTAAATCTTCATACACACCGGAATCTCACTACACTTGGTGCATATACACACCTGAATGTCACTACACCGCAAACGGCGATTTTTAATCTCATTAAAGCTTACACATTTTTAATTCCTTCTACAAAATGACCAAATTCACACAATTAGCACACATATTTACTATCCATCTTCGTCAGTCATACACGATGGAACAACTAAATCGTATGTATATCACATTCATGAATATACTTTACCAATTTCTAACCCATGTATTGTAGCCGTGTATATTTCTCCAGCTATAGGGTTAGGGTTGATTTGGTCATTGTCGGGAATAACTTTGAGATTTAGCCTTTTGAAAGTTTTGATTAAGGCTTATCTACCTATTAATTAGCCTAATTACATGACTCGATCTTTCTGCCTAGAGCATTAGTTTTTATCTAGCTAATGTCGGGAATATTAATGAAATTTGGCGTCTCTGCCGCTAGTATTCGAATTTACACAGCAAATGTCAGGAATATTAATGAAATTTGGCGTCTCTGCCGCTAGTATTCGAATTTATGTAGCTGATGTCGGAAATATCTTTAAAACTTTGTCTTTCTAAGGATAAGTTAAGGGTTACCGAGGTAATGTTCGAAATATCTATGTAACCTAGCCCTGTTGCAGCTAGCAGAAGTGTTTATCTAGTTAGTGTCGGTGATATCAAATTTATCTTTTCTACATCACAGGTTTGGCTTCATCTGGGAGGGGTCGGAAATAACTGTAGATTAATGAAACTATCGTCTTCTAGTCACACAAAGTATATCAACATCTCAATTTGACCTTAAATCTCACTATACAGCACACACACACCTGAATCTCACTACACTAGGTTAACATTTACATAAAAAGTTTAAATCTTAATATTACTCTGAATGATTCTTTGTATCAGTAAAACATTATTCATTCACTTCCCAAATTGCCCCTATAACCGATGATAATAAAGCCAAATCAAAACGATGTCGATGTCTTTTCACTACTAAGTGCACATGCACTTATATCTTCATACACATCGGATTCTCACTACACTTGGTGCATATACACACCTGAATGTCACTACACCGCAAACGGCGATTTTTAATCTCATTAAAGCTTACACATTTTTAATTCCTTCTACAAAATGACCAAATCCACACATTTAGCACACATATTTACTATCCATCTTCGTCAGTCATACACGACGGAACAACTAAATCGTATGTATATCACATTCATGAATATATTTTACCAATTTCTAACCCATGTATTGTAGCCGTGTATATTTCTCCAGCTATAGGGTTAGGGTTGATTTAGCCATTGTCGGGAATAACTTTGAGATTTAGCCTTTCGAAAGTTTTGATTTAAGGCTTATATCTACCTGTTAATTAGCCTAATTACATGACTCGATCTTTCTGCCTAGAGCATTAGTTTTTATCTAGCTAATGTCGGGAATATTAACGACACTTTGCATCTCTGCCGCTAGTATTCGAATATATATAGCAAATGTCGGGAATATCAATGAAATTTGGCGTCTCTGCCGCTAGTATTCGAATTTACACAGCAAATGTCAGGAATATTAATGAAATTTGGCGTCTCTGCCGCTAGTATTCGAATTTATGTAGCTGATGTCGGAAATATCTTTAAAACTTTGTCTTTCTAAGGATAAGTTAAGGGTTACCGAGGTAATGTTCGAAATATCTATGTAACCTAGCCCTGTTGCAGCTAGCAGAAGTGTTTATCTAGTTAGTGTCGGTGATATCAAATTTATCTTTTCTACATCACAGGTTTGGCTTCATCTGGGAGGGGTCGGAAATAACTGTAGATTAATGAAACTATCGTCTTCTAGTCACACAAAGTATATCAACATCTCAATTTGACCTTAAATCTCACTATACAGCACACACACACCTGAATCTCACTACACTAGGTTAACATTTACATACAAAATTAAAATTTTAATATTACTCTGAATGATTCTTTGTATCAGTAAAACATTATTCATTCACTTCCCAAATTGCCCCTATAACCGATGATAATAAAGCCAAATCAAAACGATGTCGATGTCTTCTCACTACTAAGTGCACATGCACTTAAATCTTCATACACACCGGAATCTCACTACACTTGGTGCATATACACACCTGAATGTCACTACACCGCAAACGGCGATTTTTAATCTCATTAAAGCTTACACATTTTTAATTCCTTTTACAAAAGGACCAAATTCACACAATTTGCACACGTATTTACTATCCATCTTCGTCAGTCATACACGACGGAACAACTAAATCGTATGTATATCACATTCATGAATATATTTTACCAATTTCTAACCCATGTATTGTAGCCGTGTATATTTCTCCAGCTATAGGGTTAGGGTTGATTTAGCAATTGTCGGGAATAACTTTGAGATTTAGCCTTTCGAAAGTTTTGATTTAAGGCTTATATCTACCTGTTAATTAGCCTAATTACATAACTCGGTCTTTCTGCCCAGAGCATTAGTTTTTATCTAGCTAATGTCGGGAATATTAACGACACTTTGCATCTCTGCCGCTAGTATTCGAATTTATATGGCAAATGTCGGGAATATCAATGAAATTTGGCGTCTCTGCCGCTAGTATTCGAATTTATGTAGCTGATGTCGGAAATATCTTTAAAACTTTGTCTTTCTAAGGATAAGTTAAGGTTCACCGAGGTAATGTTCGAAATATCTGTGTAACCTAGCCCTGTTGCAGCTAGCAGAAGTGTTTAATTAGTTAGTGTCGGTGATATCAAATCTATCTTTTCTACATCACAGGTTTGGCTTTATCTGGGAGGGGTCGGGAATAACTGTAGATTAATGAAACTATCGTCTTCTAGTCACACAAAGTATATCAACATCTCAATTTGACCTTAAATCTCACTATACAGCACACACACACCTGAATCTCACTACACAAGTTTAACATTTACATAAAAAGTTTAAATCTTAATATTACTCTGAATGATTCTTTGTATCAGTAAAACATTATTCATTCACTTCCCAAATTGCCCCTATAACCGATGATAATAAAGCCAAATCAAAACGATGTCGATGTCTTTTCACTACTAAGTGCACATGCACTTATATCTTCATACACATCGGATTCTCACTACACTTGGTGCATATACACACCTGAATGTCACTACACCGCAAACGGCGATTTTTAATCTCATTAAAGCTTACACATTTTTAATTCCTTCTACAAAATGACCAAATTCACACATTTAGCACACATATTTACTATCCATCTTCGTCAGTCATACACGACGGAACAACTAAATCGTATGTATATCACATTCATGAATATATTTTACCAATTTCTAACCCATGTATTGTAGCCGTGTATATTTCTCCAGCTATAGGGTTAGGGTTGATTTAGCCATTGTCGGGAATAACTTTGAGATTTAGCCTTTCGAAAGTTTTGATTTAAGGCTTATATCTACCTGTTAATTAGCCTAATTACATGACTCGATCTTTCTGCCTAGAGCATTAGTTTTTATCTAGCTAATGTCGGGAATATTAACGACACTTTGCATCTCTGCCGCTAGTATTCGAATATATATAGCAAATGTCGGGAATATCAATGAAATTTGGCGTCTCTGCCGCTAGTATTCGAATTTACACAGCAAATGTCAGGAATATTAATGAAATTTGGCGTCTCTGCCGCTAGTATTCGAATTTATGTAGCTGATGTCGGAAATATCTTTAAAACTTTGTCTTTCTAAGGATAAGTTAAGGGTTACCGAGGTAATGTTCGAAATATCTATGTAACCTAGCCCTGTTGCAGCTAGCAGAAGTGTTTATCTAGTTAGTGTCGGTGATATCAAATTTATCTTTTCTACATCACAGGTTTGGCTTCATCTGGGAGGGGTCGGAAATAACTGTAGATTAATGAAACTATCGTCTTCTAGTCACACAAAGTATATCAACATCTCAATTTGACCTTAAATCTCACTATACAGCACACACACACCTGAATCTCACTACACTAGGTTAACATTTACATAAAAAGTTTAAATCTTAATATTACTCTGAATGATTCTTTGTATCAGTAAAACATTATTCATTCACTTCCCAAATTGCCCCTATAACCGATGATAATAAAGCCAAATCAAAACGATGTCGATGTCTTCTCACTACTAAGTGCACATGCACTTAAATCTTCATACACACCGGAATCTCACTACACTTGGTGCATATACACACCTGAATGTCACTACACCGCAAACAGCGATTTTTAATCTCATTAAAGCTGACACTTTTATAATTCCTTTTACAAAACGACCAAATTCACACAATTTGCACACGTTGTTACTATCCATCTTTGTCAGTCATACACGACGGAACAAATAAATCATATTTATATCACATTCATGAATATACTTTACCAATTTCTAACCCATGTATTGTAGCCGTGTATATTTCTCCAGCTATAGGGTTAGGGTTTATTTGGCCATTGTCGGGAATAACTTTGAGATTTAGCTTTTCAAAAGTTTTGATTAAGGCTTATCTACCTATGAATTAGCCTAATTACATAACTTGGTCTTCCTGCCTGTAGCATTAGTTTTTATCTAGCTAATGTCGGGAATATTAACGACACTTTGCATCTCTGCCGCTAGTATTCGAATTTATATAGCAAATGTCGGGAATATTAATAAAATTTGGCGTCTCTGCCGCTAGTTTTCGAATTTATGTAGCTTATGTCGGAAATATCTTTAAAACTTTGTCTTTCTAAGGATAAGTTAAGGGTTACCGAGGTAATGTTCGAAATATCTATGTAACCTAACCCTGTTGCAGCTAGCAGAAGTGTTTATCTAGTTAGTATCGGTGATATTAAATTTATCTTTTCTACATCACAGGTTTGGCTTTATCTGGGAGGGGTCGGGAATAACTGTAGATTAATGAAACTATCGTCTTCTAGTTACACAAAGTGAATCAACATCTCAATTTGACCTTAAATCTCTCTATACAGCACACACACACCTGAATCTCACTACATAAGTTTAAAATTTACATACAAAATTAAAATTTTAATATTACTCTGAATGATTCTTTGTATCAGTAAAACATTATTCATTCACTTCCCAAATTGCCCCTATAACCGATGATAATAAAGCCAAATCAAAACGATGTCGATGTCTTCTCACTACTAAGTGCACATGCACTTAAATCTTCATACACACCGGATTCTCACTACACTTGGTGCATATACACACCTGAATGTCACTACACCGCAAACGGCGATTTTTAATCTCATTAAAGCTTACACATTTTTAATTCCTTTTACAAAAGGACCAAATTCACACAATTTGCACACGTATTTACTATCCATCTTCGTCAGTCATACACGACGGAACAACTAAATCGTATGTATATCACATTCATGAATATACTTTACCAATTTCTAACCCATGTATTGTAGCCGTGTATATTTCTCCAGCTATAGGGTTAGGGTTGATTTAGCCATTGTCGGGAATAACTTTGAGATTTAGCCTTTCGAAAGTTTTGATTTAAGGCTTATATCTACCTGTTAATTAGCCTAATTACATAACTCGGTCTTTCTGCCCAGAGCATTAGTTTTTATCTAGCTAATGTCGGGAATATTAACGACACTTTGCATCTCTGCCGCTAGTATTCGAATTTATATGGCAAATGTCGGGAATATCAATGAAATTTGGCGTCTCTGCCGATAGTATTCGAATTTATGTAGCTGATGTCGGAAATATCTTTAAAACTTTGTCTTTCTAAGGATAAGTTAAGGTTTACCGAGGTAATGTTCGAAATATCTGTGTAACCTAGCCCTGTTGCAGCTAGCAGAAGTGTTTAATTAGTTAGTGTCGGTGATATCAAATCTATCTTTTCTACATCACAGGTTTGGCTTTATCTGGGAGAGGTCGGGAATAACTGTAGATTAATGAAACTATCGTCTTCTAGTCACACAAAGTATATCAACATCTCAATTTGACCTTAAATCTCACTATACAGCACACACACACCTGAATCTCACTACACAAGTTTAACATTTACATAAAAAGTTTAAATCTTAATATTACTCTGAATGATTCTTTGTATCAGTAAAACATTATTCATTCACTTCCCAAATTGCCCCTATAACCGATGATAATAAAGCCAAATCAAAACGATGTCGATGTCTTTTCACTACTAAGTGCACATGCACTTATATCTTCATACACACCGGATTCTCACTACACTTGGTGCATATACACACCTGAATGTCACTACACCGCAAACGGCGATTTTTAATCTCATTAAAGCTTACACATTTTTAATTCCTTCTACAAAATGACCAAATTCACACATTTAGCACACATATTTACTATCCATCTTCGTCAGTCATACACGACGGAACAACTAAATCGTATGTATATCACATTCATGAATATATTTTACCAATTTCTAACCCATGTATTGTAGCCGTGTATATTTCTCCAGCTATAGGGTTAGGGTTGATTTGGCCATTGTCGGGAATAACTTTGAGATTTAGCCTTTTGAAAGTTTTGATTAAGGCTTATGTCTACCTGTTAATTAGCCTAATTACATGACTCGATCTTTCTGCCTAGAGCATTAGTTTTTATCTAGCTAATGTCGGGAATGTTAACGACACTTTGCATCTCTGCCGCTAGTATTCGAATTTATATGGCAAATGTCGGGAATATCAATGAAATTTGGCGTCTCTGCCGCTAGTATTCGAATTTATGTAGCTGATGTCGGAAATATCTTTAAAACTTTGTCTTTCTAAGGATAAGTTAAGGTTTACCGAGGTAATGTTCGAAATATCTATGTAACCTAGCCCTGTTGCAGCTAGCAGAAGTGTTTATCTAGTTAGTGTCGGTGATATCAAATCTATCTTTTCTACATCACAGGTTTGGCTTTATCTGGGAGGGGTCGGGAATAACTGTAGATTAATGAAACTATCGTCTTCTAGTCACACAAAGTATATCAACATCTCAATTTGACCTTAAATCTCACTATACAGCACACACACACCTGAATCTCACTACACAAGTTTAACATTTACATAAAAAGTTTAAATCTTAATATTACTCTGAATGATTCTTTGTATCAGTAAAACATTATTCATTCACTTCCCAAATTGCCCCTATAACCGATGATAATAAAGCCAAATCAAAACGATGTCGATGTCTTCTCACTACTAAGGGCACATGCACTTAAATCTTCATACACACCGGAATCTCACTACACTTGGTGCATATACACACCTGAATGTCACTACACCGCAAACGGCGATTTTTAATCTCATTAAAGCTTACACATTTTTAATTCCTTCTACAAAATGACCAAATTCACACAATTAGCACACATATTTACTATCCATCTTCGTCAGTCATACACGACGGAACAACTAAATCGTATGTATATCACATTCATGAATATACTTTACCAATTTCTAACCCATGTATTGTAGCCGTGTATATTTCTCCAGCTATAGGGTTAGGGTTGATTTGGTCATTGTCGGGAATAACTTTGAGATTTAGCCTTTTGAAAGTTTTGATTAAGGCTTATCTACCTATTAATTAGCCTAATTACATGACTCGATCTTTCTGCCTAGAGCATTAGTTTTTATCTAGCTAATGTCGGGAATATTAATGAAATTTGGCGTCTCTGCCGCTAGTATTCGAATTTACACAGCAAATGTCAGGAATATTAATGAAATTTGGCGTCTCTGCCGCTAGTATTCGAATTTATGTAGCTGATGTCGGAAATATCTTTAAAACTTTGTCTTTCTAAGGATAAGTTAAGGGTTACCGAGGTAATGTTCGAAATATCTATGTAACCTAGCCCTGTTGCAGCTAGCAGAAGTGTTTATCTAGTTAGTGTCGGTGATATCAAATTTATCTTTTCTACATCACAGGTTTGGCTTCATCTGGGAGGGGTCGGAAATAACTGTAGATTAATGAAACTATCGTCTTCTAGTCACACAAAGTATATCAACATCTCAATTTGACCTTAAATCTCACTATACAGCACACACACACCTGAATCTCACTACACTAGGTTAACATTTACATAAAAAGTTTAAATCTTAATATTACTCTGAATGATTCTTTGTATCAGTAAAACATTATTCATTCACTTCCCAAATTGCCCCTATAACCGATGATAATAAAGCCAAATCAAAACGATGTCGATGTCTTCTCACTACTAAGTGCACATGCACTTAAATCTTCATACACACCGGAATCTCACTACACTTGGTGCATATACACACCTGAATGTCACTACACCGCAAACAGCGATTTTTAATCTCATTAAAGCTGACACTTTTATAATTCCTTTTACAAAACGACCAAATTCACACAATTTGCACACGTTGTTACTATCCATCTTTGTCAGTCATACACGACGGAACAAATAAATCATATTTATATCACATTCATGAATATACTTTACCAATTTCTAACCCATGTATTGTAGCCGTGTATATTTCTCCAGCTATAGGGTTAGGGTTTATTTGGCCATTGTCGGGAATAACTTTGAGATTTAGCTTTTCAAAAGTTTTGATTAAGGCTTATCTACCTATGAATTAGCCTAATTACATAACTTGGTCTTCCTGCCTGTAGCATTAGTTTTTATCTAGCTAATGTCGGGAATATTAACGACACTTTGCATCTCTGCCGCTAGTATTCGAATTTATACAGCAAATGTCGGGAATATTAATAAAATTTGGCGTCTCTGCCGCTAGTTTTCGAATTTATGTAGCTGATGTCGGAAATATCTTTAAAACTTTGTCTTTCTAAGGATAAGTTAAGGGTTACCGAGGTAATGTTCGAAATATCTATGTAACCTAGCCCTGTTGCAGCTAGCAGAAGTGTTTATCTAGTTAGTGTCGGTGATATCAAATCTATCTTTTCTACATCACAGGTTTGGCTTTATCTGGGAGGGGTCGGGAATAACTGTAGATTAATGAAACTATCGTCTTCTAGTTACACAAAGTTAATCAACATCTCAATTTGACCTTAAATCTCTCTATACAGCACACACACACCTGAATCTCACTACACAAGTTTAAAATTTACATACAAAATTAAAATTTTAATATTACTCTGAATGATTCTTTGTATCAGTAAAACATTATTCATTCACTTCCCAAATTGCCCCTATAACCGATGATAATAAAGCCAAATCAAAACGATGTCGATGTCTTCTCACTACTAAGTGCACATGCACTTAAATCTTCATACACACCGGATTCTCACTACACTTGGTGCATATACACACCTGAATGTCACTACACCGCAAACGGCGATTTTTAATCTCATTAAAGCTGACACATTTATAATTCCTTTTACAAAAGAACCAATTCACACAATTTGCACACGTATTTACTATCCATCTTCGTCAGTCATACACGACGGAACAACTAAATCATATGTATATCACATTCATGAATGTACTTTACCAATTTCTAACCCATGTATTGTAGCCGTGTATATTTCTCCAGCTATAGGGTTAGGGTTGATTTGGCCATTGTCGGGAATAACTTTGAGATTTAGCCTTTCGAAAGTTTTGATTTAAGGCTTATATCTACCTGTTAATTAGCCTAATTACATAACTCGGTCTTTCTGCCCAGAGCATTAGTTTTTATCTAGCTAATGTCGGGAATATTAATGACACTTTGCATCTCTGCCGCTAGTATTCGAATTTATATAGCAAATGTCGGGAATATCAATGAAATTTGGCGTCTCTGCCGCTAGTATTCGAATTTATGTAGCTGATGTCGGAAATATCTTTAAAACTTTGTCTTTCTAAGGATAAGTTAAGGTTTACCGAGGTAATGTTCGAAATATCTGTGTAACCTAGCCCTGTTGCAGCTAGCAGAAGTGTTTAATTAGTTAGTGTCGGTGATATCAAATCTATCTTTTCTACATCACAGGTTTGGCTTTATCTGGGAGGGGTCGGGAATAACTGTAGATTAATGAAACTATCGTCTTCTAGTCACACAAAGTATATCAACATCTCAATTTGACCTTAAATCTCACTATACAGCACACACACACCTGAATCTCACTACACAAGTTTAACATTTACATAAAAAGTTTAAATCTTAATATTACTCTGAATGATTCTTTGTATCAGTAAAACATTATTCATTCACTTCCCAAATTGCCCCTATAACCGATGATAATAAAGCCAAATCAAAACGATGTCGATGTCTTTTTACTACTAAGTGCACATGCACTTATATCTTCATACACACCGGATTCTCACTACACTTGGTGCATATACACACCTGAATGTCACTACACCGCAAACGGCGATTTTTAATCTCATTAAAGCTTACACATTTTTAATTCCTTCTACAAAATGACCAAATTCACACATTTAGCACACATATTTACTATCCATCTTCGTCAGTCATACACGACGGAACAACTAAATCGTATGTATATCACATTCATGAATATATTTTACCAATTTCTAACCCATGTATTGTAGCCGTGTATATTTCTCCAGCTATAGGGTTAGGGTTGATTTGGCCATTGTCGGGAATAACTTTGAGATTTAGCCTTTTGAAAGTTTTGATTAAGGCTTATATCTACCTGTTAATTAGCCTAATTACATGACTCGATCTTTCTGCCTAGAGCATTAGTTTTTATCTAGCTAATGTCGGGAATATTAACGACACTTTGCATCTCTGCCGCTAGTATTCGAATTTATATAGCAAATGTCGGGAATATCAATGAAATTTGGCGTCTCTGCCGCTAGTATTCGAATTTATGTAGCTGATGTCGGAAATATCTTTAAAACTTTGTCTTTCTAAGGATAAGTTAAGGTTTACCGAGGTAATGTTCGAAATATCTATGTAACCTAACCCTGTTGCAGCTAGCAGAAGTGTTTATCTAGTTAGTATCGGTGATATTAAATTTATCTTTTCTACATCACAGGTTTGGCTTTATCTGGGAGGGGTCGGGAATAACTGTAGATTAATGAAACTATCGTCTTCTAGTCACACAAAGTATATCAACATCTCAATTTGACCTTAAATCTCACTATACAGCACACACACACCTGAATCTCACTACACAAGTTTAAAATTTACATAAAAAGTTTAAATCTTAATATTACTCTGAATGATTCTTTGTATCAGTAAAACATTATTCATTCACTTCCCAAATTGCCCCTATAACCGATGATAATAAAGCCAAATCAAAACGATGTCGATGTCTTCTCACTACTAAGTGCACATGCACTTAAATCTTCATACACACCGGAATCTCACTACACTTGGTGCATATACACACCTGAATGTCACTACACCGCAAACGGCGATTTTTAATCTCATTAAAGCTTACACATTTTTAATTCCTTCTACAAAATGACCAAATTCACACAATTAGCACACATATTTACTATCCATCTTCGTCAGTCATACACGACGGAACAACTAAATCGTATGTATATCATATTCATGAATATACTTTACCAATTTCTAACCCATGTATTGTAGCCGTGTATATTTCTCCAGCTATAGGGTTAGGGTTGATTTGGCCATTGTCGGGAATAACTTTGAGATTTAGCCTTTTGAAAGTTTTGATTAAGGCTTATCTACCTATTAATTAGCCAAATTACATGACTCGATCTTTCTGCCTAGAGCATTAGTTTTTATCTAGCTAATGTCGGGAATATTAATGAAATTTGGCGTCTCTGCCGCTAGTATTCGAATTTACACAGCAAATGTCAGGAATATTAATGAAATTTGGCGTCTCTGCCGCTAGTATTCGAATTTATGTAGCTGATGTCGGAAATATCTTTAAAACTTTGTCTTTCTAAGGATAAGTTAAGGGTTACCGAGGTAATGTTCGAAATATCTATGTAACCTAGCCCTGTTGCAGCTAGCAGAAGTGTTTATCTAGTTAGTGTCGGTGATATCAAATTTATCTTTTCTACATCACAGTTTTGGCTTCATCTGGGAGGGGTCGGAAATAACTGTAGATTAATGAAACTATCGTCTTCTAGTCACACAAAGTATATCAACATCTCAATTTGACCTTAAATCTCACTATACAGCACACACACACACCTGAATCTCACTACACAAGTTTAACATTTACATAAAAAGTTTAAATCTTAATATTACTCTGAATGATTCTTTGTATCAGTAAAACATTATTCATTCACTTCCCAAATTGCCCCTATAACCGATGATAATAAAGCCAAATCAAAACGATGTCGATGTCTTCTCACTACTAAGTGCACATGCACTTAAATCTTCATACACACCGGAATCTCACTACACTTGGTGCATATACACACCTGAATGTCACTACACCGCAAACAGCGATTTTTAATCTCATTAAAGCTGACACTTTTATAATTCCTTTTACAAAACGACCAAATTCACACAATTTGCACACGTTGTTACTATCCATCTTTGTCAGTCATACACGACGGAACAAATAAATCATATTTATATCACATTCATGAATATACTTTACCAATTTCTAACCCATGTATTGTAGCCGTGTATATTTCTCCAGCTATAGGGTTAGGGTTTATTTGGCCATTGTCGGGAATAACTTTGAGATTTAGCTTTTCAAAAGTTTTGATTAAGGCTTATCTACCTATGAATTAGCCTAATTACATAACTTGGTCTTCCTGCCTGTAGCATTAGTTTTTATCTAGCTAATGTCGGGAATATTAACGACACTTTGCATCTCTGCCGCTAGTATTCGAATTTATACAGCAAATGTCGGGAATATTAATAAAATTTGGCGTCTCTGCCGCTAGTTTTCGAATTTATGTAGCTTATGTCGGAAATATCTTTAAAACTTTGTCTTTCTAAGGATAAGTTAAGGGTTACCGAGGTAATGTTCGAAATATCTATGTAACCTAACCCTGTTGCAGCTAGCAGAAGTGTTTATCTAGTTAGTATCGGTGATATTAAATTTATCTTTTCTACATCACAGGTTTGGCTTTATCTGGGAGGGGTCGGGAATAACTGTAGATTAATGAAACTATCGTCTTCTAGTTACACAAAGTTAATCAACATCTCAATTTGACCTTAAATCTCTCTATACAGCACACACACACCTGAATCTCACTACACAAGTTTAAAATTTACATACAAAATTAAAATTTTAATATTACTCTGAATGATTCTTTGTATCAGTAAAACATTTTTCATTCACTTCCCAAATTGCCCCTATAACCGATGATAATAAAGCCAAATCAAAACGATGTCGATGTCTTCTCACTACTAAGTGCACATGCACTTAAATCTTCATACACACCGGATTCTCACTACACTTGGTGCATATACACACCTGAATGTCACTACACCGCAAACGGCGATTTTTAATCTCATTAAAGCTGACACATTTATAATTCCTTTTACAAAAGAACCAATTCACACAATTTGCACACGTATTTACTATCCATCTTCGTCAGTCATACACGACGGAACAACTAAATCATATGTATATCACATTCATGAATGTACTTTACCAATTTCTAACCCATGTATTGTAGCCGTGTATATTTCTCCAGCTATAGGGTTAGGGTTGATTTGGCCATTGTCGGGAATAACTTTGAGATTTAGCCTTTCGAAAGTTTTGATTTAAGGCTTATATCTACCTGTTAATTAGCCTAATTACATAACTCGGTCTTTCTGCCCAGAGCATTAGTTTTTATCTAGCTAATGTCGGGAATATTAACGACACTTTGCATCTCTGCCGCTAGTATTCGAATTTATATAGCAAATGTCGGGAATATCAATGAAATTTGGCGTCTCTGCCGATAGTATTCGAATTTATGTAGCTGATGTCGGAAATATCTTTAAAACTTTGTCTTTCTAAGGATAAGTTAAGGTTTACCGAGGTAATGTTCGAAATATCTGTGTAACCTAGCCCTGTTGCAGCTAGCAGAAGTGTTTATCTAGTTAGTGTCGGTGATATCAAATCTATCTTTTCTACATCACAGGTTTGGCTTTATCTGGGAGGGGTCGGGAATAACTGTAGATTAATGAAACTATCGTCTTCTAGTCACACAAAGTATATCAACATCTCAATTTGACCTTAAATCTCACTATACAGCACACACACACCTGAATCTCACTACACAAGTTTAACATTTACATAAAAAGTTTAAATCTTAATATTACTCTGAATGATTCTTTGTATCAGTAAAACATTATTCATTCACTTCCCAAATTGCCCCTATAACCGATGATAATAAAGCCAAATCAAAACGATGTCGATGTCTTCTCACTACTAAGTGCACATGCACTTAAATCTTCATACACACCGGATTCTCACTACACTTGGTGCATATACACACCTGAATGTCACTACACCGCAAACGGCGATTTTTAATCTCATTAAAGCTTACACATTTTTAATTCCTTCTACAAAATGACCAAATTCACACAATTAGCACACATATTTACTATCCATCTTCGTCAGTCATACACGACGGAACAACTAAATCGTATGTATATCACATTCATGAATATACTTTACCAATTTCTAACCCATGTATTGTAGCCGTGTATATTTCTCCAGCTATAGGGTTAGGGTTGATTTGGCCATTGTCGGGAATAACTTTGAGATTTAGCCTTTTGAAAGTTTTGATTAAGGCTTATATCTACCTGTTAATTAGCCTAATTACATAACTCGATCTTTCTGCCCAGAGCATTAGTTTTTATCTAGCTAATGTCGGGAATATTAACGACACTTTGCATCTCTGCCGCTAGTATTCGAATTTATATAGCAAATGTCGGGAATATCAATGAAATTTGGCGTCTCTGCCGCTAGTATTCGAATTTATGTAGCTGATGTCGGAAATATCTTTAAAACTTTGTCTTTCTAAGGATAAGTTAAGGGTTACCGAGGTAATGTTCGAAATATCTATGTAACCTAGCCCTGTTGCAGCTAGCAGAAGTGTTTATCTAGTTAGTGTCGGTGATATCAAATTTATCTTTTCTACATCACAGGTTTGGCTTCATCTGGGAGGGGTCGGGAATAACTGTAGATTAATGAAACTATCGTCTTCTAGTCACACAAAGTATATCAACATCTCAATTTGACCTTAAATCTCACTATACAGCACACACACACACCTGAATCTCACTACACAAGTTTAACATTTACATAAAAAGTTTAAATCTTAATATTACTCTGAATGATTCTTTGTATCAGTAAAACATTATTCATTCACTTCCCAAATTGCCCCTATAACCGATGATAATAAAGCCAAATCAAAACGATGTCGATGTCTTCTCACTACTAAGTGCACATGCACTTAAATCTTCATACACACCGGATTCTCACTACACATGGTGCATATACACACCTGAATGTCACTACACCGCAAACGGCGATTTTTAATCTCATTAAAGCTTACACATTTTCAATTCCTTCTACAGACAAGACTTATTAATTCACTAATCACACGTAGTTAATATTCATATCGTCAGTCATACACACTTGATCGACTAATTTGTGTGTACGCCACATTTATTAATTTATCAAATTTTTAGCCAAGGTATAGTTGATATTGTCGTGGTATGTTAGTGTCAGTTAATTTCATTATCGTTGTAGGAATGATGTATAATTTGTAAGTTACTCAATTCATATAATATTTCTGTTAAATATGAAAAAATAATAAGTTCTGAAACAGTGTTATACTTTGATGTTTTATGAAACAGACTTAGTACAATAATTGTGTACATAAGTTAGAATCCAATTGTGTTATTCTTAAATGATGGAAGGAAACTGTTACGTTCAGAGGCTAAGATTTGGGTATTCATATTTCTGTAGCTATTTGTAGCATTTCTTATGTTGTTTCGGGGCATAGTTGCATTATTCCAATCAGCTTTAAACTGTGAGATAGTAAAAATTTTAATAAACTCGCTTTAAAACAATTGTTTCTTTCAATAGACTCTAACACATTTCTTTCAGTACCATGTAATTGGTTGAATCATTTCAATCATCTAAATTAATGTCAGCCTGTTGTAGACATCGCATTTGTCTTAACACGAATCCCACTCCAGCATGTCAACATGTTTTTAAATAAACTGCATGAAAGAAGGGTCAAGCCCATGTTTTACATGTGTTTTAATTCTGACTTGGCAATCACATGCAATGATGCATTGACATAAAAAAAACAGAATGAAATATTAAGAAAATGAAAGAGTCACACCTTCACATGATGTTTGATCCAAAACAAGTTTCACTGGGGTAGGAATTTTGGTGTTTTTTTAAAAAAAATTTTTTTAATTTCATGCTAGAGTCAGTTGTTCATGACATGTTAAAACACGACAGGACCATCAGAGAATGCAGTAAGCCAGTCGGGCATTTAAGGGCCTCATTAGCTATAAAGTAAGAACTTTACAGACACAACAGCAAATTTACCCTACAAGGGATAAAAAAAACATCAGAAGAACATATCAGATACATTTTATTCTGAGTGTGGAAAAATATTTACAGATATTTTTTGTCAAGTTTATTTAAGTCTTGATCTGGAGGTATATATACATAAATATATCAAAATAAACAAAAAAGTTCACCAGGCTGCAATATTTAGCATTATAAGGCTGGGGCAATGGTATCATTATCCCATTGCTTAGGTGCATGTATATATTTCACCTTTTTTAAGCTTTTTACTTCTTCAGGTAAATATGAAAAGAGTTATTAGGGTGTGGTCCCTTATAAGATGTTTTGATCCTGATTTGGGTTTTAGGCCATAGCCCCTTAATACAAAAGAGTAATAGGGGCCACAGGGTCACCAAATCAATAAGTCATAGTCACTATGTGCTAAGGAGGCGGTTCACATCAAATCATCTTTCTAAGCCTCTTGCTTCTGGAGAAGAAAATGAAGATAGGTTTGTAGAGCATGGCAGCTGCAGCCCTTAAAAGGTATAATGTAAAATTGTAAGGTTAAATGTATAATTTTGAAGCCCCATTACCTAAGTTGTTTTTTTAAGTTAAGCTTTTTAGACATTTTGCTTCTGGAGAAGAATTTTTCAGAGTATGACTTCTGAGGTCACCAATTCTATAAATTAAAAAATCTCAAGTCAAGGTGTCTGTACTCAAGATTTCAGATTTCCTTAGTCGACGCTTTTGGAGAAGGAGATATAATAGTGGAAATTTTATGAGTGTTTCCCTATTCCCTGTCAATGGATCAAAACCAGTACTGTATCTTTGTTTGCTCACAACTAAAGAATTTGTACTCAAAAGATATTTTGTCATTTCCAAATTTGTCAGTGGAAAATGCAATGACAAATTTGGTTATGATAAGATAAAATTAAAAAGAAATAAAGTAATATGTTAGATCGAGATATTCACATGCCAAATGCTGTACAGACCCCACTTCATTGCAACAAGGGATATTATTAAATGTATGAAATATCAAAGTCATTTAGGTATTAATAAATTCACGGCATACAATAGTGGGTTCCATAAAACAAATACAAAAATGTGAAATTTCAGGTTCATTGTTTCTCTCATGTCGCAAACGTGTAGTCTTGAGGGCTACTTCAATCCTTTCAGTCAGTCCTGTGCACATCACTGTCTTTTTGTCTCCAATTTTACCCGTCACTGAAACACACAAAAGTTTATTTGCATTATCTCATAGGTTGCACCGGCACTTTAAATTGGACTCAAGTAATTGATTGACAAACTTGAATTAAACTCAAAATAACCCCTGCTTCCCACTACCAATAATAAAACTTCAAGGCAAATATATGATAACTGATTAAAATAGTTGATAGAAAGTCAAGCATAAATGGTTTATAGCACTTTCCACTATTCTCTTGATTATAACTGAATTATAATTCAATGAATGTATTCATTAAACCAAAAATGGTTGACAATATTTTATAATTCAAATATTCCAAACGTTACACATGACTTTTTGCTGTTTGCAAGGCAACTTTGAATATTGTTACTATTAAGGTTGTCAGTTTTTAATTTTGGTAAGAATATTAACAAATGACAAAACAAGGGTTGAAATTAACTGTATCAATCCTAAACTAGCCATTGGACTTGTGCATTTTTTAATCTAGATATTTGATTTAACTTAAATTTAATATAAAAAATAAAATTCCAGCTAGTATAATGAATTACTATTATTTTACCTGTTACTAAGTCTAACCTGCCTAGTTTCGAAAGCCATCTCCTCCATACTTAGTGCTGACTAGTGTTGTGCTTATTTCAAACCCTGACCCTAGACTTTCTCATAGTTCATCTATAGATTCATGTTTTCATGGAATCTTCAAAAAATAACATACTAATATATATAGATAATAGTTTATAATAGAGCACAGTCTCCAAGATCCTCAATAGGGGCCAGAGGGTCAGAATATTACATTTCTTTACATTGTAAAACTAGAAATATGTGCATGCGATGCACAGTGATGTCCCCCTTCCAAACTTTTAATCTTACCTTATCTTATTGCCACTTAAACCAGAAACAATCCATACCAAATATATAAAAAGTTAATATATTAGCATCAATGAACTTGACATAATAATGACTCGTGAAATATACAAGTTCAATAGGAAGGGTTTTATATATTTGTCAACTTCTTTTTTTGTAGGGAATGTGACATTTGATACTCACACAAACATCAAATATCATAAATGGCATCTACAGCCCCAAATGTGCACTAAGTTCAAATTGTTTCCATGGAAACCAAGTAAAATGAAAAATTAAGAATAACCAAAGCAGCAAAAGGCACCACCAAAGCACTAGATCTGATCTAACCACATACCAGGTTAAGTAAAACAATACTGATTAGGGCTGGATATTGCCCTGAATTTCATATTGCGATATATTGAAATTATCTTTAAAATATTGCAATATATATTGCGATATATTGACTTGAAGCTAAGTGCTAAAATTCCATGCGAAGATAATTATCTTAGCAGCTGTATAAGTATGACATTTGATAATATTAGTTTACAGATAATAAAAATCAGATTTGAATTGGTAAATTTATTAATTGGCATAATGGCACACAACGAAATGGTACAACATTAGATAATTTCAGAACAAAGCACTGGAAAGCAGTATTTCCATTTGAAATCAGATAAGTATCTGAGAGTAACACAGACTAATGCAATGCATTATCCAGCAGGAGCAGCATTGTCCACTTTAGACTCGGCAGTTGGCATCTAAGTACATTGTCAGATTGCATTTATTTGCTTAATACTTGTTTGAATTGTGTCTCTCTTTGCTGATACTTAATGCATTTATTGCATACTGCGATGTTCTCTGCAATCTTACAGTCGCACATACGTTTTTTCAGCCCAAAATGCTTCCAAACTTCGCTTTTAGCGGGTTTGTTAGACACTATTTCAAAGGCCACGCCGGAGCGGTCCGCCATTTTGTTGCTACGGAAACCAAGAGCAGATAATTCGAAGGGAGGTAACTCTTCATGACCCAATATATCGCAAAATTCAAAACATATCGCGGTATTCATATTGCAAGCTCTTGAACCGGTATATACCGGTATACCGGTAATATTGCACAGCCCTAATACTGATAGATTTTGATATAGGTTGGATAAACCAGAAAAAAAAAATTGAGTACCCAAAGAAGCAAAAGGTACCACTCCACCACTAGACCTAACCACAAACCATGTTTCGTAAAAATATATTGAACGGATTTTGAGATATAGCTTGTAAACGGACCCCCTATTAGCACTAAATTGAAGTGTTTCCATGGAAACCAAGTAAAATGAAAAATTCAGAATAACCAAAATAGCATAAGGCACCACTCCACTACTAGACCTAACCACATGCCAAGTTTCGTAGAAAAATATTGAACTGTTTTTTATATATGGTCCGGAAATGAAAGCATTTTGGAATTACAGAATCACAGAACCAAGGACAGAACTGAAAACATTATGTCTCCCGCAAAGCTTTTTGCGGGGGACAGAAATATATGTCAAAATACCTGAACTGGCTTTAAAAATAGTTGTGCCTCATATAATAAGCCATCCTTGATAACCCAGAGCAAATTTTGATAATTCTCTTAAGTGGACTCAATAATCAAAACGGTTACCCTTGAGTAGTGAGGATGAATATAAGCTAAAAGATGATTTGTCTGATCTCCATAAAGCCTTTACAACTCTTAACAACACACATGAACTGACAGATATAATTCAACTTTTGAGAGATATCCAGAGATAGGGATCCAGAGAATTTAAATGTGGGGGATGTGTTACCATTAACCTACCATCTCATGAGTGAGGCAATGAAATTTCCAATTGTATCCTCCACCCTGCTAAGATAATCTTCTCTAAATTTGAGATTTCCTAGCTTCAATACTTTTGAAACAAAGATGATAGCAGATTTGAGATTAAGAAGCCTGATGCGATCATATTTAAGGGGGGACTGAGACCAAATCTACAAACTTTTCAATAATGTTACAAAGATGTTATTTGAAAATTTTAGATTTCTTGCAATAATGATTTCTGATCAGAAGATGACTTATCCTACCGGTAACCTATAACTAGTAACATATTTCATTATAATCATTGAATACAAAGTAAATCAATTGAGTAGTAATTCAGTTTGAATTTTGCTCCAGAAATGAAGCTACGAGGGTCCAATTTCTACTTGTTTCCATCAAAACTGAAACAATGCTTTTCTCAAAATCGGAAAATATCAAAATCAATTGTCAAGTTTGAGGTTAAATACACAAGGAAAACTTTCAGAAGGATTTGATGAGTTGTTACTGAGTTAGTGTTCTGGAAACAAAGCTTTCACTGAATAAGAGTTCAAACTTTTTCACATTTTCATATAAACAAAAAAAACTTATGACATGGGTTGATTTTGCCATTCACAAAACTGCACGAGTGAAGGTGTTACTAAGCCTATTTTGCATTCTGTGTAGCTCCCCGGGCTGGATACTTTTATCATAAAAATAATCTGTTGCTTAACCATTGCTTCAAAATCATTTATTTTAATTCAATATTAATTGTATATAGGGAACAGTAGAAAATGTTGGAAAACCAAACATGTTTCACTAGCGAGCCAAACAATTAGAGATCCTCAAACAGTCATAAATATTAGTTTTGAATGATAAACTTCAGAATCTTCCATAATATGGGGTCAGATAATCACAGTTCAAGAATGGAAAGTTCATCTCAAATATTTATCTTTCAACAGAAATGTCATTTCTCAGCTTTGAAGTTTTGTCTATCTGTGTGTCTTGCTAGCAGATGAAGCAAAATTTTAAAAAAAGACTAGAAATTATAGTTATCAAAAAAATTTAACAAAAGATAATGTAAGTGCATGAGGTACTTGAAGGAAAAGATGACTCCAGTTCTGCAAAATCTAGTGATGCTAGAGCAGAAAAACTACCATATGCTTTATCGAAAGATGAACAGAAATGTGATGTTAATAGAAAGATTTTTTTTTTTGGTGACTGGACAGAGGGCAGTGATTTGCTATTTCATTGTTAGGCAGATAGATATGAGTTTTGGTTTTAGCTAATTTCAGAAGTCTTTAGAAGCATCAAACTTTGGTTCAACCACTATATATTTAGTGCAACCCAGTGAGATAATCAGGTTGCATAAGGTGCAGTCAATTGAAATACCTAAACCAACCCCATGATGAGCAGTTTTGGAGTTCTTCTCTGGAAACAAAGCTACCCCTGAATAAAGTCTTAACTCGACACATTTCCATGGAAACAAACATTAAAATCCATGCCACAAGCCCATCAGGCATTTCAAGTCATCGAACGATCTGTAAAAATTAAAATTATAATTATTATCATAACAATACCAGCGTTAGAAATACCTGAATGCCCAAACCCGGGACAGGTTGTTTTCGATTTGGACAGCTAAATTTTCAATTACCCCTGTCGAACTGGCGGTTAAAAGTTATGCCTTTTCAGATTTATCATCTGAATTACTTTGAATGTTCTCAATGAAATTAGGCACAAGTAAAGATCAATTACATATATTGCCAAAAGAATACTTGTTTAATAACTTTTGCAAAGTGTAAAAAGTGTAGTGTTTACAAAGGATGAGCATATGCTACATTCAACCAGTTTTCACTTCCCCACTATGCTCTAGGCTATTTGTATGAACAGGTGATATCATAAACCCAATGCTATGATTTTAACATACAACTGATCGAAAAGTTTTTGGAAATTCCTTTTATTGTTTTACTACTGTTTTATTTAAGATGTAGTATTCATATATATATTGAATTTCATAATAGTTACAGTAAAATATTAAAGTTAAGTGGGCAGGCAGTTTCGGTCAGGGCTGGCAACCTTTTGAGCTAGCCAGCCCTGTGGTCTGGCTTAAATTCTTGTGAATTTCATACCCTGACAATATTGCAACAAAATTACATTTACATTATTTTGGACTAATTTTCTAAACTATGAAAATTCTCTTGCTTTTCAAGAATAACCTCAGAATAGCCACAGATACATATTAATCCTACTGTGAGATGGTTGAGGCTGTGAGTAGTTCATGGAATTTCTAAATTTTACAGAGCTGGTAATAAAACAAGAAGAGTAACTTTATATTAGAGATCAGTTACCTGTATACAAGAGTAGACCGGTCGTTCACAGCATGCAAGTCAGAACCTGGTAGTGCTTTTTCCACCTTGAGGAAACCTGTAGTGAGATAAATAATCAATAAATATAATAATGCCTAGAATAATTCACAAGACCTCCTTCAAAATTGCAACACAATTGGTCTCATTTGCGCTCTATATTTTCATTTTACAATGAAAAAATGTCTGCCTGTCTCATCATGATTTGGGCTTTGAAAAAATTGACATGTACAACTAATTTTACAATCTTGCCTTACAAAATTTCATTTAAAAAAAATATTATTACACATAACTTTTCAAAATAAACAATCAACCAAGAAACAAGGAATTGCTGACATTCAACAAACAATCACATCCAAGTTATCAATCTCCTTGCTGGAAAGTAGAATTTGATTTTGTGTGGAACAGTTTTCTAATGTTGACAGGTTACCGAGCCCTTGCCTGGATTTGAACCATGGACCTTGCAATCCGAATCCAACACTAACCACTGCACTATCCTGCCCCCTATTCATGCTTAATATAAGAGCTAGCAACATGTGGAGTTTGTCTTTGCAAGATACCTCAAATTTGTAACCAAACCGATTCCCTTAGCCATTTTGGAGAAATAAAGAGATAATTTAACCTGAAAACATAGATGAGTCAAAATCCCAAATTGTCCAATTTTGAGGTCATACAAACACAAAAATAAAAAATGTATAAATTTCTATTTCTTTTCCCATCAAGTATATTATCCTTAATTCATAATAAAGTAATTATCAAAACTTTTACTAATATGGTAAAAAAGGTCAATACTGCTACCAGAACAAAAGAATGAAATTGTAGAAATCAAAATGTACAAAACAAATTATGACTACCTGACATGTCATACCAATGATGTGCTTTATGCTTCAAGCCTATAAGGTAACATGTCTTCACAAATACTTTTTTCATTGCCGTCTTCGATTAAAAAACAAAGAGAAAAACTGAACTTTGACATAAAAACATCTTCATACTAATCCAATTTTAATATCATGTGTAGGACTAGATTTCGATATCTTAAGTTAGAACTTACTAAATTTATTTCGAAATACTACAATCTTAAAACAATTCTATAAATATCATACTTTTCCCTAAAACACCATTCGTGAGTAGGTGGCAGTAAAGGACAGTGTTGGTGACAGTAATGACCTACTTAGTGACAGTGTTGACATTAAAACATTTTGATTATTATGTTCAATAATTAAATCTTTTACAGAAACAAATTTTGAATTTTCAAGACTGACATAAAGTATTACAGTTCTTAAATTTACAATATTATACTGCCTGTTTCCAGCTATTGTAAAATGGTGTATTCAGCTTTGGTAGCAGTATTGACTTCATTGGTGACAGTTTTGACCTGACTGGTGACAGTCTCGATTTTCAGGCAAACAATTTTTATTATGAATTGATATTTTTTGGTTAATAAAAAGGTTTCAATGAATACAATTTGCTATCCAGTGTCTGGTAAATTAGTATGACAATTATTTTAGCATATCATAATCATATTTATTATGCAGTAATACTTCTGGCGGCAACAGCATTTGACAAATCTTAACAGAGAATGGATAAAACGAATCTATTTATCTTTTCAAATTGATAGATAATTGTTTTTAATGTCATACATACAAAAATTTGTCAATTCATCTTTAACTAATGTTTGAAAGCTGAATAAACATTTACATAATCAAAGATTGACATCTATGATTTCATATTCATGCAAATTCATTTTGACAATACCACTAACCTGTCAATACTATTATTTTGAAAACTCATAATATCACATATTACATAATGATTTTCTGTATTAAGGACATATTATGTAATACTACATTGTTTCACATTTAATATAATTTAGTGTTCAATAGGTAGTGAATGACATAAAATGTCATTCACTACTTATTTTAGTTTTAGTGTATCATCTTACAAACTACTTCAATACCATAAACAAAGCTGTCAAAACTGCCACCGCAAGAGTGGTCAATAAAATGTGTAAACTTAGGAGATAAAGGAGAGGCACATAACGGAATTATAATAGCGCTAAATTTAATTTAAAGTGGAACGCTATTATAATTCCGTTATATGCCTCTGATTTCAAAACACAGTATGTTTATCTCCATTCTACCATAACAACGATTTAAATTTGAACTATATTCTTTCGCGTTAGTTCGATTGTGCTGTGTCATCGATGCCCGTGCACGATTTCCACAGACTGACAATTCATACAAAGATGACGTACTTTGGAATCTCGAATAACGTTGCTTGAAGTAAACCTCGGACATTACCGACAATTTCCAAATGCTTTCAAGGGAGCTCACTCTATTCAGTCCATGTACAGGATGAATTCCAATATTCTTTGTAAATGATTTACCAAAACCAACAGATATGTTGATATAGCTTTCAATAATGTTGTACTTAAACACCACATTGAAATTTAAACATCTACATGTTTAATTGTTGCTAAGTGATCATCAAAATCAACAAAATGTCAACACCGCTACCCTGAGTGTCAAAACTGCCACTTTTTAGATGGTTGCAGTATTGAAAGTAGCAGCATTGACATCCTTAAAAGTTTATTGAAATTAAATAAAAATTATTATTATCCTAGACAAAAAGCACATTTCATTATTAGCATCCTTCATCAACCCTTTCAATCAGATAAAAGTGAAAGAGCATTTATATAAGTTCTCTCTAAAATCTTGGTGACAGTATTGACAAGAACAACTCATAGACTCAAAACATTACTCATCTTGAGTTTGGTTATGATTGAAATTGATCAGGGCTGAAATAAATCATGATGTCTCAATGAATAAAGGAATGAAGAGATCCAAAACAATATGTGGTCTTTGTGAACCATGTAACTGGTGTTCATTTTTTAACAAAATTTGGTGATGGTAGCAGTATTGACAAAAACATCTGTGACAGTGGTTTAAATTGCGCAGAAAATTTCATGTAAGGCATATAGAGACACGCAACTATGCATTCAAAGCCTCTTTATTTGCTGAACCAATGCAATAGTAAAAAGGTTTGTATAGCAAAAACATTTGGCAGAAACTAATCTTTATAGTTCATTATCTAACCTTGGTACAGCCAATTTTTTGAATTTTCACACACAAAAGATTGCTTCAAAGTTAAAATTTTCAGTGAACAAAAAAATTAATATATGTGATTTACTTATTTGTTAGTTTTCTATACACTAAAAGTATAAAAACAAATAAAAACATTGTTAAAATTGAAAGTATATGCCTGGACCAAAAAATTGGACTATTCAGGATTTTGACTCAGATATCATAGATTTTTCAAGAGATATTATCATTTTCCATCAATTACCAGGAATGACCTAATGAAAACGTTTTTCTGAAGTAAATAATTCAATTTCCCTTAAACAGATTGACAAATATTAATCAATCAGAAGTACTTTGAGAGGAGAAGATATGTATAACTGAATATTGTTTAACTTCCATCAATATAATTACAAGCAGCCATCAAATTAAATCATCTTGATCGTGTCCTCGATTGTTATGCATTCATGTTTTTTGGGGGGTTTTGAAATCACCAGCCGATCATGAATGACAGAGACAGGCCAAAGGTGTTTTTAGTATTTGCTCGATATTAAATAAATTCAGTTTCCACTAAATAATGGCATCATTATATGTACTTGTATAATAATCATAAGTGGTATGTTCCCAATATGCCTACACTGCTATCAAAAAAAATCCGTGCATGAGTGGTTTGTTCCTCCAAACTAGTCTTCCACTTGAATTTTGATCCACTTTAAGTAAGTAAAAAGAAATTTGTTGAAGATAAGTTTGATTATTGGTTTTACACATGACACACATGTTATATTCAATAATCTTAATTATAACTTAGAACTGCTCGCTCATAACCCCTGCTTTTCATAGGGTCACAGATACAGATATTCTAATAGGTTCAAATATATTTTCCCAGCTGACCATTGAGTCACTTCCTGATTTTGTTCTCCACTTTTTGTGTAAGAATGTTTAGCTATACTGAAAACCAGTACTCTAATATTATCAAATGAAAAGATTAGCATTTATTTGCATAAAGAATACATAAAATATATACACAAAATAAAAGCAGATATATATATAGCTAAAATATTACTAATACAGAGCTCCAGATAAGCTGCTTATTTGCGTATTTTACTCAGTAGAAAAGTCAAAATACGCAAGAAAATTAAATTGTCTGCGTAATGAAAATCACTAAAAATCTACGTTTACGCTTCTCAAAAATTAGCAATGCATATTTACCCATTACATAAAAATTACAATGCGTATCGTGTCATTAACAAAAATCAAAATAGTTACGTGAAAATCTCAACTTTAAGTCACTTGTAATTACAACGGTCTTTTTACATCGTAAACATCTACTCCGAGCAATGCTGTGTGCAAAGCGGCTTCGCTTACTACTCCGAACACCATTTAAAACTCGCTCCAATTCATACTGCATCATCTGATAATTCCTAGTTGTGTGAGGAGTTTAACACCGTTTGTTCTATGAAAGAATGGGGCCTACTGACTTTGAATGTGCACACGAAACTAGCATGCTTACTTTTTTTCCCCGACGGCGTTTCGTCAGTGTTGGCTTGCGCAGATTTAGGGCTCTAAAAAGGTTTAGTTAGGACCAGCACATAGAAATAGTCATTTGACATTTTTTTTTTATTGAGAACGTATTTTCAATATAAATGTGGTATAGTTGTAGAATGTAATGATGGCATTTTTTTATGAAGATGATGCAAGAAAAAATAACGAGAGTTGCTGGTAAAAAAAAAAAAGAAATAAATCCGGTCAGGGATATTCGCAAGCGTGTTTAGATTAATTTATTATTGGTAACAATGACATACCAATGCCGACTGACTTAAACAATACCCTGACGTTTTGACGTACATGTTTTCAATCAGTTGCCTTGGAAAAGAAATTTCATCATTTTGCACACGTCTAATATGTTGTTATTACTGATCATTTACAAACAGAAAGTATGCTTTTCCCATATCTCTTTTAAAAAAAATGTTTAACGGAGGGTGATGAAAGTTAATGTTCAGAATTTGGTTATGGAAATAAGGTTAACACGTTAATATAACTTGTCTTTGCTTTATTTTTGATTAGAATTTAATAACATGTTTGTCTAAGTTTTTTACGTATGAAATGAATACTCAGATTTCGAAAAATTGGTGGGTATCAAAAAGTATGAATACCCATTTGATATTTGAAATACCCACTCAGTTCTAAAAATCTGTGTATCATACCCACATAGCCAAAAGCTTATCTGGAGCTCTGTAATATGAAAAAAGTTTTGTATTCATTCAACAAAATAATCAGTAATATTATTATATTATAAGAGATTTTAGATATTTATTGCAGGGTCATGTGAGGTGAACAGAGAACATTTTTTAATAAATCAATTGTTTGAATTAAATAAGGAACTCTAAAATGCATTTTGTTTGATTTGTTAAATCTATCAGAATTAGTAGGGAAAATAGGGACCTGTTTAAAAGGTTTAGGGTATAAATTGATGAAGAAAAGCTATTGATTTTTGGAATAATTTCCATATTTGATTTTTAAGTTATCTAAGCTCTTTTTTTAAATGACATTAATATATGACCAAAATGACCATTGATACTGACAAGGACAAATTGGGAGACTTTGATTGTATTGTCACTAAAAAGCTGAAGATAAGTTTTGAAAACTGATGTTCATTCATTTGAATTGGGATTCTTAAAATTCATGACTTAAGTACTGTTATTATTTGACACTGATTGAATTATTTCATTGTTAAGCCCAACTCACACTACCTACGATCGACTACGATCGATGTACGAAAGTGTCGTGTAGTCATCGTGTTGTTATTGTGTGGTTATTGTGCTGTTATTGTGTGGTTGTCGTACAGTGATTGAACTGATCGTGATATTTTTCCAACATGATTGGTTCAAATCGCAAACATGTTCCTGATTTCAGAAAATCGTGTTGTTTGCGTGTCGATCGTGTAGTGATTGTGTGGTGTATGTGTTGTGATTGTGTTGATCATGCTTCACACGATAACAGCACGACCACAACACAAACACAACACAATCGATAAATTGTCCCTTTTGCAGTCGTACTATTATCGTACCCATGTTGAATTAACCCTTATAGTGCTAAATATTAGGACCACGATGACAGCTCATACAGATCACGGAGTCACATGATTACTGTACGATCAGAATACAATCGTTACACGTTATTGGATTGAACTTGCACCAATAAGAGCGTTGCCCATCAAAACCTTTTTTTTACTTATTTGAATTTTCGTACGATTGCGTATGAAAATGACACATACATTTTATAACTCCTATGCACTGTACAAAAATTCAAATAAGTAAATATAAATCAACTCCCGAACACATTAGATAAAGAAAAAGTGATTTCACTGGTAAATGGAAAATAATGTTTGCTTTTGTTTGTTCTCTGTTCGAGTGAATCACAAATGTACTTGTTTCCAATTAGAAATTAAACTGAATCATTTTAAACAAATGATAACAATTGGGATACTTATATTGCGCTGGACATTGCTCTCAGGCCAATTGTAAAATTTTTTAACACAGACTCACGTTTTTGGAATAACAATTAATGACCTATAAGTTAAAAATGGTAATTTGGGCGCTCAATATTCATATATAGTTCTAGGAAATGTGATGATCACCATGCAGAAATGCCGATGTTTCATAAGTTGGTAGGAGGTGAATTATAATGAACATGTACTCAATTAGCGATCGACTTGGCAAGTTTCTAGATGTTAAGATGTAAACTTCCTTACGTGGTCTGGAAATTCAACTGCTTTGAATCAGAAGGAATGCCTTTGAAACACCATCGGTAATTATTCACATGAAGCCAGAAAATGAGCGAAAACTCAGGAAGATTGTCAGAATATAATGTTACAAGTAGTAATATATGCCCTCATGTCTTTATCGCGATGACATTGTAGTTCATAGCTGCAATGCATCACAGGATGAACAACAATTCTACATTGATCATTAAAAGCAATGATTAACCTTGTTTTGCCTTTGCACAAATCATTTAAAATCGTGCATTATTCTTACACCATTCGTGATTGCATCGTGAAAGCGTTGTGTCAAGTTTGTGTTGATTGTGTTCTGACCGTGTTAGAATCGTGACCTTTCGTGCATTGGTTGTACTGATATCGTGTACCTCACGAACAGAAACCGTACTCACATAACAGATCGTAAAAAACACAATACGATACCAGTACGATCAAATTGTAATGTTACCGTAGTGCAATCGTGTGTAGTGTGAGTTGGGCTTTAAGGCACAAATACAATCACTTAGCTGATTTGTAGCATCTACCTGATAGCCACATGAATTGCATCTCATAGTTGTATAAACAATCAAATTTTGCTGGAATGCATTAAATATTGTCTTATCTTCCGTTACTCCAGATATTGATCAGAATAAAAAGTCAAATATGGGATAATATTGCCAAAAGGAAATCTTATTGAAATCAGTCCCTCCCTACACAATACACCCAGTCACAGCCTTTTTTGCACCAATTTGCAAAAGAATCCAATTATGCTTATGTTGATATTTTCTTTTTCAGAATAATACAGACATGTACAGATTTTAACTATTTACAAATATTAACAATAAAAACAGTTAAAATAATTTTTATCTCAAATTCAGTTCGTGATAATAGATTCAATTACAAAAATGACTTTACAGAGAAATTTCTATCCAAAATTTAATTTCATGTATTTGTGTCCTGCTAAAAGAAAAATTGATAAATGTGATTTTTTTGCATGTTTGATTTGTCTATTTTAGCTGTGGAGATGAACAAATTATCAACTTATTTGCCTAGTGAATAGTCAGTACCTTTATACTGATATCGATATGTAATATAAAATTTAATAAAATAAAGTTATAAAAATCACAAGATTATGATTCTTTCGTTTGATAGTTATTCTATTATTATGTTATTTTCGAAAAAATTTTGCTTGGAGAATATTCTGAACAATCAACCTAGGTATAAAAATAAAGCAAATCCCTTTCAAACAGTTGGTGTCTTTGAGAAGTTCAGTAAATATATTTGTAATTCTCGCCACTGTTTAATGTTGCCATTGTTTGTGAACATGCTTATTTTTCATTCACTAACTTTATTCTTCCTTATTTGGGTGTAACAGTCCTGCGAACGTTAAGTAGGTTGTTGAAATTTCAGGTTAAAATTCTATTATTAAGTTTTTTGTATGCCTTATGTATAAGAAAAATTATCACTGTGATTATCATAAATGCACTCATGCCTGTATGGACCAAATGCTAAACTTCTGCAACTATTTGACATAAAGTTTTTGTAGCTATTGTTAGATTTTGAATTTCCCTACAATTTGTTGTTTTTTATTATCACTCAACAAGTTTTCACATCTGAAATTGCCTGATTTTGTATTAATTGATGCTCATACACTTGTGTCTAGCATAAAAGTTTTGTTTAAATACAGATTGAATCATACTATTGAAATGCAGCAATTACACAAACCTGAGTTAGTATGAAGGGCCTTAGTCTTGTTTGGAATAAAAAAGGTGATAGATCGTATGCATGTATAGATATTGAGAATCCCCTTTTTTGAGGGTTACAAATTCTTGTTGTTTGACTGTTCAAAATTTATTCATTTGTGTGTATGGGCCTACCTTAAATGATTCCTATCATTTCAAACAACATTTTACTAATCTTACTTGGATCATTATTAGCGAATAAATCATTCATATCATTTCAAGTCTTATCAATGATAATTGTTTTATAAGGGAACTGATAAATTAGCGGTAAATAGCCTTTTCAATTAGATACTTGACAAGAAATTTCACCACCAAAAAAGCACAATCATTCTTTTGAGGGCACTTTCTATAATTTGACAAGGTGTACATTAAACTCAGATTTTGTTAAACAGGATGGCATAAATTTCAGCAATTTAAAAAAATAGAGCCATGGGCTCTGTAGCTCATCAGACTTTTGATAGAAATAGGTGTTTGGGTTTAGACCATGGGGTCATGGGCAGTGTAGGAAAGATAGCCTGTCCCAACGTCCGAGTTATTCACAATCAAATAAAAAAGGTCCATTGCCCATTTGGGGTCAAGGGGTCACCAAGCCTACAATTCAGAATCCCCATTGTCCAAGGAGTCTACACACATCTATTAAGCTATCAGGACCTTTTGGAACTTGAGAAGAAGATGAAAGTAGGATTTTAAGGTTTTGATCCCTGTGACATTATTTGGGGTCAAGTGGTCACCAAACCTACAATTTAGAATCCCCGTTGGCCAAGGAGTCTACACACACCTTTTCAGCTCTCTTTGTTCCTTTTGGAACTAGGGAAAAAGATGAAATTAGGTTTTTAAGGTTTTGACCCCTGTGACCCCATTTGGCGTCATGGGGTCACCAAACCTACAATTTAGAATCCCCATTGGCCAAGGAGTCTACACACACCTTGTTAGCTCTCTAGACCTTTTGGAACTGGAGAAGAAGATGAAAATAGTTTTTTTTCAGGTTTTGACCCCTGCGAGTCACCAAACCTACAATTTAGAATCTCCAGTGCCCAAGGAGTCTACACACAACTATTCAGCTCTCTGGACCTTTTGGAACTGGAGAAGAAGATGAAAATAGGTTTTTCATGTTTTGACCCCTCTGACCCCATTTGGGGTCATGGGGTCAAAAAATCTACAATTTAGAATCCCCATTGGCCAAGAAGTCTACACACAACTTTTCAGCTCTCTGGACCTTTTGGAACTGGAGAAGAAGATTAAAAAGATTTTTAAAGTTTTGACCCTTGTGAACCCATTTGGGGTCATGGGGTCACGAAATCTACAATTTAGAATCCCCATAGACCAAGGAGTATGCACATAAAATTTCAGCTCTCTAGAGTCATTGGTTCTGGAGAAGAAGTCGAAAAAGTGAAAAGTTTACGGACGGATGGGCTCTCGTATGAAGAAATTACTTGTCAGTCAATAAAGACGAGAATCCTAGCTTTAGTAGGCCCAACGTGTTTTAATGTTATTATTCATATTGAATAAGCGATCTTGGATCGATTCGAAATTAATCATTTAGCCTACGACACTAAATTACTTAGTACTTTTAGAAGTTAATCTCAATGTATACAATGATGAGCCCTTAATACCGGCATATCATATTTGATACTTACGTAATTCCCGTAGAATCTATTTAACAATCTAAAGACTAATATATTAATCATTTGATGAAACATAAATATTTGAACGTATACTTTTTCCTGGCTTTATCCAACTTTGTGGGCAGATTTGAAATGAAGTCATAATTCCAGTACAAAATTTTGATTAAGTATATAGATTACTATTTGTCTAAAACCATCACTTCGACCTACGTGTATACTTTGTGTAAAAGGAATGGCCAGTGACCCTTTTATCGAGATACTCCTATTATTGTCGAAACTTATTTAGGTCTCCAATGCTGACCAAGCATATTCTTATTGTAAAAGGCAAAATAGATATACATACGAAATGTAGAGGGATATTCAAAAGTTTATTTCTTCAAATTCTACGGTGTTATTTTCATTTGAGAAGTATTACTGTATGGACTTTATTTTAAAAACCGTTCGAAATGATCAAAATTATTGACTGTTTGTATTGCACTTTTGTTTGTGGACAGTTGGATAGTCAATGATAAGATATGGAAATGGAAATGAATTGAAGTATTCACATACATGCTTACTGTTTACTAGAAAGATAGGAAAGAAATATCTTATTGATTAACCTTTACCTTTAACTCAAATATAAGGGTACATTAAAATGAGTAGAATAATTTTTAGTCTTGTTTGATTATATCAATTGAACATAGTTGAAAACAATATTCACCTTATTCAGAAATAAAACTATCGGATTGCCATCGAAACCTTTATTGTAAAAAAATACCAATACCAATACAGCTTACCAGGTAATGTTAAATGGCTGCCCAGTTAAACTGAGGCAAAGCAAATTTGTATCAGAAAAAATATTTTTCTAGCTATGGAAATACTTATACCAAATCCTGATATCAACCAAACCTACATATAATCTACCGTATTCGACTTAATAACCGCCTACTCCCCTATAAGCGCCCACCCACCACGTGTTTGACTGAACAGTATGCGTCCTGATTTAGCGCCCACCCCTCAACAATGCTTACCTTGCATGCTGATTCATTGAAGAAATTTGTTCAGTCTTTCAATAAGTCTTTTACTTCCACTAAAGGGAAGAATACAGGGTATTTCAAGACCCACAGCCACCATCAAAATGATAAAAGTTACAAAACCATATTTCAAAGACATGTGTATTGTAAGAAAACACTTTGAAGACTTAACTTGAGGACAATTTTTATAGTTTTAACAAGCGCCCCCTTTTACCAATTTTTTAAGCGCCCCAGGCGCTTATCACGAGGAATACGGTATTTATTTTATCAAGTATGTTTAACTTTGTTAATCTTTTTCAAATAGATTAATGTATCAATTATCTTCTAATTACCCTCAATAATAGGGACACTTCTGTTAAAGTACATCACACAAAAAATGAATTATCAGTTTATGTCTAAAATATTATATTCCCTCCAGGTAGAATTACAGTTTCACAGTTTTTTGTTAATTGATCAGTTCAATTAAACTGGAATGTTTGGAGCTTAGGTATATTTTTTCAATGCATGAAAACATACACTGTTGAAAGTGTTTTCCCACAAGAAGAGTCAAATTAGAATTATTTACTTAATAACTTGTATACACAACATTATAAATATAAATAAAATCTATTCACCAGAATGTGTTTGAGTGAACTGCCTCATAAAAACAATGTCTTCTGGGGGAAGAAGTGTGGGAGTATTCCAAGTGAGAACAAATGACAGGAGGGAAAAATTGTTTGGACATACCCTGTACTGTAGTAACCCGTTTTCGTGGTATTTGAAAAAGATGTCTGTTCTCTTTAACACCTTTCTGCACCTGGCCAGGAAGCACTTATTCTGTTGACCAGTTGTTCTACATGGATCCAAGAAGAAAATTATCACTATTTCATCAATCTATTTATTGATTAATATCAGTTAATAAAATCAAATGAAATTTCATGCTTTTCAGATAAAACTTATTTAATTTTGAAAAATATTATCCAGTAAACCCATGTTATACTAGTCCTAAATCACCTGACTTATGAGGTAAACACTTGTTCTTTTAATGGATATATGGATTCATTGAAAGGTTGATTCTTATATACTTTTGGCTATTTTGTAAGACTTTCCAGTGTATCAAAATAAAGTTATTGCTCAAACAGGTAAATTTTGCTTTAATCTAAAATCTTTAAATCTTTTAAATTTAAAATCTTTAGCTATATGAAACGCAAAGCATTTGATGACTAGAAGATTCTCTATTATTGAATATACACTAAGCTTCAAAATGATTTCTTTACTTCACCAAAAATAAGACATACTGTGCTCAATAGTTGTAAAAAGGAAATAATTCATTGAACCTGTAAATATTTTAAACACTTCAACTTCAATTTAAATGCTATTGTACACTATCGATCTGTGTTTAAGTAAAAATTGAAATTGTGGCATGTATAGTAAATTTGACATCATAGAAATACCATGAAAACAGGTGACACAAAATGTATAATCAAAAATTGGCTTCTGTTTCCTAAATGTGATCAAGATTTAACAAAAGAGTTGAACAAATGTTTATCTATTTGGAAAAAATATGTACTCCATCACTTTATGATGTTCAAGATGTTTGTCATTATCAACAGTAACACTTACAGAAGTTTATTTCTACGGAAACAGGTTATACAAGGGTGACAGTAGATTTCCCAGTCATCGTCAAATAAATAACTTTTTATAAAACAAACATTCAATTTAAATTTTTCAGGAAGTTAGTTTAAAACTATGTTTCTTGAACGGCAGAATGTTTATTTGATTATAAATCCAAAGATCATACACAAAACTAAGCATTGGATCTGAAAAGTTTTGGACCTGTCACATACTTTAATTGTTCTCAGGGATCGTATAGACATATTGTCTATAGTCTATCCGATCCCTGATGTTTTGTACTTATTTACTAACCAAGATTTTGAAAGAAAGGTCCGTGTCAAGAGGGTTAAAGGGCCACAGATTATCTTGTTGGAGTCAAATATGTCAAACTTCATATTAATTTGATCTAAAACCGGACAGTGGTGCGCGCCAATGATTCCAACGTAATTTCGGAAACTTATTTTATGCAGACACAAACACAAATATTGGTTGTTAGTGTTCAGTAGGTCATTGAAGTAATATACACGTTAATTGGAAACATAATTTCAAATTTTTATCTGTAAAATATAGAAAACATCATAATTTTGGCATTTAAGAGATGAAGATGAAAATTTAGTGAGATGATTTTAACTTAATTCTGGTCATAAGGTATTTTGGCTCTTAGTAAAGCTAAATCAAAAATCATGAAACATACTCAGTGTCACTTAAGGCACTTGACACTTGAAAACTGGTAATGTCGGAACAGCATTTCAAAGATAAACGCTAAGAACCCAAGATTCTAATTATGCCTTTACCAAGTTTACCAGCTAGTTACAGCAGTGTAAAAACACTTCTGCCAGTACTGGCCCGGTGAGTCATGTTTGCTGGGAAGGGACATGCTACTTATCAATCATTTGCTTTAAACTTGCTCCACTGGTTTTAAATCAATAGTTTTAACTTCAAGATAATCATCAAAGTCAAGTTCAAAGTTGCCGGTTGGCCAATTTACGCTTTGCCTAACGAGAATGCGGAAGTAAAAAAGGCCAATACAGTTGCAGCTCCGCCTACGGGTTCTCTCAAGAGAAGTAACTGCCCACTTTCGACCATTGATAATTGGTTTTGACATTTTGGATTCTCTGACAAAATTAGACCTACACTTTCTTTCTTTAATGATTGCCAAAATGATTGTAAAACCTCAGAAAAGAAAGAAATATACAATTATCACATTACATGAATTTATGATTTTCTAAAACATTAAGTTAAGTATTTTAGTTTGTTTGTGCGAAGGTTTATAATGTCCTAAATATACATTCTAACAACACATGCACCATGCAGTTGCTGAATTTTACCCTGGAAAACAATAAACATTTCAAAGCCAAAGTTCTAGCTAGTGACATTGTTGACTTACGCGGTTCCGACTCGCCTCAGCTTGAATTAGCCAATCATATTGCAGGGGGCGGGGCCTAAATGCTCTCCACTGGATCGGTCTATTGAATGAAAAGTAAATTTTTGTATTAAGTAGGCATTTATTTTTTTGCATCTCAATTTTATAATTGCATACAAGCTTAATAATTTATGCCTTTTGGTTATTTTGGTAATTAAGAAAATCTAAAATATGATTTAATGAGGCAAAAGTATGAAGACAGCTCATTAAATAAAGTTCTTGAAAATTTGTGAAAATTGACAAAACCACTAAAAGTCATCTTTTGTCATCGGTTTGACTTTTTACCTACTTAACACTATAATATTATATATTTGCCAATCCCCCAAAAAAGATTTTTAAGATTTGGAAAAAAAATATCATTGCCCCTACTGATGCATTAGGCCTAGGAGAAACAGTGATTTCGGCAGTCCAGCCTGTGTCGTAGGAGAAGGGAGATAACCAGGTACAAATATCAAAGCTTGCATTTCGAAACAAATTAAGGCTTTGATAGGGAAATGTAAATAACATTTTAAAATTGTGCTTTGGATTAACAATCTATACGATGTTAACGAGATAATTTAAATCATTAGGGTTTCAGAAATGACTCTCACTCGACAAGTTGAACAGTGCGTGGGCCAAAACTACTCAGTGGCCCGTTAGCCTCTGCCTATCGATGTACAGTAACCTACAACAATTTTGATGCATGCAAAGGAACAGAAAATAATGTAATAGCAATTTGTGTTATACGAGTTTAATTTTCATATTTCGAAATCGGAGACACTCATAAGAAAAGACAGCAACTTACCGCAAATGGAGAGTTGGTGTTACCGCCATCTCAGACTATCCTGTGGTCGCTTGTGCGCATGCGCTGGAATAAGCCTTGGCGAAAGTGTGTAACATGGCCGATCTCATATCGAAATCAGTGTAAAAAAAACGTATACACACCGGAATCCCAAACATATGAACATTTTTACATTTTTGGAATGAGAATCATCTGAAAACGCGAAAAAGTGGAAAAAAAATCCCACTACACGAGTGTATGTAGTGGGTCGGAATTATGTAGTGGGATATAACGTGTGTAATCACACTTGTGTAGTGGGATTCATGCGCTTACAGACGCACACACACACACACACACACACAGTCACACACAGTCACACACAGTCACACACACACACACACACACAACACTCTCAGTCACACACACACACACACACACACACACACACACACACACACACACACACAGTCACACACACACACACACACACACACACACACACACACACACACACACACACACAATTCAAAATCCATAGCGCTGAGGAGCTCTCCTGATCCTAACAGGACGTGCCGCCTCCGGCGCCGGAGGAACCTGTTGATTAGCGACTCGTCTAGCTGCTCGGCGGCGCGGAACAGCGGGAGGTGGGGGAGGTGGTTGAACGTTAGCGGGTGGGGGAGGAAGGATAGGATTGAGCCGAGGTTCGTCAGCCGCATGCACAGGATTGGGTTGAGGATTAGGGTGTGGTACAGGCTGGTTGGGAGCGCGGTGCTGCATTACCTCGGGCTGTTGGACTGCAGCGAGTGGTCTAAGACCAGGGACAAGATTTCCGAAGAGGACGCGGGTGATGTAAGAACGCAGGTAAAACAACACTAATCCTGTCAGGATCAGCAACACCTCGCGCAACAGATCTGAAAGAAAGAAAAGAGGATAAGACCTAATTAATCCGATTTACTACGCCTGGTTAAAGGTGAAGCAGCGTATAGCTCTATCTCCTCGCTTCTATCACACGCTATACTGAAAATATCCCTATGAGTGCTAGTGGTATCGTCAAACAGATTCCCACTTGAAAGAGGGTTAACAATAGTGCGTGAGGCGGTGTTTTCGAGCTGGTGCTGTTGATGTCGGCGAAGACGACGAACCAAGTACACGACACCGATCAGTATAAGTACCACTGTCAAGGTCACACCAAGGGTGATACCAACAACACCACCGACTGAAATGCATAACAAAAGTATGATACATCTATATGTCTGACGAACGTGTTCCAAAGTCAACCTCTTCATAACTAGCATCATCGAAGGTGTCTAATTCAATATCATTCGAATGACTATAAATTCTAGAGTATTGAAAACGATGGGAAAGAGATGGTGATACAGTGTTATTTTGTGGAAGACTGAATCGCATATGAACATGAAGTAATTGTCTACGTAGGTACGAGATATTTCGATATAGTACAACGATTATGATTATCAAGATTAAGAGAATTATAGAACAGAAGATAATGTTAAAGGGATTAATGGTGATCTGTTTCATCTCGTTGTGCATACAACTGGAAACATTAGAAGTATTCGCACAAGGTGTGATAAACGTGGTGATGTTAGAACTTAACAAGCCTGTTGGTTTTGTTGTTAATGTTGACTTGTCTACGCTGTTAGTCGCCATAGGAGTAGTGGGAAGAGTAGTAGTAGTAGTAGTAGTAGTAGAATCAGTAGTGGTAGTCTCGACAACAACAGTTGATCTGACACTATTGGTCTCACCGATGTTCGTCAACAGCTTAGTTTCGATGTTAATAATGCTGGTAGTAACAACTGAATGCATAAATGTTATAATGTTAGAAAGAAAAACTGAAAATGTTTAACGGTGAATAATTATAGGTTAGTAGAACAGAAAACAGACCTCGAATAGTACTATATACACACCTCCAACAGAAGGTACTTCAACTAAAGGTTTCTTAGGTGTACTGGAAGACGCCTTTGTGTCGATAGTAACTGCAAGAGAATAATATGTTAATGATAAACATTACTCAGAATCAGACAATAAGAATAAATCGTTTGTTGGTATAAATGGTGAAACCAAGACTGATGATATGATTAACTCACTCGTTACGACGGGAGTGGATGACGCTTCCACCGTAGCTGTAGAGTTGGTGGCAACCAAAGTGGTCGAGGGAGCAGTAACGTTGTGTGGAAGTGAGGTGCTGGAGTGTTCCGTACTCGCAGTCGTCTGTGGTAACGATAAGAAAGTAAATGACATCGCTATATCTATATACACAACATCACTAAATAAGTGATAACGGAAATGTTAATAACCGAATACGAATTATTAGTAGTTCATATTTATCTGACATCTGGAACTGTTAAGTAGAAAACATAATTAATAGAGCATCATAGCTCGCGGCGGTAGCTTTAGCGTGTTCATTAACATCTCGTTAATGGAAATCATTCGACATTAAAGCCTTTGCTTACCTTAACAGGAGGACACTCCTCTCCGTTAATGACCACCCTAACGGTAGATGGTCTCACAATCTCCCCACAGGCGACGCGACTGTGTGCGAGAATGATCATCCTCAGGTTGGGGAACGACACACGATCAACAACGAAGCCCGAGTTCCATTGCCTGCCTGAGACTCTCACGATGGAGGGGTGGGGTATGGAATCCACCAGATCCCTAGACCCGACCCCGAAACAAATCAGCTCCCCGATGTCTTCGTAACAACGAGGAATCCCGTCCTCGTCCCCCCTGATGCCGCACATCACCATACCACATATCCAAATCAAGTTAAACACGATCAACATTGCTTCGAACGGAGATGGATTGATTTACCGAATCTGATGGCTTCTTCTTCCTCCTTTTGTCAGTCTCGGGTGTGAAGAGGGTGGACAGATTAATGATATTACCCTAATGACCGATTGTGTTATCATTAAGTCATCTCGATCAAGACAAATTAAACGAATTAACCAAATGATTACAGATAACGAGATAACACACAGAGATAGATACAGAAGATTTATAAACTCAAAAATTATAACAATAAACCTGGTTGTATAGAATAATTTAAACGATAATAATGCGATAATTAATGACTGTAATTAGTGGTAAGGCAAAGTTCATCTAATTAAGTAACGAGTCGGCCTCGAGGGTGAAACACGATACTCGCGCGCGTGAGTGTGTGTGTGTGTGTGTGTGTGTGCCTAAGGGCTCTGTCTCCACTCTCCCCGTAGCTCGCCTCTCGCCTTGACTGGTCACGCGAACTGCTCAGCGGCCTAGTCTCGGGTGAAGGGGGGTCCTAATACATAAGCACTCATTCCATATCCTCTTTGTAGACGGTTATGAGAATGAAACAGCATATCTGATTTTGAGAAGTAAGCGCTATGACATTACCTACATTTGTAAATTAACGAATCCGAATTTGTGACAGTGGAATCTTGAATTAGGGTTTTATTGACATTTCCGTATAAACTCAATTACACCGCTAATGACACACGCCTCCACGTGTGCGAGTGTTCCAACCACACAGGAGCGTTTGTCAGATCAACGAGCTTAAAGAGACGAGGGTTATATATGGTAGACTCTACAAAATAGTATAATCCGATCGAGAATTTCCAATCTTACAGGAAAGAATCAATTTAAAGCTAACCGATGTTGTCTAGTGACAAGAGGAAGGTTTGAAGCCATGATTATGATCGAAAACCAGACAATGACGCGTGCTAATCAGTCAACATATTTTGGAAACGTGTCTAAAACAGTCAGAATTACAGCTTCGAATTGAATTTGTTTCATAGGTTATATAACAAGTATTCATGGAAATTATACTTGTAATTTTGATTTCCACAAAGCAATACGACTGTTTTAAGATTTTCTTGAAAACAAGTATTTGTTATATATATATATATCATTTGGAAATGAATACATGAGATGTTTTGAAGTTCTATAACAAACTTTACCGTTTAGACCCGTATCAAAGAAAAATACTATGTGATGAAACTCGCGGAGTGTCTCTTTAAACGAAGTTACTTTTGGCGTGTGAGGAGATACCTTGATCTAACAAAAAAGGGTGTTAAGTAGCTTAAAGCAAAACCGTATAGAACACCAGGCAATAACACAAAGACATAGTTGACCCCTTCGTCTGTAGAAAGATTGTAATTAAGGGAGTAGTCTTATCCGTGAGACAGAAAGACAGGTCTCCGCCTCCTTTGTTAGAAGATAATTGAAACAAACACAGGACAGTACTACGCGCGTAGCTTTAACTTTTGAGTTCACTTCTGCAATATCGTTTAACGGTTAAGCAGTTCGGAGTTCGAGATTCATAATAGGTTTTTACACCCAATTGTGAGAGAGCGATTATAGAATGGAGAAAGCTAAGAAAACGAAAGTCGTTAAAAACAAGGCAGATTCTACCACGGATCCATCTAGATCGCTAACGTCAACTTCTGATTCTGACGATTCAGATCCAGACTGGTGGCGAGATCCGTATTGGGTTAGAATAGAAAAAAGTATTCAGAACTACGACATTCAGAGTTCAAACATAAGTCAATCAACACAACCCATATTTAAATGTAACCAATGTTACTCTAGTTATTTTTCAACCAGGTGTGATATGAGATCACATTCACATCAACATAGGAGGCAAGGTGACGGTCCAACCTCATTTTCTATAATTCAGAAAGCTACTAAATAAATTGTAGGTTTAAAGTCTTCCTTCTCTCTCTCTCTCTCTCTCTCACTCTACCCTCTCCCAAAAGGGAGAGGGTTCCAAATGTTGATCTGTCTGTCTGTCTGCTGTCTATCTGTCTGTCAGTCAACTGGTAATACTAATTCGTCTTGCTAATAAAGAATAGGTGGTGACACTAAACATTTATTCGTATCGAATTATGTAACATCACAATGTGATTGATCTAGCAGAATCATCGCGTGTGTATGTATCATAAAAGTTCGAACTGATTTTACTATCAATCAATAAGATTTAAACATACTAGAAGAATGCGTTAGTTTATAACCTATACTAGACATTTCATGATTAAATGATTAAAACTTTATTCGTGGCAAAGCAAAATTATTTCACTTGAGACATAAACTGATATGAAAGAAGAAGCTCGTTAGATTCCTATAAATATAAAGAAATGTAAATAAGAGTTTAAATTAAAAGATAATGTATTTAAACTAAATGAAACAATACTAAATCAAATATATAATGTTATCTTCAGCCATAGGATTCCTATTCTTACACTAAATGCATTAACGATGTTCACACAAAAATGGCTGTCAACGGATTTAATGTAAATCTTTATAATTGTTATCTGACTAGGGATGATTGTTTTGTGTGATTCGATTGTTGACACTATCCCAAAACAAAAAACAAAAAACAACGCATTAGCATTATCATACAATCATCACTACAATCTGAATTATGTACACCGAGGTTACAGAACTAGGACAACGGGGTTAACCCTTTGAGGGATTTGAGGATATATACGTACACACGTTATTATACCATGTCCGATCTCGTATATCTTTGAATTGTTTTTGGAAAGATATATAGTGTTGAAAATAGTGAACAAGCATATAACAAGGGTACACGACCCTACTCGGTCTTACATTCCCGAGTATAATAGATATATATGAGTGTTACATTCTTGTAGTGTCTATTATGTAGGTCTTCAAACCTTTGTGAGATGTGTCAACTATTGTGAGATGTGTTAACTATTCCTTTGTAACCACCCGAAAAACAAATATCGTTTGCGCGTCCTGATCTATAAAACCAGCCCCGAGAAACGGTTGAACGTAACACATACAGACTCGTTATGAGCCAAGGTCTGATAACCAAACATCAGAAGTCGGAAGACAAAGGTAATGAAGTGATGGATATCGAACACGATAATCCACCAAGTGTTAGCAACAGCAAACGTCGGATCATTATCGGTGATAATGATAATAATAATAATATCAGCAGAAGAAAAACCGGAGTTAGCGCTGGGAACAAACGAAAAAACACTAGCGATAACAGTAATAGAGGAAAAAAACCGGGCGTTAACGGAATGAAGAGGAAGCTCGCTGATGATGCCGTCGATATCGAGGATGTCAGGAACAGCACCGCAAAGAGGAAGAACAACAAGGGAGCGGAGAAGAAAAGTATTGTTTGGGAGGACGAAGTAACCATAGAAACCGAGGACACGATGTCCATAAACAGCGACCGTAGTTTTTCGTCGGTAGGTTTCAGTTCTGATTCGGAAGATAACAGCGATAGTTCTGATACGAGCGTTTCAGGAGAAGAAACGGAAAGAATCGAAGAATGGGAAACAGTTGAGAACACTCTGTCTAGGGCAATCTCTACTCGTGTGGACACCTCGAAGAACGTTATAAAAATCAGAAAGACGAACGCAAACGGTGTAGTGAAACAGATGTGGTTTCCTACTGTCATTCTGAAGAAGGTAAGAAGTGATAATAATAATAATATATTAATAATAATAATATAATGATAATAAGTTGTTAATCTTTTTCTCCGTTTCATTCAAAATTGAGTGTGCATTGCTCGGATGTATAGCCGAACGAGTTCTATAGTGTACACACCCGAGTTGTTGATGATTTCAATGCTGTTCGGTACAAGTCTGGACTGGTACGGTTAATCCCAAGTTGACCACCTAAATTTTGATGCTTTCATCAACATCAACAACAACAAATATATCGATCAAAGTACATTTTCACCTGAAGTATGAAGATAATGTTTTATAGAATTTTTTTTTCCTCCAACTCTTATATGTCCATACAAATACCATGGTATTTTGCCATGGTATTTCTGAATGTCACGACATTTCCTATTGTTTAGTTTTAGCTAATTATCGTAAACGCGATTGGGAGGGTTAATCTGATGTATACCGTTCGATTGTGAATATAAATGATGTTAAGTATTATCCATTTAAAATAACACTTCTATATATATATATATAATTATGTAGATGTTATAAGTGTTATGCAATTGACGTAAACACAATCGGTAGTGTTAATCTGATGTGTACTGTTTCGATTGTGATATTGATGTTATTAAGTATTATATATTTAACTTATACACACGTATAATGCTTAAGAGATGATTGGTCTTGTTGGAATATATTATTATAGATATTTACGATTGAATTGTACAACGGTGTGTGATGGTCACATGATGTATGATATCATTCATTGTCTGATTTCAGTTTCTCTCCACCATGAACGGAATTAAAGAAGTACATTCTCGATATAAGAAGAAATATAAGAGGAAGCACGATGTTAAGAATCTGAGAACGATTGCTGTGACTAAACATCAGCCGTTTTACAAAGCATCATTCGTCAAACTCTCCAACTACTGGTATATCGACGCTCGTCGATATGAAGGCAAGACCGGACAACGTTATATCAAGGAGAATGGTATATTCTTCCCCGTCAACGACTTTCATACCACCTTTCGTCATCTCAGCCACACATTGAATAACAAGCGCTCGTAAAATGACAGAAAATAATCGAATAAAACATAAATCCCGATCGAGAGGTTATCATCGATGCAAGATATGTAAGGAAAAACTGGGGGTTTGCAAGACCTCTGTAAAACATCTCGCGGATTGCTGTTGTGTTGAAGGACGTTATTTCCAATGTATATTATGTAACCATAAATTTATTAAAAGGTCAAGTTTTATACACCATATTATGCGATGTATGAAATGTATTCGTCGGAGAAGAGATAACTACAAAGCTCGATCACTCACGTCCGAAGGAGTGTGTGTTAAGGCGAAGTTACAAGCGGGAAAGCCAATCCAATGCAATATATGTATGAAGGAGTTACATGGTGGACGTAACACATCTATCAAACACCTCTTCTATTGCGCGTGCATAGAAAGACGATACTTCCAATGTATATTATGTAACAGGAAGTTTCCCAAAAGATCATACCTTAGACAACACATTATCAAATGTATGAAATGTATCCGTCGGAGAGTAAAACATCGGAATAATACGCCTTCGAGAAGAGGTGGAGGTGGAGGAGGAGGATTAACACCTTACATTTGTATGTTCTGTTACGGATGTTTTCCTTCCCGAACACTATTTAATAGACACCTGATTTCGTGTCGACGGACTACTCCTAAAGAAACGCTGTGCGATGTCTGCGGCGAGCTAGGCGACGCCAAATCGATTGCTAATCATTCGCATCAAACTGTTCGACTACGTTCGTACAAATGTCGCACGTGTCAAGAACAATTCTCAAATCGGAAATTACTCTGGCGTCATAAGCGTCGTATACATAGAGGTGGCGGTGACGGTGGTGGTGAGGGTGGCGGTGATAGAGGCAGAAGCGGTGTTGAAGGAGAAGATGATGTTAGCAGGCTTCAATCCGAACCATGGTTAGCTGAGCAGTACGGCGACAGAAGACCGTGGACTGACGAAAACGGAACACTAGCCGATGAAGCTCTACAGGATGTGTACGACACGCACAGAGACATCATATTACAACCTCATGATGTGTCGGGAGATATCGTGCACACCTACAATTTCCCTTTAACCGGAGAAGAGGATCCTGAGAGCATAGACTTTCGACAACAATTGTTATACATATTTCAAAATGAGGACAACTCGTTTAAAGTCAACCTCTCTTTTGGAATTATTCTGAGACATCTTGACACCGGAGAATATAGATATTTCATTCCATATCGAAACACGTTTGTTTTTAACACTCCTCCACGGGTTTCTAATTCAAAATCAATGCGTCGTGTGATTAAAAAAATTCAGAAGAAGTCCCTAAGCGATTTTGTGCTTGGACAACGCCCGTCCACCAAATGGCGAGTTGCGTTCATTACAAACGTAAGCTACTGGGTGTATAGAACGAGTTATGTTTTAGGTGTCGTGCCTAAAGACTCGCGACTACCACAATGGTTAAAGAATTTGAGATGTGTTCTCTTTGCCAATGAAAAGTTTGTTGATTCGTTATGCGCATTTCGTTGTTTAAGTCATCACCTAACGTTTCACATCAAGGGACAACGAACTCTACCCGACAGAGAATCGGTTCTAAGATTATTTGACAAATGGGCACAAACGAAAGAAAATAGACTAAAAGGTGTGTGTACTCAAACATTTAAGGGTTTGAAGGTACCCGACGATCTTCCTCTTTTTGAAAAAACATTCAACGTACGCGTCAATATATTTCGTAAAATTGACGAAGGTCGGTCTTGCGTCCCGGTGTACCTCTCTACCAGGAAGTCAACCCCGCGTGTATCCACTCTAAACATGAACGTACACGAGAATCACCTTTCTTACATCACCAAACTGTCAACATACACTCAACGGTTTAAATGTCGATTATGCGATATGTGCTTCAACAAAGCTTGGAATTGTAGGAGACATGAAAAGACGGATTGTTTAGAAAGGACTAAAACGATATATCCGGGTGGTTATTTCTCTCGTACGACAAATGTTTTTGATGAACTTCACGAATGGTTTGGTATTAATACTATCAAGGAGGATAGATTATACGAATATCACGCCATGTTTGACGGTGAGGCCCTACTGTTGAATCAGGCTCAGACCAACTTAGACCTAGCTTCAACTAAAACAACTTCTCGCTCTACAGAATGGACAACCCGACATCAACCAGTATCGATCTCCGTTTCCTCTAACGTTCCGGGTTACGAGGATGCTAAATGTTTCATTACATCGAATACGAAAGCCTTGTTGGACGATACGATCTCCTATCTGACAACTATCGCTTGCGAAGCAAAGAGACTAACCGAGAATAGACTCAGTTCTGTGTTACATCAAGTTCGTGAACGAGTTGACGGTTTATACCAACGCCGAAGAACATCGTCTTTCGCGGGAAGTAGGTTGACAACCCAATACAACAATGACAACGTCAATGACGACGAGGATGAAGGTATTTCATCGGCAATGAGTGGCAGATTGTCTAAACCAAATGTGTATCACGATATGATGCGTCGCTTGCATCAGAACAACAGTCAACACAGTCAGATAGAAGTTGCGTACAACGAATGGGAAGATATTTCCCAAGAAGACGTTATTCCTCCGCAAATCACACCTTGGACCGGTCAAGACGAGTTATTGTATCGTAAAGCAGTACATTTAGAGCAAAGACTGATTCGATATTGTTCTCAGTTACCCGTTTTTGGATTTAACAGTTCCAAATATGATTTGAATCTTTGGAAGAGCGGTCTAGCTAGAGCTCTGAATCTCGTTGGGTCTTCTAACAAGGACTACTTCGTTGTTAAACGAAACAATCAGTATGTTTGTATTACCACCCCGTGCTTCAGAATATTAGACATATCGCAATACCTCCCTCCAGGTGCTAGCTACAACAACTTTCTAAAAATCTTTAAGATTAACCAATCGAAGGGTTATTTCTGTTATGAGTGGTTGAATGACGAATCCAAGTTGGATGAAAACAAACTCCCTCCTATCGAGGCATTTTGGTCTTCGTTAAAAAACGTTAACACTCTGGAGGATCCTAACTGGAAGAGATATATAAATTTCTTAAAAGAACACACTCCCATGAGTGAAACTGCTATATTAAAGGAGTTGTCGCTGGAAGTCGTACCTCCGAGCGTTGAAGATAACTATGCCTACTTACAAAGCGTCTGGACTCGTTATGAGATGAGAACGATCCGAGATCTATTGATTTGGTATAACAATTTAGACGTTCAACCTGGAGTAGAGGCTATTTCTCGTTTGAAACAGTTTTATTGGTCTGAAACTGATATCGATATTTTCAAAGAGGCTGTGTCCGTACCGGGGATAGCAAGGAAGTTGATTTTCCGTTACGCCGCTGAAAACGGGTCAAATTTCTCTCTATTCGGTAACGCCGATAGCGATCTCTGTGAGACTGTGAAACGAGGTATATGTGGGGGTCCTTCCATAATATTCAATCGTTACCATTGTGTAGACAAAACGTTCATTCGAGGTGATAGTCAGAAACCATGTAAAAAGTGCCTTGGTTTTGATTGTAATGGGTTGTATCTGTACTGTTTGTCTATGGATATGCCTGTGGGTTACTTCGTGCGTTGGTTACCGAGTAACGAAAGTTCTGACAGTTTCAATCACAAGAAATCCGATCGTTATACCACTAGCTACGATTGGTTAGAATGGGAATCTGTTAAAGGTAATCGGTCTATAATTCATAAATCGAATTCTGGATACGAAAAAAGAATAGGTCCGTATCTAGTAGATGGTTATGACACCGATAACCGCACTTGTTTTGAGTACCTAGGGTGTTACTGGCATGGACACAAAGATTGCTTGCACCAGATGCAACAGGAAACCGATGAATCCAGGGCTCGATATGCAAGAACCTTAGACAGAGCAGAGTACATAAGGAACCAAGGTTATGAACTGGTTTCGATATGGGATTGTCAGTTTAAAGATATGTGTAAGTCAGATCCCGTGTTAAGAGAGTTTGTCGAAAACAGACAACTCCCCTTCCTGCGTGGTCATCCCAGCGGAAGCGTGACTCGCGATATGCTCCTTCGAAGCGTCGAGAACGGTGGCTTCTTCGGTATGTTGGAAGTAGACATCGAGGTTCCTGACAACAAATACGAACACTTTGCAGAGATGTCTCCCATATTTGTTACGTGTAAGGTTCCTTTTGAGAAATTTGGGTCTCATATGAAAAGTTTCGTACAAAAATTTGACATCAGTCAAGAGGCGAGAATCCTGTTAGTCGGTGGAATGAAAGCCCGAAAATTGTTATTGGCTTCTCCCTTGTTGCAATGGTATTTGAAACACGGTCTAATCGTAAGTAAAATCTATCAAGCAGTAGAATATCGAGCTGATAAATGTTTCAAACGATTCACTGAAAAGGTGACCGATTGTAGAAGGATGGGAGATACCGATCCCGATTTCGCTATCATGGGAGAGGTGTTCAAATTAATAGGAAATAGCGCTTATGGTTCTATTTTGATGGATAAATCGCGACACACAAACTGTTCTTACACTCACGGGGAGTATAACGCTCTCCTCGCTGTGAATAACCCTCATTTCAAATCCCTATGCGAACTCGATGACGAGGATTTTGAGGTCATATCCAGCAAGTCACGCATGCACATGGATGTTCCTAGTGTTCTGGGAAATTTCGTGTTGCAATACGCCAAACTTCGCATGTTGATATTTTATTACGACATGATAGATCGTTTCGTAGATCGTCGCGATTTTGAGCTCCTTCAGACCGATACCGATTCGCTCTACCTAGCAATATCGGCTCCGAAGTTTAAAGACGTGATAAAACCTTGTATGTTAACAGAATACGAAACGATGGTGAACGGGTTTTGTCAGTCCGATACAATAATTGAGGCGGACGACCTGCAGCATTTGCTTCCTAGGACGTGTTGTACTGAACATGCCAAACATGATAAAAGAACTCTCGGGCTGTTCAAATTAGAAGCAGAGGGCAACGAAATGATTTCGCTTACTTCCAAAACATACATCCTGCGTAAGGATGATGGTGAGGGAGTAGACGTTAAATTAAGCTCTAAGGGACTGAGTTCGAGAAACATTCAAAACCCTCTGCAGTCTTATCGAGGTGTTCTGCAAGATCAAAAATCTCGAAGCAGCGTGAATGTTGGATTCAGAGCTAGACAGAATACAATGTATACCTATCAACAGAGGCGTGCTGGACTGTCCTATTTTTATGTTAAGCGCAGGGTTATGTCCGATGGTGTATCGACGCGTCCGTTACGTATGGTTTTAAAACCCGTTTCACGACGATGATTTGTAGCGAGGTGTCAACAACATTGTTTGTGTGTGTATTGTGTCTACTTCCCCAAAGCCGATGTCGGTATCATTCTTCTTCGAATGTTCCCAGTTGTGTAAAATAGAAAGAGACTGTTATTGTGAGGTGATACTTCTTTAATATTTTCCTGTGTATTCTATATTTATATGTGTAACAATTGGTTTGTTTTTGGGATATATATATATAAACAGATATAAATGATAACCAATGAGTTGTGTTGTTATTGTTATTTATTTATTACTCAATATACATGATGTATGGTTGTAATAGGTATTATTATTATTGTTACGATAACAACATAATTGTCTCTAGTTGGTTTCTTTTTACACACAATCACAGTTACAGCAGGTAAAACAAGGACATATAATAACATCAGAGTTATTATTATTGTTAATTATACAGCGAGTGTTGTCTACAAAGATACACATTTGACTATACAAAGTTGTCTCGTACGATAGTAATTTAGGATACTAAAGTACGTTTTTAATTTTGAAAATATACAAGGATTGGTCTAATAACACGATAGTAACATAATATGTGTATTATTATATGCTGTTATAATACATACGACTAATAAGTAATGGTTAACAAACACATATGATAACATCATATTTCGCGTTGTCATTGTTGTTGATTGATATAAACAGACAACATATATGATTAATATCGTACCCAGTTATCAAAGCATGTGGTTCTTCTACCCCAATCGATAGACTTGGTCTGTTCTAATGGTGATGCAGCCAACTCCCGTTTACGTTTTTTCTTCTTCTCCTTATTACTTTGAATAACACTGTCTATATCGACTTTCCTCTTTCTTTTCCCAATAGAATTAACACATGGTTCTTTTTCTTCTTCCTTCACAACTGTTCCTTCGTCTTCTCGTGTGTTTCCTTCCTTAATGTTACTATTCTCATAAACAAGTCTTTCATATTTAGCTCTAGGAATTAAGACTAGTTCCCGTGCTTGTGTTGAGTTATTCATCTCTATCGCTGACGGTTTCTTCTTCTTCTTCTTCTTCTTCTTCGTCTTCTTCTTCGTGGTAGTAGTAGTAGTAGTAGTAGGACTCCAGTAATTCTATAATAAGAGGAAGTAATTGTCTAATTTGTATCAATAGCTTCTTCGTAACCGATCTGTTAACTCTTTTATCGGCTATCCGTCTCAGAACCGACTTCTTGGACTGTAACAACGCTTTCTGTCTAGCGGAAACAGGAATGTTTCCTTTTAAGATATTTAGACATATCTCCGCTATAACGTCTGTCTGTTCATTGGTCAGCGAACGTAGTACCGCTTTCCTTTGGTTGTCCGATAGGATGTCTTTTAGGAATCGTAGTAGACTTAATTCCTGTTTAAAGGAATGATGGTTATCCTTCTTCATTCTGTTGAATATACCGTTGTCACCTCTCCCGGAAATATATTCGTCCTGAATTGATATTGCGGGTTGCTCCTCGGTGATAGGTCAACGAACAAATAACCGTACTGACCTTGTGTGACGGCTTTTTCATATGCGTCAAGGAAAAATTTAGCTCTTCTCGGTGTTATTTGTCGTCCAAAGTTTGCTATCTGGGATAAATCTCTTCTGTTCTTTAGCAAGACGATATAATGTGAATTTAACGATATCGTTCTTGCATAGCGTCCATATGTGGTGGAAGGAAATAACGATTGACTGAGTAGACATACCGTTATATTTAAATGATGACTTGTCATCGTAAATAGTTTGCACATGGTTGAATCTCGCGAGACTTCGTCTATTAAATCATCGATAACGATAACTTTATGACGATCATTAGGCTCGCAATCGGCTTCACCCCAGTCAGAAATGAAATGTTCGTTTGGTATTCCTTTATGAAATTCTATTGGACAGAGTTTCTCTGATTTTTGTTTCATCTCGTCGTATAGTTGCTGCCACATGGAGTAACATATCAGAATTTTATTCACTTTCTGATCAAAAATATCCTTAGCCGATGTCAGTAATCTTTGAGTGAAGTAAGTCTTGCCTGATTGAGTCGATCCGCTAATAAATACCGTGGCCGGAGTAAGGATCCGAAGAACTGGTTCCTGCATCTCGTCTGCTACGTTAGTCGACGTTTCATCATCGTTCGAAATGTATGGTTTTTTAACCTCCATCTTCTTTCTGAGAACTCACGCGTAAACACTCAGACACACAGTGCTGTATGTATGTAAGATCCTTTTGGTGATGGAGTTGTCTAAATTGTGAAACACATCGGATATCGTTTGTGTATATATCGCTGAATGTAGTGATCGTTCATTTCCAAGTTTGATCTTGAAAACTGTTCAAATATTTCCTCCATCGTAAATCCCCTCAGGCGAAACATCAGATAATATATGGCGTAATATCCACAAGTGTCACTATTCGGTGCCTGTAGACGAAATTTATTCGATAAACTAGCCTTTCTTTCGTCTCCTCTTCCGCGTATACTTGTAATCAATCGGGTTACTTCGCTTAGGTTATGACTGATGGAGGATCCGTTTAAACTGTCAAATAGTTCTAACACACGTTTTGCGTTATAAATGACAAACCAATGCATTCCGGGGGATGATCTATCGTCTGTGTTCACAATGATTGCGCAAGGCATCGATTCTTTCCGATTGAGTACTTCCGCAAGGTGTGAAGTCAGCTCATTCTTGGCATATATTCCAATCACGTGATCTCTTAAAACCGGGTCGCATTCGACTATACATTCCATCTGCGTTGTGTCCATCATCTTTCTTATTACAAAATAATATTTCTAGATCTCTCGATCTGGAAACCATCTCCAAATTCTGCGTACACAACACACGTTACCGTTTCTGTCAACGCTCTTCCGAATTGAGCCTCTAAGCGCATGGAACCTTTCTTTTTAAGAGTCAGGTATGCTTGATCATTCGTTCTCCCGAAACTTGGTTCTATTGGGAAAACGTACAACGCATAACCGGATCCAAATTCCTTCCTGTTTAGGTTGATGCTGCTCAAACCTCGTAGATCACCTTCGTTTGCAAACCAGGTTTCGTTGTATCTAAATAGATTGACGAAAGCCGGGATAACGTTCTGACCTTGCGAGTTGTCATAACTTATTTTCATCGGTCCTGTTTCGCCTACTGATTCTCCATCGCAGTAAAGGGCTATTGCTGTTACATCGTAGTTGGCAAAATTATAAGGGTTTTTGGTAAGGTCACCCGCTACTGCTTTTGAAGATACAAATCCCACGACCACTTTGTTTGGTCGGGCTCCCTGAAAGATGTTGTCATAACTCAAAGACACTTGTCCCGCTGGTATGGACATCATCTTGATTTCTGTACGTTTGTAGGGATATTTCGCTGTAGTCGTGGATAGCGCTGTACTGTGACCCCATATCACTCCAGGATTCACCTTAACCTTCATCACTTTCAAAACGATGTCTTCTATCTTTATGGTGTAGCTTCCGTCTGCTTTCTCTGCCATCAGGGCGAACTTGGGATTCGAACGATAGAGTTTGACTTGGACGTCAACTTGATTCAGAATGTAACGGTTCACGTTAAAGATGTCATGCATTAACGGTCCCGCTAAATCAAAACTTTTACTAGCGGAGGTTAATTTAGATCTTTCGAAAAGTCCCATGTTGCCTCCGTCCGGGTCTGTTGCATCCATCTTACCTTCTGTGTCTTTAGCGTATAGCTGGGTAGTTAGTTTGGATTTGGCATCAATCTCGTTCGTGTTGAGGATGGTTTGGATAATAGCCTTGTACGGGTAATGGTTGTTGGTTGAGGTTATCAACTTTCCTTGAAGTCTCACGTCTACTTGACTGAACATGCTATGCATTAGCAGATTTACTGGACCGCATTTTTCTGTTAACGGTAAATGAGTATCATCCCCCTTTGTAATTCTACACTTCATGTATATCATTGATCTGCGTAAATCTATATATTCCAATCCATCTTGAGTACTGACATGAAATTCGATTGGTGTATCTCCTGAGTAGGAAGATATTGGTCTACAGTCCTGTAAATAAGTCCTTTCGACTCCCGTCTGCGTGGGTGGTAGGCTAAATAGGTCCAGTTCTTGTGGTTGAGTTTCGGTAAAGAATTTGGAATCCGATATTACTGCAGCCATTATCGTTGTTGATGTTGTTAACCAAATATGTCTCTGAAGGATGCTGACTTCCTGTTAAAGATGATCTTGTTTCGTCTTCTGGGAACGGTGTTCCTTTTCTTATTCTTCTTCGTCTTCTTCCTCTTCTTCCCTCTAGACAGTGGTCTTACCTTGCGAGAGGTCGGTTTCCCACTGCCACCTTTCTGCTTGCGTCTCTTTCTTTTGACTTGCATTCCTTTCGCTATAGCTATACGCGACACGTTTTCGGGGTTCCTCTCTATCTCAGCTTTGGCTTGATCTAGGGCCTGTTCGGTTGGTGTCACCAGTTTTATATCCTCTTCTTTCGTACGCATTGGGTTGTCTTCCTGGCGGTTGTTCTCTCTGAGAATAGGGTTCAGTATCTGTTGTACGTTTGTCATCGCTGTCACATTTCTGCTGTTTCCGGGAGATGTATCTTTACCTCTGGCTATGTTCGCATAATATTTCTGCCATGTTGTAGGATTAGGGATGTAGAGACTGTTATCGTCGTTTAGGTCTGTGTATTCCATGACGGTAATCTTTTATATCATGAACGGGTATCGACGCAACTGAAGTGTTAAAGACGTAACGTCTGATAGGAAAGTGGCGGGATTTCCGGAGCTATCTGTTATATACACTTCGAACTGTTGAATGGTGTTATTGACGAGTCTTAATCCGATTTCGTATGGATCTGATATCAACACCTTCCACGTTGACTCCGAAGTAGAGAAGAGTCGTCTGAGAAGCGGTTGGCGGTGTCCGCCTACCATAATGGGTTCGCATGCCGAACAATATACGTACAACAATTCGTCCGTTACTTTCACATCCTTCTTTGCTTTTCTGGCTCTAGTGATTGGTCCGTTCTTAGGTGGTGACGACGCCATTGCATAAAATTCTCTGAGCGATACTATCCATTGTCCATTTAACCGAATCGGTTGATCAAGGTAAATGAAAAAATGATGTGGTTTGTTGTCTGGGAAATAGTTCATATTATCCGTACTACTTATAACTATCCATTCCATATCGCTGTAAATCTTTGACCTGTTCGGCGTCAATCCAGGAGTTGAACTTGTTTGGGAAACCCAGCCACTTCACGAAGACTTGTTTGACGTTTCTCTTCTTCTTCCTCTTTTTGAGAGTTCTGTTTCTAATGATTTTCTCTATGCGCCACTCCGCGTTGTTCGGATCTTGGTGGTATTTCTGTAGCTCTTTCTGGTAGAAGGTGCCTTGTATTGGTTCTGATTGTAGGTCTTCCAAACTATATATAGGAATATCGTCTCTGAGTCGTCGTTTTACGATTCGGAATATTTCTCCAGACCATTTCTGTTCGTATTCTTTCTGGAATGTTCTTTTGATTAATGATATACGCACGTAATCACCAACTTTAAACTTATACCTTGTGCTGTTTCTGGTGGATTCATTCTTCCTTGTCAGGATGTTGGATTCTTTATTGGTATTCCATTTAGTGGATGCGTGGGTTTCAAGCCACACCAAGGCTTCGTTCGTAGGGGTAATGTCTGCTGGTGCTCTTCCTTTCAAACCGCGATGGGGACGGTGATTGTAATTGTAAATCAAGTCTTGAATCACGTTTATATATCTATAGGTGTTTTGGTAAGTGAAATACCTGTACATCATCGTTCTCAACGATCGTATAAATCTTTCCGAATAGTTTGCTTTCACATCCGAATTTTGTGTGGTAAAGTGTTTGATGTGATATTTCGCGTATATCTTTTTAACTAGGTTGTTAGTGAATTCTCGTCCTTTATCCGTTCTCAGGTTATAGGGTGTTTTATCCATGGTGGCTATGACCTTCTCCATAGCACTTGCTACGGTTTTGGCTGATTTGTCTTTGATCGTTACACACCATACATATCTGGAAAAACAGTCTATCATAACGAGAATGTATCTCGTTCCATCGTTATATTCAGCGATATTCCCCACGTCGCACAGGTCTGCATCTAGTTGTACTCCTATTCCTCCGACTATTACTCTATTCCTCTTGAATCTTTTGATTTGAGGTTTATGTAACGAGTATGCTTCCTGTTTCTGTAACCATTTCATCACTCGGTATGGTTTCACATTTGGATGAGTAATTTTCAAAGTTTTGATAAACTTCTGGGCTCCAGCAAATGCTCCACTTTTCCTTGGGTTGTAATAGTTTTCTCGATAAATCTCTTCCGATGACGTCATGTTTAGAAGTGTTTCGCGTTTTCTCTGCGGTTACGAACAGCTTCTATGAGTTGTTTTATCCAGTATTCGGTTTTCAGTTTTGTGTCTCGATAGTCTTGGCATTCGTATTTAAGAAAATATAGCGGGGATATCTTCTGCAGTGTCGGAGTTTGGTGTATATATTTTTTCCATTCGTATGTGACTTCTCCTTCGTCGACGATACGCAATACTTGTTGTTTGATGACATCTTCTTCTTCTTCTTCCTTTAGCATATGTAGGTTGGTTATATTTCGTTTAATTACAAACACATAGGCGTTGAATAGTAGTTCTTCAATGAGTTGATTTATAGAATGGGATTCCACTTCGTCGATTATCTTATCCATGGTTTGGTTTCATTTATCTCTGTTCTAGAATAGATGAAAATACGTGCGCGTCCCCAAGAATCTGGTATGTCGTAACTATTCATATCCTTTTGATTTCTTGCATCGTCTATACACAACGTCTTTGTTTGGAACCATTCTTTGGAGGTTGATATTATCACTTCTTCGCCAAAATGATGTTTCCTGTTTTGGGTGGGAAATGCTAATACCACCCACTTGTATTCTTTTCTAGACATTGTATTCGTTGACCTGCACCAATCATGGTAATTCGACGTCTTCTTATACTCACGTGTCTCAGTGACGTCATGTCTCCTTGGTTACCGGAATGTGCTTTCGCGGGTAGCCTCGCGTGGAGGTATGTTTACATATGGGGAGTTGCTTATGTTGACCTTTGGTGGTGGGTAAGAAGCTCATTTGCATAAGCTCTTTTCGGGGTATGGTAGTTTCAATGTATTCGCAATCTTCAGCCCGCCTCACCATACACTACTAACAATACTTGTGTAGTCATATGTATCATTTTAGGTCATTTTAACAAACTAAATAAAACATTGTTACTTAAATGACTTGCGATTTTCTTATCATAAGCCATATATTTTATACCTATGGCTTTGCCGCTAAAACCACTTATTTCGTTTATCAAAGTTCACAACTAGCAGATGATTTACCTTCTTATTTTGGCAAGTTCTTTAGATAGCTTTCTATTTAATTAAACACCACTCAACACATCTTCACAACAAATATTTTGGATTTTTTTTATTCTGAAAACACATTTAAAGAGAAAACGGTAAACAATGTTTAGGTTTTATGAAGTTAAAGATGAAAAGATATACATGTATTACGTCGTACTTACATATGATCAAAACCAATCTTGACATGTCGACTGTATTGTCTTCAGATGACAGCCATCCACCTAGGTGCAAATATGATCAAGATTGATTGTTTTGTATTTCAATTTCCTAAATTTATTGAAAAATTTATAATTAATTACAAGTTCATGAATGTCATATGCATGCGAAATGGGAAGCCACTATAATACCACACTATCATTCTAAAAATGCAAGTTAATGGATAAGTTTTGATAAAGCATATTAAAGCAATTTTTACAGTCAAGTTTAGTAAATTTAGATAACAAATTTATTGTCAAATTTTTATCAAAAATCAATGTTTCAATTTGATATATAAAAGTTAATATTAGCTTCTGCAAGGTCCAAGAGACTGTTACAAGGAACGTGGTTGTACTACAACCAAACCGCGGAGCTTAGCAGCATCGAGTATTGTTTTGTTTCGACAAATTCTCTTATCACTGAACATTTACGTCAGTGAGTGACTAATGAATGTAATTGGTGATTTTTCAAAATGATTCTAACATAGAGTTCCTGAAATAGCACACCCAATAACACACAATTTGCTTTATTTATTTATCACACCTAACATTAATTGAGTACCAAAATATGGGACAGATAATAGCAATGACATTGCGACTAATATCGATAATAGTGCTATTTAATAAATGCAGTTTCCAATAGTTAAACAATAACTTACCACACACACATGCATGTGAGGTGTAAAAGTGACTAGTGTCTGTAAGACTGCCAGATCAGCAAAACTCAAAATGCTATCTCAACATAAGCTCAAATGTTTTAGTCGTTATTTATTTACAGCTTACATTCACATGATAATTTTATGTAACTCTATCCCTGAAATAGTATAAAAGAATATAATAAATTGTCGTTTATTGTCAGCTATCATTCATAGTCGATAATATTTTATTTTAGTTTTATTGTTTTCAAAAACAGAACAGGTGTAGTGGTCATATGAACTACATGTCGTCTACATGGTTGAAGTGGTCACGTTTAACCATAAATACGTCAAGATTATTCAGCTACCAAACACCAAGTTACCTGAACGAAGTGATTGTGATAAGTGAATACTGTTTTGTAAGCAGAGAGGGATAGAGAAGGCGACAGACCATGACGATACAGCCATGCAATGTTTCAGAGTCTCGTCGTTGTTGTTGTTTAGTGTTAACCTAATGCAACACAACAATGAAACAGGTGGACACGTTTAATCATCAATGTATTTATAAGATATAATAAGAGTCGATATAAAAGAAAATATCTTACCTAAGTGTCCTGTAGCCTAGCAATGAATGATATCTAGAACGAATAACTTCCTGGTTTAAAAATATAAATCTATATGAAGGAGCGGGTGAGTAGTCTTAAGTACGTTGCTGTCTTTGTCAAGGCAAATACGCTTTATGATTTTGGTGATTTATATTATGCACCCTGACTTTGGTGTGGTGAGGAACTATGGTGACACAAGTAACATACAGGATAGAGGGTTTGAGAACGAAAACCTATTCTATTTAATATTATTTCATCTGCTTGACAGATCAAAAAGATTTCTGTACATGCTTAAAAGCTTATCCTTAAAATTATCTTTTCCAATCCGAAATATTAAAGTTACTTGGAAAGGATCGTAGATGTGTCTTAAAATGTTGATAAACAAAGCACCTGATTATCTGTTATCTGAAACATTCAGATAATCTTCAACTTCCCATATCACGAATTGAAGAATCTTATGAATCGTTCTTCGGCAATTAGACAATGGACAAATCTATATCTTGAAGTAAAAAATTGTCAAACCATTTCCCAATTCAAATGTAAACTTCAAAAGACACCAGATGCAGCGCATGAACATTTTTCAGTAGGAAAAAGGTTTCTAAACATTCTAAACACAAAACTTAGACATGGATGTAGTGAGATAAACTATGATCTATTTAAAGCAAGTGTAGTCAACTACCCGAGCTGTTTTAGTGGAAATCCATGTGAAAATACCTGTCATTATATCTCTGATTGTACATTTTTTCAAGATCAGCGCATGAGGTTATTAAATAACTTAGTAAATGTTACTCTGCGGAGACTGCCCTTAGATGTTAGTTTAGTCCTTAATGGCCATTATGCGTTATGAAATCGAATCCATATTTAAACCTGTACATGTGTATTTTCAAGAATCAAAGATGTTCAGATGTGCCTCTTAATCAAATTTCTCTTATTCTCTTTCTTTTTTTCTGTATGTTTTGTATTTTTTTAATCTGACTGTATACAAAATGCAAATGTGAAATGTAACTATTATTGAGAGGGTTTTATAAGTTGGACAGCTTGTGCCAAATCAAATTCACTTTTGTGAATAAAATATGTTTAAATCAAATACTATTTGTAATGAACATGAAAACACGTATATCAAATTTCGATCTCTATGTTTACCAATATGTCTCTACTTTCTTATTTTTCTGTTTCCTTTTTTTTTGTCCTCCAAAACTCACCAACACATGACGTTCAACAGAAAAACATATACCATAATTGTATAGACGAGGGGTGTTCATTAAAGGTTTTTCTATGATCCATATTTGGTCCTTTCATTTTGCATGAGGTTTATGTCACTATATCTGTGTTCCATGGGTAATTTGATAATGATCATGAGATAAAATGCAATAAAATTTTCGGGAAGATATGTAGATGCATAAGCTATTTGTTTGATCATGCAAACATATATAAATACCCTAATTAGTCAAAATCACGTGTGATGATAATGAAACTAAATGTTTATTAGCTTTTCATACTTTGGTAAAGAAGAGAGCTGAAAATCACCCTTCATGTTACATGCAGAAATATAAATGTACAGAGACATGCAGGTCAGAGACAGACATGCGATACAAGGGAATTGACAGAAGCTTCTCGTCTTCCAGTTTTTATTCCATTAACCTCCCCTGTCAGTTCTCCCGGTATTTCTTCATGCCTCTCTCCCTTCATCTCAATTTACATGTGTGTTCTTCTGTCATGTGTCATTCCCTGTTAATAAGTTTCATTCTGTTTTTGATGAGTGTCATTCTCTGTTGATTTGTGAAATGTATCTTTCAGATAATAAAATAAACATAAATAGTATTCAAAACTTGGTAAATCATCGCTCATGAATTTCCAATGATCACAGTAAGACAGTCGACAGAAACCTAAAAAGAAAAATTGATACTTTGCCAACTTCGCCAGTTCATTGTCTTGGGGAAACTCAAACGATTTTATAAGAGCTGGTTAAAAGAGTCAGTGAACGCTTACAACAGTGCATTGCAAAGGACTTCCTATTCATTGGTTACACACCATCATTTTTTTTTACAGATGGTGAACGTGTTCAGTCTCAGTGATGGTTATTTAAATAAAGTGTGGATGAATTTCATATATTGGCGTTTTCATTCAGCTTTAACTCTGCATAGTCCTGTGTTCGTGTCATATTGTTTAAACCATCATATGCAAATCTGTCAACCGAAGCATTTTGACTTGAAAGATTAGCCGTAATACGTGTTGACATAAATGAACAACTTAAAGATATAAGAAAGGATTTAGATACAATAACATTGGTTGTTCTTTGAAAAACAAGCATTACATACCAATATCGTCATAAGTCCTGTCTGGTTGCTGTTGATCTGTGTTTGTGCTGAAAGCGATATTGACAAATAGAATATCAGTTCTTTTGAAAATGAAGTAAACCTATCTGTTTCATCATACATGAAAATTGCTTTCAAAGAATTTTGAAATATGTTCTGTTGCGTTTTAATATTTTCAATGTAAAATATTTTTCAAGAAATGATCTACCTTTTACTGTTCCCTGAAAAACAGAAGAAGAAGATGAAAAATGGGTTTATTATACTTATATTATACTTTAATAAAGTGCACACAATTTCAATGAATATTGGAAAAAGTACTTAACACCTTCACCCATATAAAAATATATATTCAGTGATATCCACTAAATAACATTTACATCTATATTGCTCCTATCATGAAGTTCTATGGGTTGTGGACTATGACATTATCAGTATCGGTTGCAACTGTTAAATCTTAAGCCCATTCTCTTAAGCCAATAATCATTCAGATCAGGTTAAGTGATTACAGTCAACGTCGGTCAAACTAACAAAGGATGAGGAAATTATGAGCATAAAGGGAATTGTAGCTCAAATTCTGCGAGGTCTATGCTACAAAAGTACAGTGTTTGTACCATTTTTTATCACTTAGATTACCACCCTTCGATTAATATTACCTGTTGCTTTTATTCTCCTGAACATCAAAACAATTACGACTGAGAACACCACAAACACCGGTATTGTAAATGCAATTCCAATTCCCACTCCTGTTCCAAGATTGTATGGCTGTTTCTGAAACTAAGATACCTTACTCATCTGTTATACATCCTTCTATTTGAAGAATGCAACACAAGTAATACATCTTTGGAACTTTTAACTGGGAATTAATGTGATTTGTAAAATTGATAAAGCACACTTACGCTTGATTTTCCGCTCCTCTCATAAGATTAAAAAATAAACTGGTATTGTTCAAAAGCAATTATGTTTGACTTTTTTTCTGTCGTGACAGAAGCGTACAATGAAATATAAGTATCTAGATTACAATTCACAATCGCAGTTAACAGTTCAAGTATATACATACCAACATGTTCAACACTAGTTGTCACAGACGAAATCTCAGTGAAAGGGCTGTCTCCGAGCTGGTTGCGGGCTTGAACACGGACAAAGTACTGAGTTGAGGGCTCGAGGTTGGAGATCACAATCTTGTATTACTCAAGATCCACTAACTCTGCCTCAGTGCCTCCAATTGTCCAGAGTAGTGTAAGAGGGGATTGGTAATTAAAACTTAATGAAATAATCATGCCTTAATGGCGTTACACATCATCCCAAGATGACTTTTGGCTAAATCAATAGTAGAGATTGTACACATGATAATATAACTCGGTAAAAAAATTAGAAATAATACATTGCTGCAAAATAATAAAAATTGAAATACGAACATAACATTAGTTAAAGAATAAGCTTAACCGTACATTTGCATGACAAACTAATACTTGTCGTACAACACATTTTGGAAAAAAGTAACAACCTTTCAAATAATTAGTTTAGATATGACCAAAAGAACTTATAAATATATATATATATATATATATATATATATATATGTATATTTAAATTTTAATTATTTTGCACCAATAAATTATATTTACCGAAGGTAATTTATCTCTATATCATAAATTATATAGCGAGAATGAGTGCGTGAGGCATTCCCCATCATTACTTGAAAAGCATTTGATCTTAAATGAATATCGCTCAGATTGTGTTGGAGAGTTAAAATCGTTTTAATATACATTAAATCTCTCATCTCCATGTATTTGTTTCTAATGGATATTCTGAACTTAAATTGTCACTTGAATGATTGAGATATAAATGCAAGCAATTTATTTCAAAGATTAAGAACAAAATCTCTGAAACGATCTTGGATGATGTCGCTATGTTTATATCCAAAGATCCAAATATCTTCCATCGATTGGAGAAGACAAGTTTCCTTGTTTGCATTTATTCAACAAAGTGACAGATTAACGTGATGACATTGGCAATGGTTATTGGTCAAATCTTCGTTTTGGTCTGGTAACTTTATCATTATTATGAACGTAAGCAAATGTAACTATGTTTATAAACCTTCATAATTTCACAATTTAAACCAAAAGGGTCACTCTCATCAAAGGGTATACACAAATCAACACAAGTACAAATAATTCAAAATGAGTCCTATAAAACACTGATCTCATTTCAATTATGGTCTTGCTCAAGATGAGATCTTAGGCACCACACATCCTTTATATATTTCACAGTAAACAATTTTAAAGCGTCACAATCAGATGGTCAATGGTCAATCTTCTCACGTTCAATTGTCATCATTACGTCACCAAAACCATCTTTAGAGTTTTGTGAGTGAAAATAAGACTCTAACATCATTCCTTTTTACATACCTCACAGAACATTGTAGTGAACTATGATAGATCAAAATAATAGTTTTTAATCTTTCTTTCTGTGTCTTTGAGTTTTCACTCATAATTTGTGTGGCCAGTTAACGAAACGAAATTCCTGTTTACCGTTTTTGTATAAAGAACCATTAATCACTAACACATATTGAAATTGTGAGTTCCACCTAATCAGTTTGAAAAGTGCACAATTCAAAACTTAGATGGCAAATTTTGTAACCTAAGCTCCGTCTGAAGCACAGAGGTGCCCGCCATTTAAGGACACCTTTGCTAGTATTGCCTCATATTCTGGAAATGTTCTTGTCATATTTGGGCAATGAAATACCTAATTCATAAAGTTTAATATTATCCCAAATATTTTTGCTAATGCTAGAAAATACATATGTCATGCAAAAATATTAGAAATTTGAACTTTTGAATTCTTGAATTTTATGTTAAACTTACATAGATATTGTTCATGAAGCCAACAAATAACTATTTCAAATTTAATCAGTAATTATATTATCATCAGGACACCAAATACATTTAATTACAAAAGAATTGTTTGGTAATCGAAAAATATGTCGTTCAAATTTAAAATACCCCTTTGTATACCTACTTTGTAAAACAAGCTCAAATACGAATATTCCATTCTTGCCAAATCCGTTGCCGACAGTTCTGCAGAAACAGCAATAGGATTAGGAGTTTTAATGTCTACACACAATCTGTGATCTTTGGATATTCTACATTAGTGAAATATAGATGAAGAATTTCTTTATTAAGCTTACTCAATGAAGAGCTGATTTGTTTGTGTCAAATGTGGAATCACCAAATATTGACTTTAGTTTGTGTTTTTTTCTTCAGAGTTTTAGGCAAAGTAGGCAGTTGTCAACATTTATGCATTCTCTAAAAACTTTCTTGTCACACGGTGATTTTTTTTAATTCTGAAGTGTTATTAGTAATGCATTTAGGTTTTCCTAACCTTTATAGTGTACCCTTGTTATAATCCCCAACAGGATAAAAGGCCATGTGTTTGCTCCAACTGATTTCTGCATTATACCCAAGATAAGCTGCAATGTGCCAGTTGTATTTGGAACAAAAGTGCCTTTTTGTCCGATTCTAATGCTTATCAAAATATTACGTCCTTTGCCACACAAGAGAGATCGAGCTATTAAGACGCAGGCTTAATTATCTATGTTAAAACAGGATGAACGAAAGTGATAAGTAGAATGTTGTTAGTATTATCAGTGACTGACTTTCAATGATATCCATCTACATTGTCGATAACCATATGATTATAATCCTAATTCGAAGAGAATTTTCTTTACACAGATCACGAGAAAATTTTACATTACTTTTTTAAGCATGGTCACATTTGTTTTAGACACTTTGATTTTTTAAAAGAACAGTTGTAAGGCAGTTTTGAATCATATTACTTACGTAAGATGAATGTTTTATTTCAAATCATAATACAATGATAAATATTCAACTTTAACACTCACATTTGACTGCTAGATTCGAAGCACTGAGAGCAACTGTCTCTACTAAGTTGCGTTGCTCTCCCTACTAAGTTGCTCGCACTACAGGAGTACTTCCCACTTTGTCCACACGTGGTCTGCCAGTTGTGTGTTTCAGACAGAGAGTCATCTCCCCTCTTCAGTTCCCGACTTCCGTTCAGAAATCTGATGGTTGCTGGTGGGTTGCTGTCCACTTGACACTTCAGAGTTACTGTGTCTCCTTCACTGACCGTCACTGGACCAGCTGCCGAGTTGAGGCTGAACTCGATGATACTTGCTCTATCTGAAATAGTTGTTAAATTTTCATTATACCAACGTCAGTTGTGAGGGTCACGTGATGTCATATTGAAGATGAAGGACGTTCCAGGGTCAGTGGTCACAAAAATTCCATCCCTCTCCCAAGTGTAGGTCAAGGTCAGTCCATGACTTGCAGGGAGGCTTGTTGAGGTGGAAGTAGAGGTCAAAGTCACCTGCTTCGTGTAGACTGGTGTTGGTGTCTGTATGTGGTCCGACTTGTACCCATCTGCTAAAACCTTTTGTAGTCAACCCCTTATGATCTTTGAAGAACAATATTTTTAATTCCATTTCTGCACATTAAAAAATGGGTTGATGGTAGTTTTAAAACGAGTATTTTTTTCTTAACACTTTTTTGAATAATAATAATGATAATAATAATATACCTTTTAACGCCTAATATCCAGTGCCAAGCACTGCTCAATGGTGGTACATTATTACCCTGAAGGAATTGTACTACAGCAGCTACTTAACAGCTGGGTGGACTGAGTGCAATGTGGATGAAGTGCCTTGCGCAGGGACACAACACTGGAACAGACCCAAGTCACAAATTTTTGGTGTCTCCACCGGGATTCGAACCCGGGTCTCTGGCCTGAGAGGCAAGCAAGCTTACCACTACACCACTTTTTTCATCCTTATTTCTAACTTTCATCTTCAAAAAAACTATTATAATGAAAACAGTTCTGAATGAATAAATCAATTTTGTGACATCCTAATTCACTTGACTTATTGTAATGTCACTTATATTATTTATTAATGATTTTTAGAAAAATATATCAAGATGTTCTTTATGATCTTTATCATTTACCAAAAACTAAGATACGATCTTATTTTGAAATATGAAATGTGAACTTTCATGATGTTCAGGTTCAAATGAAATGTCTAAATAGAATTTGAAAACTTATTTTTACTTTATCCTAATCATATATATCTCGACATTATAGATGATTTCTTTGTAACATATAAATGTTAGTTTAAATATACATATTTTATGCTTGAATCACATGTGTGTGCTCAAAGCACTAAATAAACACAACTGTATTCCAGTGTTATTTCATTCTCAACTCAACTAGGGACCAAGCAACCAAGTAGACTTATACTTCGTATTGCCTTAATTTCCGAACAAGGTACCCCACTCTATTTCTTGGTCAACAAAGTTCTTAGTGTATATAGTGTAGCATTTTTATGTATTCTAGTCACTGGTAACACATGACTGATTATTGTATTACATATAGATAGAACATTTAACTATATTTGAAAGCTTCATTGGCATATCTAATGAATACTCAACCTACCCAGCATCACCAGCATCTGTCCACAGTCCGTTTCCACATCTGTATGTTCCTGCATCTGCTAAGCTGATGTTCCTGAGAGTGAAGGTGATGTTCCTGCATCTGCTGAGCTGATGTTCCTGAGAGTGAAGGTGATGTTCCTGCTCGTGTAGCTTCCACTGAACTCAACACGATCTTTATAGTCTCCTAATGCTACAAATGTAGCTTACAAAGGTAAATTTCAACAAAATCTGTTATTAAGGAAACGGTTATTCATTGCTATTCATTCAATTCCCTATTAACGTGTTTGACTTGTCTGTGGTATACTTTGTTAAGATAGCAGTCATTATGAAAACTTAAAGATAAAAATACATTATCGTTCAGGCTTTTGGAAATGGTGGAAACACTTTAACACGTACAGTTACCAAATGATAACATTATACAACTGTGATTTGTGTCTGACTACACTTCAATCTTACAATAATGTTAGCATCAGTGGCAGTTTTGATTTGTATGTCATTTCATAGAATCATTGGGGTAATACCAGTCTTTCAGATTGTGAACATGAATCATCTTACATCATCATACGAGGTAATCAGGGTATTTGTCAAGGGACGTAGCTATTCTATTTTTATTTAAAATTGTAGTTGTATTGCATATAGCCTATCCAAAATGTATGCACCCTGATGACAGTGAATGACAGTAAAACTAAATTGCATGTCACTTCAAGAATACAATTTACAAAATATAATCAAATTATCCTAATTTATCCTATAACATGAATATAAATACAATTTGCAATATGGATGTAAACGATAGATGTATATGTGGCAGGCACTTGAATTTGTAAATAATTTTAATTTTTGATAAACATATCATTTTTTTCATTTAATTCAATTGCGTTTAGTTATGCGTTATTGCTTTAATTACCAACAAGCATATTCTTTTTAGCGTGGGGGAATATATTCAGTAAGGAAGGGTTTAGTTGGTCTAATGGTGTCAGGTTATGACATGTAAATTTTAGATGCACTCACATCAGCACTTGTCACTGATCACTCGACGGTACGAGACGGACGATCTGATCCTTAATAAGTACAATAAGCATAACGTAAGTGTAGTGGTATTGCATATGGCCTATGCAAATGCAACCTGATGACAAGTACACTAAGCCTAACGTATCTATGTTAAGTGATGTCTAAAGTGTATGTAGGATTTTCGGCATTATTTCATCTTTGATGATTTGGTAGTTATGGTAAATTCAGTAAGTTACTAAATGCCTAATAAGGATTTAACAAAACTAATAAATTTAATCCTTTAACGTTTATTTTTTTAATTTTTTGTGTATGATTGTCGTTTCAATGAGAATTGGTTATTACTTAATCTATCCATAATACTTGCACGCATTGATATGAACGTTCGCCATCATGTTATTACTCTTGTGTGTTATACCGAGGATACTAAACGACCACCTTCCATTTCATACTATTTGTATTAAACGAGGCTAATGATTAAGTATACAATGAGCGAAAGTTTAATACCAAATCAAAAACGACTTTGATAATATAATAATTATATAATAACGTCTTATGTAAACAATGTAAACGGTACATGTATATATATATATGGGTTTAACAATTAGTTTGCATTCACCAACGTTTAAATAGGTAGGAATTTCAAATTCGGAAGCCTTGTATCTTAACAAACTATTTAAAATTATTAAGTGGTACATACATGTTAAAATTACTAAATACCAGGAATAAACCATACCCTTAATTTCGCGGTAGCCAAGCTGTGAATTATATCTAGTACAAATAACTTCCTGGTTTTAAAAATATACATCAACATAACATTTATGGTGGTGGAGTATTGAGTTCAAGTGCTTTGCCCCTGTTAACCAATGATTTGGTCTCATCCTCTAGCCTCGAATATTGTTAGCCCGTCGTGAACCTCTCAATCTTTTGCTCTGTTCACAGCCTTTGAATATTTAATGAATATTTTTATAACTAAAATGGTATTACCCCTTATTCTATGATTTTACGGCACGTCAACGACAATAAGACCCCATGGTGATCACAGCATAGTAATAAACGGTTTGAGAATTGAAACAATTTTCAAGCTTTTGTGTCGTTCACTTTTAGGTAATTATGTGTGTCCATGTCCAATGTTTCAGCCGGGGCACCCTTGAGACTGCTGCCATATTGTCTACGTGTGCTGAAGAAGAGATGACGGTCGCTTAGGCAGGTATTAAATCTCTTGGAGTATCAGAAGCAAGTTTAACATTGGTAAGTTGGAAATGATCAAGATACAAGAAATATGTAACAATATTTGTTATAATGTTTCTAGTTTATTTCCACTGAAGTTGTGAAACTTTTTGAGAAACAAATGTTTTGGGATTTGTTGTTATATCATTTGATTATGATCAATCATTAAAATATATAACAGTAATTATAACTTGCATGCAAAACTTCGAACACCAAATACCTTGAATAATGTAAATGAAATCAATAATGTACTGAAATTTGATAATATCGAAAGGGAGGTAAGTTTTAAAGTAAACACCCTTTAAATTTAGTATTCTAGAATTAAAATGTCGAAATTAATGTTGACATAAAAATCATAACAACTGCCTGATTTTTAACAATAACATATAAAGATGGTTTATTGAAAATATATTTTGAACCAAGCGATCATCCTCCAAATTGAAAAGAGAACACATATATATATATATTAGAAATGCATCATTTATCAAAATGTAGACAATTTTCAAATTCCTATATCGATGCTGTGAGAACCGTTGCTTTAACCCTACCCCCCATAACTGGGGCCTTTGGGGCCCGGCTGCACCTTTAGTGTGTTGCCATAACAGAAAATCTTATGCAAGAACTGATATCAAAGAAAACCTGGATAGCATACACTAGCACGCTGCAGTTTTCATTAACGCTTCCTTGAAGAGTCAAGTTTGACAATAAATCCCCTCCTACATGTAAGGCGCTATTGCATGTCGCATGCACAGCTCAGTGGTTCCCTTGGGGCGATAAGTTCTTCATCCATGAACCAACTCTCTAAGCATGTCAAGTGTCCATTACTATTTATCACACCACAACCTGCATAGGTATCTGTATATCAATATCAATATATATTTTCTTGAGGAATATATATCCACTCTTCTCTGATAGGAGCTAGAAGAAAAAGTCAAACTTATATCGTTCAGGTCAGCATAGAGCAACTACACAAGTCGTACACAGGTCCTGCAAAATTGAGGACAAACGACCAATAAGCTTTCTGTGAACTTGTATCAAGTTACAGGAATTCGAGTTACACTCTAACCGATTAGAAATCGGCTACATGCAGCCCATTTGCATGCGCGGCAACTGAGTATTGTGCTTCCATTAACGTTCCATCAAATGCCAAACAGGCGTCATTGGTGTATGCAGCGTAGAAATTTCGGTAATCGTTGGGATCACCATGATTGGCACAACTGACTTGAATATTGTTCTAGGAACGGTCACTTGTGTGTACTACTGTGACCATCGACAATACATCATTGTCCAAGGGATGTCAATACATATGTAACATATGATTCAACAATAAATAGCAATATAACAAAATATGAGATGGTCTAAGTCTTAACTGTTTCATAAAAGCCTTGCTTTCCCCAACATCTTGTAAATGCAATACAAATCCAAACTGATATTAAATATTATCTGTGTATGTAGCCAAAGTGAACCAAGCCGAATTATTTAGAGATTGTTACATGCTATAAACTGGAAAATGAAGTCGTCTAGTTGAATTTACCTACTACAAAATTTGACCACTTAAAGTTTTCACAACGTGTTTATTACGCCCAATTTATGACAGGCTTATCATTTAACGTAGTTATTTGTTGAAAGTATGTTCTCATGTCTGTAATCTATATACACTGTATTTAGTAGTTCTCTCAAACTCTCTCGTATTTTCTATTCTCTATCATTCTCTGTCATGTTCATCTCTCTGCTTTGATGTCTGATTTTGACTATACAGCTATATACTCTTTTATGTCTTCGAGATTCTCAAGTATTTAGAAGTTGGTGAACTGAAGTATTTTGTTTACTTCAACTTATGTCCTATTACTCTATATCTCCCTCTTCTCCAATCTGTTGGTTTGTTTCTTGATATAATCCTCAATTGTCATGTTCGAAAAAGACAAAAAAAAAGTTGCTTACTTTGTAGCCGAGTTACCAATGCTCAAACAAAAGTACAAGTAGCTACTTGACCCAGGACACAGATTCACAAACTTAGGCAAACAACACAATGAAATATTTTCCTTTTTGTCTGGCGTGTCTGTTTGTAACTAGTTTTAGTGGAATACAAGATGTGGAATGTCAAGGTTTGTGGAAATTATATTTTGTCTACTGACGAACAATAATCAGTTTAAAGTTGTATTCATTGCAGTATGATAAATTTTCTACTCTACTGTTCAATACAACAAGGTAGGTCCAAGATGGCGGATAATGTTACAGTGCAGTTTTAGAACAGTCGCACTACACTGCTGTTTGTTATTTTTGTTGAAGTTATCCATCTCTTCTACAAACAGAACTGAATGTGGGTTTCCATGAAATTACCAGAATTGAGAAGTCAGTAACGATAAGAGGTTTGTTGTCCTACATTGGATATCACCTCACTTGCACCAGGAAGATTATCATAGATATTTACCTTGAATGAGGTCAGTGTTAGTAGAAGTTTGAGTGACATGAAAACATGTGCCTTCTGATACACTGAATCTATCAAAATTAGTATTCGATTCTCGACAATGTTTGTTTTAGATTGATTGATGTATAATCTATTATGATGCATTTGTAGTTTAATTCCAATTATTTCATTTTGTGGAACTAATAAAATGATACATATGAGCACTGCCTCATTTAACAAGTTTTCCTACCTAAAGTGTACAGTTGGACGAAGCAACCCGGTGACATCTACAACCAACCCTATATCAACCAACTCAACTTCACCTGGACATACACACCAGCATCTCCAGATCCTGCCTTGATTGAGTGGAGTAAACTGAATGCAGGGGGAACATTCGACGCTGTTGCAAACGTTGTTGGGGGAACGTTTACACCAGCAGCAAGTTATACAGGAAGAGTCATGAGAATAGGCAACACAGCTGAACTTGGACTTCTGAACCCAACATCAGCTGAAGACGGAACCTACAGAGTCAGCGTTACTGATGGTGGTGGAAAAACAATCACCTCTCAGAATGTTGTTGTATCTACTGTCAGTAAGTATCATTTTTCTCTCTTTCTTAGTCACTGAGGGAACAAATTATTTTTTTAATAAAAGTAATTATTCTTAACCTTATTGTTAACCTAAAGACAGATAAATTGCTTGATCAATCATTTGTTTGCTGAGCTTGCGGATTAAATGTAAGCAATGACCATTTATTTCATTCCTTTGCTATGCAAATGAATCCTCAGAAAACACTGGAATACCTATATCAGCTGAGTACTTGAAAATTCAGCCACATGGAGTTAAATGGTCACACAAAAATTAAGCAACATCATGACTATACAATAAAAACTCTAGAAGTTAATAAGTAGGATATAAACTATAATGGAGATTATTATGGAGAATATGGTTTAATATTTGAGACATTAGTTTTTGAAAATGACTGAGTCAAGTCAAACGACAAGATCGTGCAATATCGAACCTACCATCAACATGGAGTCATCCATTACTTGGTGCATTAATGCCTGCAATGAAAATAAAGAACAAGAACAAGGATTAATTCACAAAGTATAGTGCATAGTTAATTATTACTTCAATTATAATAATGATCACCTATATTAAAAAAGAATTCATGAATAGATGAACAAATTAGTTTGAAGAAACATTGATTTTTATGAAATTTCTTTAAAAAGAAAATAATGAATCAAAAATGAAAATGAATAAAAAAACATTGATAAAACATTATATTGAAGAGAATAATTAATAAGTAAATGCCTTTCATGGCTAAAATTAAATTGACATAAACATATACATACAATAATTCATATCACTTTTGTGTAAATATTTTCCTCCATACATATAGAATTTTGCATGAAATACAGGGTTAAATTTTTACATCCTACATTTTGATCCTGGTGGCATTTTATCCTAGTGATATAGTTAATGAAAGCAATGACATTGCTCGTTTGAATACTTATTACCTATTAACCAGATACATTTTATTATATTTTATCAACTTCCTTTAAAGTGGACAGTAAAGCCCCTTTACTTTTTAGTAGAGGAAGAACATACATAATCTTAATATCCTTAACACAAAAAGAGAGATGGTTTATTTCAGTGAATAATAGAAACAACATTTAAAGATCTACTCAACTTTCCTTTTTTAAAAATGGAAAATGTCTACTAAACTGACTCACCAAGATTTGATTCAACTTAAGCTTTAAGATAGTCAATATTGTTTCATAAATAATGATCTTTGTGGTGGAAACCAATCCTTTGTGTCATAAATGATAAAATTTTCCTTACAAAACTCAGATTTTGTATGTTGTCATCATCATCTATAACAGAAATCCTGTCACACTTTTAGCATGTTTATAGATACTTTTTAATGGTTAGTCAGTTCAGAAAAAAAACTACAGTCCCAGGTTTGATCCCACTTTAGATTGACACATTTGCATATGTATTGTAATGATAATTTCCAATTTAAAAGAGTGACTTCACTATGAATGAAAAAAATATAACTACTCTAATATCCTGTGTTACATGGACCTGCCAGTGTTAATACTTAACACCCAGTTTGCATTATAAACACCTCTACATTTGCACACAAAAGATACTTTGAGTTATCATGAAAAGAATATCGAATAAAACTTTTCCCCATGGATTCAAGTTGCGCAATTCTTCCTCACTGGCTCATCTAAACCTTGCTGCTTCCCTGCATTTCTCATTTGTTGCAGTAGCCTTGATGGCAGGATAAGAAAAGTTTTGGAAGTAATGCAAGGCCTACATAAAATAGCATGTCATTCGAGCAAGTCAGGCACCTGTATGGGAAGATGACTAATATTTAGGAAAGAACTAGTGTGTTATGGTACTAGTATGTCTCTTTGCATCGCTACTTCGCATCGCCCTTTCTCTATTTCGGATCACCATTTTGCCATTTCGCATCGCTCCTTCGCTATTTCGCATCTTGTTTTTGCTACTTCACCCTAGGTTGGGATATCACAAACTAGCAAAGACGCGAATGGCAGAAATCAGACACCATAGGAGTCCCATTCGCCATAAAAGCTGAAACCTTTCTGAACTCACAATGACACTGCAGCATCTTTAGATTTTCATAGGTCATGCTACCTTGACCAGCTTTCATCTTTTCAAAGATTAAATGAACCTTAGCATATGGTAGTAAGTATTCACTGTAACTGATGATTTGTATGGTTTTATTTGCATAACATAACAAAACAAAACAAAAGTGACTTTGAATCCATAAACACATTAACATACCCAGCTCTTCAAATCAACATTTCCATTTCATGGCTTTGGATCGGAGTTGGACATTGGCCTAACTTTTTTTTTTTTTGAAACAAACTCACAGCAACACACATTATCCTGATCCTTTGAATCCATACTGACACTTAATATATGAAATTGTGAATAATACAATAAAAAACAATTTAATGAGAAGAAATTAATTTATGTATGGGAAAGTGTTTATTCTATTGTTCCAAGCCTTTTTCTAAAGAGTTTAAAATAATTTATGTGGTGAAACACACTAAAGAGCATTTTTCAATCAAGACTCATCAGAAGATGATATCAGAGCATTTCCAATTTTTTTTTAGAAAGTAACGAGCAAGTCGACTAAGATATTTGTATGTTGTTCAACCTCAAATATAAACATGACCCACATAAAAAAGTGGGTGAAGTCATCCTTTCTCAGGCAATAAACTGTAGGCTACAAAAAGGTTATACTCATACTTGACTACTTAATGACTTGGAGGGAAATGAAGTTGATATTTTTTCGCTAAAATTTTATGAAATATAACCTGGCTATATTGGTATAATTTTCTAAACAAAAAACTGGTTAGATATATTAGCCAAATGTTTTATCTTTCCAGCCATGTGTCGATTGAATTGGGATGTTTAATTTCTTTTATTGACTAAGATGTTTTGTTTTTATTGATCGGCGAGCTGCAACAGATATGTTCAAGATCTAAACTTTGAAGTTTAATTTATCTGTAATTAGTAAAACATGACGTTGTGACATATACCATCATGATTATAACAACTAACATTAAAACAGGTGACATCAAAGAAGTATGCAAAAGTTTTCGACTACTTTTGAAATGCAACCAAATTCATTAAAAGTTGAAAACAGCTATTTATTTTCGGAGGTATTGATACAGTTATCAAAGTGACAAGACTCAAAAGTTCAAGTTCAGAATTGGAATATCTACTATCATGTTTATTGACGTTCTGGGGTTGCTAATTATATAGAGTAATAAACTCAGTATCGACGTTCATACACTTTATGATATCGTCGCGATTCATGACAATCAACAATCTGTCATGGCCTTATAAACAGTGCCGATATGAATAGAAAATACTAACCTGATATTTTTCCGTTACGTCAGTGTTCTGTCACACTATAAGTTTGGTGTCATCGGGTATGTAGAGAATGATTAAAACATCGATGATATCAACTCGCGATTTCTACTGCGAGAAAACTTTGGGGTCATGTTGACAAGTCCCGACTTCCGTTGTACAAGCTCCGTGTCAGGGCTAGCAACAAAACGTGCGAGGAGCTTGCCTTGCAATCGGAATCACTCGGGTGTTTCAAGATCACGAAATATTTCTTATTGTTATAATCTGAACGTTAACGAGTTAACCTACTGATCGTTATATAGATTTGCACTCATTTTTCTATCATATTCATAGAATGCATGTATATACTGTGACCAATAAAGAAACTTAAATTTAATTGAAGAATGTGCATATAGTGAATATGTCATATGGAAGACGAATTATCTTCCCGTTTTAAGACTAATAAGAATACGACAAAAATATAAAACATAAATTTTACATAATTACTAAAAAAAACCTCCGACGATATATGATATATATCTATATGCAATATTCATTTATACTTAATAATGAATTAGAGTGGTTCAGTTCCTCATAAAAACTGTTACAATATCAAGAATATGTTTATGGTTAATGATATTTATGAACAGAAGAAATAGTTTCTCAAGAGACAAAATAATTAAAACGATTTCAAATAAATAAACCCTCTCCCTCTCTTTCGGTAAATAACATTACATGAAACGGTTGGCTGAGCATCAGGCTAGTGCAGGAAAGAGACCTAATTGCTGTTGCTGATTTGAATGCGGCAACAAACAAAGATGTATAATTACATGAGCCTGATGGATGTCATCAGAGTTTATTAGTTTATTAAGTGAGTTCATTCAAGTGTGACGACAACGGTTTTAAAGCTAACGTATACAATTCAATATTCCCTTGATTTAAAGATGTCGTTCTTACCTTCACCAAACATTAACAACAAAATACATATGAATGATATTTAAGACCTCGTTCGAGAAATTTTGTGGTAAATAATCTATTAGCGGTACCCAATTAAGGTAAGGTGAGGAACGCAGAGTTGCCACCCTTAGAACTTTTCTGAAGTAAGTAAAACAATGTATGAAACTGAGAATGGGTAATTTTAAAGCCTTAGACTAAATGAGAAAAATGTCTTGAACGTTGCTTTTTTTAAATTTAATCCATTTTCAATGCCTGTAAGTCATTCATCCCTTGTTCAGGCACACACGTAGGTTTTATCATGAATGTGAGTTGAATAATTTTGTTGACATATTTGTGATTTTAATTGACTATCTTTGTGGACATACTAGTACTACAGTTCCAATCTTCTATGCTACTCTTTAGATGATCAGTGATAAAGTTTTCAATTGAGCAAGTTTGTTGTTGGTTTTAAAATAGTTTTGATAAAAAAAAAATTGATTAATTAGCTAGGTAACACAAACCAGGATGACTTAATTATACTGGAGACATATTAGAAAACCATATGAAAGCAAATGCTCAAAATTAAGAATTCATTTGGTAAATATAGTTGGACTTACCAGTATGTTGTTGCCTCAAGCATTTGTTTAAAAAAAAGATAGAATTAATCATCAGCAATATTGGAAATAAGTTTTAATTTCATATTTACCCATTGTCTACAATCATATTGGCCCTGTCAATCAATCACCAATTACCTATTGGTTAAATGAGAATTCATCAAAAAATTTAATATAACATTTCCAAATATCTTTTACTTTTTCAGACTCCTAGTAAGCAGCTAGGTGCCTATGAAGCAGAGACAGAATCATTGCAGTTTCTATCAATTGTTTAGAACTGACAAGATATGGAACATAACTGGACATGTATGTGTATGTGTACTGTGGATAAAACAAATCTAGAAAAGCACAGAAGTCACAAGTCACCAACTTAAAGTCTACTTTTGACTCAACAAAATAAATAGATAAAAATAAAATGTGTCATTTCTTATAAAAAATTAGGCAAAGTTTGTCTTTATTTTCAAACAGAGCTGTGTGACTTAGTGCAGAATATAAGTCCATGTTATTTGACACTAGATAATTTTTGAAACCGTGATGTGTATATCATAATTCAAATGACACAGTGGCAGATACTGTAAGTAAAATAAATAAGTAAGTAACTTTTCCTTCTAAAACCTATTAAGATAATTAAGGAGGTAATTCTTTATTTACCCTAACATAAGTAATTATCAAATATTATTAAACAATTTTGCAAACAAGTATCTCATCAGGTAAGGGTACTCAATCAATCATCAATTGTAATCATTAAAGGGAATGTCAGTATTTATATGAAAAATAAATTGAATTGTAGTTGTAAAGCTTTTATAGTTCAGTTCTTGTCTATTCTAGCAAGACGAAGAGATCCGGCGAGTATCCGTCACCGGATTCCTGAAAACTCAACTACTTGGTATCCGTTAAGGTATCCTTTGGATTCCGGCCGGATCGGGGATCCGTTAAGGTATCCGTCACCGGATCCCAGTATACCAAATTAGCAGGGATCAGTCGGTATCTGGAAGGAATACGTTTACCGGATTCCACTACTTTTTGTCCTATGCTAGATTTATAATTCCTAATCAGGCCCTCAATGTGTTTGTAAACAACAATGTTTGAACATGTGTGAACCAATGAAAACTGACAACTATTCGTCTAAGTGTAATCCTTTTTAAAGAACCGTAATCAGTAATTACTTTTGGAACAGGAAAAGTTTTATTGTTGATCAATGACATTATTCTTTAAGTCTGTAAATGAATGGTTATTTATCCTATTGTTCAACTGTCTTTTTAACAATTGAACCCCCAGCTAATATGAGTTGTACCCGATACCCTCAATGTCTATTTTTAGTATGCACATCATCAAATTTACAATAATTGATGAAGAGTATAAAACACAGATTTGCAAAGATCAGCATCATGAAACAAAATACGATGCAAATCAGACACTGAACCAATACCGTACAAGCTGTAATGGAAACTGAAGTAAAACCTGCAGCTGTCACACATTATTATAAGAGCAAGTTCGAATCCCGTTAGAGTCAATATCTAACAATTTGTATTCCTTGGAACATGGTCCATTTTAAGGAGACTGTCCTGTTGGCAATTTGAAAAGATTGTCTTGCAATTTGGGCCAAATTTAAGTAAACAAAACTTAAGAAGACAACTAAACTGCCCAAAGCTATGTGTTACGCATCACCACGCTTACAGAAAACCCATGAAATTCCAACTTAAAGAGGATACTAAAAGACCTTCCATTTAATACTATTTTCATTCAACGAGTTAATGATTAAGTATACAACGATCGAAAGCGAGTTTGATACCAAATCATTAACAAACAGAAATTGCTTATATTATTATATATAGCTTGAAAAATATAGCGCAGAGGAAACAATCATTTTTTTCAAATATTTAGTTACAAATGGTTACACTAATTTCCGATATACGATACGTGGACGAAAACATTAGTATCCACAACTTGATATTAACTTTAAAAGAACACAGAGTATGTTATATCGGTCAAATTTGTCAAATTTTTATGAAGGATGTTTATTTAACAAGGACCATTAGTTGTGTCTGCCAATCACAATCTTAAAGCTTATCAGTTCATTATAGAGACAATAAACAGATTTAAGTTGCAATTTGTGATCGAATGCGGACAGTGGCGCACGCGAATGACTAAAACGTAATTTTGAAAACTTTTCTACATCATGCCGAAAAACAAATATTGATTAGTAGTGTTTTGGTGGTCATTTAACATATATTTATGAAAATTGGACGTAGAATTTTAACATTTATATGGGTGTTTTTAAAAAATATCATTGAAAACATGAATTTTTTTAATTTTGGCAATTTAGAGATAAATATGCAAGTTTAGGGGATATCTGAACTTAATTCAGGGTAGACGGTATTTTGGTTCTTATTTAAGCCACATACAAATTCACGAAACATACTCTGTGTCACTGTGTTGTACCTTGCGTGTATGGCTGCCTGTAAGTTATTATGGAAACAAATATAAACTGATAAAATTGTATGTTTGTTAATTAAAAAAGATATCATTATTTTGTTAAAATTAAAAAAGGGTTTTTGTGACTGTGCTATATTTGTATGAAATCTAGTCAATTGCAATATGTAAATGTAAATGTATATTTGTACATTAGTATTTTGGGAAAACAATACTCTGTTGCGTCAAACTAATTGGTTAAGTATGGCATTTGTCTATTAGGAAGTGATTTACATCTTGTTTTATTACTTTCGTTATCAAAGAATTTATGATATGATAATATTATGACCAGTTGCTTTGACACAGACTATAGCTACTCCTCTAGAAATTTCAATCAACACTTCAGTCAAAACTCACGTGCATATTCCATTTTTGAGCTGGCTGACACTAAACCCATATAAATGATCACTGGGTCACCATATTTACAAATTATAATCTCCATCAGTTGTAGAGGCTGTTAAAAAGTTGTCAGCTTTCAAGACATTTTTCTTCGTGAGAATAAGATAACAATAGAGTTTTATAGCGTGTCTCTATCACTCTTATTGTGGTGATCACCAAATATGTATATCATATTGCAATACATTGCTGACTCTATCCACATTTTCACTTTTCTAGGCTCTTTTACAATAGCGCCACCAAGTCAAAAGGTTAGAGATCTGCTCATAAAAAGAACCTGTAAACAAGATTTCCTGAGTTAATGGTTCTAGAAAAGAAGTTGAAATAGCCAAACGGACGCCTGATCGCGGACACTATGCCATGCCATGCCATGCCATAAGCCCAAGAGCTGTGCCTGGTAGGCTATTGTGATACGCGATAAAATCGTTTCTTTTCAAGACGAAGGTACTGTTGTGACCACTGTCACCAGTGAAATAATATAAGCTATCATATGCTTTTTGTGCCGCATGACAGTTCTCTGCTATGCGACTTACCCCGCCTGAGTTGTTTCTACTTCCGTTGAGACGAGTACTCATGCGCGTTGTTAGGACGATAACATACAACCAAGGCTGACGGCGGAAGCAAGATAAGGTAACTCCTACCGTCTTGTTTCGCGAGAAGAGTTCGGTTTCCCGTTTAACTGAGAAGACTCCTACTTGCCTGTTTGTAATGGATTATTTACCCATATTACTTTTATTCGCCATACACTTCGTCCGTTCTTGCTTAGCTATCGGTAAGTTCGATATTAAACCTTTATATGTACATATCGTACCATTGAGTAGACTGCATGTTAACAGGGACACATTGACTATATATTTAGGTGCAATAAATCCATAAAGGGCAGGCTTTCCCTTTCTTTCAACTTCATACACCATAGGCGTATGCACGACATGCCTTTATTTCATGAAGAGAACCGAAAGTGTGTGAAGGAAACCTTCTTGGGTCAAGCATCCCCTATCATTTACATTGAAATTTTGGTGTGATATGAACGTAAATAAACTTATACGTTTTGAAGTGTTCAAGGTAGGCGTCTATTGAACTATTTATGGTATACTTCCGACGCTTGGATCACTGTCGACGATCATTTAGGATTACATGTGTTTTCTCCTGCGGATGGGCGGATATTATGTTGTAGTTCTTGGTCACCATCGCACAGTAAAATATGCAGTATATTCTGAAACATGCCTTGTTTAGAGTATTTCCTTCCGGAAGACTTACAAGTTAATGAAGGACAACTTACACAATTGGTATCAGGGGAATACTGGTTGCTCATCTGTCATGGACAACCAGTCATACTTTTTTAATATCAACAACAATAAACCAAATTTGAAGCCTAGAGAAATAAGTTTCAATAGCAGCATATTTTTTGGGAACATTTGTATTCAATTGAAAAATAATTCAAGTTAAAGACAAAAGCTCCCTATTATATTTATGGCAGGGGTCTTTTTAAAATATGTCTACACTTTCCTGCGTATTCATTGACGTTATTGGTACCAACGTTACGAATATGTAGTACACGTCCGACATGGTCGTATCCTGACATGAAAGTATTAACATTTGTGTCATATATAAATTTGAATAAATGCAATAAGTGTATTTTAAATAATAAGTTTCATTTATTGATGATTGATTTAATGTCAGGTCTGGTACTTTTACAATTGATGTGACATCACGCATTAGCAAACATTCAGAACTATAAAAAAAGTGATTATTTAGTTCATTTTAGATATGGAATAGTTATCATTCATACCCTGTTATACTCTCTTTGATAGAGTGTAAGTTAAGATATGCTTCTTGGCTAAAACGGAAAATCACTATCATATTAATGAAATCTTTGAACCATATGCGACAACATTTGAAATATTACAATGTAGATATTTTGAACTAAATTGATAATCATTAATCCTGTTTAAGCAAATCCAAATATAAATTCTGAATATATTGATATTACAGCTCTGAAGGTAAAAGTTGAAGATATGCGATTTGTTCACACAGATAGCATGTTGGATTGATGTAAGACTGTTCTTGACCAAGATTATTTAGATCGTTCAAAGAAGTGTATCATTTGAAATGAAATAACAAATGAATTTATATTGAGGTTACAGGTGTTTTCAACTTATGTCTTTTACATGCCCCACACTTTAAACTATCTGTATTCAATGTTTAGAAATGTAATATGTTAAACTTAAAATGCCAACTTGATATAATACATCAAACTTGGAATTGGACTGGCTGTGTTCAATGCACTGTTAATTTTACACTTTGACATTACCAGAACAGCCTGAGGAATATACATCGGGATGTGAGCCTTGTCTTAACGTTTCAACTGGCATCCATTGTCCTGTTGATAAACAAGGAAACACACAATAGTCAATATTGTTTAAACATTTCAAATTTATGACATTTATTTTAAATTAAATGATATGTTTTGACTCCAACTGATATACTGCAATTTGATTTGACAAAGAGTAAATTTTATGTTGCTTAAATGAAAATAATTCATACGGGTTTTAAATATTTGCACGGAATCAACTTATATCATTTCCCTCGTATCGAGTGAAGTTAGATAGTAATATTCTAACGATTGGCGTACACCACGAGATGAATGCGAGATCTGTATGCTCGGCGGGCTTGTCCACTTATTTCAGAAACTGGTAGATTTTTGTTTAAAACTCAAAAAGACCCTTGCCAGAAAGAAAATTATGTTTAACAGAACTAGAATGTATTTAAATGATTACGACATCTCTAGAAGTGTTTGACAATTGCAAATAACTATATGTTTCATTTTGCGAAAGAATATCATCGCATGGTCATATAATTTTTCCTTATTTTCCAGGAGAATGCAGAAATGGTGCAACTGTTGTGGCAACTGTTACCCAAAAGGCATTTGTTCCTGGCACCAAGGATACTGGCTTCTCTCTCACTTGCGATGTCAACATTATTGATCCTTCTTATGTCTTGTCAATATGGAGACTGGAGAGGCCTTCATCTGTTTTCATTTTCACATATCAACCACCTTCGACGTTTTTAGCAGGACCTGATTACACAACAAGAAATTTGAATTTCACCAACTTGAATACTGTCGTGTTTCCTTCATACGAATCAACTGATGTCAGGAGAGAAGATCTCACTTGCTACCTATCTCTTAACAGCAACAGTTTTACATGTATTGATAAAATGGAACAGAATATATTTGGTAAGTATTGTTAGACTTATGGTGATTTGTTACTCTTAAAACTATAATAGCTGGAGAGGCCTTCTTCATCTGTTATCATTTATACCTATCTTCCACCTAATACGTTTTCAGCAGGAACTGATTACAAAACAAGAAACTTAAATTTCACAAATCTTGACACTGTCGTGTTTCCTTCATACGAATCAACTGATGTCAGGAGAGAAGATTTCACTTGCTACCTATCTCTTAACAGCAACAGTTTTACATGTATTGATAAAATAGAACAGAATATATTTGGTAAGTATTGTTAGACTTATGGAGATTTGTTACTCTTAAAACTATAATAGCTGGAGAGGCCTTCTTCATCTGTTATCATTTATACCTATCTTCCACCTAATACGTTTTCAGCAGGAACTGATTACAAAACAAGAAACTTAATTTCACAAATCTTGACACTGTCGTGTTTCCTTCATACGAATCAACTGATGTTAGGAAAGAAGATCTCACCTCCTACCTTTCTCTTAATGGTAACAGTTTAACATGCACTGATTTAAAAGAACAGAATATATTTGGTAAGTATTCTTTTACTTATGTTGAGGGTTCTCAAAATCCTACTAACTGGAATTAGTAAACAAAGATTATTCCCCCAAAGATATAGAATGAACATGGACATGGAATTGCCCGTCGGTCGACGTCCGTCCGTCAAAAGGCGTCGTCTGTAAGCTTTTCTTATTGTTGACTTCCCCTCACGCCTTACCTGTGCCAGGTTTAACCTAAATTGGTTTTAAAAAGACGCCTAAATTAATATATGTTAACAGAGTTGTACTCTCTTTGGTATTGACCCCTTTTCGAAAAAGGCGACGTAAGATATCCACCTACAAAACCTTTTTTGAATAGGGTCCAGGAACCAATATTGCTAGAAATGTCGACATTCCATAGTATCCTCTCCGTGGGGTGGAGACTATAGAAATCGGAAACAGATAAGGGTAGGACAGATGTGCAAACGTAAGTGTCCTTTACCAAACCAGTTGACATAGGAAGCTGAAATTTACGGAACAGCATTTTACCTCATGGAAGTTTATAGATATTGATTTGATAACACTCAAATATGTGTTTGCCCTCCAATGTTTTCTCTTCTCATCTCCAAAACAGTTAGCACTAAAGATCTAAAATTTCGGAATGTTATCTCAGTAGTAGGACTGAGACTGAAAAGTGTAACTTGCATGGTCCTGCCAAATCAATTACGTGTATTTTTTACCTTGTTTAACTGATATGGTATAAAACTAAAGGTCATCATGTAGGTTGATTTTTCAAATTAGACTAATTTCATACCTGTAACACCAAAATTACATACATTATTAAAGCACAAGGCTTTCTAAAGCTACATATTGCTTAGCATATAGAGATTTGCATAACGAAAACAAGTTGTATACATACATTGAACTATTTTCAAAAATTTGTCTGGCTCATAAGTAAGTGGCAGTACTTTTCAATGCCTCGTGTCGAAAAAAATTGGGAATTTCTCGTGGCGTAGTCCGTCCATCCATATCGTAATCCACTCCTGCCCTAATCTGTGATAAATCTTTCTGATACTTTACAACTGTTTTTCATGTATAACAGTGATGTGCATATTGCTTTTCAGTCATGATGAAATGTATTATTTTAGAGTTATGGCCCTAGACTTTCATCAATCAACTCCCTAATAAAGGACTGACACTACGATATCAACCACTTGCAATACCAACTATTTCGAAAGTTATGTTTTTGATAGTTCACTAATACACATCAAAATTAGCGTTTTTTTATATAATTGTTTTCAGAATTTAACCCTTAACTCTTAGCATATGAACTAAGATTGCACCTTTGGTTAAATGTTCTCCTAGGTTACAGGACAACATCGTATATGAAACCATTTCATCAATGATGTTACTATTTTATTGTTTCATCCATAAACAAGTGTAACAATATTTAAAGCTATTACCTGCAAACAGACAACGGTTCTTGAAATAAGTCTTGAAATGTCGAGATCATTGATGTTCATTTTCTGGTGGTTTCGTTGAAATGTTTCAGTGTTGTAAACTAAAGGCACAATATGGAAACTGCGGTTTTATCAAATTTCATTCTTTTCATGCAACGCATTCATTTGATTTCTTCAATAGAAGATTAATGAATGTATCAATGGGACTTGTGGTGGGAGACGTTGTGGTGTCAGAGCACTCTTGACAAACTTGTGTTTGAGATTCAAGCATATATTCGTATAGCTGGAAACAACTAGACACAATTAAAATAAATAAAACATTAATATATTTTGCAGCTAAACCAAGCGTGACTGTGAAAAGCACTCCTGATCTGAGCAATGGTGTTGCGGTTGACACAGAAATCACAATGGATATAACTGGAACAGATTACATGTGCTTTGAGGATCCAACGTTCAGTGTTCAGATAGGATCAGCCCCAGCAAGACCTCTGACCCTGACTCCTCCACCCACTCCTGGTGACTTCTCAAACTTTACTGCGTCTGTAACCTTCACTGCAACAGTTACGAAAAGTGGACAAATTATTGTCGTGATGACATGTGGTGGTGATTCTGCAACCATATCTACTGATGTTGAGGTTATGATAGGTAGTTACAAACAATGATGAAATAGTGACAACTCTTGGTTGTCTCCGACTGACAGATGTTACTCGAGTCATGTCTCAATGTAACCTCACTTCTAATGTTGCTATAGATATATTTAAAGAATTTCTAAGAACATATATTTTAAAGAGTAAATTCCAGTAAAATCATTTTGAACTGAGTCTTCAAGCTGTGTTTATAACAATAGTAAACAGAGTTCATCTGTTGGATGCTAATTAGTACACGACAGAAGTCAGCCATCCTTAGACAAATGTTCTTTGGGAAAAAGAACTGATGGTGTTAGTAATGAAGATTTTTTAAATGAAGGATTTTTGCCCAATTGAAATACATCTACTGATGGTAAGAGAGGACTTAAGGTACTGAATACAGAAAGTGGAAAAATTATTGTTGCGATGACATGTTGTGGTGATGTTACGAACAATCTGGGAACGATCACAATCTGGGAATTTGTGTTTTAGTGATATTTTCATCATTTTAAAATGGGAATTATCTAGCTAATTAAGGTTTTTCTATTAAGCAAGAATGAGATATTTCTCATATTGTGAAGGGCTCACATCTCGCCTATATGTCAAACTGAGGGAGTATAGGGGTCGATTCCCAGATTGTGACGGGCTCACAGTTCATCTTAATTTAAACTGAGAGGTATAGGAGTCGATTCTCTGATTGTGAAGGGCTTATAGCTCACCAATATGTCAAACTGAGGGAGTATAGGGATCGATTCCTCGATTGTGAAGGGCTTATAACTCGCCTATAAATCAAACTGAGGGAAGAGAGGGTCCGATTCCTAGATTGTAAAGGGCTCACAGCTCGTTTATATGTCTATGAGCCCTTCACAATCAAGGAATCGGCCCCTATGCTCCGTCAGTTTGACATAAAAGCGAGCTGTGAGCCCTTCACAATCTGAGAAAAGATCCCTATACTCCCTCAGTTTGACATATAGGCGAGATGTGAGCCCTTCACAATCTGAGAATCGACCCCTTTATTCCCTAATTTTTAACAGAAAAACGACCTATGAGCCCTTCACAATCTGATAATCGGCCCCTTTACTATATATAATGACGTTATCTGAGCCCTTCACAATCTGAAAATCAACTTTTTTTTCCTCTCAGTTTAAATAAAGGCGACCTGTGAGCCCTTCTCTATCTAGGAATCGACTGCTATGCCATCTCAGTTTAAATAAAGGTTAGCTATGAGCCTTCAAAATCTGAGAATACATCCAATCTGAGAATTAACCGCTATACCATCTCAGTTTGATATAATGACGATCTGTAAGCCCTTCACAATCAAGGAATCGATCCCTATACTTCGTCAGTTTGATATATAGGTAAGCTATGAACCTGTCATGATATATTATTGACAACTATTCTCCATCTTTTTGATGCATACACAAATAAAAACCTAAATAAACTAAACAATTCTCATTTTATAATGAAAGATATACTACACACAAGCAAGTTCCCAGATTGTGATAATTCCCAGATTGTTCAGGTCTCACAATCTAATTCCTAGTTTGTTCGAACATTCTGCAGATTGTGAGCTAACGGAACATCTATACCTGTTACAAAAATATATTCATATGCTTTTGGTATATGACTTGCTTTATTCGATCCCTAATCCCAGCGGGATGACTACAGATATCAGCTGACTACCAACTCTTGCAGTAGTAGCAATTATTCAAATGACATACAAGCCCATTTCTAGTTACAACGTTCACTTTTGCACACGACAGTACCACTACAAAACATTGTGACGTCGATTTTAAGACGTCTTAACAATGTTATGTCATCAATATTTTTGTTGTGCCATATTCTTGATAATGGCAGGGCGTTGAAATAATATGTCCTTGAAGATTACACTTGATCTAGAAGCAAAGCCCATAGGAACACAGTTTTAATTGATAAAACAGTGTTTGCTTTGTCAAAGTTGAGCTCATGTAAAGAAATCTGAATATATCCTGCTTAGCTTTTGCAACGGGTGAAACTGACTTAAGTGATCAAATACAGAATTGTCACGTTATGTCCTGTCATGACTTGAGTCTTCTAAACAGATAGCAATCTTATTATTTTCCTGTATGTATTTACTTTATTTACTGTACTTGTTTATCATCAATAATGGTGATAATAAGAAGCTCCTTTACTCACTGTCCAAGAAGCCGAGTTGTGAATGGTGTTTAAAAGAAATAAGCACATTACTTAGAAATATACATCATGAGGTAGTGTGGAGTGTGTTGTGTTTAATTTCTTGATATCAGTTGAATTAACCAGTTGGATGAAAATGCAAAGTAACAAGTTCTGTTCAATTATGTACGTCATGTGTATATCATAGACAGAGAGGACAAACGTATTGTACTCAGTGCAGTAGGGTTGTATACAATTGACAAATATCTATTAGATGTTGTGTCGCGGTCACCGTGCTTGTTTCTTTATGATCTTGTCTCTATCTGACACTGCGTCTCTATGATGTTGTTTTTTCTAATCTTGTGTCTCTCTGATGTGGTTCTCCCTCCCATTCTTTCAAAGGCATTATATCTATCGGATAATGTCGCTCTCAAATGTTGTCTGTCTCTGACGCTGTTTTTCTCTATTGTTATTTCTCACCTATGGGATCTTTCTCTGATGTTGTATCTCTCATAAATGATATATGCCACTAGTGTTGTCCCCAACACGTGTTATTTTTCTAATACTGGTTATCTCGAAAGTAGTCCCTGCCCCTCTAAGTTCCCCTTCTCTCTCACCCATTCACGAATTATCTCAAAAGGTAGTCCTCAAACGATGTCCACCTTTCTCTGTGTTTTACTTTGTCTCTTTAGGTGTAAATATCTTGAAATTATTGAGAGGCAATTAGAAGTTGGAGTCCTTATGTAAAGTATATTCTCTTTAATTACTACTGTCTTCTTACTCTATTTATTTCTCTGTGGCATGTTGATCCTCTCAGATATGTTGGTTTGTTTCTCCATCTCTCAAAAATCATATTACAAAATAAAATATTCTTTTTTTTCGTCTGGCTTGTATAATTTTACAGGTTTTATGGGTACACAACAATGTTTGTGATTATCTTTTTTTTATTTCTATAACCAGAATTATTCATTGAAGCATGAACTAATTTGTATTGACATACTGTTGAGGTACCAGGTCCAATATGAGGTTAATGTTAAGTGTCTCTAGTAGAATGTGATCAAAGATAATAAAGGAAATACGAGTGCATTGAATCAGTAGATGACGTCACACGAGACTGCCACGTGTTCAATTTCCTGGCCTGCAACTAAATGTTTGAGTGCAAGAGTGGCAAAAGCTGCGTCAACTTAATGTGGATATCGTTAAATAAGAAATAAGAAATTTGATAGTGATTACAATTGTATTTCCGATTATTACATCTTATTTGATATACTTAATGTACTATACATAATGTGAACTGTGTCAACTAAAAATTGCTCAAACCTTGAGCTTACCTGTGATGGATGTTATTTGTTTTTATATTTCGTTTACCTTGATTAAAGATTGATTTACCAATTGTATAGATTTTAAAACCAAACGATCATTGCATTAAACAGAAATAAAATCAACCTTATTGATTTCTAAAAGGTGTGACTTAATAAGAAAATTTAAAGTCATTTATTGAAAATATTTGCAAAAATGCAATCAAATATCAATTTCATCAACCAATAATGGAGATAAATGATGAACTTTTAAATAACAGCAGAAAACAATGGGCCCAAACCAAAAATGGTATTGAACAAAAATTACTAATTTCTCAATTTAATCATAAGCTTGTGTTCTCTTTCTTTTACTCATAATGTTTCAATTACTCATGTAAAAACAAGCTCTTTAATGCATTCATTATTTCCACATATAAAGAGTACATGTACATGTATATTGTTAGAGTCAAATATTTCAAAGTTCATGAATTGTGTCTGTTTAGCAATAATAAGTGGTTGTTTCAGAAAATCAGAATCTTAAAGCAAATCCGATCAATTTAGTGACAAACTGGTTAAAGTCTTTATTTGTGACCAAAGAGGTGTTAGCCAATGATTGAAACGTAATTTCGAAAAAAAATTACAGTACACAAAAAGACAAATATGGTTTTGATATTATATTTATAGTAGGTTTTTCAACTAAATGACAAGGTAAATAGACAAAGAATTTTAATGTTTTGGGAGGCGATCTGAACTTAACTTACGTCATAGGTTATTTTTGCTTTACTTAAATTACTTACAATATCATGAAATATACTCTGTGTCACTTTAATCGTGTGTAGAAGGTCACTGCTATACTCATTGTACTTTTTACGATTTTGTTAGGTCGCGTAAAACCTCGTTTTTGAAACGGATTACAAAACTGATGACACTGTTGATAAGTCATCAAGTGAGGCACCTCAGTCAGGAGAAGGTCGTGTTTGCATAAGCAGGATCTGTAACAGGATGTGTTCAAAAAGTCTATTAAAATTCTTCCCAAGGATGGTGTCCCTAAGCTGTAAACGTTAATTTGTCTCATACAAATTCTGTTAATTGTTAAAATGTTTCACAAATGTTTGACACCTGCAAACATTGTCAAAATCCAAGATATAATACAATGCACTAATTGTTTTAGTGAGTTTTAAGCATGCTTAGGGTTCAATGATGATAAATCAATGAGTGGTTGAATTCATCCTATTTATTTGCTCAATTCATTAACATTTTGTAATGAAATAATTTTCTGTAAAACTATACCAGTTTGAGGATTTGTGTTGGAGTAGGTATGTAGTGACATGTCCTCGTAAGGTTTTGATTGGCTGGTGGCTGATTGGTCTGCATGATCATTGTATGTATGGGCGCGGTCTGAAGGAAGTGAAAACAGTGATGGAATCAATTAAGTATTCAAATTTTGAGTGATAGAAAAATATGGTAACCTTTGCTCCAAATCATTAATTGCCTTTTATTCAGTTATTCTTAGCAATTATAAATCCGATCTATAAGACTCAATGCCGTGTAAGTGTATTATCAGTTAATAATGAACAAAAATGATATTTTTAAGACCATCGAGATACCAAATGAATGAAAATGCAAGCAAAGATTATGAATAAACACGTATTTAATCTATTGGTAATACACACACTTACTCTTAGTGTTTTCGTAAAACTTTAACTCAGCATACTCCTGAGTTTGTGTTGTGTTGTCCAAATTGTCATATGTTGACATGTCCACAGGAACAGCTAGTCCTGCAAGTATAAGAAAATTTTAGTCTTTTGTTTATGTCAATGTTTATTCTTTAATTACACAGTGTATTTAATTTTGTTTTTTAATATGACTAGAAAAGTTTGAAGTTACATAATGACCTTTTCACTGACACATTTCATTTTCTGTGCAAAAATGAAATTAAACATACCAGCATCACAAAGTGTCTGTTGCTGGTTTCTGTTTTTGCTGAAGACAAAAAAGGAACAAATTACAAAGTGTTTAAAGATAAAGTAATCGAATTCTTTTTAACAGCAATAAAGGTTAGATATGATAATAAAAAAATTTTAAATGTTAAACATTTTGAATATATAAGTTTGACTCAATATTGGCCTACCTTTGGCTTTTGCCTGAAAGAATAAAATAAAAGTATTGGTTATGCTTGAACTGTTTTGCTTTGGCAGTGTTATCATATAGTCGATAAGATAACATGCCTTTGTGAGATTTTCTTTTTTGTCAAATTTCACATTACAGGTTATTCAGGAAAATGGATGTGTGGTATATAATAGTTAATTCTTAAGATATACTTTGTGTTTTCAACGAGTACATTTGTTTTTCTTATGACTTCCTCACTTTTATGACTACATTTTTAGTTTATTTGGTGTTCAAAATTATGTTGCAAAATAAAGCGATTTCAATAACAAATGTCCATATTAGTTACAGTATCATTGTGTGATAAATATACTGCATCTGCATATTACCTGATGCGTTTCTCTTCCTGTACATTACAACCACAGCAACCGCCATCACAACAATCACTGGGATGGTGACCCCGAATCCTATTCCAAGTCCTGTTCCTAGATTTCTTGCTGCTGAGACTAATGAAATATATTCATTCTTCAATATAACGCAGGTAAACATTATATAAATAAACCAATCGTTTGATATAATGCTAAAATTCCGTTCGTGTTTTGAAAGGTCCGGTATTGCTTAAGATAAGAAATGGTTAAGGTTATGGCTATAGCTAAAATTGATATTATACTATATATTTGAACAAAAAAATCTTGTTTAAAGCTTTTAAGGATCGGAATAAAAACCAAGTTTATAACACAATAAGCTGGGATGGACGTTGGTGGCTATTACTTTAATTATTCTCCAAGGTTCAGATTAAGTTTGGTGAGATCTTGCCTCAATTTTGATTGGGATTTCAATAAGACGTTGACCACAAAATATTCGTGTTGTTATATTTATCAAAACTCAAAGAATCAGTTCAAATGCATGGTTTTGGATATGCCAGAATATAATTGAGAAAAGGAACCCTTATGATCAGCCTTTGTCTCCAGCATCAGCAAACCTGTAGGTTCAACTTTTGTCTCCAGCCGGACTGCTTCTGTGTATTTGCTGTCTCCAAATTTGTTTCCAGCGATCACTCCCACTGTGTACAAGGTCGAGGGATTCAACTTGAACAGAGTAATGTCATAGTAGTCGGTTGTCTCCTTTTCGTCGATCTTAGAACTATTCATCCAAGTTGTGTTGTCCATGCTGTAGCTGACAGTGAAGTGTTGTGTGTCACCACCATTGAGGCCACGTGTCCATGATACCAGGGCAGAGTTTGGAGTTATCTCCCTTACTTGAACATTTGTTGGCAGATCTGGAGGTCCTATATTGAACAGAAATCATCTAAACATAAATCTGAGTAAATCAATATATTGATATATTGTCTCTTAACTGGTTTGACTAAATTATTTCACAAAAATATCATATTGTACATGAAGACGTATGGTACAAAAACATTTTGAAGTTTTACAATCACCTAACGTTTAGAGAATCAGTATGTTATATGTGTCACTTAATCAATTTGCTCACCCTGAGGAACTGCTTCAAAAGTGAATACTTGATCATCCCCGATACCATTGCTGACAGTCAAATTGTAGAGTCCAAAGTCTACTCTCCTGAGAGATGTGAGAGTGAGAGAGATGTTGACGGAGATGTCAGAGAGGACACTGAGTCCTCCAAAAAGATCCCTGGTAGAGCTTTTGGATCTGCTCCATGTGAAGGTGGGTACCGGGTAGGATAGGAATGACATCCACAGAGTCACAGTGCTCCCCAGTCTTGATGCAAAATGATATTTCACTGGATACGTCTCATCTGGTCGGGGAGAGCCTACAGAAAATAATCATAGGACATTTTTGCTTTATAACTAGAGTGACATTGTTGCCCTGTCTTGATGCAGATTGATACTTCAACGAGAATGTTTCATCAGGTTGGGAAGAGCCTACAAGAAATAACTAAGGACAACGTAGTTTTATAATCAGACTCACTTTATTCCCTAGTCTTGATGCAATGTAGCTTCAATTATGCTTTCAGTTTAATTATACTTGAGGAAATTAAGTTTTACACTCACAAGCCACTGCTAGGTTCAGATCACTGACAGCAACTGGCTGGTCCTACTGAGTTGCTCGCGCCACAAGAGTAGTTTCCCGTTTGTCTACATGTGGTCTGCCAGGTGCTTGTTACAGACAGAGAGTTATCTCCCCTCTTCAGTTCTTGACTTCCGTTCAGGATTCTGATGGTTGCTGGTGGGTTGCTGTCCACTTGACACTTCAGAGTTACTGAGTCTCCCTCACTGACTGTCACCGGACCAGCTGCCGAGTTGAGGCTGAACTCACTGATACTTGCTTTATCTGAAAAGGTAATTTACAATGTCATTTTGGCTTTTTTTGCGTTGGCAGTGTCGAATTGAAACTGCAATCACTGATTTGTATCAAATGTTATAAAGTCTTTGCACGGTAACATTTTAGCTATGTTAGGTACCAATTCGATAATTAAGCTATTACTTGCTCCATTTAAAATGAGTGCTTCATGGTGTTAATGAAAACTATCTAGGTACAGAATAATTCATTTTAAGTTTGCCTTGATTAATGCAATATGATAATTTTTATTCTTTCAAATATAATATCTGAAACTATTGAAGTTGATAATTACCTGAACATTTTTAACTCATGTTTCACCTTTATAGTTAAGTTCTGCAACTGCCTTGTATTCATATCAACAATGTTAATCATAATATGTATATCACATAAAAAAATAAATAAAAAATATAAGAATATATTTGACATGTATAAAGTATATTGAATTAAAAAAAGAATGACTTTGGAAATGATAAAACATGTTATAAGATATATTCTAAACTTTCATATGATTAATTCTAGTAATTGATATATCAATTCATTAACATCAGATCTTAATTTATAAGTTGTTCCAAAGTATTTTATGAGATGTTCATATGATCAACTAATGGTAAATGTAAGACAAGAAATGAGGTGAAATGATTTGAACAATAAAAAACAGTATAGCAACATAATGAAAAAATACGTACCGAATATTTATTACATTCTAACAAAAAACAAACATTAAACAATGCAGTTTCATTTAATCAATTAGAATGCGAAATCATATTATGAAAGGATTTCAATAAGTAGTAGAAGTAGAAGATGTATAAGAATGCAGTAAAACGAATAAAAAGATATCTAACAAACTCAAATTTACACATTAAGTAATGATTCTATTAAAATCAACACAAAAATTAGATAAATGAAAAAAATACGGAAGGCAGATTAAACTCACAATGGATTTGAAAATAACAGAATGATAAGCTGTATAAAATGCATTTATTGAAATATTATATATGATGAAAAGGGCTTTAAAATAATCAAATACGAGAGATATTATATTCCAACTATTTCTACTGACACTGCACGTCCACTGTCACCTCCTCCTCTCTACTCCTACTGAAAGGTGTCTGTCCACAGGGTGAGATGGTGTTGGTAGCTGAGCAGGCATACTCCCCCGCCTCGTCTCGCTGGATAACAGTGAACTGCAGGACAGAACCAGTCCTTGTGAAGCTGCTGTCTGTCTTCTTGGTCCAGCTGACAGAAGCAGTCGGGTTAGCATCCACTGAACACCTCACGGTCAGATTCTGTCCTTTTACCAGAGGGGACACAGCGGCTATGGACACTCTCGGTCCGTCTGTAGGATATGGAGGGTCAAAGAAAGTGGTAATTTGGAAACAAAAAATAATCACATTATCCTTTCACTGTTCAAATGATACTCTAGGAGACACAGCAGGTACTAATAGAAGATCTAACAGTGATAATATCAGGATAACACCAAGATTTCCATCACATTACCTTTGTTGAAAAAATAAATATAGGTATTTTAGGAAATTTTAAAAAATGTGACCTAATATTAATCCTGTAGACAAATGCAGTAGACAACTATCACTGTAAATCCAGAGTGAGAGACTGTAAGACAGATGAACCAGATACAGTAGATTACATACACTGTACATCCAGAGTGAGAGACTGTGAGACAGATGAACCGGAAATTCCATTATTCCCCTGACAAGAAAACGATCCACTGCTTCTCTCACTGATTGTGTTGATTGTAAGAACATGACCAGAAGCTGATGAGACAACAGAGTTATTGTGTCTCCAGGTGAATGACGTCACTTCCGGGTTACTTGCTGTTACTTCACAAACGAGTTGCACGTTTTGCTGGCCAATAAACACTCTGTTTGGTCGACAACTTACTGGTGTAGTTATGTGTACTTCTGGGGGTCTGTGGATGGAAGACAATGTTAAGGTAAGACAACTTGCTGGTGTGGTTATGTGTACTTCCTGGGGATCTATGGATGGAAGACAACGTTAAGGTTAGACAACTTGCTGGTGTGGTTATGTGTACTTCTGGGGGATATATGGATGGAAGACAATGTTAAGGTAAGACAACTTGCTGGTGTGGTTATGTGTACTTCTGGGGGATCTGTGGATGGAAGACAATGTTAAGGTTAGACAACCTGATGGTGTGGTTATGTGTACTTCTGGGGGATCTGTGGATGGAAGACAATGTTAGGGTTAGACAACTTGCTGGTGTGGTTATGTGTACTTCTGGGGGATCTATGGATGGAAGACAATGTTAAGGTTAGACAACCTGATGGTGTGGTTATGTGTACTTCTGGGGGATCTGTGGATGGAAGACAATGTTAAGGTTAGACAACTTGCTGGTGTGGTTATGTGTACTTCTGGGGGATCTGTGGATGGAAGACAATGTTAAGGTTACACAACTTGCTGGTGTGGTTATGTGTACTTCTGGGGGATCTATGGATGGAAGACAATGTTAAGGTTACACAACTTGCTGGTGTGGTTATGTGTACTTCTGGGGGATCTATGGATGGAAGACAATGTTAAGGTAAGACAACTTGCTGGTGTGGTTATGTGTACTTCTGGGGGATATGTGGATGGAAGACAATGTTAAGGTTAGACAACCTGATGGTGTGGTTATGTGTACTTCTGGGGGATCTATGGATGGAAGACAATGTTAAGGTTACACAACTTGCTGGTGTGGTTATGTGTACTTCTGGGGGATCTATGGATGGAAGACAATGTTAAGGTTACACAACTTGCTGGTGTGGTTATGTGTACTTCTGGGGGATCTATGGATGGAAGACAATGTTAAGGTAAGACAACTTGCTGGTGTGGTTATGTGTACTTCTGGGGATCTGTGGATGGAAGACAATGTTAGGGTTAGACAACTTGCTGGTGTGGTTACGTGTACTTCTGGGGGATCTATGGATGGAAGACAATGTTAAGGTTACACAACTTGCTGGTGTGGTTACGTGTACTTCTGGGGGATATGTGGATGGAAGACAATGTTAGGGTTAGACAACTTGCTTGTGTGGTTATGTGTACTTCTGGGGGATCTATGGATGGAAGACAATGTTAAGGTTAGACAACCTGATGGTGTGGTTATGTGTACTTCTGGGGGATCTATGGATGGAAGACAATGTTAAGGTTAGACAACTTGCTGGTGTGGTTATGTGTACTTCTGGGGGATATATGGATGGAAGACAATGTTAAGGTAAGACAACTTGCTGGTGTGGTTATGTGTACTTCTGGGGGATCTATGGATGGAAGACAATGTTAAGGTTAGACAACTTGCTGGTGTGGTTATGTGTACATCTGGGGGATCTATGGATGGAAGACAATGTTAAGGTAAGACAACTTGCTGGTGTGGTTATGTGTACTTCTGGGGGATCTATGGATGGAAGACAATGTTAAGGTAAGACAACTTGCTGGTGTGGTTATGTGTACTTCTGGGGATCTATGGATGGAAGACAATGTTAAGGTTAGACAACCTGATGGTGTGGTTATGTGTACTTCTGGGGGATATGTGGATGGAAGACAATGTTAGGGTTAGACAACTTGCTGGTGTGGTTATGTGTACTTCTGGGGGATCTGTGGATGGAAGACAATGTTAGGGTTAGACAACTTGCTGGTGTGGTTATGTGTACTTCTGGGGGATCTGTGGATGGAAGACAATGTTAAGGTTAGACAACCTGATGGTGTGGTTATGTGTACTTCTGGGGGATATGTGGATGGAAGACAATGTTAGGGTTAGACAACTTGCTGGTGTGGTTATGTGTACTTCTGGGGGATCTGTGGATGGAAGACAATGTTAGGGTTAGACAACTTGCTGGTGTGGTTATGTGTACTTCTGGGGGATCTGTGGATGGAAGACAATGTTAGGGTTAGACAACTTGCTGGTGTGGTTATGTGTACTTCTGGGGGATATGTGGATGGAAGACAATGTTAGGGTTAGACACCTTGCTGGTGTGGTTATGTGTACTTCTGGGGGATCTATGGATGGAAGACAATGTTAAGGTAAGACAACTTGCTGGTGTGGTTATGTGTACTTCTGGGGGATCTATGGATGGAAGACAATGTTAAGGTTACACAACTTGCTGGTGTGGTTATGTGTACTTCCTGGGGATCTGTGGATGGAAGACAATGTTAGGGTTAGACAACTTGCTGGTGTGGTTATGTGTACTTCTGGGGGATCTATGGATGGAAGACAATGTTAAGGTTAGACAACCTGATGGTGTGGTTATGTGTACTTCTGGGGGATATGTGGATGGAAGACAATGTTAGGGTTAGACAACTTGCTGGTGTGGTTATGTGTACTTCTGGGGGATCTGTGGATGGAAGACAATGTTAGGGTTAGACAACTTGCTGGTGTGGTTATGTGTACTTCTGGGGGATCTGTGGATGGAAGACAATGTTAAGGTTAGACAACCTGATGGTGTGGTTATGTGTACTTCTGGGGGATATGTGGATGGAAGACAATGTTAGGGTTAGACAACTTGCTGGTGTGGTTATGTGTACTTCTGGGGGATCTGTGGATGGAAGACAATGTTAGGGTTAGACAACTTGCTGGTGTGGTTATGTGTACTTCTGGGGGATCTGTGGATGGCAGACAATGTTAGGGTTAGACAACTTGCTGGTGTGGTTATGTGTACTTCTGGGGGATATGTGGATGGAAGACAATGTTAGGGTTAGACAACTTGCTGGTGTGGTTATGTGTACTTCTGGGGGATATGTGGATGGAAGACAATGTTAGGGTTAGACAACTTGCTGGTGTGGTTATGTGTACTTCTGGGGGATCTGTTGATAAAATATAGATAATTGAAGGAGGTGATAATATCAATAGTTTAGGGAATGTTTTCATAAGATTTTGACGTGTCTATGATCAACATTCCGCTGGTCTGGTTGATATACTTCATATTGATCTCTAGATAGAAAACAGTTTTGATATCTCGGATTAATGATCTACTGTGAAAGGTTGGGGTTGTTGAATATGATAGACATCCATCAGGTCGAAAATGTATCTATTGAGCTATGTGTATTTCTGAAGAATCCTTATAAAGAATTTAATTATGTTAGGAGTCAACAACATACTCTTGTGGGCATATTTACATTTAGTGAATCTGGAGAAAGATTATAAATATGTCCAGCCTATGGAGATAGAAGAACGGGTCGACATACTGCTGGATATTGTATGTGTACTTTATGGAGTATATTTATGCATCATATCTTACAGAAGGTAGAGAAGATATTATGCAGGCAAAAAGAAATAAATCATTTTGATTCTTAAGATTTTTAATCATTACTTGTAAGGACTTTCACACATCAAACTGAAACTGTTCTTCAGTACTTACACTGCACATTAACACTGACTGATGATGTGTGGACACTGCCGTGATCATTGACAGCTCGACATCGGTAGAACCCTGTTTGAGATCTCAATGATTGACCCAGATTCAAAACAGCTGAGTTGGAGAAGTTTGTTCCATTTTTTTCCCAGTGGTAACTACAAGCAGGTTTACAGTTGGCTGAGCAGGAGATGGGAGGAACGCTTGTCTGGTTCTCTCTCACTGTGTAGGACAAACCAGGAGGAGTCAGTGTCACTTGGTAGGGACTGTCTGGAAGAGAGGCAAGTTGACTGCAGATAGTGATTATAAGCAGGTTTATATTTGGGCTAACAGAGAAACAAGATGTACTGTATTTACACACCTCGGTGTGATAAGTTCCCATTTTCTTAACATTGGTTCATTCTGATATCAACCTCTTATCACGTCATTTTTGGTCGTTTCACCATATTGCCCCTTGACACTATCCCAAATCATTCAATGTGCAGATGTTGGTATGTCCTTTGTTTCTATTTGAAGACTATATGCCATATCCACCAACTACGCAGGTTGGTGTTGTGATATGTCCAAACTACGCAAACGACTGGTAAAATTTTGATTATTTTACAAATTATACATATAAGAGTTAACTGACTGAGGGACTGAAACCCGCGACCTCTCTGCTGGCGGGTAACGCATTTGCCACTTTAGCTAACGAGGATATATTCCGTAGGTACATTTTTGTGTGTGCCATGTCTGTACTGTTTTCCCCTGGTAAATATATATGTATATGTATTTCTTCAAAGACATTTAGAAATTGGTGTAGTGATACAAGACGATGTTATGGATGACAACTTCTTTATTTATTTTTCACAACTTTTCTGGGCTACTTCTTACCTCTTCATCAGGTGGATAATTAAAACAAATAAGTTGGTACAACATATATAGGTATACATGATTTAATTAATTATGCACAAATATAATAAGTCAGATAAAAAAGGTTATGATACAAAAAATGGGTGTTGTTACAGGTCTGAATGTTTATACAGTGGAGTGGTCTATGCTTCTTTGTGGATTGGCCAGGCGGTAGGGAGGTAAACTCCTTGATCCCTGTTAATCATGTGCCTCGCATTATGGCCCTCGCAAGTTGTTTTTTCATAATCGCTCGGCACCTGGTCATTATTTACAACATAGTGAATATAAGCAGTTTGAAAGTTCGGTGAAGATCGGAGAAACGATTGTCTGGTTCTATCTTACTGTGTGGAACAAACCAGAAGGAGCCAATACGTCTTGGTAGGAAATGCGTAGAGAGTAATGTAAGTCAGTCCCCGGATAACAACAGTGCATGGCTATTCATTATGAGGATCCGACACTGCAAGTAAAGGTGGGGTTTCCTCATGCATTATACGGCATTAAACCCTAAGAGTTTAATGCCATTTCCTCTGGAGGAAACCCTAGGCGTTTAATGACATTTCATCAGCATTAACAAGGGAATTTCCTCAGCGAAGGAAATGCCATGAAACTTAATTAAACTAGAGGAACTGCAGGAAATGTTTGTGTTTGTGTCAAGTTGAATTTTTTTATTTGTTTACAATTATGTGTTGAAGAAATGTTTAGAAGAGATGAAATAATAAAATATGTCCTGTTAGAGTTTTGGTGTATCTTTGTTGTACGAATGAAAAAAAAGATACTGAAACACTTTGAATAAATATTCATGTATCATCCCAACTTGGAATTCCAAGTTGGGACGTCCCATCTCACGTCCCATCTTGAGATGGGACGGCGGATACTTTAACTTGTTCATAATATTCTTATTCTAATGTTGATTTTAGTAAGAACATGATAACATGTATCATTTAGATAGCGCTTTAAGGCCCTCGAAAGATATTTTGATTTTATGTTGATTTTCATGACTTATTGGCTATATCTATACCTCTATTACCGCGATACCTGAATTGTAATCAGCAACATGATTGGATCATCTGTCATCTTAGTTGAAGGACTTCTTTGTCTCAAAGCATTCCGACATCGATACCGACCATAAGACATCAGCTACTTAGACTTTTGCTTGTCCATTGGAGCCGTTGCTTTCACATTAAGTATGCATGGTAAATGTAACTTGATTCCATGTCAATATTTTGAAGCAAATCGTGAAGGTAAAAATGCATATAATTGTTTCCAATTGCATACATTAAACTTAATTTTCACTTTCTCCTAGGTTCTTGTAAGTTCATTATTACGTTATTGTTTGTCATTTGTTGTTATAGCCACTGTCTTTGTAGGAATGCAAACTTTGAAAATTTCATAAAGTTCATTACATAATGACGAATCATGAACAAATCAGTAAAGTTTGTCTCGTTAGCAAGTGCATTTAAGATGTATGATTACCTTGCTTATCATTTATACCCAGGCCTACTGAAGAAAAATTCTTATCTCAACGGTTGACACCGAAATGACCACATTTACAAAGGAAAATAAATCTCAATGTAGCGACTCCGACCAAAATATTACGAAATAGCAACATTCAATCAACGATCAGCACTTTAAAAAAGCGATTATGCAAAATGAAACGATCGATGCGATACACTTTTTCTGCATAGAGGCACAAACCATAATTGAGAGATGAACACGATATCTCACTTATGTGTTCACATCTCACTTACGTGTTCACGTAATGAGATCACAAGTTACACTTATTCTACTGGTAATATCGAGAGCATATTTCATTCAACGGTTTTTTTGGCTGCTGTTAGATCCAATCAGCACTGGATGCACACACCACTCATCTGTGTACTTTGTTACAGTTGTTCGCATGATTTCAGTTTACAAACAACATTGTTTGATAGCTTTTTAACAAGTGGACGCGATCGGACATCGAGAAGGATTTTCTAAATTAGAATAAATCTTTGATCCTACCTGCATGACATCATAATGATTTTCAACTGAATGTGTTTACGATTTTTTTCTGATTAAAAGTGACATATTCAACATAATTATTTAAAGAAATGTCCCCCAGCACAGTAGGCGATGTTCATCACTGCCACGTAATCACAAATGAAAAATCAAGGGGGAACTTCCAGCAAACTGCAGATCACACAAAGAATATTTATATCCTTGTTTAACCACTCTATTTTAAATCATTTTACAAGATTTTAACATCTAAAAATGTTCCAAATTCAGGAGAAAATGCAATCCAAAATTTATGTTAATTTTTTTGATGAGATATTGTTAACCACTCAAAACGTATAATCTCAGACTTGGCTGCTTGTAAATGCTTCCATCATTTTAATCACGCTTATCAGGATTTGACAAATGTTAAGCAAGTGAAGGTAAAAAATTTCATGAATGATTTCCGTTCTCTTTGTATTCAGCCTGAAATGTTTAATTGTATTTGTTTTTACATCTTCCCTTTTCAGTATTCACACCATCGATATCAGTTTCTAATTTCTAAGGAAAATGTCATCTTGCTCATCCATTTATCCTAGTCTTTGTTTTCTATCGATATCTTTCTAAGACAATTGCTTGTCATGCTCGCCTCATAATCAGTATCATCTATGTCTACCAATTTCTTCCCCTTTACTAAAATCTATCACTTGAGAAACGACTCCAATTTCATTGCCATCTAATTTTACAGAATCGACATTACGGGTAAAGGGGCAGCCATGTCTATTTACAAATTTGCCCACGCCATGGAAAAAAACATATAAACTCACAATGACACCATCAATGAGTCTATATCATATATCCTTTCTGATAGATAATGCAATTTATTTCTCAACTGTTAACAGCAAATGCATGAATCAAACAATGGAATAAAAAGTAACTCAGATGAGTGTGCTTTATCGTAGATGTTAAATAAAAATATCTTACAATTATTAATTTTCCATGAGTTTAAGTCTACTCACATTCCGGTTCCATCCGGTACACATCACTCCAATCAGAGTCCAGACCTCGACTTTCACCTGCTCTACATCTGTAGTTGTGAAGGTCACGTGATGTCACAGTGAAGGTGGAGGACGTCCCCAGGTCAGGGGTCACAGTAGTTTCATCCCTCTCCCAAGTGTAGGTCAAGGTCAGTCCATGACCTGAAGGGAGGCTTGTTGAGGTTGAAGTACAGGTCAAGGTCACCTGCTTCGTGAAGACTGGTGTTGTGCTGGGGGAAGGTCGGGTAGGCTTTGTTGGTTTACCTTAAATATAAAAATAGGAATTCATTTGTAAATAGCTCACTCTCAATAGTAAGAGATGCCTTTGTAAAGTGAACAGTAATCAAAACATATGTACGGAAATAGTTTATTTCCTGTTTAAAATGGAACTGAAGTTGCTAAATATAGATAAGCAAAAAAGTAATTTGCAGTAACCAGATATTTAGGCCACTATGGCCACACACATTACAATGGTTAAGACAAATCAGTTGAATCTGTTGCTAATCCTCCAATAAAATATCATCATAGAGGTCATATAGAACCTTAGATTATTTCATCTTTACAATGATTCAAGGAACATTTTGACAAGAGTCACTGTTAAAATGTAATAGTTGCAAATGATAGCTCAATAAATGCTTTCTTTAAAGTCCATCGATTATTGCTATCATTTGATTCGTCTATTTTCACAATAGGCAAACCTCTGTGATATTCACTTTGAATTGCCTGTATTTAATTGAAAAAGGTATCCCGTCTAGTTCACTTTGACTTATCACGTTACACATTTCTCCATTGCCAATGAAAGAAAATTGAAATATTTGAGTCGATGAAAGCTTAATCAGTATTTGCTAAACTCTATTTTGTGTCCCCGTCTTTGTGGAAACTATCACTTGATTAACTTAACATAACGCCCATTATAAGTTGATGTCATGTCTTTGTTAGTGCATCAAACTGTAGTCTTGTTCGATTTGTTTAGCCATTGAACATAAAATGCATTCTATACAAAAACCTATTAAAACGTACATTTGAGAAATTAAATAAGTTTGTGTCGTATTATATCCAAAATTACAATAATGCTGTTTTTGAAAGTGTTAAAAAAATTAAAAATCAATCGATATAAACAGAGTGAAAACACTTAACAGCATAAAATACAATAACAAAAACAATAAAATACTAAATTGCCAATGTATCCTACACCTTGGCCGGCTGATGAGGAAGGGATGTGTGTGAGGGTGCTCGTGAGGGTGCTCGTGAGGGTGTGTGTGTGTGTGAATGTGTTGTTGGTTGGGTGTGTGCGTGTGGTGGGGGAGGGATGCGGGTGAGTAAAGTAAGTTGATAGTAGAGACGGATGTGTTAATAGGTGGACATGTTGGATTTAAGTGCAGTGGGGGTTGGGATGGATATAGTGCTTGATAAGAATATGATGTGTGGTAATATTTGTATGTAAAGATGAAAGTAAGGGGTGTTGAGATTTAATAGATATAATAATGAATAAGTGGTAACAAAAACTTAATGCTTGTTATGTTAATGATAAGTTTGTAGTTTCATGATATTGTGGTTTGGGGTTAGGGTAGTAGTTTGAGTTTGTAAGAATGTAAATCTAGTTTCTGTATGTAACATGTATTGTTAGTTTTATGTATGTTAAAGATAAATTGTCTGTCACCATTTTGGTTGCCAAAATAAAAGAAAACGTGATATATTTTATGTATCTTAATTTTGCATTGCATTTGTGGTGAGACAGAACTAAGCAATCTCTCTCTCTCTCTCTCTCTCTCTCTCTCTCTCTCTCTCTCTCTCTCTCTCTCTCTCTCTCTCTCTCTCTCTCTCTCTATAATATAAGATATTTAAAAGTTATATCAATTATATTATTGCCAAAAATCCCTCAGTGACACTGCATCCCCAAACTGCCCACAGCCGGAAACAATACAGTACATACTCACCCAATGCACACACTATACAGAACCAATAACAGAGGTACAGTCATACACAAATGGTTAGATGATAACAAACGTATTGCTCTCAACAGTGGTGAACCTACTTTTCACAGGCTAACAGAAGGTATATATACAACAATAGATTTAAAGCACCTGCATTTGATCTTCATGAAACAATTAAACAATCAAGACTTTATGGTACAAGGCTAGACAGTTTCCGTTCATTACTCGTTAATTAAAGTGTGTCGCAGAGTGAGTGGTGCTTTGACTAATTGGTATCGTTACAGCGAGCAGCTTCTCAGGTCAGCGGCCAAGGCTTGAGCCGTGGAGCTGCCTCGGCGTTAAATGAGTTAATCTTTAACCTCACAACCTAAACATGAATGTATATTTGATGTATGGCCATACATCTTTAACATCAATGAAATAAAAGTTTCCACACAAAATATCTTTCTATCTCTTTCTGGTACCACGCAATGGTCGAAGAAGATGTTAAATTTCAACTCAACAACAACAACAACAACCGGCTGTATCTAAACAACTAAATTCCCCCAAAACAAGATCACGACAACAACACACCTCCTTCCCTGATCCCTCCCCTCCCAAATGTCAATATGTGTATTAGATTGTTCATTGCAACTATCAAAACATATTTATGATAGTGAGGTAAATAAATCACATCAGGTTTATTGATCGTACAATAGTGGTCGTAAAGGCTATGCACATAAAGAGTATATGTAAAGTTCACGGCAAACTCTAAGAATAAACAGTTGGAATCCCTGTCACTAAATCTTACCATATTTGTTGTTTGAAGGATGAAACATTATTTCTCGCAAATAAAGAAAACATTTTGTATTTATATCAAAATTTTTTTCTCACCAAAAGACACATTAGTAGTTAGAAACACTTCCATAACTACAGGAATAGATAAGTGCAATATGTGGAACTATATTTTTTCTCTATTTACGAAATACTACTTGCACTATCACATTGACATAATCAACAAACACGACTTACCCAGCACCACCAGCATTTGTCCACAGTCAGAGATGACATCATCAGGAGCTCCGTTCCCACACCTGTATGTTCCTGCATCTGCTGAGCTGATGTTCCTGAGAGTGAAGGTGATGTTCCACTGAACTCAACACGACCTTTATAGTCTCCTAATGCTATAAACATTTCTGTAGATGCCAATAAGAAGGCTGTTGAACCTGCAGGACTGATGGTGTGTAACGTTGATCCCACCCCAAGACCTCCTGCAGGAGTCTGCCAACTGAGAGTTGCTGCTCCATTCAACTCCGACACTGCGGGATTAGAGTTGAACTGAGCTGAGGACACTCCTAGCACTGAAATATAAACATTATTTACCAAAACATGCGCACCTTGGCTTAAATGTATGGTGACGTTTTATCATGTAAAATTACAATACAACAATTTAACTAGTAGTCATATGTATCATTTCTATATTTTAACAAACTAAAGAAAACTTTGTCACTAAAATGACTTGCGATTTTCCTATCATAAGCCATATATTTTATACCTATGGCTTTTTGCCACCAAAACCACTTATTTCGTTTATCAAAGTCTACAACTAGCAGATGATTTACCTCGTTATTTTGGGACGTTCTCTAGACAGCTTTCTATTTAACTAAACATCACTCAACACATCTTAACAACGACTATTTTGGAAATGTTTGATTCTGAAAACACATTTAAAGAGAAAAACGGTTTACAATGTTTAAGTTTTATGAACTTAAAGATGAAAAGATATACATGTATTACGTCGTACTTACATATGATCAAAACCAATCTTGACATGTTGATTTGATTGTCTTCAGATGGCAGCTTTACACCTAGGTGCAAATATGATCATGATTGATTGTTTTGAATTTAAATTTTCTTAAATTTATTGACAAATGTATCATTAAATAAGACTTTATGAATGTCATATGCATGTGCAATTGGAAGCCACTATAATACCACACTATCAATCTTGAAAATGCAAGTCAATGTATAAGTTTTCATATTCGAAGCATATAAAATATTTTACAGTCAAGTTTAGTATATTTAGATAACAAATTTTTTGTCAAAATTTTCACACCTGAATCACACCTAACATTAATGGTGTACTGAAAGATAAGGGACAGATAATAGCAATGAAATTGCGACTAATCTCGATAATAGTGCTATTTAATAAATGAAGTTTCCAAAAATTAAGCACTAATTTACCACACAGACATGCATGTTAGTCTGAAAGTGACTAGTGTCTGTAAGACTGCCAAATCAGCAAAACTCGAAATTCTGTCTCAACATAAGCTCAACTGTTTAAGGCGTTCTTTATTTACAATTTACATTCACATAATAATGTTCTATAAATCTATGCCTGAAAATAGTTGAAAGGAATAATTGTCGTTTATTGTCAGCTATCGTTCATAGTCGATAATCTTTTATTTTAGTTGTATTGTTTTCAAAAACATAACAGGTGTAGTGGTTATATGAAATACATGTCGTCTACATGCTTTAATTGGTTACGCTTAACCATACAGACGTCAAGATTATTCAGCTACCAAACACCAAGTTACCTGAACGAAGTGATTGTGATAAGTGAATGCTGTTTTGTAAGCAGAGAGGGATAGAGAAGGCGACAGACCATGACGTTTCAGAGTCTCGTCGTTATCGTTGTTTAGTGTTAACTTAATGAAACACAACAATGAAACAAGATGACACGTTTAATCATCGATGTATTTATAAGATATAATAAGACTCTGTATACAAGAAAATATCTTACCTAATTGTCCTGTAGCCTAGCAGTGAATGATATCTAGAACGAATAACTTCCTGGTTTGAAAATATAAATTAATATGAAGGAGCGGGTGAGTAGTCTTAAGTGCTCTGTCGTCTTTGACAAGGCAAATACCCTTTATGATTTGGGTGATATATATTATGCACCCTGACTTTGGTGTGGTGAGGAACAATGATGATACAAGTAACATACAGGATAGAAAGTTTGAGAACGAAAACCTATTCTATTGAATATTATTTCATCTGCTTGACAGATCAAAAAGATTGTGTACATGCTTATAGGCTTATCCTTAAAATTATCTTTTCCAATCCGAAGTATTTGTTTCTGTACAAGAGAGCATGAAAATACTACATTTCATCAAAAACATATGCTTCATTGATTATTGTTGAAAGTATTTAATACTATTTTACCTTCAGTTTTCTAAGAAAACTAAAGTATGTTCTGAATAGAAAGACGTTAAATAAGATTTATAAAGTATATAATAGACCACACTTTGAATATGCATGTGAAGAATGGGATGAATTTACATTAGATAAAGCAGACGAGTTAGCAAAGCTGCAGCTGGCAGATGAAAGGCTAGTTATGGGACTCCCACGTTATGTTCTAGAAATATATTGTATTATGAAAGTTACGTGGAAAGGAGCGTAGATGCGTCTTAAAATTTTGATAAACAAAGCACCTCATTATCTGTTATCTGAAAAATTCAGAGAATCTTCAACTTCCCATATCATGAATTGAGGAATCTTATTAATCGTTCTTCGGCAATTAGACAATGTAAAAATCTATCTGTCGAAGTAAAAATTGTCAAACCATTCCCCAATTCAAATGTAAACTTCAAAAGACACCAGATGCAGCGCATAAATATTTTTCAGTAGGAAAAAGGTTTCTAAACATTCTAAACACAAAACTTAGACATGGATTTAGTGAGTTAAACTATGATCTAGCAGATCTATGAAGCAGGTGTAGTCAACTACCCGAGCTGTTTTAGTGGAAATCCATGTGAAAATACCTGTCCTTATATCTCTGATTGTACATTTTTTCAAAATCAGCGCATGAGGTTATTAAATAAGTTAGTAAATGTTACTCTGCGGAGACTGCCCTTAGATGTTAGTTTAGTCCGTAATGGCCATTATGCGTTATGAAATCGAATCCATATTTAAACCTGTACATGTGTATTTTCAAGAATCAAAGCTTGTGCCAAATCAATTTCACTTTTGTGAATAAAATATGTTTAAATCAAATAGTATTTGTAATGAACATGAAAACACGTATATCAAATTTCGATCTCTATGTTTACCAATATGTCTCTACTTTCTTATTTTCCTGTTTCCCTCTTTTTTGTCCTCCAAAACTCACCAACACATGACGTTCAACTGAAAAAACATATACCATAATTGTATAAACGAGGGGTGTTCATTAAAGGTTTTTCGATGATCCATATTTGGTCCTTTCATTTTGCCAGAAGATTATGTCACTATCTCTGTCGTTCATGCGGTAATTTGATAATTAGATAATTAGATAAAATGCAATAAAATTTTGGGGAAGATATTTAGATGCATAATCTATTTTGTTTGATCATTCAAACATATATAAATACTCTAATTCGTCGAAATCACGTGTCACGATACTAGCTTTTCATACTTTGGTAAAGAAGAGTGCTGGAAATCACCCTTCATGTTACATGCAGAAATATAAATGTGCATAGACATGCAAGTCAGAGACAGACATGTGATACAAGGGAATTGACAGAAGCTTCTCCAGTTTTTATTCAATTATCCTCACCCGGGTATTTATGCATGCCTCTCATCTTAATCTCAATTTATATGTGTGTTCTTCTGCCTCCCATGAATGCCCCTTTATCCTTCTTCTGCCTCCTCATGAATGCCCCTTTATCCTTGTCTTTCTATAATTTTCTGCTATGTCAGTTTTTCACTCTACCTACTCCTCTTTCCTCCCTTGCTGTTTAACTGTTTCCAGTCTAAATCCTGTTATGTATGTACTTGTTCTCCTTGATCCCATCTCTTCATTCCCTTATCATATCCCTTGTGAACAATCGCACGTTGCAATAATTTCCTGTTTTGTCAGTGAATTTGGTGTTAACTCAAGATATCGTTCTATCTCAAACACTTATTTTAGAAATAAATAAATCATACTAAGATATTTTCTTATAAACATATGTATGTGAGAATTCAAAGGGAATGTTTGCTATCTCTCTTATTAAACTATTAAAAGAGTTATGGATTCAATTGTAGTGATTGATAAAATCATTACTAAACTATGACATCAGTAACCGCTGATAAAGCTAAAAACTTTATATGAGGGTCGTGCCACTAAAATGAGCAAAATATCTTTGTATCAGTTTGCAATTCCTCTGAGAGTATTACTTTCGAATAAGTGTCACTCCGCTGTTTAAGCGCTGATAAGTGTATAATCTTACTTATATAATCGTAACTCGACTTATAAAAGCGTCATTACACATTACATGAGTGCCATTCTATTTTTAGATGTGTCATTTTGCGCCATAGTAATGCCCTCTCTCTAATGCGTCCGTCATTCTTTTTTCATGGTTGTCATTCCCTGTTAATAAGTTTCATTCATTCTTAATGAGTGTCATTCCGCTTTTAATGAGTGACATTCTATTTTTGATGAGTGTCATTCTCTGTTGATTTGTGAAATTTATCTTTAAGATATTATAAGTGTCTCTCCATTTTAAAGAGCCACTATGTTCAATAACTAAGTGTCATTTCATTTTCCCAAATGATTTTCAGTCCCAAACACACTCGAACTCTCTAATGACAAGTAAGCAGTCATTATTTCAAAATGTGATCCGTTATTCGTCAAAGGGAGACAATTCAATTCAATCTCTTCATCTATTTACTTCATCTCACATACGTTACAGGTCCCACCACTTCTTCAAAGTTCACATCTGTTTACAATGCCTCTTACATGAATCAATTTATTTGAATGTTAACACCTGTAACATATTGTGAAATATCACCACACATGTGTTTACGAACATCCAAAGAGGATCTACAAAGAACTTCCTATTCATTGGTTACACACCATCATTTGTGTTTACAGATGGTGAAAGTGTTTCAGTCTCAGTGATGATTATTTAAATAAAGTGTGGATGAATTTCATATATTGGCGTTTTCATACAGCTTTAACTCTGCATAGTCCTGTGTTCGTGTCATATTGTCCAAACCGTCATATGCAGATCTCTCAACCGAAGCATTTTGACCTGAAAGAATAGCCGTAATACGTGTTGACATAAATGAATAACTTAAAGATATAAGAAAGGATTTAGATACAATAACATTGGTTGTACTTTGAAAAACAAGCATTACATACCAATATCGTCATATGTCCTGTCTGTTTGCTGTTGATCTGTGTAAGCGATATTGACAAATAGAATATCAGTTCTGAAAAATGTTCTGCTGCGTTTTACCATTTTCAATGTAAAATGTTTTCAAAGAAATGATCGACCTATCTTTTACTTTTCCTTGAAAAACAGAAGAAGAAGATGATAAATGCATGTATTATACTTATATTACACTTTGATAAAGCGCACACAATTTTAATGAATATTAGAACAAGTACTTAACACACCTTCACCTATATACAAATATATATTCAGTTATATCCACTAAATTACATTTACATCGATATTGCTCCTATCGTGAAGTTCTGTGGTTTGTGGACTATGACAGCAGTATTTGTTGCAAAGCTGTTAAATCTTAAGCCAATAATCCTTCAGATCAGGTTAAGTGATAACAGTCACCGTCGGTCAAACTAACAAAAGATGTATTTCTCTAAGATAAGGTAATTATGAGCATAAAGGTAATTGTAGTTCAAATTCTGCGAGGTTTACGCTACAAAAGTACAGTGTTTGTACCATTTTTTAATACTTAGATTACCACCCTTCGAATAATAGTACCCGTTGCTTTTAATCTCCTGAACATCAAAACAATTACGACTGACAACATCGCAAACACTGGTATGGTAACTGCAATTCCGATTCCCACTCCTGGTCCAAGATTGTGTGGTCTTGATGTCTCTGAAACTAAGATGCCTTACTCATCTGTTATACATCCTGCTTTTTGAAGAATGCGACACAAGTAAATAAATCTTTGGAACTTTTCACTGGGATTAATGTAATCTGTAAACATGATAAAGCAACTTACACTATATTTTCCGCTCCTCTCATAAGATTTAGAAATAAACTGGTATTGTTCAACCTACAAAAGCAATTCTGTTTTACTTTATTCTGTCGTTACAGAAGCATACAATTAGGAGATAAACATTCTGTGTTTGGAAATCAGAGACATGTAACGGAATTATAATAGCTCTAAATTTAATTTAAAGTCGAACGTTTAGCGTGAGTTTTTAAATGGATAATTTAGAGCTTTAAGCCATATCAGCTGCTATTCATTCAGACTACACAACATCGGCACAGTGACCTGAAGACTGAACAGAGCGCAACGCAACAACGCTACTGGCAGACTGCAAGCAGGAGCGACGCAGCGAGATGTTGCAACACACTTTGGCGTGTTGACCCGTTTCAACACCCGAAACAGCGTTGATGATAGACCAAGGTCAGGCAGACCAAGGGTGACTACTCTGGCCCAAGTTCGGCACATCCGACTGCTCCACCTTCGGGAACGCACCAGGACAGCAACGTCAACAACAACGAAGATACCAGGCCTGCGTCGACTTTCCGACCAACAGGCTGAGAGAAGTTGGACTTTTTCCACGACGACCGTTTCGACATCCCGTTTTAATGCAACGTCATCTGGCAGAACGTTTCCAGTGGTATCAACAGAGGATGAGATGGGCAAGTGCAAGGTGGAGAACCGTTCTCTACACTGATGAGTTCTGATTTCGGCTTCGATGAAGTGATGGACGAGCACATGTGTACCGACGTCGTAGTGAACGTTGTGCTGCTAACTGTGTTCAGGAGGTTGTCCCATTTAGAGTTGAGAGTGTCGTGGTTTGGACCATGATTTGTCACGGTGTTAGGACACCCCTTGTGCATGTTGTGGGTAACCTAACAGGAGTACGGTAAAGGGACTTGATCCTACAACCTTACGTTATTCCTCACGTCAACGTCCATGGTGGTCTCTTTCAGCAGGACAATTTTCTGTCATGTTCTTTCTTTAATGTATTATTTTGACTCTCCAGCTAAATAACATATTATGTCTTTGAGATTCTCAAAAAGTATTTAGAAGTTGGTGGACTGAAGTAATTTTGTTTTACTTTAACTTTTGTCCTCTTACTCTCCCCTATATATATCTCTCCCTTCTCCAATCTGTTGGTTTGTTTCTCGCTATAATCCTCACTTAACATGTTCAAAAAAGACAAAACAGGTCGCTTACTTTGTGGCTGAGTTACCCAGGCTCAAAATAATAAAAGCGCAAGTAGCTACTTGACCCAGGACAGAGAATCATACACTTGGGCAAACAACACAATGAAATATTTTCCTTTTTGTCTGGCTTGTCTGTTTGTAACTAGTTTTAGTGGAATACAAGATGTGGAATGTCAAGGTTTGTGGTAATCATATTTTGTCTTACGACGAACAATAATCAGTTTCATGTTGTATTCATTGCAGTATGATAAATTTTCTACTCTACTGTTCAATACAACAAGGTAGGTCCAATATGGCGGATATTGTTACAGTGCAGCTATAGAACGGGCGCACTACACTACTGTTTGGTATTTTTGTTGAAGCTATCCATCACTTCTACAAACAGAACTGAATGTGGGTTTCCATGAAATTACCAGAATTGATAAGTCAGTAACGATAAGAGGTTTGTTGTCCTCGGTTGATATCACCTCACTTGCCCCGGGAAGATAATCATAGATATTAACCTTGAATGAGGTCAGTGTTAGCTGTAGTTAGAGTGACATGAAAACATGTGCCTAGTGATACAATAAATCTTTCAAGTATTTGATTCCCGAAAATGTTTGTTTTAGATTGATTGATGTTTAATCTATTATGATTCATTTGAAGTTCAATTCAAATTATTTCATTTTGTGGAACTAATAAAATGATAGATATGAGCACTGCCTCATTTAACAATATTTCCTACCTAAAGTGTACAGTTGGACGAAGCAGCCCGGTGACATCTACAGCCAACCCTGTATCAACCAACTCAACTTCACCTGGACATACACACCAGCATCTCCAGATCCTGCCTTGATTGAGTGGAGTAAACTGAATGCAGGGGGAACATTCGACGCTGTTGCAAACATTGTTGGAGTAACGTTTACACCAGCAGCAAGTTATACAGGAAGAGTCAGGAGAATAGGCAACACAGCTGAACTTGGACTTCTGAACCCAACATCAGCTGATGACGGAACCTACAGAGTCAGTGTTACTGATGGTTATGGAAAAACAATCACCTCTCAGAATGTTGTTGTATTTACTGTCAGTAAGTATCATTTTTCTTTCGTTCTTAGTCACTGAGGGAACAAATTATTTTTTTAATAAAAGTAATTATTCTTAACCTTATTGTTAACCTTAAGACAGATAAATTGCTTGATCAAACATTTGTTTGCTGAGCTTGCAGATTATTGGTAAGCAATGACCATTTAATTGATTCCTTTGCTATGCAAAAGCATCCTCAGAAAACACTGGAGTACCTATATCAGCTGAGAACTGGAAAATTCAGCCACAGGAAGTTAAATGGCTAAAAATATTTTCAGCAACATCATGATTATACAATAAAAACTCAAGTAGTAAATAAAGTGGATGTATAAACCATAATGGAGATTATGGTTTAATATTTGAGACATTAGTTATTGAAAATGGCCGAGTAAAGTCAAACGACAAGGTCGAGCAATATCGAAGATGTTGTACAAGCTGCCGAAAAGAGATTGACTCAACTCTTTAAATCTGTGAAATCTGATTTACAAGAATTACTGGAAGTTCAAATAACTGAAATTGGAAAGAAAATCAGTTCTGTTGAACACATCTCAACTCATAGCGACAAGATCACAAAACTGCTCGATACATTGGCCAAAGAACGGGAAAGTCGGATATTCTACCAGATACAGCTGATACCTTTAAGTTATAAAGTTATAAACTTCTACGGGATGCCCGGGTACCCTATGGAAGATACAGAAGAAGTGCTTGAACAATATATTTTTCAAATTCATATAGAATGACAAAAGGTACAAAATAAAATGTATCAATTAAATGCGAAATTACAAAGATGGCGGCCTAAGGATGGTAGATGTCAAAATCTTCATTGATTCACTTAAAATCTCTTGCTTGAAGAGATATGCTTCAAAACCAAAACAATAAGTCTAGCGGGTTTTCCAATCAATCATGTCCTTCTATTATATTTAGGTGCTAATATTACCAAACAATACAACTTCATAAACTCATTTTGGAAGGATACATTGGAAGCCTGGCATAGATATATCAAATGTTAAATGATTGAAATATTAATCAAATACTTATGCAACCTCTTTGGTTAAATCACCGAAGTTCAAACCCAGACTTGATTATCAATAATTGGTTCAAACATCGCATATCCAATGTAACATAATTTTGTAAAGGTCACAAGTTTGTTATATTTGAAGAACTCAGAGCAAAATACGATATCAAAGGAAAATAAATAATGATGTTATAACTGCACATTATTTAGATATAAACAGTGTTACAAAGATAGAAAGCTTCTCGAATTCGAATATAAATGTATTCATAGTATAATGCATCCTAAATAGAATTATTTAAAATAAAACTTGTTGACAACAATTTATGTCCTTCATGTGGTTTAAGTGAAAATATCTATCATGTTTATATTGAAACCTTCGAAATACAAGCTCAAGACATATTATTTTGTGCCAACGATGACCACTTATTCAATCACAGGGTAGTATTAGCTAAACGACATATACACATATTCGTAATGAACATCAAAGGTAACAACATTTTCTATATTACTCTCACATAAATCATTTGCAAACCAGTCTGATTGTATTCAGCTTTTGTTTTGAATTTAAATGCGACTATGATAATAAAATCTCATAATAGTTTCCCTAGTTGCTTAATGTGTTGCTAAAACTAAAAACGTAATCCTCTAATTTTCATATAACAAAATAATGAACATGCATTAATGCATGAACGTGTGTTATGATTAACTATTCTGACACTGTTTGGAAACTGTTTCAAATCCTGTCAAGCTCATTTTGAGCTTATGTTTATCAAATTTTGTATGGAGATACTTAATCACATGAAAGTGTGTTATGATCAATAATTTTGAAATTTGTTTGTTAAGTAATTGACTTTGTTTTGGAAAAAACGTGGCAACTCTGTTAGAAAACTGTTTCGAGATCTGTTTGGCTCATAGTTTCCAAACTTTTTGTCTAATTTTGATCAAATTTGTGTCATGATTAAACATTTTGAAAATGATAATTGTTGTCTGTTTTGTGTTTTGTATTATCTCAACCTACACAGCAATTTCAGCTATTCATTGGCCCAAAGCTTTCACAAGCCATAGGTATATTATGCAAAAACTGGGTCTTGTGCCACCTTATTAACGAGAAACGAGTTATCTCAATTGTCAAACTGTTACGTAAACAAAGACTACACTACACTGGTTTGATGTACCTATATACACTCAGATCATTTTCAAAAGAATTAAAGTAATCTTTGTTTGATCAAGCTACTGCAACAATTAAGCTCTTATTCAAATGAAATGCTGGTGGTCCCCAATAACCTCCAGACCAATCAATGGCCTATCAGTTTGGTTGCTCCATAACTTGCATTAGCAAACTGGATATTCGAATGGTGAACCATAAAACCAATTCATATTTCCCAATTATTCAACTTTCAATGCAACTTGTGCATTCTGCTGTGATTCCTGTAAATCCTGTTCGTCAGACACATGCAAACTTACTTGCTCATTTCACCAAGTGTCGCCATGACAGTTAGACATCTGAGGAGATTTTAGTGTCGGCACTTTTTCTGTGTCAGCGAAGGTTATTATGGACTGCACTAAGTCTCTTCGGAAATGACGGCTTGTTTTCAAGGTTTTACCCTTTGAGACTTCTTTATCTAGAATGTAGACGTTCAACATGGCGATGTTCAACACATGAAACCATAAGTGCATCCTCCATTTGAGTGTACGACCGCATCGATTCTAATCTATAGAGTTGGTGTCCATTTGAGAGTTTTTGTTTTGAACGGAGTGTACGACAGCATCGATTCTAATCTATAGATTTGGTGTCCATTTGAGAGTTTTCGTTTTGAACGGAGTGTACGACAGCATCGATTCTAATCTAAAGATTTTGTTTTGAACGGAGTGTACGACAGCATCGATTCTAGTCTATAGATTTTGTTTTGAACGGAGTGTACGACAGCATCGATTCTAATCTATAGATTTTGTTTTGAACGGAGTGTACGACAGCATCGATTCTAATCTAAAGATTTTGTTTTGAACGGAGTGTACGACAGCATCAATTCTAATCTATAGATTTTGTTTTGAACGGAGTGTACGACAGCATCGATTCTAATCTATAGATTTTGTTTTGAACGGAGTGTACGACAGCATCGATTCTAATCTATAGATTTTGTTTAGAACGGGGTGTACGACAGCAACGATTATAATCTATAGATTTTGTTTTGAACGGGGTGTACGACAGCATCGATTCTAATCTATAGATTTTGTTTTGAACGGAGTGTACGACAGCATCGATTCTAATCTATAGATTTTGTTTTGAACGGAGTGTACGACAGCATCGATTCTAATCTATAGATTTTGTTTAGAACGGGGTGTACAACAGCATCGATTCTAAACTATAGATTTTGTTTTAAACGGAGTGTACGACATTAACGATTCTAATCTAAAGATTTTGTTTTGAACGGAGTGTACGACAGCATCGATTCTAATCTATAGATTTTGTTTTGAACGGAGTGTACGACAGCATCGATTCTAATCTAAAGATTTTGTTTTGAACGGAGTGTACGACAGCATCGATTCTAATCTATAGATTTTGTTTTGAACGGAGTGTACGACAGCATCGATTCTAATCTATAGATTTTGTTTTGAACGGAGTGTACGACAGCATCGATTCTAATCTATAGATTTTGTTTTGAACGGAGTGTACGACAGCATCGATTCTAATCTATAGATTTTGTTTAGAACGGGGTGTACAACAGCATCGATTCTAAACTATAGATTTTGTTTAGAACGGGGTGTACAACAGCATCGATTCTAATCTATAGATTTTGTTTAGAACGGGGTGTACGACAGCAACGATTCTAATCTATAGATTTTGTTTTGAACGGAGTGTACGACAGCATCGATTCTAATCTATAGATTTTGTTTTGAACGGAGTGTACGACATTAACGATTCTAATCTAAAGATTTTGTTTTGAACGGAGTGTACGACAGCATCGATTCTAATCTATAGATTTTGTTTAGAACGGGGTGTACGACAGCATCGATTCTAATCTATAGATTTTGTTTTGAACGGGGTGTACGACAGCATCGATACTAATCTATAGATTTTGTTTTGAACGGAGTGTACGACAGCATCGATTCTAATCTATAGATTTTGTTTTGAACGGAGTGTACGACAGCATCGATTCTAATCTATAGATTTTGTTTTGAACGGAGTGTACGACAGCATCGATTCTAATCTATAGATTTTGTTTAGAACGGGGTGTACAACAGCATCGATTCTAAACTATAGATTTTGTTTAGAACGGGGTGTACAACAGCATCGATTCTAATCTATAGATTTTGTTTAGAACGGGGTGTACGACAGCAACGATTCTAATCTATAGATTTTGTTTTGAACGGAGTGTACGACAGCATCGATTCTAATCTATAGATTTTGTTTTGAACGGAGTGTACGACATTAACGATTCTAATCTAAAGATTTTGTTTTGAACGGAGAGTACGACAGCATCGATTCTAATCTATAGATTTTGTTTTGAACGGAGTGTACGACAGCATCAATTCTAATCTATAGATTTTGTTTTGAACGGAGTGTAAGACAGCATCGATTCTAATCTATAGATTTTGTTTTGAACGGAGTGTACGACAGCATCGATTCTAATCTATAGATTTTGTTTAGAACGGGGTGTACGACAGCAACGATTATAATCTATAGATTTTGTTTTGAACGGGGTGTACGACAGCATCGATTCTAATCTATAGATTTTGTTTTGAACGGAGTGTACGACAGCATCGATTCTAATCTATAGATTTTGTTTTGAACGGAGTGTACGACAGCATCGATTCTAATCTATAGATTTTGTTTAGAACGGGGTGTACGACAGCAACGATTCTAATCTATAGATTTTGTTTTGAACGGAGTGTACGACAGCATCGATTCTAATCTATAGATTTTGTTTAGAACGGGGTGTACGACAGCAACGATTCTAATCTATAGATTTTGTTTTGAACGGAGTGTACGACAGCATCGATTCTAATCTATAGATTTTGTTTAGAACGGGGTGTACGACAGCAACGATTCTAATCTATAGATTTTGTTTTGAACGGAGTGTACGACAGCATCGATTCTAATCTATAGATTTTGTTTTGAACGGGGTGTACGACAGCATCGATTCTAATCTATAGATTTTGTTTTGAACGGAGTGTACGACAGCATCGATTCTAATCTATAGATTTTGTTTAGAACGGGGTGTACGACAGCATCGATTCTAAACTATAGATTTTGTTTTGAACGGAGAGTACGACAGCATCGATTCTAATCTATAGATTTTGTTTAGAACGGGGTGTACGACAGCAACGATTCTAATCTATAGATTTTGTTTTGAACGGGGTGTACGACAGCCTCGATTCTAATCTATAGATTTTGTTTAGAACGGGGTGTACGACAGCATCGATTCTAATCTATAGATTTTGTTTTGAACGGGGTGTACGACAGCATCGATTCTAATCTATAGATTTTGTTTTGAACGGAGTGTACGACAGCATCGATTCTAATCTATAGATTTTGTTTAGAACGGGGTGTACGACAGCATCGATTCTAAACTATAGATTTTGTTTTGAACGGAGAGTACGACAGCATCGATTCTAATCTATAGATTTTGTTTAGAACGGGGTGTACGACAGCAACGATTGTAATCTATAGATTTTGTTTTGAACGGAGTGTACGACAGCATCGATTCTAATCTATAGATTTTGTTTTGAACGGAGTGTACGACAGCATCGATTCTAATCTATAGATTTTGTTTTGAACGGGGTGTACGACAGCATCGATTCTAATCTATAGATTTTGTTTTGAACGGAGTGTACGACAGCATCGATTCTAATCTATAGATTTTGTTTAGAACGGGGTGTACGACAGCATCGATTCTAAACTATAGATTTTGTTTTGAACGGAGAGTACGACAGCATCGATTCTAATCTATAGATTTTGTTTAGAACGGGGTGTACGACAGCAACGATTCTAATCTATAGATTTTGTTTTGAACGGAGTGTACGACAGCATCGATTCTAATCTATAGATTTTGTTTAGAACGGGGTGTACGACAGCATCGATTCTAATCTATAGATTTTGTTTTGAACGGAGTGTACGACAGCATCGATTCTAATCTATAGATTTTGTTTAGAACGGGGTGTACGACAGCATCGATTCTAATCTATAGATTTTGTTTTGAACGGAGAGTACGACAGCATCGATTCTAATCTATAGACTTTGTTTAGAACGGGGTGTACGACAGCAACGATTCTAATCTATAGATTTTGTTTTGAACGGAGTGTACGACAGCATCGATTCTAATCTATAGATTTTGTTTAGAACGGGGTGTACAACAGCATCGATTCTAATCTATAGATTTTGTTTTGAACGGGGTGTACGACAGAATCGATACTAATCTATAGATTTTGTTTTGAACGGAGTGTACGACAGCATCGATTCTAATCTATAGATTTTGTTTTGAACGGAGTGTACGACAGCATCGATTCTAATCTATAGATTTTGTTTTGAACGGAGTGTACGACAGCATCGATTCTAATCTATAGATTTTGTTTAGAACGGGGTGTACGACAGCAACGATTCTAATCTATAGATTTTGTTTTGAACGGAGTGTACGACAGCATCGATTCTAATCTATAGATTTTGTTTTGAACGGAGTGTACGACAGCATCGATTCTAATCTATAGATTTTGTTTAGAACGGGGTGTACGACAGCAACGATTCTAATCTATAGATTTTGTTTTGAACGGAGTGTACGACAGCATCGATTCTAATCTATAGATTTTGTTTAGAACGGGGTGTACGACAGCAACGATTCTAATCTATAGATTTTGTTTTGAACGGAGTGTACGACAGCATCGATTCTAATCTATAGATTTTGTTTAGAACGGGGTGTACGACAGCAACGATTCTAATCTATAGATTTTGTTTTGAACGGAGTGTACGACAGCATCGATTCTAATCTATAGATTTTGTTTAGAACGGGGTGTACGACAGCATCGATTCTAATCTATAGATTTTGTTTTGAACGGGGTGTACGACAGCATCGATACTAATCTATAGATTTTGTTTTGAATGGGGTGTACGACAGCAACGATTCTAATCTAAAGATTTTGTTTTAAACGGAGTGTACGACATTAACGATTCTAATCTAAAGATTTTGTTTTGAACGGAGTGTACGACAGCATCGATTCTAATCTATAGATTTTGTTTTAAACGGAGTGTACGACAGCATCGATTCTAATCTATAGATTTTGTTTAGAATGGGGTGTACGACAGCATCGATTCAAATCTATAGATTTTGTTTTGAACGGGGTGTACGACAGCATCGATTCTAATCTATAGATTTTGTTTAGAACGGGGTGTACGTCAGCATCGATTCTAATCTATAGATTTTGTTTTGAACGGAATGTACGACAGCATCGATTCTAATCTATAGATTTTGTTTTGAACGGAATGTACGACAGCATCGATTCTAATCTATAGATTTTGTTTTGAACGGAGTGTACGACAGCATCAATTCTAATCTATAGACTTTGTTTTGAACGGAGTGAACGACAGCAACGATTCTAATCTAAAGATTTTGTTTTGAACGGAGTGTACGACAGCGTCGCTTCTAATCTATAGATTTTGTTTAGAACGGGGTGTACGACAGCATCGATTCTAATCTATAGATTTTGTTTAGAACGGAGTGTACGACAGCAACGATTCTAATCTAAAGATTTTGTTTTGAACGGAGTGTACGACAGCATCGATTCTAATCTATAGATTTTGTTTAGAACGGGGTGTACGACATTACCGATTCTAATCTAAAGATTTTGTTTTGAACGGAGTGTACGACAGCATCGATTCTAATCTATAGATTTTGTTTTGAACGGGGTGTACGACAGCATCGATTCTAATCTATAGATTTTGTTTAGAACGGGGTGTACGACAGCAACGATTCTAATCTAAAGATTTTGTTTTGAACGGAGTGTACGACAGCATCGATTCTAATCTATAGATTTTGTTTTGAACGGGGTGTACGACAGCATCGATTCTAATCTATAGATTTTGTTTAGAACTGGGTGTACGACAGCAACGATTCTAATCTATAGATTTTGTTTTGAACGGAGTGTACGACAGCAACGAATCTAATCTAAAGATTTTGTTTTGAACGGGGTGTACGACAGCATCGATTCTAATCTATAGATTTGGTGTCCGTGTGAACCCTAACTGATTGTAAAAATACTGAAATCTTGGCACAGGCCCTTGAGCTCATGAGGATTTGAAAGAAATGCATTCTGTGACATCCATACATCAACAGAGCTCATTGATCTATTTTATATTCTCAAATTTACAACACGTGTAAGTGTCCATTGAACATGTTTCAGCCACCGCCAGCCTTGAGAGTTCGGGTATCACAGCTACGTGTGGGACAGATGGGAAGACAGTTACTTGTGCAGGTGTTACATCTCTTGGAATACCAGGCGCAATCTTATCATTGGTAAGTTAATTGTGCAATGTGTGATATCGGTGTATTCCCTTGCTAAAATAAGATTGGTTGAAAGGACTATTTTCACATTTCATTTAAAAAAGAATTGATGCATCGGGAGTCAGAGAAAAGCGCAGATTGATGAACATTCTTTTACATTTAATACAATTTTAAACTCTAACAAATATTTTGACAAATCATCTCAAGTGTTTCAGTGTCACTGTACTTTACAAGATAGGTCATTTTCCCCTCGCAAAATAGGCAACGTCCTTGATTGTAATCAAATATGGCTGCCAAGTCGGGTATAAGGTTGATCTATTATTATGATAAAGAGTAGTCGTGGAAAACATATTTAATCCTGCAATCAGGACATTCTTCTGCCAAACTTACCTTGATAAGTTCATATCCATCATTTTACTGTAATTGATAAAAATAATATCTTGTCAGTGATATCAATTCACTTATAGATACAATCGGAAAGGTCATTTCCTTTTCGGTGGAAAAATCGGGAAATCGTGACCTGCTCAATGAAACTTCATTATCTGAGATAAACATTACAAAAATATTATTTCAGAAAGTATGACATGCGCAGTAACTTGCTCATCTTAACTATTTGGGAAATATATGCCATTTCCCAGGTCAGACTCTACAGAAGTATGAAATATATACAATTATAGACAATTGAGTGAGGCCATCAAAAAACGATGTATCATACTTCGTAGTGTAATTTTTAGATGCAAATAATTTGTTGATTTATTTTTTAAGCACTCTTGTGCAGTTTCAATGGACTCCTGCACTTTTATGAATGGAAGGGGTCACCTCCCACGTTTTTATTAAATCTTTATGTGATACTGAAGATGTAAAACTCTCAGCTTAAATGTTATGTTTTCAAATTTCCAGAGCTATGGATCTTCCAGTAAGGATAATGGAGGAACACAAACAACTGTGAGTAAGGTGGTGACGTCACGTGAGAATGTCACATGTTCCATATCTGGGCCTGCTACTGAATGTCTTGCAGCAGGGGTAATTAATTCTACATCGGTACAATGTGGACGTAAGTTTTTCTCAGAAAGTTATTTATTATCATGCAATGTCGCCGTAAGTCCAACCACTGTCCCACTATCAGCCATTTCTTAACAACATATGCAAGGATTCCTTTTATGAATCAAAACTTCTATCAAAGAGGTACAAATCAGTCAGTGTTGAATCTTATAGTCTTAATGACCATTGAACTATAACTGAAACTTTTATGTCTTATTTAAAATGTATTTAAAAGTCTGGATGCTGATAGATAAAGAATCATATCCATATGTCTTCTGATATCAAATATATCAAGGCGAGTTGATTAAAGTTACAAATATGTAAAGTTTGCTGAGGTTATTTTTGCTTATTTCAATGATTGTTGATGTATTTGTTGATAATGATTATCGCGAGGTTGAAATACTATCAATCATTCACAATAATTTTTTCATAACGTTTCCATGTAAGTATAAATCATCATTTCACTATTCCCTTAGTTTCCTAATGCGATGATGTCAGATTATTGTGATTTCAATACTTGATGATGGTTAAAAAATATTGTGTGATTACATTATTATTCGAGCTTTGGTAAATATATTTTGTCAAATGATAACTGTAGAGTTATGCCTCGGATCTCCCGCAAGTAATATCTGCTTTGAACTATAATTTAGTACAATAAAGAGGGAAAGCATAACACATGGGCGGCAAATATCAAACATTCCCAATTATAAAACTGCTTTAATCTAATCCAATCATAGACTTCTGGTAGCAGAATATGTTTCACTCTTTCATTACATTTGGGCTTTTAACACCTATCTATTGAGTTTTCTGACAAATATGCTGACAAATCATTCTATGATATCAATATATCTAAGAAAATATTATCTGTACCATACCAAAATCTTATACAGATTTACAGAAGTATATAATTTGTGTTGCATTGTGTCTGAAATGTATGGCAACAATAGAACGCATGCAACATTCAAGCTGAATTCAGTTGTCTACTAACATGTCATTATCAGACAGGATATATTCAAAGTTAAGCAAAATTAAAGAAGTCTGATACCTGCTGTATATTAAAGAATTGTCTTATAGATAGATATTTATCATTGAGATTTATTATTAAGATTTAAGCATTTGACTATTGGCAAAGTCTATAAAAATACCTCCAGGTAGGAAGAGTTATACTGTCTTTACAGGGACAAGCCTTAGTGTTGTCATTATACTGTTAAATCTTATTTCAAGTCCACTATCAGAAAACCACATTTAAAGTACCAATATTGAATATAACTCAATATAAGATCTATAAGAAATATATATGAAATATTTCAAACGAAACATGAAGATTAAAAGTATCAAGGTGATATACCTTCTCAATAAAGAACTTGTTAACCAGAAAATCTTGACTTCATTAGAAGACTTTGATTAAAGTTCAACGTCAATAAAAACGTTGTAAGGTTATCTCACCCACCAAACCAAGCTCTACAACTATCAAACTATTTCGTTTATTCTATGACACTCTGGCCTAGAACAAACTTCATTACTTCAAACACTAAGTATGGATAAACTGAAGTTGCTGACAAAACACAAAATGGAATCATGTTCATCTATGTTTCTATTCATACCCTGGTTGGTGTAGTGAACATCTTCAGGAGACTTCTATACTATACTTTTATACTTGAAGGAAGTTAAGTATTCTGTGTATTACTTGACCTTAGTAATCAAGCATGATTGCCGAAAGTGTACTGAGAGAAACATTTCAGCCACGTGGCTGCCATTGTGACGGCGGTGCTCACATTGTGACGTTGCAACCACACAATGTCATACGTGAAGCGGTATTACACTAGTTTAATACAACAGTATGAATATTACACTGCAGTATCTTACATGAGCAAGTAATAAACAGGAACTGAAACTGAAGTAAAACCTGCAGCTGTTACTCATTTTCTACTAATCTACCCTTCAACAATCTAACAATAATATCAAGTTATTGTCGGGTAAAATAGATACATAGATTATTAATATCATACAATAAATCAATTATTGTGATTATACCAGCTTGGCTTGAGAAGTTTCAATTCTGATTTATCAATCATTGCTTGGACCATCAAGAGAGATGCCTTATAACTTTGTGGCAGGGTGAAATAAACGATTCCTTCAGGCTTTAGTCCAGAGGGACATCTCTTTGGCTTAGTGGTAGAGTGTCTAACTCTTACCTGGATGTCCTGGGTTCGAATCTCGCATAAGATGATCTTGCAATCACTTCTTTTACACTTTTGGAAGATTCTGCTTTCAACATAAACAAGTTATTCAATTCATTGTAGAACATTTGAAAAAATAAAACCCGTTCATGGGATCCGTTTGTCTATCAGTAACACGTTCTGTTGTAGCTCTGTAACTTATCAACCATTTCAATCCAAATTGTACACAGTACTGCAGAAAACTGAAAGGGTGAGTCATTATTAACACTCATAATGTAAATGAATTCTGAGTTTGCTGTGGAACAGATATTAAATTGTAAGAAACAGTTACCTAGTAATGTCTGGCTTAGAAATTCTATACACATAATCTGATTTTTATCAATTTTAGAACTGAGATACAGATCTCCACAGAGGTGTGTCGTAATGAACAATTCACAAAATATTTACACGGTTCAGGGGAAAAGTGTTGAATTTGTAAAATTTCAAACGATGTATGTTTTGTTCATTTTATTACAAATGCAACTGTTCATCTTATTACAAACATAACTGTTCATCTTATTACAAACACAACTGCTCATCTTATTACAAACACAACTGTTCATCTTATTACAACTGTTCATCTTATTACAACTGTTCATCTTATTATAACTGTTCATCTTATTAAAACTGTTCATCTTACTACAAATGCAACTATTCATCTTATTACAAACAGAAGTGTTCGTCTTATTACAAACGGAAGTGTTCGTCTTATTACAACTTTTCAACTCATTGCAAACTGTTCATCTTGTCAATGATACACAGCAGGCGCAGAATGTTTTGTTTTGGAATGGTAGTATGTGTGTGAACAAATGCCAAGTTGTATGGTCAAGATTGAAATCTTGTTGAAATCTTCTGTCCCACTTCGGACAAGTGATGTGGGATATTGCTCGAGGCTACTGGATGTGTACACTCTCCCAGCACCTAGAAAATACAAATACCAAGACCACCTTAAGATGGATTATTTTGTAAGTGGTCTTCTATGAACATGTCAAATTGTTCTATTTCATACTTGTATCATCATTTAAAACTTCCTTTTCAGTCCGTGTCTGTGATGTTGTATGTACATATGTGAGCGGTTTGCTCAGCGTACTCGGCCTCGGAAGTTACATAATCTACATCATACGTAAGAATGATTAACTTGACTTTTGCATTTTATTCAGTTTTCCAAAAACTTGAAAAACAGTTGTCAGTGCCTATGCACACAGATATCTGTATCGCTGTTTCATAACAACCACATGTCATGAATCTGACGTTATAATAAAGAATTTACAGATTGTACTACATTTATGAGAATGATTTTTTTACTTTGGATTTTATTTATTTTCCTGCAACTTACACACGAACATGTGCCAATGCATACAGATATTTGTATACCCCTTTTTATAAGAGCCCCATGACCTGAATCCTGACACCCGACGTCACAAATCAATTTAGATAATTTATACATTTCATTATAGATGATTTCAGTGGCAAAGTTTTCTAACATTTTTTTTTTAATCTTATGAATAGTTACATATTTTCAAAATGTTTATAACCATATTTCAATTACTTCTCGATGAAATATCTCTTAAACTTGCTGTAATTGATGTTATTTTCAAAGTCCTGACACTTGCAACACTCTTGAAACTATTTAGTAAATATATATCATTTATATGAATCATTTAAATATTACATTAAACATATTTAATGTTGTAAAAAAAATTAAAATCTGCAAAAATTACCGGTTTTCAAACTCTTGTTAGTGCGATATTTCTGAGGAGTTATGGCTTCTCTTCAAGTGTTTGACAGTTCAACATAATTATATTTAAGCTAATCGGGCCTAGAGACGCGCTTATGACAAAGATAGTCTTCCAATGCCTAGTCTTCAAACTTATCTTTATGTCTTGGTGTCAATCCATAGTATAATGAGCATCAAACAATACAAATCCTGACGAGCTGCAGATGCCATGGCTTTATTCTTGATTATGCAAAAGCTTTCATTACGCTACATAATTTTTTTTCTCTCTTTTCAGTGAGTTCGGTTTTGGAGAAAAAGATTCCCGGTGAGTATAAAGTGCTTTGATCTAAAAGAGAATATATTGTATCCTTCAACTGTTAAGTCATTTACCCACACATTTCAACAGTTTTTGCAATATCTCCGAGAAGTAAATTATGGCTTCCCTTCAAGTGTTTGAAGTGTTTTTAAAAAATCTTTTTTCAGTTATTAAGGCTGCGCCAAAAATAACTATGGGTGCATACATAGTATTTCATCTACATGAGAATATATTTTATCCTTCAACTGTTAAGTCATTTACCCACACATTTCAACAGTTTGCCAGGGTCATTGCATTATCAGTAGATCAAATTAAAGATTTTTTTTTAAAATGGAGAAGTCATAAAAATCAATTCATTTATTTTCTGTTTTCAAAATAAAGACAGTAGGAAAGTAGTGTTAGATTTCTTTTATTGCAAGATGTATCCTGTGTGTATTGGTGCTGATATAATGGCATTAATCATCATTAGGTTGATTCGTTAATACATTCATCTAATTTGATAAAAGGGTTTGGACAGCGCCGCTAGTTAGAGAATATATAAAACATGTCAGTAACATTTCTTCATCTATTGTATTAATCTGCTTGTAACTAGACACCTATTTCTATTTCTGTTCTTATCAATCATATTCATGTTTATTCTTTTCAGTGTTACAAATCTTGTTTGTCGTCACTATGACTGCGGCTGGTGCTGCTATCATTGGTGGAGGTGCATATACCGGCGTGACTGTGGACAAGAGGAATAGTTGCGAAGGACAAATTTGCGACACAGGCTTGGGTTTATCCTTCACCTCTCTTGTTATCGGCATTGCAGTTCTTGCCATCATGATCTTTGTCTATGTGGACTACAGAAGATTCAATGTTTGGACAAAATATAAAAGAACCATTGGCAGAAATTTGTGAATAGACATGGAAAAGGGTGCTGAACTCTTACTTTATTGTAAAATAATATATATAAATTATACACACATTTTCAAACGATTTATGATAAGACTAATCAATAAGGCCTTGTAATGTCGTAGCAAGGATTTTTCATACTCGTTATGCCAATGAATGGATTCACTTCTCATTCTTGTTTTATTTCGTCGAGTTCTTATTTTCTAGTTTTCCAATCTAAATCCACTGAAATGTTATCCTCAGAAAACAACTAGCCTTGTCTTTTCGCGGGGGGCCTTTGTGGGCCATAGTTGACCGGACACTGTCTAGCCTTGTGCCATAAAGTCTTGATTGTTTTATAGTTTCGTGAAGATAGATGCAGGTGCTGGATATTGATACTTTACAGGAATATAACATGTGATATTTCACAATTGAGTTAATATTTGCGGTTTGTCCGATTTCAATTCATAAACATACTCAAAGAGAGGGAGTGAGATTGTTTTCATTGTCTCACCAAATAACATTGACAAATAAACTGCATTTGATATCACACCTGTTATATTGATCAAAATTTTATAAGAGACATTTTCTTTTACCTATACCTAAACAACAGTACTTAGAGAAGAGCAAAAAATAAACACAGACACACACTTACATATCATAATATGTAAAGTATATACATAACCAAATATTACTTATAAGCATTTGTCAATCTTCATGTTAGATTGCCTTTCTCAATCTACCACAACAGAGATTTGGTGGCGCCATATTGTTCACTCTTTTTCACCTGGAATAATAAACATAATAACATACAACTGTGAGCAGGAATGGTCCCTTAAATTTCGCTTCCACATAAAATAGTCAAAAAATAGGACGTACTGTTCTTTTAAGAAGCTAAATGCTGAAATTCCATTGGAAAATGGAGACAGGTTATGCTCAATCCAATATCCAATATAATCCTTGGACTTCGTAGTCATTTATTAAATCTGTGCGTTATGATCTCTCTGTGAAGTGGAAAGCTTTTATTCGATATTTGAATGATCTTAATAAAAGGGTAATGTTCAATATTTGGAATGCTACACTGTATTTCAATGCAGTACCACCCATGGTTTCGCTAATTCCAACCAATGCTCGCAGATTTCACCGCAATTCATAGCCACAATGGTGTTCGACTGGGGTTCGATTTCCGAACATGTCACACCAAAATACTTTAAAAGATGGGGAGCTGTTGCTTCCTTGCTTGCTCAGCATTAATGAGTTATGTTTATTTAGATAGTTATACATGTAATCATGCACTAAGTTAGAAAAACAATCTGGTTGTTTGTCATAACACATTCACAGTCTTCACGGGGGTAGTTGTTAGCTTTGAAGAGGTGGGATAGTGCAGTGATTAGCACGTAAGGCTTGCGTTCGAGAGGTCCAGGGTTTGAATCCCGTTTGGTAACTTTTTCTGTGATAGAGAACTGTTCTACACGCAGTAAGATTTGGATGCAATGCTAAACTGAATTTCAGTGCAGTACCACCCATGGTTCGCTACTTCTAGCGAATGCTCAAAGGGTTTCACCAGAATACATAGCCACTGCAGGATTTCTCCTTTCAATAGTACTTGAAGCCATGATGTGTATGTGAAATACTCTTGAAAGTGGTGTTTAACCCAAAGTGACCTCATCTGTTAGATTTCAATCCCACCAGGTCTTGTAACAATGTCAGACCAAGCCTTGCAGGCTTATTTGAAACATTTTTTAAAATTATTTTGGTTCTATCACTATAATCCATATTCCATGATCTGTGTAATCCAATATATATACCCAGTACAGATGCGGTGTGAAAGTAGAGATCTAAGCATTGTCACTGTTCTTATTTCAGGAAAAAAGAAGACTGCAAATCCCCAAGTGGAGATGAGTAAGTCGATGAATAGAGCCTAGACCTTTCTTACACAAACTTTCTATTCCTAGATCAGTAACGGCTTACACAGCGTGGTGTGTCTAAGTTGGTACATGAATACATAAGACAACAATCTGGCCATCTTGGTCTTCTCTCTCAACAGAGATATCTCCATCACCAATTCCTATACCATTTCGGTTTGGAAATGTAGAAGAGTGATTGGATGCATTCAAAGTTAGTTGTGTAATAAGCAAAGCCGTTAAAAAAAACTTTTATTATTAACAATGCCTCAGTTGTTTAATTATGCTTTCAGACATCTTAGCCATATTCAATATGCTTTTTGCACTTTGAGTTTTCTTAACAGACATTTGCCTTATTTAACAACTGCATCATTGCTTTGCATGGTGTCAACGAATATAATACGATGATATATGTAGTGTTTTCATTGGCTGAAATATTGTGAGGTAGTTTATGTCGCACCTATTTTGACGGTAGGCAAACCACCAGAAACATCTTTTAGAGCAGAGGTTGTTGGGAATTAGCGACTGAGCTACCTCTGTGGGGAGAGAATGCAAACCTGTCCACTGATAACTCTTTTAACGTTTGTTCCAATTATTTGTATTCTCACAGTTGACATACTTTCAAGATTTTATGAAAGAATTTGTTCAACTGATAGATGTTATATGTTAGATAAGAACATCCATCTATAAAACAGAGTCACATGTATTCAGTGCCTGTTAGTGTTAATGTACATCCTACAGACACAATGACTGTTAGTGTTTATGTACATCCCGCAGACACAATGACTGTTAGTGTTAATGTACATCCCGCAGACACAATGACTGTTAGCGTTAATGTACATCCAGCAGACACAATGACTGCTAGTGTTAATGTACACCCCGCAGACACAATGACTGTTAGTGTTTATGTACATCCCGGAGTGACACAATGGCTGTTAGTGTTAATGTACATCCCGCAGACACAATGACTGTTAGTGTTTATGTACATCCAGCAGACACAATGGCCGTTAGGACTTCTTTTGCTTGTTGTATTGGCACAGCATCAATGACTCTAGTTGTCGTGACAAATGATAATTTATTGTTTATTTCTTCTTCAAGTCATATGAATAGTATTATTTCATCAGCGTTAAAGTTTCTGCAGTGTCTGAAAACTTTGACATAACCATAAGAAGTATGTTTCTTTTCCTTGTAATACCGAATTCACTCTAGTGTAGAGAGGAAGACATTCTAGCAATTTCTTCTCTGTTTATGCTTCAACTTTGATTTTCCTTCTCAAGTTTAACAATTATTGACAGTCACTTGATTGTTTCTATATAAGATCTACAGGGCGTTTAGCTGAAAAGAAAATCAAGAGAGAAATTGATTGGATACTTAATGTACAAAAACCAATATTCAAATTGGAATACCCCTGTTTATTGGCCACCTGGCCGCTTTGTCGTATTTGCCTGTTAAAAACAGACTTAGTGCCCCCTCTAGGTTCAGATCCCTGTGTGAGTTACCTTAGTAGACCTGATATAGACTTAGTAGACCTGATAGAGACTAAGGAGACCTGATAGAGACTAAGTAGACCTGATATATGACTCAGTAGACCTGATATACACTAAGTAGACCTGTTAGAGACTAAGTAGACCTGATGTAGCCATGGCTTTTATTGTAGAGGAGAGAATCATTTAGGGTGAATCATTTCTCTGTTTGACATGTTGGTTTATTTGGACATTCTCTGTTGCAGTCAAGACAAGGTGATGACGAACAAAAACAACAACAAGAAGGACGACACGGAGAAGAAGAACGACAAGGAGAAGAAGGACGAGAGGTTATCTGGGTCCCCAGCTACCGACTGGTCTACTCCTCTTCTCCTAAATGCTAGCGGCCAAACTTCCTTTGTTTCCCTGATCTCCTCAGGCGGACGCGGTGTAACATGACTTGACGGTCTGGAGGGGGACACCCACTGATTTTTTATTTTATTTCCCTATCACTTTACAAAATCCCGTTCTAGATATTTTAGAACCTAGACAGAATCTTTTTTTCTTCGTTTTAATGGACATTTTTGCATTAGGTGAAGAATTGGAAAAGAGTTTTGATATTCTAACATATTTATTTATACTGTATAAATATGTGGTAGAAAAAAGTGCCAGCTTCAAAATATCATTAGTTTGGAATACTTAGAAGAAGAAATAGTCTAAAATCTATTAAAGTATCATATCCTAGACATAATATAATAAAGGTGTTTGTCCCAAAAAAACCTGTTTTGTAAAATTTAACAGGGCCACCGAATCTCTCTCTTTCGGTTAATACAAAAATATTATTTGCAGAAATTATTTCTTTTAGAATATTGAGAGAACTTTTGTGCACAAATACATTGAGTGGATGTAAAAACCTAAATCGGAGTTAAAAGTAGAAATGGAATATGATATCCCGTTCAGTTGATGTCCCCAGACTGTTCATATATGGGGGCATATAACTCAAGTCTGCCAAAGGAGGGCACTGTTTTAGGGGTGCATATAACTCACGTCCGCCCGGGGAGAGCACTGTTGACAACTAATCAAGATCAGAACTACCAGTTATAAGAATGATTGTCTTGACTTCTCTCTCAATCTACGTGAAAGTCAGAGCCGCCATAATCCAAAATGTAGGCTTGTTATTTCTAATCTTCTTTGCTTGATTCAGTTGGAGTATAAACTAAAGACATCTATATCTGAGTTGTCAGCTCAACAGAGCCAGCTGCTATTCGGCCATGCTCGTTCTCCGTCCCCATTGTTTGGGAAATCTAAAATCTTTAACAGCACATTTTAAACTCTTGCATAGTATGAGATGGAGTTTGGTCGCCCTCATTTTTACTTTTCTCTTTCTCTTTCTCTTTCTCTTAGACAAGAAACAGCATATATATATATACATATGTTATTATACATGATGTATTATTTGTACACTGAGTGAAATCGCACACATGAGAACTGATGTCCGCCCTTTGAATCATTAATTTCGAGAGTGGTCAATAACTCAACTGACCATAGACAAATTCATAGAAAACAAATATTTACTGAGTGTAAAAGAAAGCCCTACCAGTGTCAGATCCATGAATTTTTATAGCAGGGTTTCACCCTTTTTTCGGTTGAATTTGAAAAAAATTTAAACACCCCTCTCCCTCTTTGATCCACCATAAAAAAAACTTTGAATTTATGGAGAAGTTTAAGAAGAAGTGGCTGACTTTCCAGTTATCAATGGAGATTTCATTTTATCCTGTACAGATATTGAAGTGATTGACGTGTTTGCTTTGATTACTCTGCAGCATGTAGTCAGCACTTGAACACAGAGTCTGTAGCTGGTGAAAATAAACAGGCACGTGAAGTACATCAAATCTGGCTGTATCTTCATATTTAATGGGGGCTGAGGGTAATCACTAGCAAAAGAAAGTTACAAAATATAATATTAATAGTTTTATTCTAACGAAGGTTTATTTGAAAAACATGTTTTGTTAACATTATTTGAACCCTAATGTAATGGACTTCTGGATTAAACAATGAGCGCAATATGATACACGCTTTCGTGAAATTATTAGTACCCATATGATAAGCTAAATGTAAAGACATTTGTTCCGTATGTCGTCTTTGACGTCGTCAATCAATTGTTCGCAATGCTACACGTTTGTATGATAATATGTTGGTGTTGTATAGTTTGAAGCACGCACTATGAATCAACGCGCCTTGTCTGTAACCAGACCCGTTCACACCTAACAACCTGTACAACTAGTCGCATACAACTAGTTGCATAAAACTGGACTTTATTGTACGGCGGACAAGAGTGACGTGTCATATTCGACTCAATTCTCGACTCGAAGTCCTCGTGTCACGATAGTAGGCTAGCAAATACGCCTAGGCCCTTGGGACCTTTGTTTAACAATTTTTGATTCAAATTGCCCAGAAAAATGTCAGGACTTTTTCTATTTAAAAGCTTATATCATACAAAACTAGATACAAAAGAGTGGACATTTAAAGGAAATATAAACAATACGCTGTACATAAGTACATGAAATGCCCTAGGTAAGATCGGGTTAAGAAAACATTACTTTCGCTTTTGTACTTTTTAGCATGTCGTTTGATAGTATCCATGTTTGCTTTATGTGTATTGAAATAGTTATAAAAATGTAATTGGAAGTCAACTAACATATTTTATTCATCAGATTTCACACTGTGCCGAATTTGACAAAAGATGAAAACACGATTGTACTAATAGCGTTATTGGCAGAGGATCGCAGGCTATCTTGAACCATTGTATCTCGTTGCTAGAGATTCTTTGGTCGGGAGTCATGACATTGAACGCAATCTTCGGCTTGTCATTTATTTACTACATTCATGTCTCCATTTTCCCTTTGGAATGGTAATCGAGATGCCATCTTGTGAACTCTTTTCTACTCCCTATATTTGTCAGTCGGTACCGCATTATCATATAGTAATGATGAACTGGTTGAACAGATCGCCATTCTGAGACACAATGGCAGCGATTTCCATTCGAACAGCGTTGCAGACTAGACGTTACGTTTAGAATCAGACCAAATTGTTCGAAATTCGAATTTTCTATTATTTGTTTCGATTATTCAGTGGGCGTATTTGCTCATAGTCGGGACAGTGTGAAGCAAACCATTGTAATGTTGATAAAATATGAATTTATTTTATTACTGTAATTATTAATTAGTGTGGCGTTTGCAGATTGCAATATTATCGTGTTTGTTTACTTGGATTTTAAGGAAAAAAGTTATTTATTTATAAAATTGATGCTGATCGGAAATTGCCTTTTAAATGTATGAGTCTAAAAGTTAATAATTATGTATTATAATTATTATTGTTCTGCTTTTATAACCATGTGCATGAGCTTTTCAAATAAAGACAAAATTTCAGAGTGTGTTTGTTTTTGTATAAATTCATCAATGGTTCTGTGAAATATAGCGCTTAGAATCATGCCAGGTTACAAGGTGCGTGTTTATGTTATTCAAGTGTAGTCATATTGATATGGGAAACATTTGTGTTATAACATTATCATTTCGTTCTTCATAAAATGAAAATGGTAATCAAACAGATATATAAAGGATACTAAACGAGCTTCCATTTAATACTATTTTTATGAAACGAGTTATAATTACGTATAAAACTAGCGAAAGCGAGTTTAATGAAAATTGTATTAGATGGAAGGATGTTTGATATTTTATTTATTACTTGACCTCCGTAATCAAGCATTATTCCCGAAAGTGTACTGAACGAAAAATTTCCGCGATATGGCCGCCATTCTGATGGCAGTGCCAACATTGTGTCGTCATAACCACACAATATTATGATTCCATACGTGCAGCGGTATTACACTAGTTTAATTTCACCGTATAAATATAACACCGCAGTATCGTACACGGGTGAGTAATAAATACATTTATTTGTATTTTGCACTTTGAAAACTATAAAAGGTGTCTTCTGGAGGCACCGTGATGGCGAGGTGTCTGTTAGGGTAGGATATAAGAGCAGCTTGGTTATAGGTTATCTGCAGTTCTACACATTTGTGGTTTTATTAGTCGTATATAAAGTTCTGTGGCATAAAAATAGCTGAGATTCCTGTTTCAGGACATACATCCACCTTCTATAGTGAGGCTTTTAGTTGGAATAAAGAAGCGATATATGCTGTGGAACAAAGTTTTTGATATTAAATCATAAATAATTGCTCTGCGATATCCACTGTGATTTATGATTCTGATTGTCTTCAGAGTAACACGCTGAATTCCACTGTCAGAAATGGGATTTGTGTCATTATTTACCACATATGAATGCATTAAACATATTTCATGATATGAAACTATTATGAGTTTTCATTTTTATTTTAGAGTCCACCAAAAAAGGTGACAAGTTTCTTCAGTGTAATCAGGCTTTCTGACTTTTTTATCATACTTAGTAATTCGCTTACTAAACCTATTTTTGCTTCAATAAACAACATATATTATCGATTGCTATGGGAAATTAGCAATATAAATGCAACAATTCATAAACCTGCGATTCTCTAAATACATCAATTTTTAGATTGAGTTAACCACTTTTCACTGAAAGTAATCAATTCAGTTGAAACCTGTTTTAAGACTCGAGGAAAACAATTTTGCCAATGGAATTGTTTATGGTGTCGAGGACATTATATTCGCCCACAGACAATATTGATTTTTTTCGTGTCCATTAAAACAGCCTCAATTTCCAAAGGTGATTCCTCCCTTTACCCCCCTTTCAAACTTTCTCAATCCGCTACTTTTCAATACGGGTTTGGTTTCTTACAGATTATTGAGAACATTGCATGTTTTTCAACATTTTATTAAATGTCTCTCATAGTGAAGCAGAACATAACTAGGATTCAAATTACAATTTATGTTATTGATAACAGTTAGCCTCATCTTGTATTGTTTACATACGTAGTGACAGGCAGGAGGCTATCATTATGACATATACAAATATCGCTCATACGACTATACCCCTACGGCCGACAAACACTTCAATAAAGTATTGGCTTCACAGGCGCACTTTGATAGCAGTGTGCATTCACTTTGGTCAGCTCGTTGATACCCTGTCTGGATTCATTCACTTTCAGTTTAGGTGCTAGAATTCCTGAAGAACTTTGATGTTTCCGGAAACTCTTGACTTTTTTTAACATGACCTAGTCACTCACTGTGCGTTTTGGAATAGAGAGATTATTAAATTATGTGCAACTATCTGAACCTTGGGGGATTCATATAAGCAAGTAAAAACCATTATGTTCGGATAATCTACAAACAATTCTGCATTTAAAGATAGAAATCCAAAATTCATATTACTATTTAATAGTTTGGTTTGGTCATATTTACTTTTTTTCTAATTATCCTTTATAATGCATAGTTCCAAAATATTTGAATCCATAAAGTGTCCGAAACTCAGTCACTTTGTCCTACATGATGCTACTACATTATGTGGATTGAAGCGTGGTAATATACAGTAAGACACCTTTAAGGTAAATGATAAATACTATGAAAAAGTGTAGTTGATAGTACCATTACGTGTTTGCCATATGACATTATGACGTGTCAATTTTAAGGTGTTGGTCAGTTTTTTCCTATACACCAACTAATGAAATATATTCAGTAAAGAATAATAAAAATTAACCACCATTTTTCATGACAACTATTACTATAACCCACTCATTATCATGTAAATAACTGTTAATAGAAGTTTGTACTTTTATATAATGAACTACATGCCTTGATATAGCTTATAAGTTTGTAACTAAATACGATGACCTTTATATTCAGAATGTCATTAATTTATGTGGTTTGATGACATGGTAATACACAGTTAGTCATCTTCAAGGGAAAACATAAGTATTGTTAAAGTGTACCATTGAAACATTGAAGCATTAAACGTGTCAATATCAAGGTGTAATTCGTCCAGACATATACATAACATATATTATTCGTTTTATGCACACTCATTGAAAGTTTGTACACTTTAGATCAAACTCAAATATCAGCTGTCATCTCTTCTCAATATCACGTGGTATAATGTTTTACAATGGATCCAAAATTGGAGGACTTGGATTATTTTCAATGTTTGCAGGTAATTTTCAAACATTCTGGTAGACCTTTGACTGTCCTGAAATAAAAATAAAAACATTTAAAAACTTGTTAAAAAAAACAAATATCTTCATCAAAACATTATTCAAACACATATACTTAAAATTATATGGAAAATAAATTGCCTATCATTTTGTTTAATAATTTGCAAGTTGGTAGGTCATTACCTCGATACTCTCTATATTTACCTGGTGGTACTTGCAATTGTTCATATTCATTCACAGTTGATTCTGCCATTGCCAAATCTGCATAGGCTTTTTGATCTCCTGAAAAGTGTTTGACAATTTCAACACGTCAGTTCATATTATTGTCAAAGTACAACTTGAGGACGTCATACTGGATCGTTTGACACTCTATAATATAAGTAGAGATTAAAATTCAAACAACAGATCAAAGTTTGTACTTTGTACACTTTGTACCTGTGCCACTTCATCAGAAGATACTTGTTGCAGAAGGGATAAATTGTTATTTATAAATTGGTATTATAGCAATATATTTTGAATCATGTCCCTCCAACGTCATCTTGATTTTATATCATCAAGTAATGACCTCGAAATGTTATGACATCACAATTTTGACAATGTTACAACATCATGACATAATCGTGACAGGGGATGAGGATAACACATTTTTCATAGATGTACACTTTTCATTGAAAAAAAAGATTAATAAATGATGATAAATATATTCTTATACTCGTGTTTTCTAATATCAAATAAGTCAAAACTCGTTGGTAATAACAAAACTATCCGTGACAAGCCTCGGAAATTTTAAAGTATTTTCAACTTGTTGATAACTTTTTATGGAAGACACTTGTGTGACATTCTCTGTATCTATTTCATATGTGTAAGACATTGGACCTCAACTAAACGTTTATGGGAATGAAATGTTAGATCATAGGAATGCAATGGTAGGACCTTTTTGTCAAGAAGCATATTTCAGCTGATTTGTTTATTCAAACAGATAATTTAGAAAATATTGCCTAATCTTGCCTTAATGCTTTTTAGATTTATTGAGCACAACAATTTCAATCTCTCGATCATGTGTCTGAGAAATAATAAAGTTAATGTAACGAACCTGTGGCACTGTTCTGTTGTAAAGGTCTGAAAAAATACAAACAACCAAGAACATAAATTTTATTTGAAACAATCAAAGAAGAATATGTTGAGTTTAAAGAGTCAGGGAAAAATATATATGTACAAACAACAAATAACAGAAATGTTATATTAAATCAGTCAAAAAAAGACATTTTTGAATTTTAATAAACAGTCAAGACAGAAATGTTGAATTAACAGTTTGTTAACATCCTTGTTGTACATTAAGCTGATATTTTACGAATGGTTCTTTTCAAAACAGATTACTCTGACAGAAACAAACAGCTTTCATACTTACAATTCATTCTTGTCGATGTTTGCACCTGAAATAAGAGGAGACAACAAAATCATATAAGAAAAATGTAATATTATATTAGATATATAAATATATCAAATTTATAATAACAGATTAATAAATGTACATCAGCTTCTATAATACCTCTCCAGCAGATTTTGATAAATTATTCCATGACACAATGTAACCTCCTGTCGTTAACATACATTAGTATTTGTTAGAAACAAGATTTTCAGACACAATTAGGAAGGAAATGTTTGGTTTCTTATCTCCTTACGTTTGGGGTTCTTTGATTCTCGTCGATTCCATAACCAACAAAGGCTGAGTATCACAATGTTAACAGGTATCATGACAGAGATACCTATCCCAACACCAAGACCCAGTCTGTCAGGGGTCTGCTGACTGCTGTCAGGTGCTGTAAATATATTAACTCTTACTGACATTTCATAATTAAGTATCACAATGATTACAATGATGGTATCAAATAATTGATTCCTATCGCAATACCAAGCCAGGTGTGTTAGGTTTCCGGTGACCTCTTCTTCAGCTATGTAGAAAAAATAAGAAATAATTTAAGCAATCATCTGCAAGTTAAAAAAAAACAGCATTCATTTTTGTTAAAGTATTTAGCGTGATGTAACTCCTAACAAAGGTACCGAAATTATGAAAGAGGTTTTCGTTGAGTGCAAAATGGTCATGTCATTTAGAAATAAACAGCCATCATTCTATACAGCAAAATAAACTATGCATTATATTCGACAATAACTTCCTTGCAGGTAGTATATGTCAATTTTTTAATAAGAACAAGGATGATGTATCGATTTGAATCAAGCTTACTTTTTGAATTGCTAATTGACGAGATGGACTATGAATATGCAACAAAAAACAAATTTAATCTTACAGATTGGGGACACTGTGAAAGTCTTCTGAAGTCTCCCAATACTGTTTTCGACTATAACAGCATACATCCCATAGTCTCTTGAGTTCTCCACTTGTATCTGTAACACTGAAGCATGTTTGGACGACACAGTAGAATGCTCAGTTGAGGTAGGGATTTGCAGAAGCTGTTCGTTTTTCATCACGTACCAGTAAAACTTTGGTGATGGATTTGCTATGACGTACATGGCTAGATAAGCGACGTCTCCAAGTCCACATTTAACATCCTGAATGAGACCCTGTCTGTAATCTTGTCTTGGACTACCTGAAAATGTAACTTCAAAGTTTAATGACACCTACAATTGTTAATTAGATTAATATCTACTGGAAAACAATTCCAAAGCAAAAATCCTCCACTGAATATAAAAAACAACTTAATGATACGTAGCTCTTAAAAATATATAGCCTTGTCAAAAGCCTTGAAAATATATCTCACCGCGTGTTTGGGTCAGTCTGTTATTAAAGTAAAACATGCCATATGTTGATGACGTGAAATTATGAGTTTTGCTTCAAAATATTACTTTATTGTTTAGGATAGTGTTTTGTCTAGGATAATGCATTATTTTGTTGACCGGAATATTTATTTGTCTAAGCAACTTACCAACAAGAAATCAAAGTCATTTCTTTAAATGCTTTTTGAATTTATCTATTTAAAAATATTCTTACAGAGCACGTTTAGTTCCCTCAATACACTTGAGGACATATCTCCAATCTGAGTGTTGCGAGCTGTGCAGAGAATGGACCCGTTGTGAAGACACTGTATTCTGTCGATGGTGAACTGTAGTCTGTTGGTGTCTCTCTCAACGAGAACTGTGTTGTTATCCTCATTCCTGATCACCAGTTTTGCTGTAGGGTTGCTGTCTACGTTACAAGTCAGACTGACTGTCTCATTCTCAACCACTTCAGTCTTGTTGACGAGCAGTTCGGGTCTATCCAGATCTAGAGATTAGAATAAGAGAAGGAATTGACGTTACATTATTTTTTTAATGCTATTTCCCTATAGTGTCTTTGCAAAGAATTTGTTGCGGCAGCTCTTGCAACATTAATTTCACTTTATCGATTTACTTTTACTAAAGATAGTTTAAGATTGTGAAATGTAGATAACTTAAAAGTTATGTGAAACGTGGTACTTCAAAATATTGTTATGGTTATTTTATTTTGCAATGCATATATACAGGTTTATCATCCAAAACTGTGTTCCACAGGAGATATCGCTTTTTGAAGATGAAGCTATAAATCTTAGGAGATTTCGTTTTGACAGTAGATTTTGAACAATACCCTATTACAGTCAAGATCATGACATCACAGTTGTTTTACATCATCAACTAATGACATCACAATGTTATGACGAAATAAACATGATGACGTCATTTTGTTATGACATCACCGCACTGAGAGTCTTAGAGTAGTGCACTGTTAAGAAATAAAAATTCGAAATGAAACATGATTTTGGATGATAAATATAATCTCACCCTCGGATATTTGTATTTTTTACCAACTCGATATCAGAAGACACTTGGGTTAGATTCTCTATATCTATAACCCCTCTTGAATTTTACAACAGTAAAATATGCACTAAAACGCGATTTGAGAAAAACGACTTTTAAACAAAACTAAAACAAATAAAGAAAGCCAGTAATAGTATCATACATGTGTATGAAAGAGCAGACCAAGCATTAGTAATATTTTGACACATCTGAAGCATTTAGTCCAGGTGGGTTTGTATCTGGAGTGTGGAAGAATGCCTGAGAGACCAAGAGAGACACACCATTATATACTCAGCTAGAGCAGTAAGAGAGGAATATACACTCCAGAATTTGACTTGATCAACATTATGTATTTTGACTTAAAAAAATAAAAGGTCAGTAGAGGTTGTTTTTTGCGATCCTAAGCTGGGATCAATCACGTATTCGGAAAGAAGACACACATTGTGTGATTAACAGCTTGACATCAGAAGAAGATGTGTATAGCATAACATACTTCATGCATTTGAAACTACAGAACCGCCTGCTGCCTGTCTTGTGTTCTCCGTAAAGGAAACACATTATATTCTTTCATTCATGTTCATGTTATTCAAAACAGACTCTGGACACAGTTATATTTTATTCTTTGATTCTTCTTATAATGAAAACAATTCACGCAACATTGGCATGATGTAACATTTAGTATAGGCTAATTCCGCTTTACAGTCAAATATCTGAGTTGAATGCAAGTATAGAAACATTATGCTTTTCAATAGTATTATTTCTATTTAGTCCCCGGTACGACCAGTCTGTTAACGTATGTATACGTATGGGTGGCTGCAATCATGCACAGGAAGTAGAAATGCATGCGCAGATCTGTCAGCTTCCCATGTACCAGCCGGGCATGGTGGCTCTGTCCTTCTCTCTTGGAATAAATACTGTCCTAATTTTTTGCCTTGGTGATTTACATCCACGAGTCCTACCTTAACACAGTTCTGGCTACACACTAAAAGATATAGCCTTTAAGATATATTTAACAGATTTTCACCTCATCATCAACATATCTGATTCGGATGTCAGTGAGAATTGTCCAAATGCTCTGTTTGTTTGTCAAGTCACATGATATATCATTTAGATATATAGTTAGAACTGTTTAAATGATTGAAAATTATATGGAAATTGAATCATCACAACTTAAACAAAATGCTCACACTATACGTTGAATGAAAAATCAGCATTGCTTGACCTCACAGTGTTGCTAGCTGTACAGGTGTAATGTCCTGTCTGAAGAGACTAACTCTACATGTATATGTATATACATCAATACATCAATACTCACACTGTATCTCCACACTGATTGTCTTTGAATCAGATCCTACAGTGTTGCTAGCTCTACAGGTGTACTGTCCTCTCCTGTCTCTGCTAATGTTGTTAAGATCCAGAACAGCTCTGGAACTGATGGTGGATCCTCCATAGGTCCAAGCGTAGCTGGCCGGAGGGTTGCTGGGTGTAGTGTGACTGCTGCAGTCTATGTAGAGACGGGAGAACTCTATAACAGTCCTGCTGGAGGGGAAGTTTGACTCGATCTTGGGAGCAACTGGAATATATTTTACTTCTCAATTAACCTTAAATAGTAAATCTTAGTCTTAAATGTGCAATGATACTCTTTTGTGTGCATTTTGAGTTAAACAGTGGTGAAATGAATAAGTAAAAATTATTGTATTTTTTCATACGAAGTCAAACACAAATTTGAAAAAAAATGCAAGAAATTATATTGTGAAAAAACCCTCTTTCAACCACTTTGAATAAAAACTACTTTCTTCAAAAGAACGATAAGCATCTATACCTTTAATAATTTCATTAACCTTGCCAACGTTTGGTTTTGTCAATTTTCATTCACTCAATGTTTCCTCATTGACGTATGTTCGAAGTCATCATAAGAAATTACATCACCATTTTATCTCAACACAACTAGTGCATTCTATCGTAAAAAATCCTTGAAATTTACACGTTCATGTGACCGGTATACATTGTAATAAACCCTGAACTACAGTTTACCCAAAGTATATGCCGTAATGAAGAGGTTATATGAAATGCTGCTTTCTGATTGGATGTAACAATTTTATACGAAAGTCATTTTATTTATATATCATAGCCCAATGATGTCAATGCTTCGAATAACTAAATATTCATAATTTAGTATAAAGCTAAATCAAAACAGTCTGTCCAAAAGTTAATAAATACTTTGCATGGTGTCTTCTTTGAACTCCTTTGTGTTATAGATCTCACATGAGTGGGCCTAGGGCCTGTTACAAAGAATGTAAATCCCTTGTTTTGTTATAATTTCATTTTGCATAATTGAAATTGTCAATGTGGTATGAAATCAAGACTTCCCCAAATTTCGAAGTTTGAAATTATGAAAAATTCAATTTCACAAGGTGTTTGTGTACTGGCGAATAAACGGTTTGAAGGTTTAATTCAAATTCTATTATAAATGCTGTCAACAAACTCGGGCGTGTATACAAATTTAAATTGTACTTATGAACCGGTGATCAAATACATTTTGGAATCTATATCTTAATTATCCGTATTTACATCAAAACATGCCGACAGTCTTTTAGCTGAAAGAAGAAACTGGTCTTAAAAAAGATAATTAAACATGTCAATAATGACTTTTGGAAGGATGTCCTAACTATTTATAATAACCTGCATACTTTTGAGATTAAGAACATAGTCGAATTCAGAAATCTCCCGTTAATGAGTTACATTCCCTATGAGGACTTTAGAACTTATGTTAAATGGTCTCAATGTGGAATAAAATATATTCGAGATCTAATGACTGACTATGGACATTTAAAAGAATTTCATGTCTTGAAAAGTGACTTTCAATTATATGATAATTTCATCTCATATTTCAAATTGGTAAACTTTTTACCAAAATCATGGATAAAGCTTTCAAAGGATAACCCTGTTAACAGGACCAATTATGATATAAACTGTCAGATTCTTAAGGACATTATTTCATCACCAGATTGTAAATTTCTTTACAAATCTATTCGCACTAATGGGGGTATTTGTTCTCTCCAAAATCTTACCTCAAAATGGAACTCAAAACTGGGAGTTCAAATGTCAGAAAATGACCTTTCTGAATGTTTTGTTACAATACGGAATTGTGTGATTGACAGTAGGACAAGAAACTTCCAATATAAATTCACCCATCGGATCATATCCACAAAATCATTTCTCTTTAAAATAGGATTTACAGAGAATAATCTCTGTACTTTTTGCCAATCTGAAAATGAAACACTTGAACATTTATTTTTTCTGTGTCGAAAGGTTCAAATTCTGATACAGGAGCTCATAACCTGGTATGAAAGAAAAACTTCTAGAAAATTAATCCTTAACTGTAATAATTTTCTCCTTGGCGATCCAAAGTTGAATATTCTTGAAAATCATATTTTCATAATTACAAAACGTTATATACAAAAGTGTCAATATACCCACACATCTCCCATATTTCTTCAGTTATTATATCAAATAAAACATTATCATAACATTGAACAATTCATTTCTGAAGATAAAAGTAAATTACAAAAAAAATGGGCCCCATTGCATTTGTAGTTTGACTCAAACCAAACCAATGTATTATTTGATATGTTTACCTCTTACAAACTATCTCCCACTCCCTCTCTTCCTCTCTCTTTATTTGTAGCTCCCTCTCCGTCTATCTCCTCTCTTCATATAATTTATACTATGACTCAATAATTTGGCTGAATTAGTATATTATCCATCTAATCGTATTATTGATTATTATTGGAATAAAAAAAAAAAATGACAATGTACACACTGACTGTCTCTGAGTCGGATCCCACAGTGTTGCTAACTGTACAGATGTACTGTCCTGTCTGAAGAAACTAACTCTACATGTGTCTGTAAATACATCATAACTCACACTGTACATCCACACTGACTGTCTTTGAGTCAAATCCCACAGTGTTGCTAGCTGTACAGGCGTACTGTCCTCTGCTAACCTTTCCAATGCTTTTAATATCCAGAACAGCTCCAGAACTAATGGTGGACCCCACATAGGTCCAAGTGTAGCTTGTTGATGGAGGGATCCCCGGTGTTGTATAACTGCTGCAGTCTATCTGGAGACGGGAGGACTCAGTAACAATCCTGCTGGAGGGGAAGGTGGACTCTATCTTGGGAGCGTCTAAAAGATTTGAAACATTAAAATAAAATGATAGGTGCATAAGACGTGTTTATGATTCTTCAAAATGTTAAGCAAGACCTTCAAGATTCGTGGGTTATTTTTCAAGAAAAACAATTTTGTGAGGGACTGATGAAAGACATTTCAAATATTCACATTATGGAATTATGGAATTATTGAGAAAATCAGTTTTTAAAACCTAATGCATTAGTAATAGCATAACTTTAAAGATTTACATGAAAGTCGAACTACTGTTTGCAGCATGACAGTGTCAGTCCGATCTTTACATGTCAGCAATCATGTGCGCGATTTAAATTTTAAAATATTTTTTTATTCTACATGTTTGTTTTTACCGTTTTAGGACTAACAGGGACACAAAGGAGGTTTTGGCAATAGTCCTTCCCTAATAAGTTATATGTGTTCTAAAAACATATTGGTATTGTCTTTTTCAAATTAATCAACTAAGAATTACCAAAATAATTCAAGGCAATGGCACAGGAAGTGGTCTGTCTTAAAACAAAGTTTGCTCTTGCTTATCTTGGTTTATATCTTCATGTTTGTATCTTCAACATACCAGTTTATGCTTAAATGTTCTTATGCTAACAATTTTTACTATGACATCTATTTATTTACCTTTATATAAACAAAGAATTCAAAATCTTATCAATAATATAGACGTCATAAGACAGATAGGACTTGAAACATTTGTAACATAGTCAAAACCATTTGCGAAAAAACTAAAATCTAACTAAATTGTCAAAATTGTTAATACTGAAACACCTTCATGAAATCATATATCTTATTACCAAGTTTGATTAAGTTAAATTGGAATGTATTTTGCTCCCATAATGACTCTATTAATGCAATTAATTTATCACAATTAAAAATCAATTTATAAATCAGTTTTTGCAATCATTCAGATATCCTAAAGATGGAGATAAAAAATAGAAATTGAAATATGCTAGCCATGATAATGAAAATAAGATAAAAAATATCCATAACAGTTCTTTATTAATATTAAACAATCCAGTTTAATAATTAACCTATGTTCAGTTATGATAAATGTTCTCAAACGAGATTTCTTTTTTATGCTTACATTGCACAGTAGCTGTAGCTGTATCTTGAACTGCCCCACTCCCTGAAACTCTACACGTGTATTGTCCAGCTACACTGGGAGTGACACTGGAGACAGGAAGCTGGATTGTAAGTGATGATGTAAAGTCTCCAACGAATACACCTGATTCCCATCCAGTGCCGGCCTGGAATCTTACATTCTGATCAGTGATAGAACCAGATAATATTACAGCTCTTTCATGTTTCCAGTCAAAGCCAATGATCACATCAGAACCACCGTTAGTGTAGTTACATTCCAGAGTGAGAGGTTGTTGTTTAACTATTCCAGTACCATCATAGGCAGTCACAGTCACTGTTGTGCTGGTAGCTGGAATATAGATATGTAGGATATTATATTCCATATTGACACGCCTGCATGAAAGATGGTTATTTAACCATTCCTGTACAATCACAGTTATTGTTGTCATGGTAGCTGAAGTATTGGTAAGGGAGATGTAATATTGTACCTCACGTCAATCTTCTGATACTAATTTGACATCATTTTCGTTACAACTGGCCTTTACATACCTTGTCCTTTGTTACACTTTTAAACACATGAATGAAATAAGTGATAAAATATATCAAAACCATCATTGAACTGCCCCAGTCAGTACATTAACTCTACTGTACTGTCCAGCTACACTAGGAGTGACATTGGAGACAGGAAGCTGGATTGTAAGCGATGATGTAAAGTCTCCCAGGAATACACCTGACCCCCATTCAGTGCCAGGTTGGAATCTTGCATTCTGATTAGTGACAGATCCAGATAATATTACAACTTCTTCATGTCTCCAGTCAAAGCCAGTGATCACATCAGAACCACCTTTTAGTGTAGTTACATCTCAGAGTGAGAGGTTGCTGTTTAACTATTCAAGTAGCATCACAGGCAGTCAGAGTTACTGTTGGTAGCTGTTATGTAGATATAAGAGATATAATACTATATATTCATCCCCCATAGACAGGCACTGTGACTGTTGTGCTGGAATGTACAGCTGCATCCTTAAGTTTTTTTCCTTACCTTTGTTTCACAGTGCAATTGTAATATGGACGTCAATTTGATTATTTCCTTTGCACATACACGATCTTATTTTCTGTGTGATATGATCATTCAGCGAATAAAACTTAAAACATTATTCTGATTTCCTAAATTTTGAAATAAATCCTTCGTTATGGACTTATTGAAACTAATTGCATCATGAGTACAGGAAAATAGTATTAGTTTAACAGAATACCAATTTGGATGACATTGATCATTTAGTAGAGAGTTTACAATGTTTTTTACAACATGTGTTTTTACTCTTGTCAATTCAAGGAGCTGACAAAATTGTTACAGTTACAGTTATTTTGTATTAGATAAGAATCAACATTCCACTTTCAATTCTGAAATAAAAACAAACACTGTCGGTTAGAACATCTTTATGCTGCAGTTTCTTTAAGAAATTCCTAAATACCTGATATTTATTATAAGATTATAAGATTTGTGAGATATATTGTCGGTTTTAGTTTCTTCATGCGATGGTGTCTCTAAAAATCTGATATTTGCACTATGATAGGCAAGTACATGAACACAATTTCGGTATGCAGTTGAAGATATATGAGGTCTATTAAGTATCATCTATTAACACTTCATGTTAAGTACCCGTATTACTATTGTACACATCCTGATTATCTGTGAACAATGAATTAGGAAATAAGGAATGAACTGACCTTCATCTTGGTTTAATCTTTAAAGGGTTTTCGTACTTACGTCTTATCCAGGAAATTAATATCCACACACAAATAAACCTCCAGTCAGACACATCCTGTCTCATCTTGCTTAAATTTGAAGTTTTTATCATCAATGTCGTGATTTGGTGCAGCATTATTTGGGTAAGGCCGACTTTGTAATCACATTTTTTACAAAGTTTTCTCCATGCAGTGAGCTGCAATTAACAATTTCAATTAAGTGTCGAGAGTGTTTATTGTATATACAAAAAAGGGACTTAGCAATTCAACTATGACATACTTTTTGTTGTATTTCCTCAGTCAGTGTAGCATGCACACATCATGGGTAGGTTATTGCCAAAATGGTTTATACAATTTAGTTTCTTTGATGTATTTTTTAATGTCTAGGAGCATTCACGCTGCTGATCCATAATATTACAGATTCATTTCTATCCTCAGTATGCATGTAAACATCAAGAAGCTAAGCTATATCTATATACACAATGATAAACTAAATGTTCAAAATTTACTGAAGGACACGGCATGATTTACACTTTACTTTGACAAACTGAATAGATACAGTTTAAAATTTAACACATACCTGACTGACTGTGACAACTTTGTTAACTGGTCTTGTATGTAGTGTTTGTATTCAACGCACTTAAGTTGAAATATACACAAAGGGCGATATTACTTCCTGGTCGTGGCCTTGAAAGGGTATGTCAAACCTACTTGTAGGCTGGCGTGTTTTTGATACACATAATTGATTGAGGATATCTCTTTACGAGCTTGTTATTATATGTGAAACATTGATACGCAATGTGAAACGTTCCATGCCTAGATGTACATGCAGATTCTTCAAAACAAGTGTTGGCTTGTTTCCTTTCACCCAATTGTTTCCTATGTTGGTAATTAAATTGAAAGCAAGATGAATCAATCAGTTTTCACTACTTGATTTCAATTTACAAATATCAGCCAGTTGTTTCAACGTTGTTAACTGGTTTTGTATTTAGTGTTGTATTCGATGCACTTAAGTTGAAATATACACAAAGGGCTATAGTACTTCCTGGTCGTTGCCACTACCGGGTCAGTCAAACATGCATATAAGCAAGGCTTGTTTGTTACATACATATATCATCGAACAGGGTACTGTGTGGACTAATGCATTACACAGCCTTTGTTTGTTGTAAGATATTATTGATGAAAGTGGACTTGAAGTAGGGCTGATAGAGGACTTCTCTTTATTAGGTTGTCATTATATGTGAATCGTTGATACGCAATGATTTATAACGTTGGATATACATGCAGATACTATATATACAAGTGTTGGGTTCTTTCCAGTTTGCACAACTTTAACTTATGTTGGTGTTTGAAATGAATGCTAGATGAATCAATTAAATAAATAACTAGATAGCCATATTTTACGGCAAGTTCTTTCCAAGGTTACATACATGTACATTTTAGAACAAGTGATAGAGATATTTTCATATATATTTTTCATTGTTATGGAGACATCTATGACGGTCGATAACTATCACAATTTTTTCAAATTGCAAAGTCTGTTGCAAAGAAGAGACATGACGTGATAACCAATTTGTGGATAATGAAGTATAACATTTCCTTTTTGCAACCCTACTGTTAATTTATGTTAAAATGAATTGACAAGTTTTTTTCACCTGATAAATTCTCAAAGAAAGTATGTTTGGTTGTAGTATGTTCGATTACAAGAAACATATTTTTAAGTTTTAAAGTAGCATGAAACATCAAACATACCAGTCACGTGTAACGTGATTTGGGATTTAAAGAAATTTAGTCATGTGTGGTCACAGATGAAATTTCAAAATTAAAAACCTATAAAAATAGTCCATGATTCCCTGCACTACAAACTCTGATACAGTTCCATATCGTTGATTTATCTGTGACAAATTAAAATCAGGTATTGTGTTTGTTAGTTGATATGACGACTAATCCATTTGTCTCATCAAAGTCATGACACAGATATTGATTGCTATCAAATCAGGCATAGTCTTTGATACCTGACTAATTCTTCTACTCTTCTGATAGTGTATACAGCAACAATATCACTATTTTCTTTACTTGCAACCAAACAGTGAATGTTTGGTGTCTTTAAGTAAACTATACACTATATAGCATGCAAGGTTATTTGCAAATTTCCTGAATATCCGGAATTACTCAAAGGTCTTATCTAATATTAAAGTTTGGGTTCCCTTGAAATCCATTTTTAAACTCCCTGGGCTATGATCCAAAAACAATTCAAATGTAAAATAAATAGTTTGTGTATTTTAATGATAATGATGTCATGCAAAGTTCCAAAGATGTTGTTTACTTTATGAACATATTAACGGTATCTAACACTCTTTTGAAAATATATATGGTAAGAATATCCATACAATTACAAATGATTTGTTATAAGCCCATTAAAAAATTTTAAATGTGCCGTAAGAAGGTTTTTGGCACTGGCAGCGCCGATAAATGGCTTCACTTCTCATTCCCATTGACTTTACAAAGTGTTTGCTCTTATATATCAAGTTTTCAAAATTAAATTAACAAAAATGTATAGGGCAAACTGACCGAGGTTCGGACAGTATATCGATTCAAATGTTTTGAAACTTTGCATTATAAAATATAATTTGAATAATGTAAATATGAGCAAACCAAATTATCAAAAAATAATATTTATTTTGGATTTCTGTCTTAAAATGCAGAATTTTTCGTGAATTAACCGAAAATAACGGTTTTTATTGCCAATATGAAATTGCCCGAGGTTCGGACAGTTTTGACCTAACTTCGGACAGTTGCACATGATCTTCTCGCATGCACCCCTAGCTTAAATTATTTATCAAAATGGTTTAAGACAATCCAAAACACGCATTGACTAGTTCATGTACAGTAATATCAAAGTTTTTCTGTACAGAGCATGCTCTCCGATGTTAAATTCTCCAAAAAACTGCCGCATGCGTCGGTACAAAATTATGACGTCACAATCGGTTTCGTAGGCATTTGACGCAAAAACACCGTACTCGCTAAACCGTAGCTTTTAAAAATGTATCACTTTGTGAAATATGTTAGTCGTATGTTATTGCATGTTTTCAGAACTTTTTCGCTAAACCGTAGCTTTTAAAAATGTATCACTTTTTGAAATATGTTAGTCGTATGTTATTGCATGTTTTCAGAACTTTTGTTGGTTGAATAACAGCACTACCAGTCCGTATAAGTGAAATATAATAAGTGTCCGAACCACGGTCAAAACTGTCCGAAGCAAGGTCATTTTGACATATTATCAATATCGTAACATTAACTTAAAGATCCTCTTTATATATACCAATATTCAGCACAATATAACAGTTTGGTTGTTTATCTTTGTTTATGGATACAGTTTAAAATGTTTTGGCGCTTCCAATATTTCCTAACCTGATAGTCAACATTTACGTTGAAACAAATATTTTGCCAATTCCTTACATGGATCTATTATTTGTACATTATAGTAAAAAGCCGATTAGATATACTACCTTCGATCAATTGTCTATTTAATGAAATGAACAAATTGACATTACAGAAATTCATATTTCAAAACAAATATACTGCCGACATTGCACGTATTATTGCGTCAGCTAATAATCAAAAGTGTCCGAAGTTCGGGCGACCTCGGGTGGTGTCCGAACCTCGGTCAGTTTGCCCTACGTGAGTAACATATTTGAACTTGAATTTCGTTTTCATGTATCCTATCTTAATAGGACTGACCTTTTAATTCCTGACACTATCTTAAATACTGTATGTAATTGTATTCTTAATTGTATAAGTGTACTCAGGCTTTGTTTTTAACTCAGGCACGTAGTTGCATACTTCTATGATTATAGTATGATTTCGTAGGTAATGGGCATCTATAATTCATATCAATCTTAGATTACAGAATGATTTAAATAACATCATGACAAAATAAAACAACACAATTATTGCTTGTTGATTGTCTTTATTAGCAAAAATAACCTGTTGTATAAAACATCATTAACATCTGAGCGGAATGGTGTTTATGCCCCAAAAAAAACCCTTCTTTAATGATTGAATTGAAATTTAGGTTGCTTTACAATCTGTTATGTACAGAATCGATATATAAAAAAGTGTACTGCATAGATTTTGCGACAGAGGCCGGTATGGTCTCCAAAATATATATAAAGAGACTATCAAAACTTGTTAATGTATTTTCCTGTTTAAATTGTTTGTTTACTGGAACGAACGTTGAGGTATAGTGGATCTGAAAAGAAAAATACGTTCATGGCTGATTAAATGTTTAATCAATTGCCAATAGATTTATCATTTTGAAAAAAAAAACAAATCTACTTCCAGAAGGTGATCGTTGTACGTGAATATCTGTACTTAGAACATCAACTAACTCTATGCCTTGATTTGTTAGCTTAACCAACTTTCAGAAGTTGTATTTATAGTGCTTGTGTATTTATTATATGTTCACCATCTAACACCATACCTTTATTTTTCAGATCTGTGTTTTCGTACATTGGCGATTTGTTTCCTGGCAAGGTGCTCGGTTCTTCGTAATCTGTACAAATATCTAAAAATCATGAAATCTTATGAAATAATAGAATATCACATTTACCAGTTGTGTTAAAATAGAAAAATACTGTCAGTGGAAGAAATTTCTAAACATTTGAACAAGATATCTAATAAGATGGATAAGACTATAAACTGATATCAAATTAACACAATTCCGACCTTCAGTACAATTTCTTTATTTTTGACCCATAATTACCGACAGTTATTCTGTGTTGTTGTTCCGAATGTATTTAATCACTACACTTACCAGCGATGGCTTGATTGTTCTGGCGGGTCTTCAGTTCAGCGTACGTCTGTCTTTCAGAGTTCATATGGTCCAAGTCGCTGTAAGGACCGACAGATGCCAAAGTAAGTTCTGAATTACCTTGAAAAACAAACGATATGTGATCTTATCATCTAATTATCAGGTACATTGTGATTTTTGTTAAGATGCGTAATAAGTGATGTATCAACATTTCAAACATGCCATTGTTTTGATGTTTTGTCAAAGTAACCAGTCGTACTCTGAGAAGGATAACATCTATCCTGTTCTCACATGATGAGCATAACTCTTCACAATTATCTGTGTAAGATTTATGGGCAGGATTTTCAGAGTAACCAATTTTACTCTGGGAAGGACAAAATAATCTTTTATCTGGTGCTCACATGATGAGCCTAACTCATTGCACATATTTGTGTGTAAGTTACATGAGTAGGATTCTCCTCACCTTGATCCTCAGGGACCGGGTTAGACGTCAGTGTTCCACGTTTTTCACTGAAAAGTACAAATCATAATTTCAATTTCATTTCATTTATCAGTTGAAAAAAAACCCTTTTCTTTTGAAGTAGTTTTTGTTTTTTATTACCGAAATGTTTACATTTACGTTGTAATTTTGAAATTATCAAAACTGCTAAGAATACAGCTACTTCTGAAAATTATATCAAATTCAATCAGGTTATGTTATATTTAACTCTTTTAAATTTCAAATTTAACTTAACCCATTTGAAAAAGCTTTCTTGTGTTTTGAAGAATAAACTATTTCAATACGGGAAATCTTACCTCTTGAAACATCCTGAAAAAGATATAACATACCAAATTCAGTTATTATTATTTTGCATTTTGACATTTTCTTTGGAAATACAGAACAACTATTTGTTGAATTAATGAGGACTAAATAATTCTACTAAGAATCAAAGTTATATCATTTTCAAAGTGCAGAATGAAATTATCAAATTGTATCTAGCTTCACTCACATTCTACTCAGAGTCAAAGTTATATCATTTTCAAACTGCAGAATGAAATTATCAAATTGTATCTAGCTTCTCTCACTTGATTCCTTGAAGACTCCTCTCCTGTACAGGACGAACAGAACTAGAACCAGAACAGCCAGAAGACAGACAGCTGTTATAACTCCTGCAATCACGCCCACGTTAGAAGACTTGGATGTGGAAACGACTGAAATAAATACTTAAATATTTTAGATTCATTTTTGAAATAGGGAAACAAAATTTGTAAATGATGTTCATTTTTTCCAAAGGTGGTAAACTTTGGTGTCAATTTCTAAACGTCTTCAAGACTTACGTTATATTATACACAACATATTAATATCTTGATCAATGTTCGATCTGATGTTCAAAACTGTTCTTCTGACTCAAGTTCCTCCAATAAAAAAAATGGATTTTCCAAATTATTATGACTGATTTTCTAAATAAATGACCTTGTAGTTAATCGAAAGTTCTTTAGTATCGAATGTTAAAATTACTCAGTTTCAATTTTGAAGTCATTCTTCATTTACAATGTACAGAGAGTAGAAAAGGAGTTTTTGCCCTTGAATTGCTCAGTTCAGAAAGAAGTAAGCATTCCTTCGACATGTAAGTGATGGTTATTACATAACATGTTACAATCTATAGAAGTGAGTGCTGTTAGAGAACTAGCTGCTATCTGTGGAAGTGTAGTATAATGTACCATGTTCTGTTATGTTAAATGAGAACTCAACAGCACGCATCCTACCTTTAGAAGTGAGAGTGAAGAGGAGTTGACTCCTCCCCTGACTGTTCTCTATTTCTAGAACGTAGTCTCCATAGTCCTGTGCTCTGCTGATGTTGATGTAGAGCATGGACTGTAGACGGGAGTTGCTGATGGAGTGCATGGTGTCTCTGCTGATGTTTGTCAGACCTTCAGACTCCTGTCTGAACCAGCGGAACTCGGGAACTGGGTTGGCTATGACGTCAGCAACCAGAGCAGCAGTCTCCTTGATGTGTTTGACCACAATCTTGTCCAGTTTCTGTCGGAAGTCCTGTCGTGGTGAACCTGAAATAAGCATTTCATTACATTTCAATATTGCAAGAAAATCAAGTTTTCTTAAGGCAATATTCTTTATCAAAATCATCAATTTAAAACATATGACAATTCTTATTTGATGCTTTATCCGTAAGTCTTTCTTACTTTCTTACATTCAACATCTAATTTATTTCCAAGAATTCTTTAAGCTTACTGCAAACGTTCGATGTAATCATTTTTTTGGGGTTCATTACCTTTATCATTGTGTTCAAATCTTAAACTTTTGAAATGTTTGTATAAAGATACTAAAGATAATTAATAAATGTATATAAGTCCTGGCGTGGTGAACCTGAACAAAAAAATTGTTTTCATTTCAAAATCGCAAGAAAAGCAAGTTTTGAAATTCGTTATCAACTTCATAAATGTAAACATATGACGTTTCTGAAAAATTGTCTTTCTAACCTCCTTACAATTAGCTTCAATATGTCCTTTCAAGATCAAAGCCTAATCCTTTAAGCACAGTCTATTTGTTCTACTTGAAATATTGATGTTCACATAGAACGGAATACTTGAGCAAGCTTGTTAACTACCTTTATTTTTATTTTCAAAAGATATTCCTTTGAAAGTTTTTTTTGTATGACACTAAAGTTAGCACTTATTTATTAGATAGATTATTGCGTTTATAAAGATTTGTAAGATTGTTAGTTAAGTTCTCATTAATAAGTTAAAAAACCGACGGCCTATTATTTTTCTAAACTATTGTCACACAGGAATTTTTACTCAACTCTTAGACACTTTAGTGAAGACACCAATCTGGCACTGACATCCATCGACTTTGACTACTACATTGACTTTTTTCGAAACTGTTACTTAATATTTCATGAGGTTACGAACATACCCTAACTAACTTTTGACTGCACAAAGGTCACAGATAAAGTTTAAAAAGATTTGTTCTGAACAAAATTCAAGTTAACAGTTATCAACGATGGGTCGGATGGTTGTCAATATTTTGGGAATTAAGACCAAGAAATATTTCAGAAAACATGCATTACTTTAAAATCATGCCATCTAATTTATTTTGGACAAGATTTTACTTTGATCAGTAATTACTATTTGAAAGTTTATTCTACTATGATGTAAATGTGAAAATGGCTTGCATTTTACGTCAATTTCTTTAAATCTGCTATTAGAGGCATTTCCAATCTGAGGGTTGCTAGCTGTACAGATAAAGGACCCGTTGTGAAGACATCTGACGCTTTCAATGGTGAACTGAAGTCTGTTGGTGTCTCTCAAAACTAAAACTGTGTTGTTATCCACATTCCTGATCGCCAACTCTGCTGTAGGATTGCTCTCCACGTTACAAGTCAGACTGACTGTCTCATTCTCCACCACTTCAGTCTTGTTCACGAGCAGCTCGGGTCTGTCCAGAACTAGAGAACAAAAAAAAGGAATGAAGTCATATTAAACCATTGACTTTTAATGTCATTTCCCTTAAGTGTCTTTGCAAATGCATATAAGTGATCAGACATGAAATATATTTAAACAATGCCCTGTAAATTATCTTAATTTCTGAAAGTTTAAGTTTGAATTGTTACAAATAGAAATAAAGTGTATTTCGCAAAAATAGGATATCAACGTGATTTGTAAACAAAACTTGACCAAAATAGGAATATAAAGGAACAGAAAAAAGAGCATTGAAACTTTGTTGACACAATTGAAGCAATAACTCTCAGATGGTTTGTAAATAGAGCCTGGAAAATTGAATGATAAACTATTGTGCTTAAAACATACAACTATAAAATCAAAAAAACAAATACTTCATACATTTAAAATTTGAGTAAAACCATCTTTTGATTGCAAAATTCCTGCTGTCTGTCTCTTTTACTTTGTCAATTTTAGCAGATTTTACCACAATGCATAGTCACAACGGTTGGGCAGGCTTTCTCTCTGCACTAATACTAGCACCCATGATAATGAAAATGATGTCAAACCCTATGTCACAACACCTCACCTTGATCATGCTTAAAATGAAAAGAATATCCATTCGTTATAATTTCTGGGAAGTGGTATACTTCTCTTGTTTGATGAAGATGTGATGTGGTGAGGTACGGTTAATAATTTTATTAAAAAGTGCCACATTTTATGAATGATATACATATCTGTCTTTATCGTAGCTTTACAACTGATGCCGTAAAGTGTATCATCCCCGATAAATCTTAAGAATAAGTTCATTGCTGATGCAATTTCGCATGAAGACAACAAGGTATTTAACTTGGCACCAACCTCTCTCTGTGCCAGAACTCGTTTGACACAGTCCCTAATTACGACTATTCACAGAGTTCATATCTATGGCTATACTTTTTGGCGCTGAATGTACACTGTACAATACAGTCAAATTGTAGAGTTTGAATTAAAACCAACACGCATAACAGTCACAAAGAAAGCAAAATAAGGAAGATATTCAGCAAAGGCTTGTGATCAGAATCTATGAATCAAATTTCAACATTGGCAGTCTATGCGACTCTTTTATAACTGGTCGTATGGATAATGTTTTTTTTTAAGTTACAAATGTTTTACAACTTCTACATTGTTGCTCAAAGAAACTTAATCTAAGAAACGTTGCATAGAAACATCTAAGGTAATCTGTTTTTGTGGCATGAATCTTTGCATCATTGGCAATAATGTAGATCCATATCAAGCGTCATGTTTGTTTTTTAAGAATGCAGCAATCATAGCCAACAAAACCTTCAAATGATGATATTCAGTAAGGTCGTTAATCCCGAGTCTCTAATGATATGGTGACCATAACTGATTGCAATTGTTATGCTACGCTCTGTGTTAGAAATATGTATTGTCATTGTGGTCCTTATAAAATAAAACAGTTATATATTATCACGAGCGCCACAGCATTTCAGCGATTAGTAATGCGTTAGCACAGTGCACAAATATTAGTTTATCCACAATAGTTTGTCATGTTACATGATACATTATCTAAAAGGTTAAAATTGATGGAATGCAACAAGCGTAATTTAGAAATTACGTTTGAATAGACATGACATCAAATGGTCTCATCATGATATAAAATTCATAACTCACAATGTACATTGACTGAAACATTTGCATTTCCGGAACCCACAGTGTTGCTAGCTGTACAGGTATGCAGTCCACTCTTGTCTCTGCCGATGTTGTTTATATCCAGAACAGATCCAGAACTGATGGTGGATCCTCCATAGGTCCACGTGTAGCTGGTTGAAGGGTTGCCTGGTGTAGTGTAACTGCTACAGTCTATCTGGAGACGGGAGAACTCTGTAACAGACTTGCTGGAGGGGAAGTTGGACTTGATCTGGGGGGCGTCTGGAATGAATTTAACCCTTAAAGTGAAATTTCTCATTCAAACAATCATCTACTTTCAAATTATCTAAATACATGGAAAGCAGGGTTTTCTGAAGCAAATGACCAAATGACCAAATATTGCAACCAAGCTTAGTTGTTAAGGTCTCACATTTGGAAATCTTTGTTCATTTGCATTCTTTATAGACATGCCATGCGAAACTTATAAATTTATTTAGGTGTTAAATTTTGATAAGCATTGGAACTTGATCTGTTATCCTTTGATAGTTTTTGTTTTTTGATCTTACTTTAGTGCCAATTTACTGAGAGGATGTACTATTTTTGACAAATCAATATGTTAGAAATAGATTTTTCTACACAAAATTTAGATGTTTTACACAAATAGGGTTTTGGGGCAGGGTGACAACTTATCAAACAACTACTGTGTTAACTTGGTATTTTTCCGATATAATCAGATACAGTATATATTTGTTTCTACAAAAGAAAGCTATAAGTTATCGATAATTAGACATATTGTTTCCAATTCTGATTGCTTAAAATTATATAAACATTTCAAACCCAATTTTATCGACTTGAGTGACGAATATGACTACAGCAACTAACATTATCTACTTTAGTCTGGAAGTCACTGGGGATGTCTACGTTGTCATCTTTACCTGATGCCATTTGTCTCACTTTGCAACAAAATAATTGTTGCAATTCACCAATAATAGAAACAAATTATCATCAGCGTCATGTAAATTAAAAAAATGGTTTTATAATCTTTGAAGTTTAAATTCAAGCTTCAATAACTTTTACAAATTAATTTCTTTTCCATCACAGGCATGTCCAGTTATCCGGCTTCAGTAGTCAAGTAACTTGTGATACAAAAATTTTTGATTGCAACAACATAAACAGCTAAGCATATCAATAATTCACCAAAAGTTATCAATGATACTCTTAAAATGTATATCATACTATCTGTTCCCAAATCAAACCAATCACTAACGTTAGCAATAAAGTGCTTCTTTTGACAAACCTGACATTACATGCATCTGTTTATACATCAATACTCACACTGTACATCAACATCGACAATCTCTGAGTCAGACCCCACAGTGTTGCTAACTGTACAGTTGTACTGTCCTCTCCTATCTCTGCCAATGTTGTTTATATCCAGAACAGCTCCAGAACTGATGGTTGATCCTCCATAGGTCCAAGTGTAGCTGGTTGTTGGAGGATTGCCTAGTGTAGTGTAATTGTTGCAGTCTATCTGGAGACGGGAGAACTCTGTCACAGCTTTTTTCGAAGGGAAGGTGGACTCGATCTGGGGAGTGTCTTGAAAAAAACGACAATTCAATACTACATTGTTAACCTATCACTATTAATGATAAGTTAGTAAAACATTTAATAATGAAAGTCATGAAACAATTATCAGAAATTTTACAATTTCTTCATAGGAAATTAGGTTTTCCAGACAAAAACGAATCACTACAGTAACGTAAAAACAAGATAATTCACAAATTTTTCCTTTAGTCTTTATCATCATTCAGTGGTTGTTACTCAGTCGATGAGTCATCTCATCTGTCAAGTATGTATGAATGTCATTTTGATAGTGTCGTAAATCTGATGTATCTGGGACCTAAATAGAATAAACAAATATGCAGTTATAGAGAGACTAATAAAGTCAAAATATTCAAGATTGGATAGCTTCGGAAAATATTTTTATAGGGAAATACAAGGATATTATTCAAGTCATTCTAAAAATAATAATGTTTTATCAAATTCATTCAGATATTTAATTTTTGCCATGAAATGTTGTATAACTATAGCATATGTGTGTATCTTTCATAGTGAAATATATTACATAACCTGACTCTACCACTGTTATAAGGGGGTACACATTGGCTTTTAAGATATCCCCCAGTCTGGCATTTGCCTGCACTTAGAGACTTTAATGCTTACCCATAGGTAAATTAGGCGTGTTTTATATTACCCTCATCATTCATTCTTTCGGGAAAGCCAGATATGATTTTCTTCTTATCAATATTAAAATAAATCTGTTTTCATTATTATCCAAATGAATAGTTCATTCCACCTGTCTAAAATAATTTGTTTATTGTACCACAAACATTGTGATGAAACGTCACCACTCTGAAGAAGTTTTGTATTATCATATGATGAATATGAACTAAGGTAAAAGAACATCTTTCAACAACATTTGATTTCTTATTTATTGCCCGTTGCTTTATAAATGTTTCTCCAATTAACATAAAATCTGGTATATTTTGTGTAGCATGAAATAATTCTCTTAAACCATGTAAATTTCTGAGAATCAATAGTTTGTTTAATGTCTGGCATTCTTAGACTGCCATCCTAATATTTCTTATTTCTGATTAAGCTTCATTTTTTGTAGAAACCAGGACCCAGTGTCGAGAGCAGGTGAACACCTGACCTGGTCTCCTATCCTAAAACTCTGAAGCCGACGAGAGCGAGCGAACACACGTGTGGTGAGTGGTGCGAGAAAGGTGTGTACGACATGCAGCATGTACTTAGATAAGGCTAGTATCAGCCTATCGGCACTTGCAGTCATTTTCAATAGGTCGTTTCTTCTGCAATGTGAGTTGGACTTTTTAATGTATATTCGATATTGTTTTGAAATGTTGTACTTAATGAAATCATGTTGTTGTACATAATTATTTACTGCTGTTGGGTGGAATGGGCAGTCGTCAACGCTGTAAGTCAGTATAGTAAGAGTGGTTCTGAGCCCGAGGAACAGAGTATCAAAAGTGGAGTAAGTATATTTTCACTGGTTTATGAAAGTGTATGAAAGAATGAAAATGTAATTTTGTTTAAAGTATTTGAATTTGGTTTTATGTGTATAATTCTGTGTGGAAAAGGTATTAATGGTGTTAATGTATTTCTATTGTTTGTGTAATAATATTAAATTAAGGATTTGATGTGGGTGTTTTAAATGATATGAAATTAATGATTTGATGTTGGTGTGTTTTAGTGCATCCACGTCCCGTGAGTTCCTGAAGACGTAGCTGTCGAGGGCGTTAATCTTATATTATGGAATAACTCTTTGTTAATGTGAAATATTTGTGTTTAAATTGTAATATTGTCCCTTTAGATATAGGTGACTTTTGCAAAACCCCCTGTGTAATTAAGATTTGTTTGCAGCTGTATTATCTAATAAGAAACTAAAACCACCTTTGAACTTTTTCAGATTGCATGGCTCGAGCGCACAGCTAGCAAGCAATATCTGATTTTATATTTTCAGGATATTGAAAGGCTATGACACCACATCCAAACCCGCGTCTACTTCCCTTTTGTAATTGTAACATGTATGACAGTTCCAGGTACATTCATGCTCAGAAATATCGAGCTAACATCCTTCTACCTTTAGTAATTCTACATTTCGAATACCACCCTTTACATTGATTACATTGCTTGACCCCACAGAGGCAGATTGGTAACAGATTCTACAGCAGGAAGCCATAACAAATCTACCATGGCCTGCTAGCAATCCCTACTTGAACCCGAATGATCATCTATGGAATAGTTTACACTATTCTAAGGCCGCAATTTGACCTTTTATGACAGTCTCATTCTGTTTTATCGACCGATGAAACAGCTATTAAACAGGTAATAAATAGCTGTTTGGAATTAGGTATACAGAGTCAGTAAAATGTAAAGCAATCAACTTATTGTTGTCAATTTTGTAAAGTCGACACACCCTTATTACCGATGGATACCAATTTATACATCTCTATAATCAGAAATACATGTGATTAACGTGTACTTGTTAAACTTTAGTTAAATTTTGAAAACATTTTAAAGTGAGCAAAAACCGAGGCAGTGTGAATAACCAATGAACAGAGAGAACGTCACATAAATGTTTTAAGACCAACCAATCAAATCTAGTTGACAAATGTCAACATTCCATATTTGGAAAGCATTTACTACAGGGAACATGTGAAACTACCAATTTTTTCATTTTACAATATTTTAGATGGAAATTGTATGTATCTGCAGTTATTTTCATGCCATTTGAAGAAGATGTTCATTAATTGTTTCTAACTGCTAACACAAAGTTGCTCTCGTGCTCTCCATTTTCTTGTGACATCGTCTCCACAGTTGAAATAACGGTATTTATAAGAAAAATGTACTACTTCATCATTCACAAAACTCGAAACTCTTCTTTCAGGGTTTTTTCTTTCCTCTGCAACCAAACCTTTTTTGCCCAGGCTTTCAGAATGATAAATATTCGGTCAACAATTTTTTTTGCTGACTCCTATAGTGAACTGCAACCAAACTCGATAAAACCACTAGTTTTGACACGTATTATTCTTTTGCAACCAAATTTAATATCATCAAGTCCTATATGATTTTGTGGTTATTTTCTAGAGGTTTTCCAATATATAGGAAATGGCTATTATAGATAATTTGGTTGCATTTCCTTCCCGATTTTGACCACTAGTCATCCTGACCCCTCAATTACTCTTATGCCAAAATAATGACACATTCTAAATATGATAATACAATATAGTTATACACCAGAGGTCCGAAAATGTGCAAACTGTAAAATTTTGTTTGATTTAAATAAAACGTTTACTGTGAAAAGACCTGTGACCTAAAGACCTATGATGTGCGACTCAAAAATGTCATTTACATGATTTCATGTCATGGATGTCAGGAAATATATATCGGCATAACAGAGATAAAGTCCAAAAAGAAGAATGAATCTTCATTGTTCAAAAATTAAACCAAATATAATCGCACAATGTCTCTCCGTGCGCATCTAGAAACATGTGGACAAAATATGTATTCTGTTTTCCCGAAATACAAAGTTGATTCCACTGAATCTAATTGCTTGGCAAAAAAGGAATTGCCATTTACTATTAAACTGAAGCCAGAGCTGAATCCACAATTTTAATCTGATATTCTTAAAATCAATGTTCATTTGCGAGTATGTTTTGTAATGCGCTACAGATGTAGCATGCAATCTTTATATATGTAATGCATCTACGCAAAATAGGTATCCATGCAATGTGATGTGACATCATAAGTGTTACTCGTGACGTCATAACCGACTCTACCTCATTCACCTATTGAAAACTTATTGTCGAAAATACCTGTGAAAAAATCATCTTGAACAATTTGTTTCTTTCCATATAAAATGATAAGATGTCAATGATGACTAAGATGCGTTGCAATTCAACTTGTTGAGTTCATGTCTATATTATATATCCATTGAACATTTGGATATGAACTGTTGCATTTCTTTTCTGGTGCATTTAAACGTGGCTAATTAAGCTATGATTATGTTTCGAGAAAATATATGTATTCTGATTTAACTTCTTACAAGAGAATGATAATAACTTCATAAAAGATTTTAAATAAGCAAACATGTAAGCAAGAGTATTCATGAATGAGTAATTGTTATACTCACACTGAACAGTAGCTGTAGCTGTATCCTGATCCGCCCCACTCCCTGAAACTATACATGCGTACTGTCCAGCAATACTAGGAGTGACATTGGAGGCAGGAAGCTGGATTGTAAGCGATGATGTATAGTCTCCCAGGAATACACCTGATTCCCATCCAGTGCCAGACTGGAATCTTACATTCTGATTAGTGATAGATCCAGATAATATTACAACTCTTCCATGTCTCCAGTCAAAGCTACTGACCACATCAGAACCACCTTTAGTGTAGTTACATCCCAGAGTGAGAGGTTGCTGTTTTACTATTCCTGTACCATCATAGGCAGTCAGAGTCACCGTTGGGCTGGTAGCTGAAATGAAGATATGTAGAATATAATATCTTTTATTGACACACTTGCATGAGAGGTTGCTATTTAACCATTCCTGTACAGTCACATTTACTGATACGCTGGTTGCTCAACTATAAGTAATGAAGATGTAATAATGAACCTCATGTCAAGCATCTGATTATTGATGTCATTCGACCTTCTATGTTTTTCTTTACAACTTACCTTTTGAGAAGTGTTAGTATATGAGTTACTGAGTTAAAAATATAAAGAGATATCAAAACGAAAGTCTGGAAACAATTATTTTTAATCCTGTTTACTTCACAGTTGTGTTGTGCAAAAATAAAAAAACGTTATTAGCTGTACTTCGAAAATGGCTGATTTATGAGAGTTACTTTATCTTACGTTATCTTTAATGACTAGCACTGGGGGTAAATGTCAATTTGAAAAAAATAAACAAGTCGTTTTAGAGACTACAGAAAACGCTTTTATTCAAAAAGGGAACGCTGGAAACTGTCAGTATCTGGTATGGCCTCCGTTGCTTTGAAAACAGTCGTCGACGTACAGAAATTACAATTGACGTCATTAGGGGTGGCTTGCCATTCTTCCACGAGTGCCTGAATTAACGTTTGCTGACTTGATGGAGGTGGATTTCTCTGCCTTATTTGCCTGTCCAAATGATCACATTAGTGTTCGATCGGGGATAGATCCGGGGATCACGCTAGCCGTTGCAAAAGGTTGATATTGTTTGTCGTTAGGACATCTCTGGTGACTCTGGCTGTGTGGGGGCGAGCATCGTCTTGTTGGAGGATTACTCTTGGATTTCTCAGGAGGTAAGGGTAAGAGGTAAGCACCACAGGACGTAAAACGGTGTCGATGTAGCGATGGAGGTACGGTCAAAGACTACAAGTTATGTTGTATGCTCCCTGCACATTCCACCCCAAACCATGATGCTACCGTCACCGAATAGCACAACCTCCTGTACACAACACGGGGCCGTTCTCTCTCCTCTTCGAAGATAAACGGGCATTCGGCCATCAGCTCTGTGTAGCTGGAACCTGATATCATCTGTAAACAAATTGTTTTGCCTTTATCTATTCTGCCACCGCTGTACAATTCTTGCCCACTGGTGACGGTTACGTCGGTCATGTCAGCTAAGCATCATCCGGCGAAATGGGCCGGTAAGGTCGAATGCCATGTTCACGAAGACGTCTGGTCACTGTCCTTCTGCTGATAACACAGTGTAACGCTGTTGCTGCTTATGACGTCACTGTGACGAAACTATTTGGTATGTGAATTTTGCGGATGTAGCAGTCGTTGTTTGCGGTTGTGACCCTGGGTCACTTCTTAGACGGTCCTGGGTCCTATCTGTCTGTACCATTCTTGTGTGCTGTATGGTTATCATAGTGCGGGTGGCATGATTGATAATAAAAATTCCTTTTCAGAAGCGGATTTCAATTTTTTAAAACAGAAACTATTTTGGTAGAGTTTCTTTTGCCGCTGAGTTTATTTTCATACATCAAATCTTTGTATGTTAAGCATATTTTCAATTTGATGTGAAGTTGAAGATATCTATGTTTCAGAGTAGAAGATTATGCAATGTTTAATATTGTAACTGTGTCAGTGCTGTCCTGGCTGCAGATTGTGTTTTAAGTCACTTCCCAGAATGTAAATGAATGTAAATGTCTTACTGTGTGATTGAAAATACTAATTAATACTAAGATAAACAACAGTTTGAAGAGAAAAACTGTCAACGAATGAAAGTGTTTTAAAACTGTATACAACACCAACTCACTCAGATAACTGCACTATTGATTAACTAACTTAAACACTTTATGAAATCTGACCTTATCTTATTGTTCGAAACAAACTTGCTTTCTGAGTTTGAGGACACTGTTTCGTAGTTGACAGGGATAGTGTGTTAGACGGTATATTGCAGTTGAGAGGAATAGTGTGTTAGACGTTAACTAGTTCTTGTTAACAAATCAGCATTGTCTTTATAGGTTGAGTTTGTGTGATGAAAGATGCTTAGTTCAGGTCAGCTGAGCATTTCAATTTAAATAACGGCAGCGTAATCAGTTGCAGAAAACCACACAATGTCAGGTAACGGTTACATCAAATGATCAAATAAAACATCCGAAAGGAAACACTTATTGAAATGCCTTAATTATTAGGAAAGTGCAAACTATTCTTAGATACTAGGTTGGATTGACTTCAATATGTTGTTGGAATGTCAAACGTGTTACATTTTACATTTTAGGAAATTACGGACTGTTTTGCGGATAATTTTGATTTTCTTGCTGTCATTTCCAGCATAAAGAAACCCTTTATAACTTATATCTTTATTTGAAAGATATTTTAGATAGGTCATTGGTAATAATCGTTCAGAAAGGATAAATAGTTTCATTGTTCTTAGCATGAAGGGTGTAACGTTGTACTGTGTAAGCATAATATTCTGAATAAGTCGAAAATCTAAAAGGCACTAGTACACATGATTGCTTTACAAAGCAAGATTTAACAAGGCCTTAATGGGTTCTGGTTCTTAGTAACATTTCAATGGAAACATCCACAAGTACAGTAGGAATGATATGAAAATCCACACAGGTATTTCTAAAAATGAAAGTGTTCTTTAGAGCAAGTTTCAATAAGCTAGGACGTAAGGTTTTATTTCGTGTGAGTTTAGAGTAAGAAAATGTCCCCAGTGAACCCAGCACCACTTACTAATGTATGACAATACTAGCTAAAACAAGTATATTCAACAAATCCTTGGTCAAACCAAAGTTCATAATTAAGTCATGTCATTGATGAAAACATTTCCAAGAGTGAAGAGCAATGATGACACAGCTAGTGTGTGAACCATTTATCAGTGCAACAGTGTTACACAATATTAACATATAAACACTAACATTATCATGACAGTTTGAGTGGTAACCTATATCACAATTCGTAGTTGCTTTCAATTGAAACACCTAAAAAATGGAAGAATTTAAAAAACTAATACACATTAAACAAGATGTTAAATAATAACGTTTTATCTGTAGATTGTAAAAATACCTCTTTCAATTACCTACATTTAGCCAAATAGTTGGACAAAATTAAGGATTTTATAGGCCTAAACATGTATAACTTTTACAGTTGACTGATACTTGCTACACAAGCTTGCCATATTGTTTCATTTTCTCATGATAATACAAGTACAATATAGTCTTTTAGGAACTAAAATTATCAAAACTGCAATAACTAACACTTTTACCAGAAGAACATGGAGAGATTTTTTATCGGAGATGGCCATTTAAATTAACTTTTTCTATATTGATTTCGATGAAAGATTTGTTTAATATCAATGTTTATTAAAGTATTGTTAATATTTCAGAAACTATACATTACCATCATACATACAAAAGGAAAATTTATGATTATACTTCAGCAGATGTAAATGGTATGAATGAGAGTATCTATAAGATAAATTTTGATAAACTTTTTACCTCCATGAACGTAGATCACATCACTGAAACTTTGACATCAGATATAATTGATTTAATGAATGAATATATCCCAAACAAAACTGTTACAATACGAACCAAAGATCCAGCCTGGATGAATAACGAAATCAGATCCCTTATAAGGAAACGGAACCGCGTACACAAGATTGCAAAAATCCGAAATTCTCCTAGAGACTGGACAAAGTTTAGAAAGCTCCGTAACAAAGTAATATCAACAGTAAGGAAAGCAAAACGCGACTTCGATACAAAAATTGACGAAACTATCAGTAATACACATGGTACAAAGATGTGGTGGCGACTAGTTAAAAACTATATGAAAACAAATTCTTTCAAATTATGTTTCCCGTCGATTGTCTCAAATGATATAGTTTACGACAACGCCCAAGATATTGCAGATGTTATCAACACGTTTTTTACAGATCAATCAAAAGTTAGTGATCCAAATGCGGACTTGCCTTATATCGCGCTGCGTGATATCGACCACCCTATGACATCTATAATAATTAGTAATGAAGTTGTTAAGGACATTCTTCTGAGTTTAGATACTACAAAAGCGTCGGGACCTGATGGCATTGGCAATACTGTTCTTAAACTATGTTCTACATCCATAACCCCCCTCTTAGCAGAGTTATTTAATATCTCTCTCCGTAATAAAACGTTCCCGTCGACTTGGAAGCTAGCTTCTGTAACTCCATTATATAAAAAAGGTAATGAACATGAATGTTCAAATTATAGACCAGTTGCTTTAACTAGCTGTGTTGCAAAAGTTTTCGAAAAGTGTATATTCAAATATGTTTTTAATTTTCTAAGGGACAACAATGTTTTATTAAATTTGCAATCTGGATTTATGCCAGGCGATTCCACGGTAAATCAATTGACTTATCTTTATAATTTCATCGCAAGTGCAGTCGATAGAGGAAAAGAAATAAGAGCCGTTTTTTTGTGACGTAAGTAAAGCCTTTGATAAAGTTTGGCACAGGGGTATCATCCATAAACTTCATGCCTGTGGCATCCGAGGTGAACTCTTGGAATGGTTTCAAAGCTACTTACACAACAGACTGCAAAAAGTTGTAATTAATGGGTATAGTTCAGAATATAAATCTGTAGACGCTGGTGTGCCGCAGGGATCTGTGCTAGGACCCCTTCTTTTTATCATTTATATAAATGATATTGTAGACGGGATAGATAGTAACATCCGTCTGTTTGCCGACGATACGTCGATTTATGTAATAGTAGATGATCATTTTACAGCAGCCGCTACTATAAATAACGACTTGGCTAAAATTTCAGACTGGGCAAGAAAATGGCAAGTTGATTTTAATCCTAGTAAAACCGAAAGTATTACATTCACAAGAAAAATGCATAAAATTGCTAAACCAAATTTAACTATGAATTGCGAAATTATTAAAGAAGTTGAAAGTCATAAACACCTAGGTATAACCCTTCAAAACGATTGTTCATGGAAAGTACATATCAACGACATGATAAAGAAAATTGTCTGAGAAGTTTAAAATATCGTCTATCTCGAAAAACGCTTGATACATTATATAAATTATGTCATTTATCCTTCCCCTATTTGATTACTGCTGTCATATATGGGACAATTGCACAATTGAACAAGCCGTTATATTGGAAAACTTACATTTAGACGCGTTGCGAACTATTTGCGGCGCGGTACGCGGCACTAGTCATGATAAAATATATAAGGAAACAAACCACAACCCTCTTAAGGATAGAAGGCGACGCTTTAAACTCATTACTTTTTATAAAATGTATCATAATCTGGCACCAGACTACCTAAGCGATCTTATACCAGGACGAGTATTCGAACAAAGCAGCTACAATCTTAGAAATAGTTCCTCCATTCAAGCAATTAATTGTAGAACACAGAGATATGCTCAATCTTTCTTACCAAGTACTATTATGCTATGGAATTCCCTACCACATGAAATCATCCACGCCCCTTCCATGAATCAGTTCAAAACAATGATAAATGAAACGGTAACAAAGAATAATTACAATTTAAGTTCAGGGTCTAGATTCTGTCAAGTCATCCATTGCCGCCTCAAGCTTGGCTGTAGCGATTTAAATGCGCATAGATATCTAAGACACATATCCGAAAATCCCGGGTGCTCGTGTGGCCACTCTTATGAAGACGTGATTCACTATCTGTTTATTTGTCGGAAATATCAAAATTTAAGAATCAATATGTATTTTTATATTCATGGATTTGACATAATGACAGTTTTATACGGCAACGGTAATCTGACTATCCTGGAAAATAACAATATTCTTGAATCATTACACCATTTTATCAACACGAGTAAAAGATTTTCCTAAAATTCTGCAATTATCTATAACTATCTTAACTTTACTTTGTTTCGTGCGGAGGCTGCAGCAGATTTCAATACTAGGCATATACCAGGCAACATTTCAAATCCTTTTACGTGACAACATTACACATTGTTTCTTTGCTTTTGATGTTTTATATTTTCTTGTGTTTGTTCCAGCTTTATGTATCATGTAAAAGAGCGGCGTTCAAATAAGCTATTTAAGCTTGTTCGCCAATCTTTGTTTCATTTTTTTTTGAATAAAAATATGTTTAAACCATGTAAACTAATTCTAAATTTACATAGTGCCCGTCTTAAAGATTTATCTTCTAATTTCATGATATAAAACTCGGGTTCTAACAAAGATTTATGACAAGAGTAGTGTTCTAGATACCTTGAATTATAAATTGACATGGACCATTCCAGGTAGCAAATATCTTGAAGAAGGTTACATTTACTAAGAATGTTCAATTGTCTCTTGTATCGGACTTACATCAAATTGCACGCAAATAATTCATTTCGTAGGATTTTTTCCCTTGCTATCTGATTATATTTATTTCAATGATATATGTATTGAATACATAACTGGAAAGGTATTAATATAACACTTCTATATCAATCGATAGTCAGTTTGTTGAATAAAAATAAGTTTGCATCAAATCATATCAAATATCATTCTAAGGCAAAAATATTAGCTTGCTTGCTTGAGTTGAGAGTTTGAACATATCAGGCAGTATTTTTTTTTTAGTAATAAAAATGATTAAAGTCAATCGGAAAGAGACAGTTCTTACAGACAACAAGTCCTACCTTCATTCAGACATTGAGACGCCAAGGAAATTAGTTTACGACAATTGACTTTTTCGGTGCTTTATGGTCACCTAATCAAAGGAGATATGCCAATTAGTGTCAGCGACCAATCTGTATGCATCTCAACCTGTTTAGTGCCAGAGCCCATCACCGCTGCCGATTTATATAATCAGCGCTATTCATTTTGCTTTAGTTTTAGATAGTTATGAAAACATTTAAACGTATTAAAATCCTTCACTCACTTTGAATATCAACGTGACCACATGCTGTTTTGATGTGTACCGTATACCACTGTTCACTAGTTTTGCTCCAAGAAATAATACAAAGATGAAAGCTGTCTTCTACGCCTCAGATGGGTCAGGTAAGAGTAATTATATATCAATCTCCAATGCTCTTTTAGCCTCTATTTGTTTATGCCAAGTTACAAAATTCAATCTAAAAAAATGTCATATGACATGCTTTTTTCAAAATATAGACATATTTCTGACAACCTATTCCCATGATATCGTATAACATGAAATATATCTTCTATCTATATTTTGGACAATAATAAGTAAGGGATATTAAATTTTTGATAAGTATTTTATCAATATGTAAATAATTGAAATTATCATAATTCATGTTATAAACAATTACATTTAAATCACATCCCTAACTTTATTATCTAGTTTATTGTGCATTGTTATTTTGAATAGGAAAATGTGTTGCTAATTAAGATTTTCATTAGGCACAAAACTTTGAAAGATGATTATAGAAGCGATAGATATTATCTATGAATTGTTATTATGGAATCAATGTCGCTATACATATCAATTTCTTATAGGTAGTGAGTTCGATGCTAGCCGTGAAAGACACATTTCAAGCACAAGTTAAGAAGCGTCCGTAGTAAGAAATTTTGATTTTCTGTATAGAGATGTAATGACGTATTTCCCCTACACTTTTGATAGATTTGGGTCTAAACACAGAGCACAATTATCTTTAAAATTCTACATTAATCCCTTCTTCCTGATTGTAATGAAATAGTGCTTTAATTTGCTTTAAATACAGATATATATCAATTTTTACTAGCAAAAGTAGTAATTGACTGATCTTTGAATCTCTTGCGTCTTACAATGAAAGCAACATTTGTCATTACAGTCAAAACCCTTTGAAGTTTCACCGAAGGTAACTTACGTTGTTTTAATGGATTAAAACGTTTGGTTATAATGCAGAAATGAATATATACGAATTTTCGCTCACCCTGACTGAAGGCACTGACTACTCACAGATTGACTTTTCGATTTTAACTCACCAATTACCTCTATTGTTCGCAAGATGCAGTTGGCCAGTATAATCCCCTGGTCTGTTAGTTTAAACATCAGAAATGTTGCTTTCCCGGTAATGAACCGAATCACTTTAGGAATCTGCACAAGATTCACAAAAAGTGAAATATACTTAGGTATACATTTTCACGATAACTGTCACCTTGTTTCTTTGCCTCATTACTTAATTATTTTAAGGGTGATTATTGCTTTATTTATTTCGCGTAAACGATAAACTGTGTACATCTAAACTTTGTTCGTTCTTGTTGGGTTGGGTTTTTTAGCGTCTACTTGTTTAAAACAAGCTTTACCAATTATTTGTATAGGTTCCTGCAAACCGGAAAACACCAGTCATGCCGACAAAAATGAAGACATGCACAGCGCCAAAACCTCTTTCTTTCACTGATAGGTGATTCAAAAGAATATCAATGATAGCAATGATACACACAAATGATCATGGATCATAGGTTAACTGTAATAGTCTGTACAAAATTAAACTGCAAACAAATGTCGTTGAAAACAATTGTACATCTATGAACTGTAAATATTAATTTTATTTTCACTACATATATTCTATTCAGAAATAAAGCATTGTTTTCACAGAGACGGTATTTGTTTTGTTAGTGTCTGTTTCCATTCAGACAAGTCACTCAGACCAATTACGTGCCATACGGTGACCACTCGTTAGATAGATGTCAAGGACGCTGTATAAACACATGCAGGTGCAGAGAGGTGACCCCCTCTAAATCTCTATGTCATTAGGATGGCGCGTCACATGCTTTATAAAAACAAAAAGTAACTCAACATTAACAAGTTGTCCAATGAAATCTCAGGGGCTAAATAATAACCAATGAACTTTAGTAAGCATTAGACAGTCATATAATTTGTTCACGATTTGTCATAATGTGAAAAAACTTTGGTCGTGGAAGGTCAACTTGTGCTATCAATGACCAGTGATAATAGTTGAATATGTGTTCTTACCTATAACAGGATTTGGATATTTGTGTTTGTATGGATACATTCTCTGAAAAAGGTACGTTTCATATGTTTGTTTTGCAGCTGAACTATCAGTATACTTGCTTTGATAGTATAAATTATGTATATACGGTTTATTTGCATTTCATTTGTAGAACATATTTTGAATGTAGTCTTCAGTCACAGCAATGAGCATTTACTAAGCTTTGTCACCGCGCTACGCAATGTCTCCAATAACGATCACATCAATGAATTGAACTAAAAACTAAAATCATATTTCTATGTTGTAACGTATAGATTATGCCTATGAATGAAAGGTACCATTTATCCCTTCAATGCACCAGTACAAACCCTTTAATTTTTATTAATGTCTATTTCACTTAGTAGAGCATATGGTTAGAATATAAAATTCAATTAATGCTTCTTATCACTATCTATGTAATTTAATAAACATTTATATATATAAATATTCATTCAGAGTGTTTAAGTATCTTTTTTTTTCATTTGTACAACAAAGATACACCAAAATTGTCTAACAGGACATAACGTATTATTTCATGTTATCTCTACTAAACATTTCTTCAACACATACACAATGCAAATAACACTGGAGTAACGAGCTTTCATTCCAAAAGCTTAAAGGCGTCCTTTCCAAGAGGAAAGAGGCACCCTTCCACACCTTTCCATAAAGGAAAGAGGCACCCTTCCACACCTTTCCAAAGGCTTAAAGAACGCCCTTTCCAAAGCCTGTTTGGAAAGAACGCACGGCAAGGTGACCTTTCCACAGCCTTTAAAACTAATTAGCACCTTACCAGTCTGACCAAGAGTTATGTCCCTTTATTCTGTTTGTCAAATTCGTCATGTTATTGAATACCTTTAGAAGTTTTTGATGAAGTTAACCTATAGTTATTTTTACATTTTGAAAATCTTTATTTTGTTTGAAAGATTGATTCTTTAAAGACATGAAATTTAATTTACCTTTAATAATTTAAAACGTTTTTCATCGCAATTTTTTAACAAAAGAAGACTTTGTTTTTAAAATGATGAATCAAATCCTGCATATTACTTTATTGCAGAAATTAAATAAATCATTTTACTATTTAAGGATTGACTTAAACACATGAAATGAATAAGAGATATAGAGTTTGAAATTTGCATCATTTAAAATTAAAAGATATTTAGAAAATTGTATGAATTTAATCATGGAAAATGTAAATAAACAATTTTTGGCAATGATTATCATTTGTTCGCAATAATTTGTTTGATTTCAAAGGTAAATGGTGACCTTTTTGAAAGTGAAGTTTGAAAGATTATCAATGACAAAGTACATACCCGTTTCAATCGTCAGAAAAAGTAATCCATGAATTGTTTGCAACTTGATCGACTTCCTGAATAATCCTATTAAATTTGGGTACCTTTCCAAATGATCTACTTTTTTCAAGTGACTGTAAGCATCGATAGCATTGCAGAACATTTTCTTCTCATTGGTTGAACGTATATTCTACAAGTTCATTGGTTTATAATGTTTGTCGTTGTTAAGATGTACTAATTAGCTGTGTAATGCCAAGAGTTATGTCAGTATGAACGGATGTTGACATAAGCCGCCATTTACCAAAGGGTCCAAAGCACAGGTGTGGGCCTGCTATTTGAGACAAATAATCTAACAATGAAGTTTGACAGGAAATAGATTACATAATAGGCACCTGTTAATTATGACAACATTAGGACCCAGCTATGGACAGTATACATTGAATCTGAGCAGTGTCTTGTGATGTGCAATTGCGTCGCCACATTCTAAACTCAACATGAAGTACATAATTGACAAAACCAGTTTCATAAATAAATATCAAAACTAAAAAAGTGTTTTTATTTGTTTTTTTTTTTAAATTCCAAGCTTCATAGGTTCAAAATTTAATTTGATTAGGTAAAAACTATTATGCATACAAGAATGTATGAATGAGCTTTTAAAAAGAATATAGAATGTTGATGTAATAAGAGCATTGTGAAGATGACAATATCCCTTGTCAATCGTTAACTTTTATATAAAACAACTAAATACAGGATCATATAACGAATATTTGTACTTAAATGTATGACTACATTAATCATGCATGTTTATGATTGTTCGATATGTATTTCGAAAAGATATATGTCTCATAAATTATCATTACAGGAAAGCAAATTCTAAGGCAACAGCTAGTTCGCCGATCCGTTCGCTGTCCAAATTAAGGAAACATTTAGATATGTGTATGTAAATTGCAACTTACAATGTCATGTATAATTATGGTAAAACTTATTATATCAACAACAAAGCGTTGATCTAATATTAATTCATTGTTCATGAGGTTAACATAATAAAGAACATTTTAGAAATAGAATTTAGAAACATACAATCTAATGCTATTGTTTGATAATAACAAGCAAAACAGAAAAATCTTGTAAAACAGATCCACAAAAATATTTTATTGAATCTTACTTATCCCCTATTTCAAATAATGCACCATAGGCTTTCTGTGAGAAGAATCGCTCATTATAAACAATATACATCTTGTTAATGTGTCTAGCCGACAGTCAAGGTTGCCTCTTTGATCTCATGGTGGTAATTAACTGGATGCGTTTTGTGTAGAGACTGGACCAGAAAGGGGGAGGGGGCGTGAGGGGTGGGGCGTCTAGAAGTGACACTCGCTTGGAAAGAGCGTATGACAGGATTGCTTTCATTGCTATTTGGCGGTCTATGGTATAGTATTCCCGCTATGCCATTGCCGAGACCTGGACTAACGGATTATGAATTGAGTTCACTTGAATGTCATATATAAAATATAGATTTAGCCAATGATCAAGTTTACAATTTATGATGAAAATATTAGGTTTTTCATTATTACATTAACAGGGCTTATTTCGGAGGTCACGTTTTAATATATCCCACAAAAGATGTTATAAAGAGCTCAATCGGCTCATACATAGCTTAAAATATAGTTTTATGAACAATTCATTTCGGTTGATAGGTTTGCTCATACATGAAACGGTATAAGATTGTTTTCTGACAATTCCTATGTTGTATCAATTCTTTTGAAATTTAAGGAAATAAGGAAATAATTTAAATTTCTGTGTCAAGGTTAGAAACACGGTGTAAAGTAAAATTATCAATAATATCAAGTCTATTTTTGTAAAAGAACACAGAAACGGATGTATGAAAACATATTAATGGATATTTATAATCAACTGACGATACTTTATACATACTGATACTACAATATGTGCACATATCTATTAAAAGTGGTAAATATTGTAAATAAAAACTTCACCTTGCGTATTAACCTCTATCTAATAAGTAAATTTGGACTTGCTTCCATGGTGTGCTAACAGTGAAATGAATGAATGGTTAAGACAATCAACAACGGGTTTCATATCATGTTATAAGATAAGTCTTTCTGTGAATGTTCCCTTTGCCGTTCAACAAATTGTTTCATACCATGTGATAATGTCGCATACATTTTACATTCAAGCTCTTGATTTTGTCAAATAATCAAGTGCGCCTCAAGCTCGATTCTAGTGAATGCAAAAAATTTAATAGACAAATATCGGGTGTTCGGAAAAAAAGTCCTCGGTAAAAAAGTATCGGTAAAAAAGTATCAAATTTACCTAGGAAAAAAAGTATTCGGAAAAAAAGTACTAAAAACTTAGTTTTTGGTTATAAACTCATTTATTCACATAATACAATGTAATAGACAAGACATTTTTGTATTTTACTAAGTACTAAGCACTTACAACTTGGTTTTGTAATCTTTTATTCAACTACAAATATCACGTTTTTAAAAACCACATTATGGACACAGATTATTCATCCTTAATCACAACAATGTACAACATTTTGACACAATACAACTCCCTAAGATGTTTTATTCAGTCTGATGTTTTTGGCCACACCATTGAGAAACTCTGGAACAGATTTCCTCCCTGATGCAATGTCTGTGCACAGTCTATGCAGACGTCTCTGCATCTTGACGAAAATGGACTTGGTTTTCTTAACAGGCATGTTGCCGATGCTGTCCTGGGCAATGACAATCCGGACCGTTGTCTGCTCCTTCTGGAACCATTCGATGGTTCGCCACACGGATGGGTGGTGGTGACCAACCAAGTTGAAGAACTTGGTATTCCAGCCCTCACAAACATTGTTCGTTCTTGCATCGCCTGCTAGGGTGGTCTCATGTACGTTCCAGACATGAGGTGGGAACATAGGAGCAACTCTCCTCACAGTCAAGGCGAGTCCTTCTCCTTGTCGACGTCTGAAGGTGCCGCTCACATAGGTCCTGTCGAAGTACTCGACAAGCTCCTCTCCTTCTGGGTGGTCAGCTACTCTTGATTTGACATACTCCATGCCCTCTGCAACATCGTCAATTGGCAGGAACGCTAGTCCATCCAGCATCCCACAGAAGAGACGGAACTCCTCACTCTGGTTGTAGTGAGCTGCCAGTCCCAAACCTTGGATGTGTCGCCAAGTTGCCTGGGTGAAATGGTAGAAGCAGCCACGGGAGCTGACATCACGGCCAAACACAGCCATAATGGCTCTGAGGACAGCATCCTCAAAGTCGCTGACCACAGTGGTGATGTTTAACTCTAAGTGCATCACCTCACACTTGTCTACGACAGCCTGCAGGAGCTCCTCGTAGCAGGCTCGGGTCTTGTTCGGCAGGAGGGCGTACACTGCTGTGATAGTGTTGTCGTTGAATGGTACCCGGATACAGTATACCTAGAAATAAAAAAATGAATTTATGAATAATATATAAATATAAATATTATATAAATTTTATATAAATAACTATTATTATCATTTGATATAAATACCTGGCTGAAGATCTTTGGTGCCATCTTGAAATTGCCGTCCATATAGATTGTCTCGGCGTTTGCCAAGAGCTCCAATCCTTTCTTTGTGGCAAAAGCAAGGAGTCTGTCGGGATGTTGTGGTCCGTTGTCATAGATGAGGAAGCTTTCTGGAGCATCTCCGACAGTTGTCCGGAACTCTTCTGGGATCTCACCAAGATCACGGCGGTGAGATGGTGCTGGTGGACAGGGTCTTTGGTTTCTCAAGGTTCTCTTGCAGGTCTCTGGATCGGGAAGTAGAGCTATCACGTCATCATTAAAAGCTGATGTCGCTTCCGCGTAGATTTGGCCTGGTTTATCTTTGGTCTGGGCTGCTCTTCTTTTCATTGACATACGGAGTTTGGTCAGTGATACTTGAACATCATCACCAGAGTGGTTATGAGTCTTGCTTACTACCGGGTTTTCATTCTGCAAGTCAGTCCAAACCAGGCCCTGACAGTTAATACTTGACTTGCGGCTGCATTTCCAAACAATCTTTGTTTTGCGGGTTGCATGTTTAGTGTACATGTGGCCATCTAACACTAGCTTCAAACCACCCTTGTTGGTAGGAATGACTTCCATGATGAGATTTGTAGTATTGCAATGTATTGGAAATGCTTTTATATCTTCATCAGAAGCCAATTTTCAATTTATGAGTTGATTTAATCAGCTCAAAATGCTTAGATTCAATCGGCTAAACTCACATTGTAATTGGCAAACAGTACTCTCACTACATCCTGGATTATACCCACTGTGTTAAAATCACATTGTAATTAGCAAACAGTAATCTCACTACTTCCCGGATTATACCTAATGTTAAAATAACATTGTAATTGGCAAACAGTACTCTGACTACTTCCTGGAGTATAACCATTGTGTTAAATTCACAATTAAATTGGCACTAAATACTCTAACTAAATCTTATGTTTTCTTTACCTTAAAATTTATGTTAAGATCATTTTAATCTGTTTTTACAATAATAAGGACTTTTTTTCCAAATACTTTTTTACTGATACTTTTTTTCCGAGGACTTTTTTACCGAGGACTTTTTTACCTATAATCAAATATCGGACACGTCCAGATGTTTTTGCGGAAATTGACAAAGTATGTTACATTTTCTCTTAATTTGTCTAAAATTTTAAGAGCAAATATATTTCTATATTCATGGATATGAGTTCTATACGGTAGTGACAATTTGAGCTACTTAACGAAAAGAAACATCCTTAATTCAACACGTTTTATACACATAAGTAAACGATTTTCGTGATTTCTTCAATTACTAAGATTATTTTAAATTTAATTCACGTTTATAATCACGTGCTTCAGTTGAGCAACAATTTTGAAAATTTTCGCTATGCTTTGTTATTGATAGCACAAGTTCTCACAAGTTTTTTACTTCTCTAATTCGTTGTTATGTTCTGTATCCATGTATTGTTTAATTTTGTTTTGGTACGGCGTTGAAATAGGCCAAATGACTTGTTCGCCAGTCCAAATTTTGTACGAAATAAAAATATGGTTATTAAGCAATCTCATACAATTAGATAATACGCCTACCTTGCTAAGTAACTACACAGGTCTCTCTGTCAACTCAGAGAGAGGATGTTGCACAATTTTATTACATGGTAATTAGGTAATTAACCGTTCGTTACCTAGTCTAGTCGACAATCAAGGATGTCTCTCTGACCTTAACATGACAAACTTGATGGACGTGTGTGAGGGGCAGGGAGAGAGTCAGCAAAAGAAGTGACGTTGTTTGACAACAAAGATTAACGAGATCAAAATAAGAAAATAATTAATTAATAGGGCATATCCTCCCCCAGTGGTTTCATAAAAATATAATGATATATATACAGTTGTTAGAATTAAAAAAAATATCATAAAAAATCATAAAATTATTCTCGAATGTTGAAAAGGTTGGTTATTTCAATGAATGTCTTTATTCAACTAGAAAAATTCATGCTTTTGGTCATCCACATGACTACATGTATGTCATGTGAACATTATGTTGGAAAATATCTGCCTTTAAAAGCATGTGGACTGAATTTAGCAATTAACTTTTTTCAACTGAGGACAAGGTTCGATTACCAATAATATTGCTTTAAATCAAATCCTTTAGTATAGAAAAACATGTCTTGGCGAAAATCACAAAACAATATGAAATAATGAAGAGAGGCTTCATAATTAACGCCACAAGAACAGGCTGATGTTGGATATATGTCTCGTTATTCATAATCTATGTTAGAATATCTGTGATCTATATTTGGTAGGCATTGATCTAACCAAGAGATGTACTTTATACAACAAAATAACCTTGATTTAGACATTATTTATGTCAATCACTTACCTCAGAATGAAGATGGTCTGGCGCATTCGGGTTAGTTCCCTTCAAACTTTCTATCCAACATAACATAAACACATTACACTCTTGCTTCTGGAGCACAAAATGTACACGCCCCATTTAAGAATACATAGTGTAATACTGATGTAGACATCCCCTACTCTTTTCTGCAATGTTCTTCTGTAAATTATTGACAAAGGGCATTTAGTTAACAGTAATCCTATTTAAAACAACATCAAGATTGACTTATTTATCTAGACCCAAGCTCACTGCTACTCCGAGATTCTTCTTAAAGCTTTGTTATCAAAACAGAAATAACAGATTACACTGCATACCCACTTTACATTAAATAAAGAAGGGTCCTTAACAAGCATTTAGTTAACAATAATCCTATCTAAAACAACATCAAGATCCATCTAGATCAAAGCTCCCTGCTACTGCGGGGTTCTTAATTTCAAACTTGTTTTCTTATATTAATGGCTATATAGAGCATATGACAAAAGTTTATCATATCAACTGTTTATATATGAAAATAACTTGATGCCTTTTACTTAAAGTGGCTTTATTCTAAGTTAAATTGTTTATTTTATGAAAAGTGGTACCTCATCCAAATTCCTCTACCTTAAAACATAGGTTTCTATGTTCATTGATATGTTTTGACTTGATGCCATATAGAAAAAACAGCATGTTGTTATAAACTATTGGTAAAATTCCGAATATCACTAAATATTTTGATATCGGAGGAAATCATATGAGATGTTTGTGCTGATCTTTTTGTTTTTATTATTTATTTATTAAGATGTATGTTCATCCTTTTTCGTGCCTCTATGCAAAATGTGGTCATTCTCTTTCATCTATGTCATCCAGCATTCAATATTATTTTTTACAGTGAGTGACTTATTTTTCTGAGATTCGCATGGGGAAATTTAGATTTTATTATTGTTATGTTGTTCTGATTTAAGAAAAATTAACAAATGTTACTAAAACAACGAGTCCTCGTTAGCGTCAGATAATACCATTTAGCATCTCAGACCAATAAAACCTATCAGACTATGACCAGTTGTCAGCTTCAGGTATTGAGCAGGTTCAAACGTGCTGTACAAACACATGCAGGTGGCTTGTAGACAAGTGACCATGTATCAGTCTCTTTTGTCAGGACGGTGTCTCTCGTGTCTTGAAACAACAGGATACACTGCTTTACCGCATCCTGTTATCCAATGAAATCTGAGAGGTTAGATAAGAAATTATCAAACTAATTTTGCATCGGCTCTCTTTCTCTCATCTGGTGGCCATTATTGTTTGAATGTGATAGCTGGATGTAGAGATTGTGTCGTTTATCTATTTAGCCACTGATCAGTGATTGGTTTTTGTTCAAAAAGGACTTGGATATTTATGTTCTTGTGGATACATTCACTGAAAAGGTACGTTCCACATGTTTAACTAACCAACTAACCTTCAGAGTAATGCACTTAAAGCATGTATCAGTGCGTGGAAAAAATTATTATAACAATCACGTTATACGTTAAATAACTATAAAGTAAATCCCTTTGATGACCTTTATAGATATGTGAACTGTTATCAAATTAAATATGATACTGTTTCTTTATATATGCCACTCAACCACTCGATTTAATACATGTTGAACTACTAACTTAATTCAAAATGACTTCTTAACAGTTTTTCATTTCACTTTTCTCCTAGTTATTAATTTTAAAATAATCGTTCCACGTCCATTAACACAGTTTCATGATCTCGTAATTTCATGAAATCAAATTCACGCTTCAAATAAGAAATAAAAACCCTTTTCAACCATAATGCTTAGAATTGAGAAAAACTTAAAGTGCGATTTTATGCGCGCTTCATTGACTTAATCGATTTGGAAAGATAGGCAACGGAAAGGCGACCTTTCCTTAGTGTGGAAAGGACGCCTTTCAGTTTTTGGCAAGATCGCCTTGCCAAATTTGGAAAGTTATGGAATGAACGCACGTTACTCCAGTGTAATAATTTTCAACTTGATACAAACACAAACATTTCCTGCAGTTTCCTCTAGTTTAATTAAGTTTCATGGCATTTCCTTCGCTGAGGAAATTCCCTGGTTAATGCTGATGAAATGTCATTAAACGCCTAGGGTTTCCTCCAGAGGAAATTGCATTAAACTCTTAGGGTTTAATGCCGTATAATGCATGAGGAAACCCCACCTTTTCTTGCAGTGTATAACCATTGAGTTCATTGTTAGTTAAATGACCTTACATAGGTATACAGATCTATATTTTTCGTTGTGTCTGCTTAAAAAACTACGTTTTAGTCTTGGAGAACTTGGGGATCAATGATCAAGAGTTGATGTTTGCAGGCCTCAAAAAATGTTTGTTATTTGTTCGCAAGACATGCAGGTGACATACTCAATGAATGTGCTAAGTTTGTCATCAATTCGCTCCATGTTGGAAATGAGTAAGCACAATTGCTCTTTTGAGCGTATCGATTACGTATCAACAATTTGATATACGTAAAAGTGTGACAAGGAGCTACGAGACTGGTCTTACCACTTCACAAAGGAATGCAAGAAACACATAATGATTATAGATGACTAACATTTAGTTATATTACGAGCAAATTGCGTAGATATCATTATGTTAAAAAGTCTTGTTTACAACTCGAACTGCAATCAAATCAAATTCTTTTTGGAGAATCTCACCAGTTTTATTTTGATAGGAGAGAATTACACCACCAAATAGCATTCTAAATCTTGTATGTTGATTGCATATGTTGGACATAATTAAAGAGCAGGCTTATAATAGCATCTTCGTCTGCTTCAGTTGGAAACGAGGTTAAAAAATATAAGACAATAACCCCTTTGATGCTAGACGACAGTTGTTCAAAGAGTTCATTAATATGCAGGAGGGACAGTTAGGCCGAAAGCACACGGCCTTGTAGAACGCCTCTATACAGCTGGAACCATGAAGAAATTTTGTTATTAACAAATACTACTCTTTCCACCGAGTGCAGAGTATTTGGTATAAAATCCTCACAACATTTGCTTTATCATATTTGACCATGTTTAAAGCATAACTTGTAAACGTGACTTTGGTAATATAGAAATTTCTGTTTTGTTGCTGGTTTCAGTAGACAAGGCATCTTTAAATTACTGACATTGACATCCAAACATTCGCGGTGTTCCTACTAGTGCAATGTAATATATAAAGTTGCCGCTTTTGACCATATTATACTATAAACTATTACCAATTTATTATCAATTAAAATCAATTAAAATATCTATCGTTTTCAGTATGTTCAAATGAAACTAATCTTGGCTTGCAACTTCATGAATTTGAAAGGGTTCAACTTCAACTATTTCTTTGTCGGTTGTCATTGGTTAATAAAATAGTCCAATGTTTAGTAGCCTAGATTGTGAGGTGGCGTCTGTGTAGGTTGGGTTGTTTGACAATCATTATTGCTGTCAAGTTGGCTACATTTCAAAGATAAGACACAGATACCAACATCTCCTATTCCTGTACTCATATGCAGTTTTCTCGGATATGAACTTACTATGTCAAATAACTCTTATAAACATTCTCGTCGACACATTGACTACACGGAAGCATATTACGAATTACGAACACGGCTGTTGAAACAATAAGGAAATAAATCAGGCGGAAGTATGTAACATGGGAATCCTCGGATCTGATTTTCTCATAAAGGCAATGACTTTACATTTGGTGAACTGTTGACATGTCATTGATATTTCTACTGCAACTTGCGAGGCTAGTGTAGGGTTAGAGCTTCACAACCCAACTACTGACTAAACTGTTAATGTAACGAGAGTTACCTCGCTTCGTGTACAGTTGTCGGATGTCTGTGCACTTGAACACATAGTGTTGTAAAAACCTTTGGAAATTGGAATTTTAGTTTTCTGTTTCCAAAGGTCGTACAATTTGCTACATGTTTTTAGGATACACATTTGAGCAGCATCTGATATGACAATAACAATAATGTTTTGTGTGAATCATATTGTGGAAAGTTTTACGACATTTGCATTAACTTCTTGTGTACTTGTCTTCGTTTTCAGTAATTAGATTTTTTTTCAATTTAGAAATTTTATGGAAATACATCTTCAATGACATGTTGTTTCCAAAGAACAACTTGATTTCATCTATGCTGTTAAATATATTCTGAACTTTTCAATGTCATATATACCAGGATATTGCAGACTTGCTTAATGAAGATCTTGACCTAGATCAAGGTTCCAATATAAGACTTGGTAACCTTGTTATATAATGTATTTTTTTACAATGATTAATATTGTATACAAAACAAAGCTTGACCAAAATGTACGAAGTACGTCAGTATTACGTATTTGGTTATCAATAGTCAGATAATTCGTTTTTTTAATAGAAAATGCATGGCACACTATTCCACCCTAATTAATTCTACATCAAGCTTCAGAAGTGGACATTTTGGCCTTGTTTCTAAATTAGAGTACGTTCCTGGCATAGATTTTCAAACTGACTCTGTGATTAGATCACACTGCATTTTCTACCAAACGCATTTTCCGTTCGTTTGACTTTTAACACTGTAAAATACATCATTTAATGCATATACTTGTATACATTTAGAGGGGACGATTCTTCTTTGGTTTTAGTCTCATACAAATTTATATTGGCTCAAACATTCATATGAATAGATAATCTTCCGTTATACTGTGTGTAAATACGTGTGTAAATAAGACAAAGAATTGAACATACTTAACAATTTACTCCCTAAAGATATTATTTGGTTCAATACAAAGCAACTTTTATCGATTGACAAACGCAAAATAGCAATAGAAATGGTACAAATTATAAATCGGCGATTATGTAAACACCTACATTTTTAGCTTGAGGAAAGCACTATTCGCCGAAAGTATTAAATTCCATGGAAACCTGTTTTATAGTGTCGACAACATAATATCTGCCCTCAGACAATATTATTTTTTTCGAGTCCAATAAAACGACCTCTATTTACAAAGATGATTCACCTCTTTACCAACCTTTCAAAATTTTCGATTCCTTCATATTACTTTTGATAGTTTGGTTTGCTAATATTAACTTTATTCTTATTATCCTTTATGAGTTCCAAAATATTTGAATCGATACAGTGTTCGAACCTTGGTCAGTTTGCTATACATGATGCCACTATATTATGTGGATTGAAGCGTTGTAATACACAGTAAGTCACCTTTAAGGGAAATCATCAGTATTTTGAAAAAGTGCAGTCGATAGTACCATTTTGTTCTTGCCTTATGACATTACAACGTGTAAATTTAAAGCTGTCTTTCAGTTTGCCCTATATCAAATAACGAAATAAATTCAGTAAAGAATAATAACAGTAATCCACAATTGTTCATGATAAAAGTTACTTTATCATCCAAAAATGTGTTCCACAGGAGATATCGCTTGTGGAAGACCAAGCGATATCTACTAGGATATATTGTTTTGACATTAGATTTTGAACAATGCCCTATTAAAGTACAGTTCATGACGTCACACTTATTTTACAGCATCAAGTAATGACATCACAATGATTTGACGCCATGAACATGGTGACGTCACAATGTTATGACATCACTCCACTGAGAGTCTTTGAGTATTGCAGATTTCAGAAATACACATTGTTCACGGATTCGAAATGAAAAATGATTCTGGATGATAAATAAAATCTCACCCTCGGGACTTTTGATATCAAATATACCAACATTCGTTGATAAAAGTAAAAGATTTCGGCAAGCCTCGGATATTTTTACCTTTCATCAACTCTTGTTGATATATTTGATATCAGAAGACACTTAGGTGAGATTATTCACATTGCCCAATTATAATCATGAAATTAACATTGTATATGAATGTATAATTTTGAAAAAGTGTAGTCGATAGTACCATTTTGTTCTTGCCATATGACATTACAACGTGTCAATTTAAGGTGTCTCTCAGTTTGCCCTATATATATCAAATAATGAAAAAAATTCAGAAAATAATAATAACAGTAATCAACAATTTTTTTATGATAAAAGTTACTATTACCCAATAATAATCATGAAAATAACATTGTATATGAATATATGAATATATGAATATATGATTTTGTAAAATGAACGACATGCCAAGCTTTAGTTTTCAAGTTGTGAATAAAGATGTTTGATTACATAGGCATGTGCTCATTTTGTACTAAATAACAATTACTAGTTATAACATGATGTCATTACGTTATGTGAATTGATAACATTGTTATACACAGTAAGTTATCTTAAAGGGAAAGAATAAGTATTGATAAAAAGTGTATTTTAAAGAAGCATTATGTTCATAAAACATGGCATTATCACTTGTCAAAGTAAAGGTTTCATTTGTCAACATCAATAGATATACACCATCCTTGTCTGCATGCTTATAGGAAGTTTGTACACTAGTCTCCCACTTTAGATCAAACTCAAATCTCAGCTGTCATCTCTTCTCAATATCACGTGGTATTATTTTTGTACAAGGGATCCAAAATTGGAGGACCTGGATATATTTACAGTGTTTGCAGGTAATTTTCAAACATTCTGGTAGACCTTTGACTGTCCTGAAATAAAAATAAAAACATTTAATAATTTGTTAAAAATCAAATATCTTCATCAAAACATTATTTAATCACATATACTTAAAATGATATGGAAAATAAAATGCCTATCATTTCGTTTAATGATTTGAAAGTTTGTAGGTCATTACCTCGATACTCTATATATTTACCTGGTGGTACTTGCAATTGTTCATATTCATTCAGAGTTGATTCTGTCATTGCCAAATCTGCATAGGCTTTTTGATCACCTGAAAAGTGTTTGACAATTTCAACACGTCAGTTCATATTATTGTCAAAGTGCAACTTGGGGACGTCAAACTGGATCGTTTGATGCAGAAGGGATCAATTGTTATTCATAAATTGTTATTATAGCATGTATGAGATCAACCAATATCTCCTTTGTGTAATCCTTTTCGCCAGTATATTTTGAACGTCATCTTGATTGTTTTATATCATCAAGTACTGACTTTAAAATGTGATGTCATTATTATCTTAATTTAAGAGATCATAGGAATGCAATGTTAGGACATTTTTGTCAAGTAGCATATTCAGTTGATTTGCTTATCCGTATGGCGAACACAAATTTCGAAAATAATGCTAACTATCAAGGAGTTTGCAGCATGGCTATTCAAATGAAAAAAAAAATATATTATGAATTGAATACAATATCATCATGTTCATGAAAATCTTTCGTAAATGCTTTTATCATAATTGAAAAATAATCATCTCGATCACTTGTATGAGAAATGATAAAGTAAATGTAACGAACCTGTGGCACTGTTCAGTTGTAAAGGTCTGAAAATATACCACAAACAGAAATCTTTAATTAAAACAATCAAAGAAGAATATGTTAAGTTTAAAGAGACATTAAGCTGTTCTTACGTAAGTTTATTTTGAGACAAATTACTCTCAAAGAAACAAACACATTTCATACTTACGATTCATTTCTGTCGATGTTTGCACCTAAAATAAGAAAAGACAGCAAAATCATTCTTAAAAAATGTATTATAAAGTTTAATATAGGCACATATGAATCATTTATTATAATTTAATAACACTTGAATATATGTATATCACCTTCTAAAATACCTCTCTACCAGATTTTGAAAAAGTTATTTCATGACACAACATCCTGTTATTTGTACATTGCCTTTTTGTTAGAAACAAGATTTTTAGATTTACTCCTTACATTTTTGGTTCTTTGATTCTCGTCGATTCCATAACCAACAAAGGATGAGTATCACAATGATAACAGGTATCATGACAGAGACACCTATCCCAACACCAAGACCGAGTCTGTCAGGGCTACCTGGTGCTGTAAATATATTGACTCATACTGACATGTTTACTTATACAGGCATTCCGTTATGAGTTATCACAATGATTTCTGACAACACAACATTGATTCCTATCGCAACACAATATCCTTTTGACAGCTGTCTGAAGACAGATAACAGATACTCTAAGCAGATGCAGGTTTATCTAAACTGACATTCGCATACGAATTTTCATAATTATCACCTTTTAATATTTAAATTCATCCTCATAAATAAGGCTGGTTATTTAGAATAATAATTTAGTATAATAAGAAATAATAGAACTGGAAATCTGCAAATTGGAAACCAATTCTAACATGACACTGACTCCTAACAAAGGTACTATCTTTTATTGACCGAGCTTTCATTTGAATATTATGTGCTCATGTCAATTTGAAATAAAGAGCCAACTAAAGCATACAAAATATTCAACGATAGCGACATTGCAGGAAGAATTTCTTGATTTACGCATAAGAATGAGGGCCATGTATCTATTTGAAACAATGAGTCCAGCTCTCTATTTGACCCACCACCCCCAATAAACATGAAATCTCACATATTGGGGACACTGTGAAAGTCATCTGTAATCTCCCAATACGGTTTTCGACTACAACAGCATACATCCCAAAGTTGCTTGAGTTCTCCACTTGTATCTGTAACACTGAAGCTTGCTGAAACGGTACAAAATTATGCCTATTTGACGTTGGAATAGGCAGAAGCTGATCGTTCTTCTTCACATACCAGCCAAACCTTGGTGATGGATTTGCTATGACGTACATGGATAGATAAACAACGTCTCCAAGGCTACATTTAACATCTTGAATGAGAGCCTGTCTGTGATCTTGTCTTGGACTACCTGAAATGTAACTTCAAAGGTTCATAACACCTTCAATTGTTAATTAGATTATCATCTACTGAAAATAAATAAAAAAACAAAGATCATCTACTGAATTACAAAAGCAACTCAATTATACGGATCTCTTACACAAATATCAAATCTCAGGTAAGAGTATATTGTACAGTTAAAAGCCTTACATATATCTAGCACCGCCTGTTTAGGTCAGTCTGTTATTATATCAAAACGTGTCGTGAAATATGACCTTTTTTAAAAATTAAAACTCGTTTGTTTAGTGTAGTGTTTTTCTTTACTATTGTGTTGACTGGATGATTCTTAGAAGCCGACAAACAAAAAATCAAATTTATTTCTTATAATGCCTTTGAAATTATCAATTTTATAAACTGTTTCTTACAGAGCACGTTTAGTTCCCTCAATACACTGGAGGACATATCTCCAATCTGAGTGTTGCGAGCTGTGCAGAGAAAGGACCCATTGTGAAGACACTGCACTCTGTCAATGGTGAACTGGTGTATGTTGGTGTCTCTTTCAAATAGAACTGTGTCGTTATCCACATTCCTGATCACCAGCTCTTCTGTAGGGTTACTCTCCACGTTACAAGTCAGACTGACTGTCTCGTTCTCAACCACTTCAGTCTTGCTTAGGAGCAGCTCGGGTCTGTCCAGATCTAGAGAAAAGAATAAGATATCATTTAAAAAACAATTTAATGCCATTTCCCGATAGTGTATTTGCAAAAATATTTGTTGAGGTAGCTTTTGCAACCATCATTTCACTTTATTGATTTACTTATATAAACGATAGTTTAAAAATTGTGAAATAAACATAACTTAAACATTATCTAAAGCGTAGGACTTCAAAATATTGTTAAGGTTATTGTATCCTGCAATGCATATATAAAGGTATCTCAGTGATCAGGCATAATTTACCTACTGAAAATCTTAAAATTAGGACTTTGATTGGTACTATTTGAAAAAAGTGCATTTCTCAAAACATAACCCCTCTAAATATGTACTTAAACGCGATTTGAGAAAAACGACTATTAAACAAAACTAGAACAAAAAAAAATAAAACAGTAATAGTATCAAACAAGAGTACGAAAGAACAGAACAAGTATTGGTAATGTTTTTTGACACATTTGAAGCATTTAGTCAAAGTGGGTTTTACATTGAGTCTGAAAGATTGCCACAGAAACCACAAGAGACATTAAGTATTTTCACTGCAAAATATAAAAGGTCAGCAAAGTGTTTCGGAAGAAAAGGTCCAATCTATGCGATCCTTAATCAATCTCTGATCAATCATATATTCGACACACATTGTGCCATTAACAATTTGACATTGGAAGAAGATGTGGATTGCATAAAATCTGCTGTCTGTATATTTTTCTTTGTCAAGGAAACCAAGTTATTTCATTCATGTTCACGTAATAAAATGGACACAGTTATATTTCATTCCTTTGTCCTTCTTATTATGAAAACAGTTTATTGCATGATATAACATTTATTAAAGAATAATTTGTCCTTTCTGCTTTATATTCAAATATTCTAAATTGATTAGTCGAATGCAAGTTGAGAAGTATTAGGAATTTCATTAGTATTCTTTCTATTTCTGTACAACCGGTTCTGGCTACATACTGAAATATACAGCCTTTTAGATATAGTTGATACATATTCATCTCCTCATCAACGTATCTGAGTTAGATATTAATGAGAATTTACAATACTTTACTGTCGTCCAATGCTCTGGTTGTTTGTCATGTCACGTGATAAATTATCTAAATAGCTACGAGTGATTATTTAAAGAAAACATTATTTGGAAAATATTTTGTAAATAAACATGACAAGAAACTGAATCATCATAACAAACAACAAAATCAAACACTGTATGTTGACTGAAGGTCCTTAGCATTGCATGACCCCAGCGTTGCTTTCTGCAAAGTACACTGTCCTGTCTGAAGAAACTAACTCTACATGTATCTGTACCTACATCAATACTCACACTGTACATCCACACTGACTGTCTCTGAGTCAGATCCCACAGTGTTGCTAGCTGTACATGTGTACTGTCCTGTCTGAAGAAACTAACTACATGTATCTGTACCTACATCAATACTCACACTGTACATCAACACTGACTGTCTCTGAGTCAGATCCCATAATGTTGCTAGCTGTACAGGTGTACTGTCCTCTCTGAAGAAACTAACTCTACAAGTATCTGTACCTACATCAATAATCACATTGTACATCTACGCTGACTGTCTCTGAGTCAGACCCCACAGTGTTGCTAGCTGTACAGGTGTACTGTCCTGTCTGAAGAAACTAACTCTACATTTATCTGTACCTACATCAATACTCACACTGTACATCTACACTGACTGTCTCTGAGTCAGATCCCATAATGTTGCTAGCTGTACAGGTGTACTGTCCTCTCTTGTCTCTGCCGATGTTGTTTATATCTAGAACAGCTCCAGAACTGATGGTGGATCCTCCAGAGGTCCAAGTGTAGCTGGTTGTTGGAGGGTTGCCCGGTGTAGTGTAACTGCTGCAGTTTATCTGGAGACGGGAGAACTCTGTAACAGCCCTCCTGGAGTGGAAGGTGGACTTGATCTGGGGGGCATCTGTAATAGATTTTACTCCTCAATTAACATTTACTATTAAATCAAAAACAACATCAGACTTACTCAATTTTATATGTGCAATGGTACTCATTTTTGTGCATTTTGCAATGGTGAAATGAATAAGTGAATTGTTTTGTTATCAAACGCAAATGTGATAAAAAAAATGAGAAAAAAACCCCTTTAAACTACTTTGCATAGAAAAAGTTTTTCTATATCGAACGATAGGCATTTATTCCTTTAATAACTTCATTAACCTTGCCAACGTTTGGTTTTGAAGTTGTCAATGTTTCCTCATCGACGTATATACGAAGTCAACATTAGTAATTTCATGGCAATTTTATCTCATCATATCTAGTGCATTCTATCCTAAACAACGTATGTGACTTTCAAGTTTCCTTAAGTAGGAAATGAAAACATTGCTTGAGTACAACCCACTGGTGTGTATGAGTTGTGTTTGGTACTTGGTGGTAAGTTGGCGATGGATGGTGAGTTTTGTTGACTGGTCATATTGCCTAATAAAAAAATCCCATGATTTTAACCAAAGCAGGTGCCTTAACCAAAACAATCCTCATTTCATCCAAAATTAATAATTGACTCCAGTGATGTCATATAACAACTATCGAAAATAATAATTTGAGTCTACTTTCGTCTGGAAGTAAAAAGGATGTCGAGCCTTTTAATCCATATCTGCTGTTTATCTTTCTTTGCAACTAACAATTGCTCAAAAAACATGATCCCGAGCCTCACCTATGCTATAACTAATAACTAATGAATTGGGTTCTAAGTCAGCAAATGCACTACTTGCAGACTGAATAAACATAGCAAAGGTTTTTACATCACTGATTTTCCAAACTCTGTAATCCGGCAACTTGTTGTATAAAAAAAAGAGTTTATCCAAAGTTAAGTAAATACTTTACATAGTGTTTCCTTTGAAGTCCTTTGTGTTAAGTGAGATAGGGCCTGTTACATATAATGTTTTGTTTTGTATAATTGATATTTTCAACGATATATGAAATCAAAACTTCCCTTAATTTATAAGTTTGAACTTATGAAGGAAAAAAAATGTATAAGGTATTTGTTGAATGATGTATAAATGACTTGAAGGTTCAATTTAAATTCTAATATAAATGCCGTCAATAAACTCTGGTGTTGATAACAGTTTTAATTGAAGTTATGAGCCAGTGAACAAATACATTATGAAATATAAGTCTTAAATGCTCTTACAATCATACTCTCTAACATCAAATCTAGCTGACATTCTTTATGCTGAAAGAAGAAACTGACTCAGTCTTCTGTCTATACATAAATACTAAAACTGTGCATCCACACTGACTGTCTCTGAGTCAGATCCCACAGTGTTGCTTGCTGTACAGGTGTTCGGTTCTTTCTGAGGTAACTAATTCTACATGTATATATAATTGAATTGTAACTAATATTAAATCATGTTGACGTCGCATTTACTATACATATTTTAGTGGTATGCATATGACGTCATGAATTACGTCCCTTGCAATTGTTAAACGCTATACTATTAGCAACACAATGTATAAGTTACCCTGATGATCACTATGTTGTGAAACCGGTTGATAATGAACTTATATGAAGACCAAACCAATCATCAGTTTGTTATTTTTAAAGAATATATATATATATATATATATATATATATATATATATATATATATATATATATATATATATGTATACGTCAATACTCACACTGTACATCCACACTGACTGTCTCTGAGTCAGATCCCACACTGTTGCTTGCTGTACATGTGTACTGTCCACTCTCATCTCTGCCAATGTTCTTTATATCCAGAACAGTTCTAGAACTGATTGTTGATCTTCCATAGGTCCAAGTGTAGCTGGTTGTTGGAGGCTTGCCTGGTGAAGTGTAACTGCTGCAGTTTATCTGGAGACGGGAGAACTCTGTAACAGTCCTGCTTGACGGGAAGGTGGATTCCATCTTTGGCGAGTCTTAAACATCAAATTTATTGTATTGAAACTACATAAACTAAAGATAGGTAATTATTAGCCACAAAGGGACTTTGTTTTATTGTTAAGAAATGTAATGGCACTGGTTCATTTCAATGCCACTTTTATAAGCTTTGAGTCACAAAGTATGACAACTCATTTGTAAATTTCCTAATTGATGCTTGCTGAATACCTCTAAAATATGTATACGTTTATCAGGTGTAGCTGAACAAGCAAATTTTAAATGGGAAATAAATAACAACGAGACTATCTGTGTAGTAACTAGATAATCGTGAGTGTTAATCGTGTACTATCTTTTAGCTCTTCAATCTAACAGGATTTTTCCCAAAATTTATGTTTTTATAAATTATAATTGGAAGTGATTTATCAATGTAGAGAGCTGTGTATAATATAAGCTGAGTTAATATAATCTTGTTTACATTGCATCCAATTATTTCCTGATGAACATTTGATTATGTTATTTGCCAAAGACCTGATAGTAATGTTAAGCACTGCTTTAGCTACAGAGACAAATTGATATACTTTCATCTACTTCTGATTATTGCTGACATGATGCCAACGCAATAAGACGAGAACTGAAATATTTGGGTAAGGGTGAACAAACAGCAGCTATAGAGAACGGCATCTTTAAAATATGTATGACAGATTTCAATGAATAATTTTGTAATATTGTTAACCACAAACTAAATCTAAATAAGTCTATTATTGATTTCTCGCTAACAGCAAAACGTTCCTTTCTTCAATTGCTCTCTATGTTAGAAAATATTTAGGGAGGTGGATATTTTTTTTCAAATTGCTTTACTTTCAAGTACAATGTGGTGTTAAAAGGTTTTGAACGGTATTTGAATGTCAGAATAAATAATCATGGAATACTGGTGTGTGGTGTAAGCGGGAGTATTCATGATAACTCTCAGGATTTAAAGAGAGTTTTTAATAAGAACATGTATGCAAGAATATTCATGAAATAATAATTGTTATGCTCACACTGAACAGTGGCTGTAGCTGTATCCTGAGCTGCCCTACTCCCTGAAATTGTACACGTGTATTGCCCAGCTACACTGGGAGTGACACTGGAGACAGGAAGCTGGATTGTAAGCGATGATGTATAGTCTCCCAGGAATACACCTGATTCCCATCCAGTGCCACTCTGGAATCCTGCAGTCTGATCATTGATAGATCCAGATAATATTACAACTTCTCCATGTCTCCAGTCAAAGTCGATGATCACATCAGAATCACCTTTAGTGTAGTTACATCTCAGAGTGAGAGGTTGTTGTTTTACTATTCCAGTACCATCATAGGCAGTCACGGTCACTACTGTGCTGGTAGCTGTAATGCAGACATAGGAGATATAATAATATCTATTCCTACTCCATAGACAGGCACTGTGACTGTTGTGCTGGAATGTACAGCTGCATCATAAAAGTGTGTTTCCTTACCGTTGTATCCCAGTGCAATGATCTTGTAATTTGTACGTCAATTTCATTATTTCATCTGCACATACAACACATGACCTTGTTCCCTGTGTAATATGATCATTCAGAGACTCAAACTTCGATTGTAAAGTTGGTGGATAATGACTGGGTTAAAAGAAAATTAAAAATTGAAATAAATCCGTTGAAACTAATTCCATCATGCGTACAGAAAAAGAGTCAAACTAAATTTAGATGATGTTTAGTAGAGATTTTAGAAGTTTTCTACAACGGGTGTTTTTCTAGAGTTTTTACCCTTGTCATTTCAACATTATATTACCAATTTTGAAATTTAAACACAACATTGTCGGTTTTAATTTCTTCTTGCTATGGTCAAAAAGACACATCCTGATTATTTGTGAAAAGAACTGACCTTTCTTTTTGTTTAATCTGTAAAGGGTTTTTGTACTTACGTCTTATCAAGGACATTAATATCCATACACAAATAAACCTCCAGTCAGACATGTCCTGTCTCATGTTGCTTAAATTTGAACTTTTTATCATCGATGTCGTGATTTGGTGCAGCATTATTTGGGTAAGGCCGACTTTGTAATCACATTCTTTTACAAAGTTTTCTCCATGAAGTGAGCTGCAATTAACAATTACCATTGAGTGTCGAGAGTGTTTATTGTAAATACAAAAAAAAGACTTAGCAATTCAACTATGACATACTTATTGTTGTATATCCTCAGTCAGTGTAGCATGCACACATCATGAGTAGGATATTGCCAAAATTATTTATAAGATTTAGTTTCTTTGATGTATTTTTATAGTGTTGTTAAAACAGCTGCATCGGCACTGCTGATCAATATTATTCCAGATACATTTCTATCCAATATATACATATACACATTGAGAAGCTAAGCTATATCTATATACACAATGATAAACTAAATGTTCAAATTTACTGAAGGATACGACATGATTGACAAATTGAATAGATACAGTTCATAATAAGAAACATACCTGACAGACTGTGTGCAGGTGACAACGTTGTTAACTGGTCTTGTATGTAGTGTTTGTATTCAACGCACTTAAGTTGAAAATATACACAAAGGGCGATATTACTTCCTGGTCGTTGCCTCGAAGGGGTATGTCAAACCTACTTGTAGGCTGGCGTGTTTTTAACCCCCATAAATCATATATTACGATACTGTGTGGACTGATGGATTAAACAGTTTTCGTTTGTTGTGAGACATCATTGATGAAAACGGAATTGAATCTCCCCTCATGTAGGACTTATCTTTATGAGGTTGTTATTGTATGGTATTGTATGTTATTATATGTAAATCATTGATACGCAATGTGAAACGTTACATGCATAGATGTACATGCAGGTATTATATAAACAAATGTTTGCTTGTTTCCTTTTTTCACAATCGTTTCCCCTGTTGGTGATTTAATTGAATGCTAGATGAATAAATCATTTTTCACTACAGCATAGCCAGTTTTACAAACATCGGCGGGTTAGAACAAGTAATAGAAACATTTTCATATATATTTCCCATTGTGAAGGCGACATCTACAAATGTCTCTGCTGTAAGGAAGAGACATGACGAAACAACCAATCTGTATATATTGAAGTGGATGGATAACATTTCCTTTTTCGCAACCTTACAGTTCTTTTATGTTAAAATGAATTTACAAGTGTTATTCAGCTGATAAATTCTCAATGAAATAGTGTTTTTTTGTAGTGTGTTTAATAACAAGAAACATACCGTTCAGTTTTAAAGGAGCACGACACATCAAACATACAATTCACGTGTATCATTTGAATAATAATAAAGTTCCAAAGATGTTGTCAATTGTATGAATATATCTATGGTGTCTAACAATCTTGTGAAAATAACTATCGTAAGAATATCCACACATTTACAAATGATTTTATAATAAGCTGAATAAAAATGCCTTTTTGTGCCATTTGAAGGTTTTTGACACTGAATGGCTTCACTTCTTATTCTCATTTATTTACAAAGTGTGCACTCTCATTTGTCAAAATTAGATTAACCAAACTTTATACCTTAGTAACATGTGTTTACTTTGATTCCGTTTCCATGCATCCTATCTTAATTACTGACCTTTTAAATCCTGACACTATCTTAAATACAGTTCGTAATTAAAATGTATTCAGGGTTTGTTTTACGCTCAGGCACAATGTTGTAGTTGTCATTACAGTAATACTTCTATGATTATAGCATGATTTCGTAGGTAATCGGCATTTACAATTCATATCAATCTTAGATTAGAGAATGATGCAAATAACATCATGACAAAATAAAATAACCCAATTATTGATTGTTGATATAGTCTTTATTAGCAAAACAAAACTGTTGTATAAAACATCAATAACATTTTAGCGTTATGGTGTTTATGCCAAAACAAAGAACACTTCTTTTATGATTGAATTGAAAGTGAGTTTACTTTACAAAATTTTATGTACATAATCGATATAGAAAAAGTGTACCGCATAGATTTTTTGACACAGGCCGGTACGCTCTCCAAACTTGATAATGTATTTTCTTGTTTAAAATGTTTGTTTACTGGAACTGACGTTGAGGTATAGTGGATCTGAAAACAAAATAACGTTCATGGCTGATGAAAATGTTTTATCAATTTCCAATAGATTTATCATTTTGAAAAAAAAACTTCCTTCAGAAGTTGTATTTTAGTACTTGTGTATGGTTAGAATTATTATATTTTCACCATCTAACATCCTACCTTTATTTTTCAAATCTGTGTTTTCGTACGTTGGTGATTGGTTTCCTGTCGATACGCTCGGTTCTTCGTAATCTGAACAAATTATCTAGAAATCATTAGATATTTTGAAATCATAGAATATCACATTTTCCAGTTTGTGCTAAAATAGAAAAATACTGTCAGTGGAAGAAATTATTAAACATTTGAACAAGATATCTAATACGATAGATACGACTATAAACTGGTATCAAACTAACACAATTCCGACCTTCAGTACAATGTCTTTATTTTTGAGCCATAAATACCGACAGTTATTCTGAGTTGTTGTTCCGAATGTATTTAATCACTACACTTACCAGAGATGGCTTGATTGTTCTGGTAGGTCTTCAGTTCAGCGTACGTCTGTCTTTCCGAGTTCATGTGGTCCAAGTCGCTGTAAGGACCGGCAGATGCCACAGTAAGTTCTGAATTACCTTGAAAAACAAACGATAAGCACATGAAAGCGGTGATGTTGGACGAACATCAAACTGCCTCATCAATGGTTATATGTTCTTATAAGTTTACTATGACGGACTTAGGACTGTTGTGATCTTATCATCTAATTATGAAGTACATTGTGATGTTCGTTCAAATGCGTAATAAGTGATTATCAACATTTCAAACATGCCATTGTTTTAATGTTTTGCCAAAGTAACTAGTAGTACTCTGAGAAGGAAAGCATCTATCCTGTTCTCACATGATGATCATAACACATCACAATTATCTGTGTAAGATTTATGGGCAGGATTTTCAGAGTAACTTATTTTACTCTGGGAAGGACAAACTAATCTTTTATCTGGTCATTATAAGTCATTGCACATATTTGTGTGTAAGTTACATGAGTAGGATTTTCCTCACCTTGAACCTCAGGGACAGGGTTAGACGTCAGTGGTCCACGTTTTTCACTGAAAAGTACAAATCATGTATTCATTTTATTTCATTTATCTGTTGAAAATGTTTTTCTTGTGAAGTAGTTTAATTGCTATTTATTACCAAATTGTTTACATATATGTTGTTATTTTGAACTTGTATTTTGAATGATAAACAATTTCAAAACGGGAAATCTTACCTCTTAAAACATCCTGAAAAATATATAACATAAACAATTCAGTTAATATTAATTTTTATTTTGACATTTTCTTTGGAAATATAGAACAATTATTTGTTGAATAAACGATGACTAAAAAATACTACTCTTCATTTATTTCCTTTTTAAAAAAAGAGGCCCCATTTAGACTCTGTTGATAATTATACGAAACCCTTTGGTCACAAACTCAAACTCTCATCGGCAAACAGTGACAATTATTTTATTGAATTACTCAGATAAAACTGTAATAAATGCATTTTCAACAAGCATTTGATGAACTTTCAAACATGTCACATGTCATGACAATATTTTAGCATTATTCTTTATTAAGTGTCAAGGTTATATCATTTTCAAGTTGCATACTGAAATTATTAAACTATATCTTGATCCCTGGAGAACATAACTAGAACCATAACAGCCAGAAGACTGTTACAACTCCTGGTATCAGCCCCACGTCAGAAGAGTTGGATGTGGAAAGGACTGAAATCAATACTTAAATGTTTTAAATTCATTATTGAAATAGGGAAACAAAATTTGGAACTGATTTTCATTCTTTTCATGGTGGTAAACTTTGGTGTCAATTTCTAACCGTCTTTAAGACTTACGCTATATTATACACAACATATCAATAGCCCTTGATCAATGTTCAATCTGACGTTCAAAGCTGCTTTTCTGACATCAGGTTCCCACAATCAAAAAATGGATTTTCCAAATTATTATGACTGATTTTCTAAATAAATGACTTTGTAGTTAATCGAAATCGTTAACCTTAAGTTCGAATGTTATTGCTACTCAGTTTTTAGTCTCAAATGTGATTGATACTCAGTTTCAATTCTCAAGTCATTCTTCATTTACAATGTACCGAGAGTAGAAAAGGAGTTCTCTCCCTTGAATTGCATCTATCATTTCTTGTTACGATGTGCTCAGCCTATAAACGCACGTTACACAAACGTTATGGAGGAATTTGATGTGCTCAACGATACACAAACATGAAAAATGAATATGATCACAAACAAGAACGAATTTGTATCAAAACTTCATCAAATCTTTCTCAGCTAATACTTTTGTGCAGCTCAGCAAGAAAGTCCTAACATAAAGTGTAAAGGGAGCCTTTATTTTTGTAAAATATCTTATATACGTTTAAAACTTGAAATGTCAATTATAAGAAAAATAGAACAAATGACAAGATTGCTAGATGCAATGATGAACAACATGACAATTGATTAGATAAACAATAACAAATACAACATTAAATATACAGTAAGAGATACAACATCATAAGATAATAATATCTTCATATTTCAGAGAAGTAAGCATTCCATCGACATAAGTGATGGTTATTACGTAGCATGTTACAATATATAGAAGTGAGTGCTGTTAGAGATCATGTTTCTATATGTGGAAGTGTAGGTTTTCATGAACAATGTTCTGTTATGTTAAATGAGAACTCACCAGCAGGCATCCTACCTTTAGAGGAGAGAGTGAAGAGGAGTTGACTCCTTCCCTGACTGTTCTTCATTTCCAGTACGTAGTCTCCATAGTCCTGTGTTCTGCTGATGTTGATGCAAAGCACGGACTGTAGACGAGAGTTGCTGATGGAGTGGATAGTGTCTCTGCTGATGTTTGTCAGACATGCAGACTCCTGTCTGAACCAGCGGAACTCGGGAACAGGGTTGGCGATGACATCAGCAGTCAGAGCAGCAGTCTCGTTGATGTGTTTGACCACAATGTTGTCAAGTTTTTGTCGGAAGTCCTGGCGTGGTGAACCTGACATAAGCATTTCATTACATTTAAATATTGCAAGAAAAGTTTTCTTTGGGAAAAATTCTTTATCAAAATCATCAATTCAAAACATAAAACATATGACAATTCTTAATTGACCTGTTATCAATAAGTCTTTCTTACTTTCTTACATTCAACATCTAATTCATTTCCAAGAATACGTTCAGCTTAATGCAAACATTCGATATAATCATTTTTCTTTTTTCATTACTTTATCATTGTGTTCAAATCTTAAACTTTGGAAATATTTGTACAAAGACAGTAAAGTTAGCACTTATTTACTTTAATTAATAAATGTACATAAGTCATGGAGTGGTGAACTTGAATAAAAAAAATTCTTTTCATTTCAAAATTGCAAGAAAAGCAAGTTTTGAAATTCGTTATCAACTTCATGAAATGTAAACGTGTGACAATTCTGAAAAATTATCTTTCTAACTTTCTTATGTTCAGCTTCAAAGCCTAATCCTCCAAGCAAGGTCTAAATCTATTTGTTCAACTTGAAATATTGATGTTCACTGCAAGCTTATTCACTGCCTTTATTATCATTTTCAAAACATATTCCTTTGAAAGTTTTTTATACGACAGTAAAGTTAGCACTTATTTATAATAGATAAATGCGTTTGTAATCATTTGTAAGATTGTTAGTTAATTTTTCCATAATAAGTTCAAAAACCGATGGCCTATTCATTTTTTAAAATTTATTGTCACACAGACTTACCTGCAATTTAAACTCAACTCTTAGAAACTTTTATTTCGTGTAGACAGCAGTCTGGCACTGACATCCATCGACTTTGACTACTACATTGATTTTTTCCAAACGGTTACTTAAGATTTGTTTTGATCAAACTTATAAATAACAGTTATCATCGATGGGTCGGATGGTTATCAGTATTTAGGAATTAAGATCAAGACATATTTCAGAAAACATGCATTTCTTTAATATTTTGCTGTTGATTTTGGACAACATTTTACTGCAATCAGTCATTAATATTTGAAAGTTAATTCTACTATGGTGGAAATGTGAAAATGATTTGCATTTTACGTCGATTTCTTTGTATCTGCTATAAGAAGCATTTCCAATCTGAGGGTTGCTAGCTGTACAGAGAAAGGACCCGTTGTGGAGACATTGAACTCTTTCAATGGTGAACTGGAGTCTGTTGGTGTCTCTCTCAACTAAAACTGTGTTGTTATCCACATTCCTGATCTCCAGCTCTGCTGTAGGGTTGCTCTCCACGTTACAAGTCAGACTGACTGTCTCATTCTCCACAACTTCAGTCTTGTTCACGAGTAGCTCGGGTCTGTCCAGAACTAGAGAAAGGAATAAGGGAATAAAGACATATTAAACCATTCACTTTTATTGTCATTTCCCTTAAGTGTCTTTGCAAATTGATATTAGACATGAAATCAATTTAAACAATGCACCGTAAATTCTCTTAAAGTTTGAAAGTTTAGATTTGTATTGTTACTAATAGAAATAAAGTGCATTTTGCAGGAATAGGATTTCAACGCGATTTGTAAACAAAACTTGAACAAGATAGGAGTATACAGGAACAGAAAAAAGAGCAATTCAAGTTCTTAAAAATTGACTCTGAACACAGTCATTTCATTCCTGATCATGGGGGGCGGGATAGTCGCTCGTTAGAGGACCGAAAGGTCCGGGGTTTGAATGCAATCAGGGAATCGGCGACTTTGTCTGCAATAGATAACTGGTCTACACGCAGTAAGATTAAATTGCAATGCTGTACTGAATTTCAGTACAAGTACCACCCATGGTTGACTAGATCTAGTAAAACAGTTATATGTTATCATGAGCGGCGCATCATTAGAGTAATTTGCTATGTGTTAGCAGGTCAAAGTGCACAAATATTAGCTTATCCACAATACTTTAGTATCGTCATTATGGTCTGGTTGTCCGTCATGTTACATCATACATTATATAAATAGTTTCCCCAACATCTTGTAAATGCAATAAAAATCCAAACAGATATTAAATATTATCTGTGTATGTAGCCAAGCCGAATTATTTAGATATTGTTACATGCTCTAAACTGGAAAATGAAGTCGTCTAGTTGAATTTACCTACACCAATATTTGACCGCTTAAATATTTCACAACGTGTTTATGACGCCCAATTTATGACAGGCTTATCATTTAACGTAGTTATTTGTTGAAAATATGTAATCATGTCTGTAATCGATATACACTGTATTTAGTAGTTCTCTCAATATCTCTCGAATTTTCTATTCTCTGTAATTCTGTCATCTTCATCTTTCTGCTTTGATATCTGATTTTGACTTTACAGCTATATACTCTATTATGTCTTTGAGATTCTCGAAAAGTATTTAGAAGTTGGTGGACTGAAGTAATAGTTTTACTTCAACTTATGTCCTATTCTCTATATCTCCCCCTTCTCCAATCTGTTGGTTTGTTTCTTGATATACTCCTCAATTATCATGTTCGAAAATGATAAAAAAAAGTTTGCTTACTTTGTAGCCGAGTTACCAATGCTCAAACAAAAGTACAAGTAGCTACTTGACCCAGGACACAGAATCACACACTTAGGCAAACAACACAATGAAATATTTTCCTTTTTGTCTGGCTTGTCTGTTTGTAACTAGTTTAAGTGGAATACAAGATGTGGAATGTCAAGGTTTGTGGTAATCATATGTTGTCTTACGACGAACTATAATCTGTTTAATGTTGTATTCATTGCAGTATGATTACTTTTCGTCTACTCTACTGTTCAATACAACAAGGTAGGTCCAAGATGGCGGATAATTTTACAGTGCAGCTATAGAACGGGCGCACTACACTGCTGTTTGTTATTTGTGTTGAAGCTACCCATCTCTTCTACAAACAGAACTGAATGTGGGTTTCAATGAAATTACTAGAATTAATAAGTCAGTAACGATAAGAGGTTTGTTGTCCTACATTGGATATCACCTCACTTGCCCCGGGAAGATTATCATAGATATTAACCTTGAATGAGGTCAGTGTAAGCAGTAGTTTGAGTGACATGAAAACATGTGCCTAGTGATACAATACATCTTTCAAGTATTTGATTCCTGACAATGTTTGTTGTAGATTGATATTGATGTTTAATCTATTATGATGCATTTAAAGTTCAATTCATATTATTTTATTTTGTGGAACTAATAAAATGATAGATATGAGCACGCTTCATTTAACAATATTTCCTACCTAAAGTGTACAGTTGGACGAAGCAGCCCGGTGACATCTACAGCCAACCCTGTATCAACCAACTCAACTTCACCTGGACCTACACACCAGCATCTCCAGATCCTGCCTTGATTGAGTGGAGTAAACTGAATGCAGGGGGAACATTCGACGCTGTTGCAAACATTGTTGGGGTAACGTTTACACCAGCAGCAAGTTATACAGGAAGAGTCAGAAGAATAGGCAACACAGCTGAACTTGGACTTCTGAACCCAACATCAGCTGATGACGGAACCTACAGAGTCAGTGTTACTGATGGTGATGGAAAAACAATCACCTCTCAGAATGTTGTTGTATCTACTGTCAGTAAGTATCATTTTTCTTTCTTTCTTAGTCACTGAGGGAACACATTATTTTTTTAATCAAAGTAATTATTCGTATAATTTTATGTCAACCTAAAGATAGATAAAGTGCTTGATCAAACATGTGTTTGCTGAGCTTGCGGATTATATGTAAGCAATGGCCATTTATTTGATTCCTTTCCTATGCAAATGCATCCTCAGAAAACACTGGAATGCCTATATGAGCTGAGTAATGGAAATATTAGCATCAGGGAGTAAAATGGCCAAAATGATTGTCAGCAACATCATGATTATACAATAAAAACTCTAGTAGTAAATAAGGTGGATGTACAAACAATAATGGATATTATGGTTTAAAGTTTAGACAAAAGTTTTTGAAAATGACCGAGTCAAGTCGAACGACAAGCTCCAGCAATATCAAAGATCTTGTACAAGCTGCCGAAAAGAGATTGACTCAACTCATTAAATCTGTGAAATCTGATTTACAAGAATTACTGGAAGTTTAAATAACTGAATTTGGAAAGAAAATCAGTTCTGTTGAACACATCTCAACCCATAGCGACAAGATCACAAAACTGCTCGATACATTGGCCAAAGAACGGGAAAGTCGGATATTCTACCAGAGACAGCTGATACCCTTAAGTTATAAAGTTATAAACTTCTACGGGATCCCCGGGTACCCTATGGAAGATACAGAAGAAGTGCTTGAAAAATATATTTTTCAAATTCATATAGAATGACAAAAGGGACAAAATAAAACGTATCAATTAAATGCGAAATTACAAAGATGGCGGCATAAGGATGGTAGATGTCAAAATCTTAATTGATTCACTTAAAATCTCTTGCTTGAAGAGATATGCTTCAAAACCAAAACATTATAGTCTAGCAGGTTTTCCAATCAATCATGTCCTTCTATTAGGTGCTGATATTACCAAAAAATACAACTTCATAAACTCATTTTGGAAGGATACATTGGAAGCCTGGCATAGATATATCAAATGTTAAATGATTGAAATATTAATCAAATACTTATGCAACCTTTTTGGTTAAATCACCAAAGTTCAAACCCAGACTTGATTATCAATTATTGGTTCAAACAGCGCATATCCAATGTAACATACTTTTGTAAAGGTCACAAGTTTGTTACATTTGAAGAACTCCGAGCAAAATACGATATCAAAGGAACCGTACTCGATTCACATTGTGTCATCCTGATTAATCCCAAAACATGGAAAGATCTGATTAAAGAATCTGATTGCTCAACCAGGTTACATATGCCAGCCTTATTTCCCTGGAAATATATTAGTAAAACTTCAGAAGGTTTAAGACTATTTTACAATAATCTAATTTCGCAAATTTCATGTAATTTTCAAAAAAATTGTAATAATTGGAGAAGCGAAATAAATAATGATGTTATAAATTTGAACTGCACATTTTTTAGATATAGACAATGTACCAAAGATAGAAAGTTTCTCGAATTCGAATATAAATGTATTCATAGTATAATGTATCCTAAATAGAATTATTTAGAATGTAACTTGTTGATAACAATTTATGTCCTTCATGTGGTTTAAGTGAAAATATCTATCATGTTTATATTGAAACCTTCGAAATACGAGGTCAAGACATATTATTTTGTGCCAACGATGACCACTAACTCAATCACAAGATATTATTAGCTAAACGACACATACACATATTCGTAATGGACATCAAAGGTAACACACATTTATTCTAAATATTACTCTCACATAAATCATTTGCAAACCAGTCTGAGTGTATTCAGCTTTTCTTTGAATTTAAATGCGACTATGATAATAAAATCTCATAATAGTGTCCCTAGTTGCTTAATGTGTTGCTAAAACTAAAAACGTAATCCTCTAATTTAATATAAAAAAAAATAATGAACATGCATAAATGCATGAACGTGTGTCATGATCAACTATTTTGACACTGTTTGGAAACTGTTTCAAATCCTGCCAAGCTCATTTTGATGCTTATCAAATTTGGTTTGGAGATACTTAATTGCATAAAAGTTTGTTATCATCAATAATTGTTTTAATTTGTTTGGTAAGCTATTGACTTTGTTTTGGCAAAAACGTGGCAACTCTGTTAGAAAACTGTTTCAAGATCTGTTCATCTCATAATTTCCAAACTTTTCGTCTAATTTTGATCAATTTTGTGTCATGATTAAACATTTTGAAAATAATGATTGTTGTATTGATGAGGTATAATATGTAAAAACTGGGTCTTGCACCAACTTATTAACGAGAAACGAGTTTTCTACCTTGTCCAATTGTTTTGTAAACAAAGGCTACACTACACTGTTTTGCTGTTCCTACATACACTCAGATCATTTTCAAAAAAATTAAAGTAATCTTTGTTTGATCAAGCTACTGGAACAATTAAGCTCTTATTCAAATGAAATGCTGGTGGTGCCCAAAAACCTCCAGACTAGTCAATGGCCTATCAGTTTGGTTGCTCCATAACTTGCATTACCAAACTGGATATTCGAATGGTGAACCATAAAACCAATTCATATTTCCCAATTATTCAACTTTCAATCCAACTTGTTCATTCTGCTGTGATTCCTGTATATCCTGTTCGTCAGACGCATGCAAACTTACTTACTCATTTTACGAAGTGTCGCCATGACAGGTAGACATCTGAGGAGATTTTAGTGTTGGCACTTTTTCTATGTTAGCGAAGGTTATTATGTACTGCACTAAGTCTCTTCTGAAATGACGGCTTGTTTTCAAGGTTTTACCCTTTGATAATTCTTTATCTAGAATGTAGACGTTTAACATGGCAATGTTCAACACATGAAACCATAAGCGCATCCTCCATTTGAGAGTTTTTGTTTTGAACGGAGTGTACGACAGCATCGATTCTAATCTATAGATTTTGTTTTGAACGGAGTGTACGACAGCATTGATTCTAATCTATAGATTTTGTTTTGAACGGAGTGTACGACAGCATCAATTCTAATCTATAGTTTTTGTTTTGAACGGAGTGTACGACAGCGTCGATTCTAATCTATAGATTTTGTTTTGAACGGAGTGTACGACAGCATCGATTCCAATCTATAGATTTTGTTTTGAACGGAGTGTACGACAGCGTCGATTCTAATCTATAGATTTTGTTTTGAACGGAGTGTACGACAGTATCGATTCTAATCTATAGATTTGGTGTCCGTGTGAACCCTAACTGATTGTAAAAATACTGAAATCTTGGCACAGGCCCTTGAGCTCATGAGGATTTCAAGAAATGCATTCTGTGACATCCATACTTCAACAGAGCTCATTGATCTATTTTATATTCTCAAATTTACAACAAGTGTAAGTATCAATGGAACATGTTTCAGCCACCGCCAGCCTTGAGAGTCCGGGTATCACAGCTACGTGTGGGACAGATGGGAAGACAGTTACTTGTGCAGGTGTTACATCTCTTGGAATACCAGGAGCAATCTTAACATTGGTAAGTTAATTGTGCAATGAGATGTGTAGTGATATCGGTGTATTCCCTTGCTAGAATAAGATTGGTTGAAAGGACTATTTTCACATTTAATTTAAAAAAGAAATGATGCATCGGGAGTCAGGGAAAAGCGCAGATTGATGAACATTCTTTTACATTTAATACAATTTCAAATTCTAACAAATATTTTGACAAATCATCTCAAGTGTTTCAGTGTCACTGTACTTTACAAGATAGATCATTTTCCCCTCGCAAAATAGGCAACGTCCTTGTTTGTAATCAAATATGGCTGCCAGGTCAGGTATAAGGTTGATCTATTATTATGATAAAGAGTAGTCGTGGAAAACATATTTAATCCTGCAATCAGGACATTCTTCTGCCAAACTTACCTTGATAAGTTCATATCCATCATTTTACTGTAATTAATAAAAATAATATCTTGTCAGTGATATCAATTCACGTATAGATACAATCGGAAAAGTCATTTCCTTTTCGGTGGAAAAATCGGGAAATCGTGACCTGCTCAATGAAACTTCATTATCTGAGATAAACATTACAAAAATATTATTTCAGAAAGTATGACATGCGCAGTAACTTGCTCATCTTAACTATTTGGGAAATAAATGCCATTTCCCAGTTCAGACTCTACAGAAGTATGTAATATATACAATTATAGACAATTGAGTGAGGCCATCAAAAAACGATGTATCATACGTCGTAGTGTAATTTTTAGATGCAAATAATTTGTTGATTTATTTTTTAAGCACTCTTGTGCAGTTTCAATGGACTCCTGCACTTTTATGAATGGAAGGGGTCACCTCCCACTTTTTTTATTAAATCTTTATGTGATACTGAAGATGTAAAACTCTCAGCTTAAATGTTATGTTTTCAAATTTCCAGAGCTATGGATCTTCCAGTAAGGATAATGGAGGAATACAAACAACTGTGAGTAAGGTGGTGACGTCACGTGAGAATGTCACATGTTCCATATCTGGGCCTGCTACTGAATGTCTTGCAGCAGGGGTAATTAATTCTACATCGGTACAATGTGGACGTAAGTTTTTCTCAGAAAGTTATTTATTATCATGCAATGTCGCTGTAAGTCCAACCACTGTCCCACTATCAACCATTTCTTAACAACATATGCAAGGATTCCTTTTATGAATCAAAACTTCTATCAAAGAGGTACAAATCAGCCAGTGTTGAATATTATAGTCTTAATGACCATTGAACTATAACTGAAACTTTTATGTCTTATTTAAAATGTATTTAAAAGTCTGGATGCTGATAGATAAAGAATCATATCCATATGTCTTCTGATATCAAATATATCAACGCGAGTTGATTAAAGTTACAAATAAGTAAAGTTTGCTGAGGTTATTTTTGCTTATTTCAATGATTGTTGATGTATTTGTTGATAATGATTATCGCGAGGTTGAAATACTATCAATCATTCACAATAATTTTTTCATAACGTTTCCATGTAAGTATAAATCACCATTTCACTATTCCCTTAGTTTCCTAATGCGATGATGTCAGATTATTGTGATTTTAATAATTGATGATGTTTAAAAAATATTGTGTGATTACATTATTATTCGAGCTTTGGTAAATATATTTTGTCAAATGATAACTGTAGAGATGTGCCTCGGATCTCCCGCAAGTAATATCTGCTTTGAACTATAATTTAGTACAATAAAGAGGGAAAGCATAACACATGGGCGGCAAATATCAAACATTCCCAATTATAAAACTGCTTTAATCTAATCCAATCATAGACTTCTGGTAGCAGAATATGTTTCACTCTTTCATTACATTTGGGCTTTTCACACCTATCTATTGAGTTTTCTGACAAATATGCTGACAAATCATTCTATGATAATATTATCTGTTCCATACCAAAATGTTGTATATAGTATATAATTTGTGGTGTGCATTGTGTCTGAAATGTATGGCAACAATAGAACGCATGCAACATTCAAGCTGAATTCAGTTGTCTACTAACATGTCATTATCAGACAGGATATATTCAAAGTTAAGCAAAATTTAAGAAATCTGATACCTGCTGTAGATTAAAGAATTGTCTTATAGATAGATATTTATCATTGAGATTTATTATTAAGATTTAAGCATTTGACTATTGGCAAAGTCTGTAAAAATACCTCCAGGTAGGAAGAGTTATACTGTCTTTACAGGGACAAGCCTTAGTGTTGTCATTATACTGTTAAATCTTATTTCAAGTCCACTATCAGAAAACCACATTTAAAGTACCAATATTGAATATAACTCAATATAAGATCTATAAGAAATATATATGAAATATTTCAAACGAAACATGAAGATTAAAAGTATCAAAGTGATATACCTTCTCAATAAAGAACTTGTTAACCAGAAAATCTTGACTTCATTAGAAGACTTTGATTAAAGTTCAACGTCAATTAAAACGTTGTAAGGTTATCTCACCCACCAAACCAAGCTCTACAATTATCAAACTATTTCGTTTATTCTATGACACTCTGGCCTAGAACAAACTTCATTACTTCAAACACTTAGTATGGATAAACTGAAGTTTCTGACAAAACACAAAATGGAATCATGTTCATCTATGTTTCTATTCATACCCTGGTTGGTGTAGTGAACATCTTCAGGAGACTTCTATACTATACTTCTATACTTGAAGAAAGTTAAGTATTCTGTGTATTACTTGACCTCAGTAATCAAGCATGATTGCCGAAAGTGTACTGAGAGAAACATTTCAGCCACGTGTCTGCCATTGACGGCAGTGCCAACAATGTGTCGTTGCAACTACACAATGTCATACGTGAATCGGTATTACACTAGTTTAATACCACAGTATGGATATCACACTGCAATATCTTACATGGGCAAGTAATAAACAGGAACTGAAACTGAAGTAAAACCTGCAGCTGTTACTCATTTTCTACTAATCTATCCTTCAAAAGTCTAACAATGATATCAAGTTATTTTCGGTTAAAATAGATAATTAGATTATGAATATCATACAAGAAATCAATTAATATTATTATACTAGCTTGGCTTGAGAAGTTTCAATTCTGATTTATCAATCATTGCTTGGACCATCAAGAGAGATGCTTTGTAACTGTGTGGCAGGGTGAAATAAACGATTCCTACTGGCTCCGACCAGAGGGTCATCTCTTTGGCTGAGTGGTAGAGTGTCTAACTCTACCCTGGATGTCCTAGGTTCAAATCTCACAGGAAAGGATCTTGCAATCACTTCTTTTACACCTTTGGAAGATTCTGCGTTAGACATAAAAAGTTATTCAAATAATTGTAGAACATTTGAAAACATAAAACTAGCCACAAAATTGCTATAGCCCCATTTATTGGATCTGTTTGTCTATCCATAACACGTTCTGTTAAATAAATAGCTCTGTAAAAAAACAACCATTTCAATCCAAATTGTACATGGTACTGCAGAAAACTGAAAGGGTGAGTCATTATTAACACTCATAATGTAAAAACATTCTGAGTTTCTTATGGAAAAGAGGTTAAAATTGTAAGAAACTGTTACCTTTTCATGTTTGCTTAGAAATTCTATACTTATAATCTGATTTTAATCAATTTTGGAACTGAGATACACATCTACACAAAGGTGTGTTGTTATGAACAATTCACAAAATATTTACATTGTTCATGGGAAAAGTGTTGAATTTGTTAATATCAAACGATGTATGTTTTGTTCATTTTATAACAAATGCAACTGTTCATCTTGTTAAAAACACATCTGTTCATCTTAGTACAAACACAACTGTTCATCTTATTTTAACTGTTCATCTAACTACAAACTCAACTGTTCATCTTATTACAAACTGAAGTGTTCGTCTTATTATAACTTTTCAACTTATCACAAACGGAAGTGTTTGTCTGATTACAAATGCAACTGTTCATCTTATTACAACTATTCATCTTTTTACAACTGTTCATCTTGTCAATGATACACAGCAGGAACAGTAGAACATAATTGTTTGTTTTGGAATGGTAGTATGTGTGTGAACAAATGCCAAGTTGTATGGTCAAGATTGAAATCTTGTTGAAATCTTCTCTCCCACTTCGGACATGTGATGTGATGGTTAATTTTATCATTGATACACAGCAGGATCAGTAGAATAGAGTTTTTTGTTTTGGAATGGTAGTATGTGTGTGAACAAATGCCAAGTTGTATGAAATTGAAATCTTGTTGAAATCTTCTGTCCCACTTCATGTGATGTGAGATATTGCTCGAGGCTACAGGATGTGTACAGTCTCCCAGCACCTCCAGAACACAAATACTCAGTTCCCTACATATTGATTCTTTTGTTAGTGGTCTTCTATGAACATGCCAAAGTGTTTTATTTCATATTTTTCTCATTATTTAAACTTCTTTTTCAGTCCGTGTCAGTGATGGTGTACATACATATGTGGGCGGTGTGCTCTGCGGACTCAGCCTCGGAAGTTACATCATCTACACCATACGTAAGAATGATTTACTTGACTTTTGCATTTTATTCAGTTTTCCTAAAACTTAAAAACCAACAGAGTTTTTACAGTTGTCGGTCCCTATGCGCACAGATATCTGTATACTTGCTTTATAACAACCTCATGTCATGAATCTGACATCACAAGTTATTATAAAGACTTTACAGATTGTACTTTATTTATGAGAGTGATTTTATTGACTTTGGATTTTATTCATTTTCCTCCAACTTACACACGAACATGTGCCAATGCATACAGATATCTGTATATCCTGTATGTCCTGAATCCCGACGTCAAAGTTTTCTAACACTTTTTTTTTTAAACTAATGAATAGTTACGTATTTTCAAAATGTTTATAACCAAATTTTCAATTACCTCTCGATGAAATATCTCTTTTACTTGCTGTAATTGATGTTATTTTCAAAGTTTTGACACTTTCAACACTCTTCAAACTATTTAGTTAATATATATCTCTAATAGACATAGATATTCTGTGAATCATTTCAATATAACATTAAACATATATAATGTTGTAAAAAAATTTAAATCTGCAACAATAACCGGTTTTCAAATCCTTGTAAGTGCGAAACTGAGGAGTTATGGCTTCTCTTCAAGTGTTTGACAGTTCAACATTATATTTATCATTATATTTAAGCTCATCGGGCCTAGAGATGGGCTTATGACAAAGATAGTCTTCCAATGCCTAGTCTTCAAACTTTTATTATCTGTATGTCTTGATGGCAATCCATAGCATAATGAGCATCACACAATACAAATCCTGACGAGCTGCAGATTCCATGGCTTTATTCTTGATTATGCTAAAGCCTTCATTACGCTACATAATTTTTTTTTTTATCTCTTTTCAGTTATTTTGGTTTTGGGGGAAAAGAATAATGGTGAGTTTACAGTGCTTTGATCTAAATGAGAATGTATTTTATCGTTCAACTGTTTAGTCATTTACCCACACATTTCAACAGTATGCTAGGGTCATTGAATTATCAGAAGAACGAATTAAAGATTTTTTTAAATGGAGAAATAATAAAAACAATCCATATTTTTTCTGGGTTCAAAATGAAGACAGTAGAAAAGTAGTGTTAGGTTTATTTTATTGCAAGGCTTATCCCGTTGTGTACTGGTGCTGATATTGTATTGATTATCATTAGGTTGATTCTTTAATACATTCATCTAAATTTATAAAAGGGTTTGGACAGCACCGCTAGTTAGAGAATATATAAAACATGTCAGTAACATTTCTTCATCTATTGTATATTTAATCTCCTTGTAACTAAACACCTATTTCTAAGTCATTGACTCTGTTCTTATCAATCATATTCATTTTTATTCTTTTCAGTGTTACAAATCTTCTTTGTCGTCACTATGACTGTGGCTGGTGCTGCTATCATTGTTGGAGGTACATGTACCGGTGTGACTGCGGACAAGAGGAAAAGTTGCGAAGGACAAATTTGCGACACAGGCTTGGGTTTATCCGTCGCCTCCCTTGTTGTCGGCATTGCAGTTCTTGTCATCAAGATCTTTGTCCAAGGTATGTGGACTATGTTTGGACAAAATATTAAATAGCCTTTGACAGAAATTTGAGAAATGACATGGAAAAAGGTGCTGAACTCTAACTTTATTATAAAATAATGTATATATAATTATACACACATCTTCAAGCGATTTATGATAAGACTAATCAATAAGGCCTTGTAATGTCGTAGCAAGGATTCTCATTCATGTTTTATTTCGTCACGTTTTTATTTTCTAGTTTTCCAATCTACATCCACTGACATGTTATCCTCAGTAACATGTTTCAACTGGAATAATAAAAATAATAACATACAAGTGTGAGCAGGAACAGTCCCTTGAATTTCGCTTCCACACAAAATAGCCAAACAAAAAAGGACGTACTGTTGTTTTAAATAGCTAAATGCTGAAATATCATTGGATAATGGAGACAGTATATGCTCAATTCAATATCCAATATAATCCTTGGACTTACCTGTAAAGAGGAAATAACAAATTATAAAAAATTCTTAGTCATGTATTACAGATTTGTGGTATGATGAAGTGGACAGGTTTTATTCGATATTTGAATGATATAAATGAAAGGGTAATGTTCAATATTTGGAATGCTACACTTTATTTCAGTGCAGTGCCACCCATGGTTTTGTTAATTCCAACCGATGTTCGCAGGTTTCACCACAATGTATAGCCACAATGGTGTTGCAAACTTTATCCCTGCAGTAATACTAGCGGCCGCGATATAATGAAATATTCTTGAAAGCATCATTAAAACCCATATCACCTCACCTCCATATTTGGATGAGTAATTTGTAATGATTACTCCCTCCATTGAATTTCTATTTATTTCTGTGTCTTCTTCAACCTTTGGACTTTGTCTTTTGCAAGGTTATTGTTCAGTTCAAGAGCCTTTTTATAAAACAACTGGACCCCTTGTTGATCAGTAAAATTGATTATAAAAGTTCTTGGTGTTAAATAGTATTATTATTTAGAAATGTTGTTGATTCCTATTCATGATATGGAAAATGAATTAATCCCTAATCAAGCCCAGTTCTACCCCGATGTATAATGTGCAAGTAGTTCTTGCATGTTTGACTGTAATATACCTATTTATGAGGTCATTGGAAAATTGCAAATGTTGGCTTAGAAAATTTACACTTAAAGGCTTATAATAATGACATCTGAAAGCTTTTATGGACCGTCAATGCCAAACATCTTCAACCAGATTTTATTCAAGTAAGATTATGTCTATTTCTGACACGTCCTCAATACATGTCTATGTCTGGAGCTGTTTTCATGTTTTCAGGGAAGGTGATGGATTCTGCTGGTGTGTCCAGACGCTCTCTGCTCGGAAATTTCCTCCCTTTTCCAAGGTAGGCGTTTCCTTTTATTTACTGATTGTTATAACCATGTTTACCTCATCAACAAACACAGTTTTTGAGCTCTCTATGTCTGTTAATTTGGTCATAAGTTGAAATCAAAAAAGCGATAAATTCAAGATTTTGCATGTAATTTTGTTTGGTCTATGCTTTCACTGTTTTCAGAAATCAGATTGATGACTTATTTTCAGGTCCAGAAAAGTTGCTCCTAAGTAAACACCATGGTGACCAGTTGGTAGGGTGTTCACTTATTACACATAAGATTGGGGTTAGATTTCCAAACACGAAACACCAAAATACTTTAAAAGATAGGAGCTGTTGCTTCCTTGCTTGCTCAGCATTATTTTGTTATGATTATTTAGAAAGTTATACATGTAATCATGCACTAAGTTAGAAAAACAATCTGGTTGTTTGCCATAAATATTCACAGTCTTCTCGGGAGTAGTTATTAGCTTTTAAGATGCGGGATAGTACACTGATTAGCACGTTAGGATTGGGTTCAAGAGGTCCAGGGTTCGAATCCCGCTCCCGTAACTTTGTGATAAAGAACTGTTCTACACGCAGTTAGGTTTGGGTGCATTGCTACACTGAATTTCAGTGCAGTACCACCCATGGTTCGCTACTTCTAGCGAATTCTCAAAGGGTTTCACCAGAATACATAGCCACTGTGGTGATGCAGGATTTCTCCTTTCAATAGTACTTGAAGCCATGATGTGTATGTGAAATACTCTTGAAAGTGGTGTTTAACCCAAAGTGACCTCATCTGTTAGATTTGAATCCCACCAGGGCTTGTAACAATGTCAGACCAAGACTTGCAGGCTGATTTGAAAAATTATTTTTAATTATTTTGGTTCTATCAGTATAATCCATAATCCATGATCTGTGTAATCCAATATATATACCCAGTACAGATCCGGTGTGAGATGTTAGCATTTGTCACCGTTCTTATTTCAGGGAAAAAGTGGAAGATGCAGGCGATGCCCCAAGTGGAGCGAAGTAAGTGGATCATGAGAGCCGAGATCTGTAGAGGCTTACACAGCGCGATGTGTCTAACTCATGATGTGTGTTTACCTCGTGATGTGTCTAACTCGGTGCATGAATACATGAGGTAGCTCCATCACCTATTCCTGTACAATCTCTGTCTCAATGTAAGGTCCAGGGGCTGTATTTTCGAAGCTCACTTAGTGCCAAGATAGTCGTAAGTACCATACATTAACATTGGCTTAAGACCATCTTAACACTAAGAGAGCTTCGAAAATACAGGTCCAGAAATGTAGAAGATTGGATGCAATCAGAGTTAGTTGGGTAATCAGCAACGCCGTTAAAAATGTATTATTCACAATGCCTCAGTTGTTTAGTTACGCTTTCAGACAGCTTAGCATTATTCAATATGCTTTTTGCACTTTGAGTTTTCTTCATAGAACACATTTGCCTTTTTAACAACTAGATCATTGCATAAGCCATGGTGATCTAAGCATTTGTCACTGTTCTTATTTCAGGAAAAAAGAAGACTGCAAATCCCCAAGTGGAGATGAGTAAGTCGATGAATAGAGCCTAGACCTTTCTTACACAAACTTTCTATTCCTAGATCAGTAGCGGTGATGTGTCTAAGTTGGTACATGAATACATGTTACAACAATCTGGCCATCAAACTTGGTCTTCTCTCTCAACAGAGGTATCTCCATCACCAATTCCTATACCATCTCGGTTTGGAAATGTAGAAGAGTGATTGGATGTATTCAAAGTTAGTTGGGTAATCTGCAACGCCGTTAAAAATTCATCATTTAAAAATGCCTCAGTTGTTTAGTTATGCTTTCAGACAGCTTAGCCATATTCAATATGCTTTTTGCACTTAGAGTTTTCTTCATAGAAATTTGCCTTATTCAACAACTACATCATTGCATTGCATGGTGTCAACGAATATGTTACGAATATATGTAGTGTTTTCATTTGCTGAAATATTGTGCGGTAGTTTGCTTTGCACCTAATTTGACGGTAGGCAAACCACCAGAAACATCTTTTAGAACAGAGGTTGTTGGGAATTAGTGACTGAGCTACCTCTGTGGGGAGAGAATGCAAACCTGTCCACAGATAGTTCATTTAAAGTTGGTTCAAATCATTTGTATTCTCACAGTAAACATACTTTCAAGATTTTATGAAAGAATTTGTTCAACTGATAGATGTGATATGTTAGATAATGAATATGAATAATAATATGAACTGTATTATTTCATCAGCTTTAAAGTTTCTGCAGTGTCTGAACTATGACATAACCATAAGAAGTATTTTCTTTTCCTTGTAATACCGAATTTACTCTAGTGTAGAGAAGAAGACATTCTAGCAATTTCTTCTCTGTTTATGTTTCAACTTTGATTTTCCTTCTCAAGATTAACAATTATAGACAGTCACTTGATTGTTTCTATATAATATCTACAGGGTGTTTAGCTGAAAAGAAAATCTAGAGAGAAATTGATTGGATACTTAATGTAAAAAAACAATATTCAAATTGGAATACCCCTGTTTATGGGCCCCCTTGCCGCTTTGTATTATTTTCCTGTAAAAACAGACTTGGTGCGCCCTCTAGGTTCAGATCCCTGTGTAACAGACATTATGAGTTACCTGGGTATGTAGATGTTATTCAAAGAACCAGACTGTATACAACCTCAATACCAAAGAAAGATAGACCTCATATAGACCAACTAGACCTGATATATGACTCAGTAGATCTGCTATAGACTAGGTAGATCTGATAGAGACTAAATAGACCTGATGTAAGCCATGTTTTTTATTGTAGAGGAGAGAATAATTTATGGTGAAGAAGGACCAGAAGAAAGACGAGAAGAAGGACGACAAAGAGAAGAAAGGTTAACTGAGCCGACGGCTAGCGACTAGTCTACTCCTCTTCTTCTAAATGCTAGCGGCCAAACTTCCTTTGTTTCCTCCCCTCCCCAGGCGGACGCGGTGTAACATGACTTGACGGTCTGGGGTGGGATACCCACTGATTTTTTATTTTATTTCCCTATCACTTTACAAAATCCCGTTCTAGATATTTTAGAAGCTAGACAGAGTCTTTTTTTCTTGGTTTAAATGGACATTTTTGCATTAGGTGAAGAATTGGAAAAGAGTTTTGATATTCTAACAGCTTTATTTATACTGTATAAATATGTGGTAGAAAAAAGTGCCAGCTTCAAAATATCATCAGTTTGGAATACTTAGAAGAAGAAATAGTCTAAAATCTATAAAAGTATTATATCCTAGACATAATATAATAACGGTTTTTGTCCCAAAAAAACTGTTTTGTAAAATTTAACAGGGCCACCGAATCTCTTTCGGTTAATACAAAAATATTATTTGCAGAAATTATTTCTTTTAGAATATTGAGAGAACTTTTGTGCACAAATACATTGAGTGGATGTAATAACCCAAATCGGAGTTAAAAGTAGAAATGGGATATGATATCCCGTTCAGTGGATGTCCCCAGACTGTTCATATATTGGGGCATATAACTCAAGTCTGCCAAAGGAGGGCACTGTTTTAGGGGTGCATTTAATCACATCTGCCCAGGGAGAGCACTGTTGACAACTAATCAAGATCAGAACTACCAGTTATAAGAATGATTGTCTGGACTTCTCTCTCAATCTACGTGAAAGTCAGAGCCGCCATAATCCAAAATGTAGGCTTGTTATTTCTAATCTTCTTTGCTTGATTCAGTTGGAGTATGAATTAAAGACCTCTATATCTGAGTTGTCAGCTCAACAGAGCCAGCTGCTATTCGGCCATGCTCGTTCTCCGTCCCCATTGTTTGGGAAATCTAAAATCTTTAACAGCACATTTTTAACTCTTGCATAGTGAAAATAAGATGGAGTTTTTACTTTTCTCTTTCTCTTTCTCTTAGACTAGAAACAGCATATATATACACATATGTTATTATACATGATTTATTATTTGTACACTGAGTGAAATCTCACACATGAGAACTGATGTCCGTCCTTTGAATCATTTATTTCGAGAGTGGTCAATAACTCAACTGACCACAGACAAATTCATAGAAAACAAATATTTACTGAGTGTAAAAGAAAGCTCTACCAGTGTCAGATCCAGGAATTTTTAAAGCAGGGTTTCACCCTTTTTCGGTTGAATTTGAAAAAAATTGAAACACTCCTCTCCCCCGTTGATCCACCATGAAAAAAACTATGAATTTACGGAGAAGTTGGCTGACTTTTTCCAGTTATCAATGGAGATTTCATTTTATCCTGTACAGATATTGAAGTGATTGGCGTGTTTGGTTTAATTACTCTGCAGCATGTAGTCAGCACTTGAACACAGAGTCTGTAGCTGGTGAAAATAAACAGGCACGTGAAGTACATCAAATATGGCTGTATCTTCATATTTATTGGGGGCTGAGGGTAATCACTAGCAAAGTAAAGTTATAAAAAACACCCATTTTGAACCCTAATGTAATGGACTTCTGGATTAATCAATGAGCGCAATATGATACACGTTTTTCGTGAAATTATTAGTACCCATATGATAAGCTAAATGTATAGCCATTTGTTCCGTATGTCGTCTTTGACGTCGTCAATCAATTGTTCGCAATGCTACACGTTTGTATGATACTATGTTGGTGTTGAAGAGCTTGAAGCACGCCCTATGAATCAACGCCCCTTGTCTGTAACCAGACCCGTTCACACCTTATAAACTGTACAACTGGTCGCATACAACTAGTTGCATACAACTCGACTTCATCATACGGCGGACAAAAGTGACGTGTCATATTCGACTCAATTCTCGACTCGAAGTCCTCATGTCACGAAAGTAGGCTAGCAAATGCGCCTAGGCCCTTGGGACCTTTGTTTAACAATTTGTGATTCAAATTGCCCAGACAAATTTCAGGACTTTTTCTATTAAAAAGCTTATATCATACAAAACTAGATAACAAAGAGTGGACATTTAAAGGAAATATAAACAAGACGCTGTACATAAGTAGGTATGACCGAGTTAAGAAAACATTATTTTGGCTTTTGTACTTTTCAGCATGTCATTTGATAGTATCCGTTTGCTTTATGTGTATTAAAATAGTTATAAAAATGTAATTGGAAGTGCAATCACATATTTCACTCATCAGATTTCACACTGTGCCGAATTTGACAAAAGATGAAAACTCGATTGTATTCATGGCGTTATTGGCAGATGGTCGCAGGCTATCTTGAACCATCGTATCCCGTTGCTAGAGATTATTTGGTCGGGAGTCATGACACTGAACGCAATCTTCGGCATGTTATTTATTTACTACATTCATGTCTCCATTTCTCCTTTGGAATGGCAATCGAGATGCCATCTTGTGAACTCTTTTCTACTCCCTTTATTTGTCGGTACCCCATTATCATATAGTAATGATGAACTGGTGGAACAGATCGCCATTCTGAGACACAATGGCAGCGATTTCCATTCGAACAGCGTTGCAGACTAGACGTTGCGTTTAGAATCAGACCAAATTGTTCGAATTTCGAATTTTCTATTATTTGTTTCGAATATTCAGTTGGCGTCTTTGCTCATACTCGGGACAGTGTGAAGCGAACCATTGTAATGTTGATAAACAATGAATTTATTTTATTACTGTAATTATTAATTAGTGTGGCGTCTGCAGATTGCAATATTATCGTATTATAATTATTATTGTTCTGCCTTTATAACCATGTGCATGAGCTTTTCAAATAAAGACAACATTTCAGAGTGTGTTTTTTGTGTGTATAAATTCATCAATGGTTCTGTGAAATATAGCGCTTAGAATCATGCCAGGTTAAAAGGTGGGTGTTTATGTTATCCAAGTGTAGTCATATTGATATGGGAAACATTTGTGTTATAACATTATCATTTCGTTCTTCATAAAATGAAAATGGTGATCGAACATATATATAGACGATACTAAACAACCTTCCATTTAATACTATTTTTATTAAACGAGTTATAATTACGTATAAAACGAGCGAAAGTGAGTTTGATACAAAATCATTAACAAGTTTAATGAAAATTGTATTAGATGGAAGGAAGTTTAATATTTTGTTTATTACTTGACCTCCGTAATCAAGCATTATTGCCGAAAGTGTATTGAACGAAACATTTCCGCGATATGGCCGCCATTCTGATGGCAGTGCCAACATTGTGTCGTCATAACCACACAATATTATGATGCCATACGTGCAGCGGTATTACACTAGTTTAATTTCGCCGTATAAATATAACATAGCAGTATCGTACACGGGTGAGTAATAAATACATATATTTGTGTTCTGCACTTTGAAAACTATAAAAGGTGTCTTCTGGAGGCACCGTGATGGCGAGGTGTCTGTTAGGGTAGGATATAAGAGCAGCTAGGTTATAGGTTATCTGCAGTTGTACACATTTGTGGTTTTATTAGTCGTATATAAAGTTCTGTGGCATAAGACTAGCTGAGATTCCTTTTTCAGGACATACATCCACCTTCTATAGTGATGCTTTTAGTTGGAATAAAGAAGCGATATATGCTGTGGAACAAATTATTTGATATTAAATCATAAATAATTGCTTTGCGATATCCACTGTGATTTATGATTCTGGTTGAGTTCAGAGACTGTAACACGCTGAATGCCACTGTCAGAAATGGGATTTTTTTCATGATTTAACACATATGAATGCATAAAACATATTTCATGATATGGAAGTATTATGAGTTTTCATTTTTATTCTAGAGTCAGCCAAAAAATCTTCAGTGTAATCAGGCTTTCTGATCTTTTATTATTATATTCTCCATCAAGCTACAGAAGTTGAAATTTCGGCCTTTGTTTCTGAATCAGAGTACGTCCCTGACATATAAATATATATTCAAACTGACCCTGTAAGGAGATCATCCTGCACTGTCTACCTAACCCGTATTCGGTTCGTTTGACTGTTAACACTCTTAAAACAATTCAGGTATGATATAAATGACAACTATCTATGAAAAGGTTTCTGACTGCTTCACTCAATAATGGCATGCTACACTTCTTTCATCATCAATTTTTTTACTACTATACTCAATTCGTATTCCTTCTCAGAGTCGAACCATATTTTGGGAGTGAACTGTTATCGTACCAACGTGCATTTAAAACTCAGTTCGGTGTTGTTGTCACTACAGACTTGCAGTATAAACTCCTAGTATAACGAAGTCTTTACTGCTTTATTACATCAAGGGTGAACTCCATTTGACGTTAATATATCAAAAATATTTCCAAACAAGAAATGACTAATTTCAAAATTATTGACTCAACCACCAACAACATTTCTATGAATGATGTCAAAATATAATATCACTTTATTAAATTCAATGAGTAGTTATCCTGCAGAAATTCACCAAATTATTGATGAAAAGATAGCAAATCTCTGTGCGTGTACATTACATAATTCGTTGCCTGAAGCCAAAATTACTTGTTTCATATGTCAGTCTGTCTGGATGTTGCAACAAATGAAATTAAATGAAATGAATGAAAGTACCCGATAACAATTTACTATTTCGCTTGGCAAGAAACAACCTGAGTCGATACTACAATAAGTATATTTCTAAAAAAGGAAAAACAGATTTATATGATACTGTTAATAATAAATAGAAGAAAACACACTATCAACGTAATGCACATACAAAAGGTTAATACATTTATACAGTATGCAATATCTTTAAAAACAGGGATTTGCAGACATGATCTCCTTCGAAGGATATACTAAGTTCTACGTAGGGGATACTATCACCCACGTACGAGATACTACATGTTATTTTTTATACATAGGAGAGGAATGTACAGATCACCATGACACTTATACGCTCCAGTAATTCTTCATATAAGAGTAGAAATTACAATATTTCATTTTTGATGGTTTGGTTTTCTGATGATTACTTTTTTGAGATATTTATAAAATACACCGCCTACAAAATAAAAGTATCGATCCACTGTCCTAACCTCATTTAGTTCTCCTCAAATATCAAATAATGAAATAAATTCAGACAAGAATAATACCTAATCATTATTATGTATAAAATACTTTATGAAAGTTTGTACTTGTGTATGATGACTATAGACCTATATTTCAAGTATTGAATAGAGATTGCTTGAGTATGTATTCAGTTGTTATTACAAACGATTATTTACATTGGGCAAAACACCATACGAGTTCGTCCGAACATCGGACACTTTTAACTACGTGACGTGGTAGTTGGCGGAAGTTTAACCTCCTTTTTGGAAAAAACAACAGGAAATCTCACAATCTTAACCACTGTTTAAATATATTTAAAATCATCCCAACTAAAACCTCCGATAAATTGATGTTTAATATACCTTTAATTATTTGTAATGTTCCAAGCGAAATACAGTGTTTATTACGATGCCATGCGCACTATCCAATAACATGTGTACATCAATTATGACATCTGCCAAATGTTGTCACAACAATCAGACTGGTTTAACTAGTCTCATTCTTTTATGACACAAAGATGGCCGTCATGTAATCCTATCGCATTCAATTTCAATTCTTGATTTAATGGTCTCTAATTATACCCTTTGAATGTCCACGCCTTGGACCCGCCAGACAGAGTATATGTCCTGTTATATTGGTGTAACTCTTGGCATTTTAATGCTACTTAGTTAATTGTCACGGCGTTCAGTCATTTTGAACCAATGAACTTGTAGAATATATATTCAACCCATCAATTAAGAGACGAAATTTTAGTTCATGCACTTCTACCGACGATGACGCTCATTTAAAAAAGTACATCGTGAATAACGGATACCACCATTCTTTAGGATGTTTCTAAGGTATATTTTTATGTCAGTGATTATTAAATTCAAAGACAGAGATATTACCACACGGTGTGAGATGTTATACTGGATAACAATATAATATATGATAGTTAAATACAAACGAATCCTCTACTAAGTACTAAGTTGTCATGAAAGTGAAGTGAAAGTAACAAATATCTACAGTAAAAATTAAAAAATTATTTTACATTGTCTCCCGTTAATTACAAAAACTTTTTTTTTGTTTCCGTATGGTATCATTTTAATTATACGATGATCCAAAAATGGACGACCCGGATTACTTAAATAAGTAAGGAAAATAATTGCAGGTTATTTTCAAACATTCTGGTAGACTTTTGACTGTCCTGAAAAAAAATAGAACATTAAAAAGATTTATTCTTCTACAGAAACTACAAAACAATACTCTTCATCAAACATTATTTAAACACAAATACTTATAATGCCTATCTTTGGCTTTTATTATTTTGAAATTTGGTAGGTAATTACCTTAATACTATATAAATTTACCTGGTTGGACTTGCAATTGTTCATATTCATTCACAGTTGATTCTGTCATTGACAAATCCGCGTAGGCTTTCTGATCTCCTGGAATATATGGATAATTATTGGACAATTTCAAAAACTTAGTTTAAAGTATTGTCAAATTGCAAAGTGAGAACGTCAGAGCGGATCGTTTGACACTCTATAATCTACGGAAAAAACGTTTAGACCTGATACTCTAAGAGTAAGGAATTACAACCACAGATCAAAGTATACACTTATGTACATGTGCCTGGACATCAGAAGATACTTAACGCAGAAGGGATAAATTGTATTGTATAGATTGGTGTTATAGATTGATATATCTGCTAGGTGTAATTATTTTCACAAGTATATTTTGAACAATGACCTTCCATCGTTATCACGATTGTTTTACATCATCAAGTAATGACATCAAAATGACGATGTCACAATAACATGACATGGTCGTGGTGAGGGATTAGGAAAACGCAGTAGATGTACATTTTTCATTTAAAAACAAAATATATATGCTTGTGTATTCTGATATAAAATATATCAACACTCCTTTGTAATAGTAAAACTCTTCTTGACAAGCATTTGAAATTTCTGGGATACGTATGTGGTGTCTTGATCTATGTTATATGTGTAAAAGTTGATGGGGTTCAAATGCTGGATCATAGGGATGTAATGTTAGCACCTTTCAGTTAAGTGGCATAACGCCGCTAATGGCAGTAATATTGCCCAAGCGGCGTTAAACACCAACTCACTCACTCACCCAAGTGGCATATTTTTAGCTGATTTGCTAATTGATGTATTAAACAGAATATTTCCAAAATCTTGCTAACTATCAACGAGTTTGCAACAATCTTTTTCAAATGAAACAAATTTGATAATTTCTCATAAATTCTTATTAGCTTAACTGAAAAAATACAATGTAAAGATCTCGATCACTGGTTTAAGAAATAAAAAATTAAATGTAACGAACCTGTGGCACTGTTCTGTTGTAAAGGTCTGGTAATATACAAACAAACAAGAACAGCGATGTTAAATTTAAGCAGTCACGCAAAAAAAATTTCAATTTAAACAAACGATCAGGAAAGCCATGTTGAAATTACAGCTACTCCTTTTTATTGTTGTTCATTAAGTTTTTTCTTTTACGAATGATTCTCTTTAAAAACAAATAACTTTCACAGAAACAAACAGATTTCACTTACAATTCATTCCTGTCGTTGTCTGCACCTGAAATCAGAGGAGACAACAAAATCATTATCATAAAATTGTATTATTGCATTAGATATATACATATATATATATATATCAAATTTATGATAACAGATTAATAAATGTACATCAACCTCTAAAATACCCCTCCAGCATAATTTTAGAAATTATTTCATGGCACAACCTTCTGTCGTTTAAACATTAGTATTTGTTAGAAACAATATTTTCGGATATAATTAAGAAGGAAATATCTGGTTATCATCTCCTTACGTTTTGGGTGCTTTGATTCTCGTCGATTCCACAAACACCACAGGCTGAGTAGACAATGTTAACAGGTATCATGACAGAAACACCTATCCCAACACCAAGACCGAGCCTGTCAGGGGTCTGCTGACTGCTGCAAGGTGCTGTAGATATATTAACTCTTACTGACATTTCATAACTAAGTATCACAATGATTACAATGATGGTATCAAATAATTGATTCCTATCGCAATTCAAAACCAAGTTTGTTAGGTTTCCGGCAACCTCTTCATCCGCTATGTAGAAAATAAGAAATAATTAAAGCATTAATCTGGAAGTTAAACAAAAACAGTATTCAGTTTTGTAAAAGTGTATAGCGTGACATTGACTCCTGACAAAGGGACCGAAAGAGGTTTTCGTTTAGTGCAGAATGGTCATGTACTTTTTAAATAAACAGCCAACATTCTATACAGCCATTATATTCAACAATAACTTCCCTGCGTGTAGAATATGTCAATGTTTGCATAAGAACAAGGAGGATTTATCGATTCGAAACAATGTCCATAGCTTACTTTTTGAAGCGCTCACTGACGTGATGGACTATGAATATACAACAAAACAACTAAATTTAATCTTACAGATTTTGGACACTGTGAAGGTCATTTGAAATCTTCCTATACTGTTTTCGACTATAACAGCATAGGTCCCATAGTCTCTTGAGTTCTCCACTTGTATATGTAACACTGAAGCTTGTTTGGACGACACAGTAGAATGCTCAGTTGAGGTGGGGATTTGCAGAAGCTGTTCGTTTTTCTTCACATACCACTCAAAGCTTGGTGCTGGATTTGCTATGACGTACATGGCTAGAGAAGCGACGTCTCCCAGACCACATTTAACATCCTGATTGAGAGCCTGTCTGTGATCTTGTCTTGGACTACCTGAAAATATAACTTCAAGGTTTCACGACACCCAACATTGATGATTAGATTCTGTAGTTTTTGGAATATAAATTCAAAACAAAGATCATTTATAGCATACAAAAATAACCTACTTATTAAAAACCCTTACACAAATAGTAAATACAATCAGAGGTAAGAGTATATAGAACGGTCAAAAGCCTTTCAGATATCAATCTTCTCCTGTTTAGGCCAGTTTATTATCATATTTAACAGTGCATTGATAACGAGAAATATGACTTTTGCTTCAGAAATAAAACTTTTGTTATTAAGTATGGGGTTTTCATATAGGCATTGGTTGAGCAGCAGATTAACAAGCAAGGACTCACATTTTGTTTTAGCAACTTACAAGCAAGGAATCATAGTTATTTTTAGAATATGATTTTGAAAATAATAATTAAAAAATGTTGTTTTACAGAGCACGTTTAGTTCCCTCATTTCACTGGTGGACATATCTCCAATCTGGGTGTCCCATTGTGAAGACACTGTACTCTGTCAATAGTGAACTGGAGTCTGTTGGTGTCTCTCGTAACTAGAACTGTGTTGTTATCCACATTCCTGATCTCCAGCTCTGCTGTAGGGTTGCTCTCCGCGCTACAAGTCAGAATGACTGTCCCCTTCTCAACCACTTCATTCTTATTCACGAGCAGGTCGGGTATGTCCAGGTCTGTACATGAAATAAAGAAAAAATACCTTTGTTGATCATGTCTCAGGATTAAATTGTTCTCTGAAATAAAACTCTGCTTAAACATAGCCGGTTATGGCATTGAATGAGGAAGGTCCTGGTTTTGGCTGTGAAACACCTCCGTTATTAGCTTAATTCACCAATCATACGGACGCTGGTGATGGTGGATTTCTAAATTTTTCTAAAAAAAAAAAATTTACGAAAACAGTTAAATAGACTTGGATATACTTGAATTCTGCTTGAATCAAACAAACACTGTAGATCAAAAGTGACTGACTGACCGTCGATGTTGCTTACTCAAGAAGGGAGATGTTATGGTACTTACACTGTACTTCAACAGTAACTGCCTTTGATTCAGATCCCACATTGTTTCTAGCTGCACAGGTGTACTTTCCTCTCCTATCTCTTCCAATACTTTTAATATCCAGAGCAGCTCCAAAGTTGTAGGTTGATCCTCCATAGGTCCAAGTGTAGCTGGTTGTTGGAGGGTTGCCTGGTGTGGTGTAACTGCTGCAGTCTATTTGGAGACGAGAGTTCTCTTTTAACGTCCTGCTGGAGGGGAAGGTGGACTGCGATCTTGGGAGCATCTGAATAGTGCATTTATAAAGCGTTGTTTCTATGAATGAGCATACTGAAAGTGAACAAATATAATATCTACGCATCATAGACAATATTGGCATTTACAAGTGTGTTAAGGGTGTAGGTGTTATTCATATCATGCAATATGGTATAAATCATATCTCATTGATCCAAAACTAACTTAGATTAGGCCTACATTTCATAACCTAATTTCTTAACAAATATTAAAACCAAATATATTTATGATACAGCGGGGAGTGACGTTTTTAACATAATGCATTCATTTAAAACTACACAATGCCAGATCGGTATTGAACTGACTGTTGAGAGTTAGATGTATGGTTGTTGTTTCAGGTAGATTTCACCGCCTGTTGTCCTTTGATGTCTTATACTTATGAGGGGAGATATAATGATACTCAATACTCACACTGACTGTCTCTGAGTCAAATCCCGTAGTGTTACTAGCTGCAAAGTGCAGTTTCAGTGTCCTGTCTAAAAAAAAAAAACTCTACCTGTATATGTGAATACATCAATGCTCACACTGTATATCCACATTGACTGTCTCTGAGTCAGACCCCACAGTGTTGCTAGCTGTACAGGTGAACTGTCCTCTCTTATCTCTGTCAATGTTGTGTATATCAAGAACAGCTCCAGAACTGAAGAAGGATCCTCCTGTGGTCCAAGTGTAGCTGGTTGTTGGAGGGTTGCCCAGAGTTGTGTAATCGCTACAGTCTATCTGCAGACGGGAGAACTCTGTAACAGTCTTGCTGGAGGGGAAGTTCGACTTGATCATTGGCGAGTCTTAAACATAAAATTTATACAATTGAAACTACATAAACTAATGATTGGTAATTTTTAGCCACAAAGGGACTTTGTTTTAATGTTTAGAATTGTAAGTACTCTGGTTCACTAAACAGACATAATTCACTGCCAAAAAGCGAGATAATTCAAATGTTGTCCCTTTTTCTTTATAAGCTTTGAGTCATAAATTATTACAACTCATTTCTAAATTTCCTAATTGATGTTAGTTGAGTAACCTATAGAATATGTATAGGTTAAAAGGTGTCACTGAAAAAGCAAATGCGGAAAAAGGAAATAAATACCAATGCGATTGTCAGTGTTGTATCCAGATAATCGTGAGTGTTAATCTTTTACTATCTTTTAGCTTTTCAATCTTAGAGAGTTTTTTCAAAATTAATGTTTTTACAAATTCTAAGGATTCAAATAATTTTATTGCGATGGGAAGTGATTTATCAATGTAGATAGCTGTGTAAAAAATATAAGCTGAGGTACTGCTGGAGGGGAATGTGGTCCCAATCTAATAGTAATACGTAATGAAATACAATGAATTCCGTATTGCACTCCTCAATCCGTATTGCACTCCGTATTTCACTTCTCACGGAACTACTTTCTCAGCGAGAGAGGTGTCATATCAGCTATTTTTAGAATTTGCCGAACGTCAATGGATGCTTCAAGTTATGAATGTTTACATTGTATTCGAATGAAATGTTGATATACATGTAAGTGATATGCACGTGTCATTAAAGAAAGTTTAAACATGTGAACATGTGAAATATCTTTATCTTTTTTTTCAATTATTCATCACAGTTTCGTGTGCACTCTATTGCCATGTAACGTCATAGGTGGAGGAATATGATGACGTAATATTTTGTGAAAGGGTTGGCGCAGTTATTTCTTTAGGTCAAGACAACACGTAAACACTCTTCGCCTTTATTTGAAGTAAATTAAACAAAGAAAGGGTATGTAATAAATATTGAATGTCATCCTATTGCATTTTTTCGTTTATATTGAACTCGTAGATGTCACAAAGAGCAAAGAATCAACTCGTTCTGCGATCTTGTTGTTTCTTTGCTCTTTGTGACATCTACTCGTTCAATACAAACGAAAAGATGCACTAGAATGACGTTCTATATATATCTTCGCATTTATAAGTATGTTAAGGGTGTAGGTGTTATTCATACCATGCCATATGGTATAAATCATATCTAATTGATCCAAAAAACACTGAGATTACGCCTACATTTCATAACCTAATTTCTTAACAAATATCAAAACCAAATATATATATGATGAAGCGGGGAGTGACGTTTTTACCATAATGCATTCATTTAAAACTACACAATGCCAGATTGGTATGGAACTAACTGTTGAGTGTTAGATGTATGGTTGTCGTTTCAGGTAGATATCACTACCACTATGAGGGGAGATGTAACGATACTCAATACTCACACTGTCAGATCCCGCAGTGTTGCTAGCTGCAAAGTGCAGCTGCCTGTCTAAAGAAACAAATTCTACATGCATCTGTGAATACATCAATGCTCACACTGCATAACCATACTGACTGTCTCTGAGTCAGATCCAGCAGTGTTACTAGCTGCAAAGTGCAGTTTCAGTGTCTTGTCTAAAGAAATAAACTCTACATGTATCTGTGAATACATCAATGCTCACACTGTACATCCACACTGACTGTCTCTGAGTCAGACCCCACAGTGTTGCTAGCTGTACAGGTGAACTGTCCTGTCTGAAGAAACTAACTCTACATGTATCTGTGAATACATCAATGCTCACACTGTACATCCACACTGACTGTCTCTGAGTCAGACCCCACAGTGTTGCTAGCTGTACAGGTGAACTGTCCTCTCCTATCTCGGCCAATGTTGTGTATATCAAGAACAGCTCCAGAACTGAAGAAGAATCCTCCATTGGTCCAAGTGTATCTGATTGTTGGAGGGTTGCCTAGAGTTGTGTAACTGCTACAGTCCAGCTGCAGATGGGATAACTCTATAACATTCCTGATGGAGGGGAAGGTGGAATCGATCTTTGGCGAGTCTTAAACATAAAATTTATACAATCGAAGCAACATAAACTAATAATTGGTACTTGTTAGCCACAAAGGGACATTATTTTAATGTTTAGAATTGTAATTGCACTGGTTCACTAAACAGACATAATTCAATGCCAAAAACCGAGATAGTTCCAATGTTGTCCCTTTTTCTTTATAGGCTTTGGGTCATAAAGTATTACTCATTTCCAGATTTTCTAATTGATGTTAGTTGAGTGACCTATAAGATATGTATAGGTTTAAAGGTGTAGCTGAAAAAGCAAATGCGGAAAAAGGAAATAAATACCAATGAGATTGTCAACTAGATACTCGTGAGTGTTAATCTTTTACTTTCTTTAAGCTTATCAATCTTAAAGGGTTTTTTCAAAATTAATGTTTTTACAAATTCTAAGGATTCAAATTATCTTTATTGCAATGGGAAGTGATTTATCAATGTAGATAGCTGTGTATAAAATATAAGCTGAGATACTGCTGGAGGGGAATGTGGTTACAATCTAGGGAGCGTCATGAAAAACACTCCAGTTGAATACTTCATTGTTAAATAATCATTAATAACGATAAGTTTATGAAACATTGGACCATCAACGTATCTTAACACGTGGTTCATCTTCAAGACAAGCATGATACACGGCAGTAAGTAAAAGCAAGATAATTCACAAAGTTTTCCTTTGTCTTTAATTGGCGAAGTTGATAAGTATTCCATTGTTTAAGAATAGAGATTTACATCATTCTTACACTTGTAAGGGCATTCCTCTAACAAGTTTTGATGGTAATACTTTTGTAGCCATTATCAATAAACAATTTCACAGTGGTCAAATATGAAACATTAGTTCTACCATTCTCAAGCTGCATTTTGGAAGGACTTCTTAATTTATGAACACAATTTAACTGTCGATGGATTTTAACTTCCATCAAAAGAACTTGTATAGAGATTAGTTCACTTTAGATAGGCTTTTGATTCTGTTGACAGATTGAAAATGATAGCCTGTCTCAAAAATAGAGATTTAAATGGGGAAATGGTTGACATGATCAAGTTAATCTATTCACATGTAAAACATTGTAATAAAATATGTCGATGATCCTCCTAATTTACCATGTGTTTCTAAGCCGGTTCCTTTTCTATTTTATTTTATCAATTTACTACATTTCGATTTCATATAATCCTGTAAACATGATAGTCATTTATTTCCTGATGAACTTTTTATTCCGTTATTTGCCGATGACCTGATCCTAATGTTAAGCACTGCTTGGCTACAGAGACAAATTCATTTACTTCTGATAATTGCTGACATGATGCCAACTCAATACGACGAGAACTGAAATATTTGGGTAAGGATGGACGAACAGCAACTAAAGACTAAAGGTTCTTTAAAAGATGCATAACAGATTTCAATGAATAATCTCGTGATATTGTTACCAACCGACTAAATCTGAAAAAGTCTATTATGTATTTCTCGCTAACAGCAAAACGTTCGTTTCTTCAATTGCTCTCTATGTTAGAAAATTTTGAGGCAGGTGGATATTTTTTTTCAAATTGTTTTACTTTCAAGTACAACAAGAAAGGTCAGAAATATGGAATTTCAAAAAATCTTAAAGGTTAATCTTCTTGTTTTAAACAGTATTTAAATGTCAGAATAACTAACCGTGGAATAATTGTGTATGGTGTAAGCGGGAGTATTCAAACAATTACACTCATGATAACTCTCAGGCTTTCGAATTTTCTTCAAAAATGAAGTTTTAATAAGAACACGTATGCAAGAGTATTCATAAAAGAGTAATTGTTATACTCACACTGAACAGTAGCTGTAGCTGTATCCTGAGCTGCCCCATTTCCTGAAACTCTACAGGTGTATTGCCCAGCAACGCTGGGGGTGACACTGATGTGAGGAAGCTGGATTGTAAGTGATGATGTAAAGTCGCCCAGGAATACACCTGATTCCCATCCAGTGCCAAGCTGGAATCCTGCAGTCTGATGAGTGACAGATCCAGATACTATTACATCTTCTCCATGTTTCCAGTCAAAGCCAGTGATCACATCAGAATGTCCTTTTGTGTAGTTACATCTCAGAGTGAGAGGTTGTTGTTTAACTGTTCCAGTACCATCATAGGCAGTCACAGTCACTACTGTGCTGGTAGCTGTAATGTAGATATAGGATATATAACAATATCTATTCATCCCCCATAGACAGGCACTGTGACTGTTGTGCTTGAATGTACAGCTGCGTCATAAAAGTGTGTTTCCTTACTGTTGTATCCCAGTGCAATGATCTTGTATTTTGTAATTTCATTTGCACATACAACACATGACCTTGTTCCCTGTGTAATATGATCATTCAGTAAATCAAACTTAGATTGTAAAGTTGGTGGATAATGACTGGGTTAATTTAAAAAAAAAATTAAATTAAATCCATTAAAACTAATTCCATCTTGCGTACTGAAAAAGAGTATTAGTTAAACTCAATTTAGATGATGTTTAGTAGAGATTTTTACAGCAGGTGTTTTTTTATTGTCATGTCAACATTCTATTATCAATTTTGAAATTAAAACACAACATTGTCGGTTTTAATTTCTTCTTGCTATGGTGTCTCTAAAACTCCTAGATACCTGATATTTGCACTATGATAGGCAAGTACATGAACAAAATTTCGGTATGCAGTTGAAGATATGTTAGGTCTATTAAATGTCATCTATTTACTTTTCAAGTTAAGTATCCGTATTAACATTGCACACTTCCTGATTATTTGTGAACAATGAAAAAGGAAATAAGGAATAAACTGACGTTTATATTTGTTTAATCTTTAAAGGGTTTTCGTACTTACGTCTTATCCAGGAAATTAATATCCATACACAAATAAACCTCCAGTCAGACATGTCCTGTCTCATCTTGCTTAAATTTGAAGTTTTGATCATCAATGTCGTAATTTGGTGCAGCATTATTTCGGGTAAGGCCGACTTTGTAATCACATTTTTTACAAAGTTTTCTCCATGCAGTGAGCTGCAATTAACAATTTCCATTAAGTGTCGAGAGTGTTTATTGTATAAACAAAAAAGGGACTTATCAATTCAACTATGACATGCTTTTTGTTGTATATCCTTAGTCAGTGTAGAAGGCATACATCATGAGTAGGATATTGCCAAAATGATTTAGTTTCTTTGATGTATTTTATTAATGTCGTTTAAACAGGTGCATTGGCACTACTAATCGATAATATTCAGAAAAAAATTATATCCTCAGTATACATATACAAATTGAAAAGCTAAGCTATATCTATATACACAATGATAAACTAAATGCTCAAAATATGGTGAAGGACACGGCATCATTTACACTTTACTTTGACAAACTGAAAAGATACAGTTTGAAATAAGAAACATACCTGACAGAATGTGTGCAGGTGACTGGCTTTGTATGTAGTATTTGTATTCAACCCACTTTAGTTGAAAATATACACAGGGCGATATTACTTCCTGGTCGTTGCCACTACCGGGTAAGTCAAACCTGCTTACAAGCTAGACGTATTTGTGACACACATAAATCATCATAATACTGTGTGAAGTAATGCATTACACTGCCTTCGTTTGTTGTAAGATATTATTGATGAAAGTGGAATTGAAGTAGGGGTGATGATAGTCAATGATTTATAACGTTAGATATACATGCAGATACTATATATACAAGTGATGGGTTGTTTCCTGTTTGCACAACTGTAACTTATGTTGGTGTTTGAAATGAATGCTAGATGAATCAATCAATTTTACTTACTGGATAGCCATAGTTTACGGCAAGGTCTTTCCAAGGTTACATACATGTACATGTTAGAAAAAGTGATAGAAATATTTTCATATATATTTGTCATTGTTATGGAGACATCTATGACGGTCGATAACTATCGCAAATTTTTCACATTGCAAAGTCTGATGTAAAGAAGAGACATGACGTAATAACCAATTTCTGGATTATGAAGTGGTATGAAGTTCCTTTTTGCAACCCTACAGTTATTTTATGTTGAAATGAATTGACAAGTTTTTTCACCTGAGAAATTCTCAAAGAAATTGTGTTTGGTTGTAATGTGTTCGATTACAAGAAACATATTTTTAAGTTTTAAAGAAGCATGAAACATCAAACATACCAGTCACGTGTAACGTAATTTGGGATTGAAAGAAATTTAGTCATATGTGGTCACAGTTGAAATCTCAAAATTAAAAAGACAATAAACATAGCCGAATATTCCCTGCACAACAAACTCTGATACAGTTTCAACTCGTTGATGTGTCAGTGACAAATTAAAATCAGGTATTGTGTTTGGTAGTCAATGTGAAGACTAATGATTGCCGCCAAATCAATGTCTTTGATACCTGACGAATGACTGTGGCACTGGATGACAAATGCGTCTACTTTCTGATAGTATAAACAACAACAATATCACTATTTTCTTTACTTGTAACCAAACCGTGAATGTATGTTGTCTTTAAGTAAACTAAACACTATATAGCATGCAAGGTTATTTGCAAATTACCTGAATCATCCCTAACTCAAAGGTCTTCTCAAATATAAAAGTTGGGTTCCCTTGAAACCCATTTGTAAGCTCCCTGGGTTTTTGTTCAAAAAACAATTCAAATGTAAAATAAATAGTTTGTGTATTTTTAATGATAATGATGTCATGCAAAGTTCCAAAGATGTTGTTAACTTTATGAACATATTAACGGTCTCTAACACTCTTTTGAAAATAACTATATGTATGGCAAGAATATCCATACATGTACAAATGATTTGTTATAAGCCGAATACCAAATTCCAGTTGTCCAGTAAGAAGGTTTTTGGCACTGGCAGCGCAGATAAATGGCTTCACTTTTCATTACCAATTACTTTACAAAGTGTTCACTGTTATTTATCAAGTTTTTAAAATTAAATTAGCCAAAATATTTACCTCAGTCACATGTTTCAACTTGAATTTCGTTTCAACGTATCGTATCTTAAAAGGACTGACCTTTTAAATCCTGACACTATCTAAAATACTGTTTGTAATTTGAGCGTTGTCAGGGTTTTTTTTACATTCAGACAGAGTATCATAGTTGCAAACATCTAAGGTTATAGCATGATTTCATAGGTAATGGGCATCTACAATTCAAATCAAACTTAGACTACAGAATTATGCAAATAACATCATGACAAAATAAAAAATAAAACAAATGTTATCGATCGTTTATACGTTCTTTATTAGCAAAATAAAATGTTCTAAACGGAATGGTGTTTATGCCAAAACAAAGAACACTTCTTTAATGATTGAATTGAAAGTGAGGTTGCTTTACAAATTATTATGTACAGAATCGATATATGAACAAGTGTACTGCATATATTTTGCGACAGAGGCCGGTATGGTCTCCAAAACATATATAAAATGACTATCAAAACTTGTTGATGTATTTTCCTGTTTAAATTGTTTGTTTACTGGAACGGACGTTGAGGTATAATGGATCTGAAAATAAAAATACGTTCATGGCTGATAAAAATGATTTATTAATTGCCAATAGATTTATCATTTTGAAAAAAACCAAATCTACTTCCAGAAGGCGATCGGTGTACGTGAATATCTTTACTTAAAACATCAACTAACTCCATGCCCTGATTTGCTATCTTTAACAACCTTCAGAAGTTGTAGTTATAGTACTTGTGTATGGTTAAATTTATTTTATGTTCACCATCTAACACCATACCTTTATTTTTCAAATCTGTGTTTTCGTACATTGGCGATTTGTGTCCTGGCAAGACGCTCGATTCTTCGTAATCTGTCCAAAATATATAGCAATCATGAAATCTTATGAAATCATAGAATATCACATTTACCAGTTGTGTTAAAATAGAAACGTACAGGTAGTGGAAGAAATTTCTAATCATTTGAACAGTATGGTAGATTAGATTTAACACTGAGATCAAACTAACACAACCTCAGTGCAATTTGATTGTTTGTTCCTTTTATGTCATCAGCCATAAATACCGACAGTTATTCTGTGTTGTTGATCCGAATGAATTTAATCACTACACTTACCAGAGATGGTTTGATTGTTCTGGTAGATCTTCAGTTCAGCGTACGTCTGTCTTTCCGAGTTTATGTGGTCCAAGTCGCTGTAAGGACCGGCAGATGCCAAAGTAAGTTCTGAATTACCTTTAAAAAAACAAACGAAATGCACATGAAAGTGGTGATGATGGACAAACATTAAACTGCCTCAAACTGACTAAGGTCTGTTGTGATCTTATCTTCTAATTATCAAGTACATTGTGATGTGTGTTCAAATGGGTAATACGTGATGCATCAACATTTCAAACATGCCATTGTTTTGATGTTTTGCCAAAGTAACCAGTCGTATTCTAAAAAAAATTATCTGTGTAAGATTTATGGGCAGGATTTTCAGAGTAACATATTGTTCTATGTGAATCACAAAATCTGGTGCTCACATGATGATCCTAACTCATTGCACATATTTGTGTGTAAGTTACATGAGTAGGATTTTCCTCACCTTGAACCTCAGGGACAGGGTTAGACGTCAGTGGTCCACGTTTTTCCCTGAAAAGTACAAATCATTATTTTCAATTTATTTAATTTATCTGTTGAAAAAAAACAGTTCTTGTGGAGTAGTTTAATTGTATTATATTATCAAATTGTACGTTGTAATTTGGAACTTGTCAAAACTGCACAGAATAGAGCTACTTCCTAAAATTATATGAAATTCAATCAGGTTATGTTATATTAAACTCTTTTAAATTTCAAATTTAACTTAACACATTTGAAAAAGCTTTCTTGTGTTTTGAGGAATAAACTATTTCAATACAGGGACATCTTACCTCTTAAAACATCCTGAAAAATATATAACATAAAACATTCAGTTAACATTAATTCTTATTTGACATTTTCTTTGGAAATATAGAACAACTATTTGTTGAATAAATGAGGACTAAATAATTCTACTATTTTATATGTTAATAATTATAAGAAATCCTTTGCTCACAAAACTAAAACTGTCATCTGCAAACAGTGACAATACTTTTATTGAATAACTCAGATACAATTGTATTTAAAACAATTCAATTTAAAGAGTAGACTGCATAACAATTTGTAGTTAAACAGATACTGAAAACTTTAGAAAAACTGAAAACAATTAATTAAGCACCTTTTTAAAGTACACACCATTTATGTTTATGGCTTTGTCATATTCAACATGAGTCTGTCACTGACACAAGCATTTGAGGAACTTTCAATCACGTCACATGTTTTGACAATATTTTAGCATCATCCTTGATTAAGAGTCAAGGTTATATTATTTTCAAACTGCAGAATGGAATTATCAAATTGTATCTAGGTTCACTTACTTGATTCCTGGAGGACTCCTCTCTTGTACAGGACGAACAGAACTAGAACCAGAACAGCCAGAAGACAGACGGCTGTTACAACTCCTGCTATCAGCCCTACGTCAGAAGATGTGGAAACGACTGAAATAAATGCTTAAATGTTTTAAATTCATTTTTTAAATAGGGAAACAAAATTTTGAACAGATTTTCATTCTTTCCATTTTTAAGGGTTTCCTTAGGTTTTTAAAGTTTGTGTCAATTTATAACGTGTTCAAGGCTTTTTTAATATTATACACATCATATTAATAGCCCTCGATCAGTGTTCAATCTGATGTTCAAAACTGCTAACCTGACTCAAGTCTCAAGCCTCCGAAAGAAAACAATATGGATTTTCCAAATTATTATGACTTATTTTCTAAATAAATGACCTTATAGTTAGTCGAAAGTTCTTTCATGGCGAATGTTATACAGTACACCAATAAATAAACATACCCCGTATCTAGAAACACACTAGAAACACACTAGATACGCACTAGATACGCACTAGAAACTTTCTAGAACGTATCTAGAAACTTTCTAGAACGTATCTAGAAACTTTCTAGAAATTTCTAGAAATTTTGAGTTTTCAATCTTTTCAAAATATTCAAATATTATAATCTAATTTAAAATCCCCATGTTTTCTTTGCCTATTGTGAAATTTTGAACGAGATTGCATCAATAGGAAGAGAGATAATTAATATTGAACTTTAAATCTTCCTCGTTTTAACGCGTCTCTTTCCGCTGCACAAGGGGCAGTCTATTTATAGCGCACTTCCTTTATTAGCTTCACAATGATCGGCGCTAATTAGATCGCTCGTTTTCAAGATGTTCCGACGCATGTAGTTTGTTTTGGTTGTCGTTATATTATAACAATTTTATGTTATATATAACTTTGCAATAAAGCATTAATAAATGAAGTAATTATAGTTGACATAACTTATATACATTGCGATTGCCTTTTTATAAATAATTTATGCAAGCTTATGAAGAAAGAGGCTTTGGGGACATGTTTAAATCTGTAACTACATGAATTATATTGTGGTTTAAACATATTTTATTTCATTATATAGCGCTTCTTAACAAAGAAAATATTACATAAAAAGTGACGTACATATGGATGAATGAAGACATACATACAGTAAACAGGACCCAATAGATGCATGATATTGTGTATTATGTTTATCACGTCATGTACTGGTGAGGTATTCACATAAGCAAAGTTTTGCTTGTTTACCGAACCAGATTCTTTTGAATAAAAATATGTTTAAACCATAGATGCATGATTATGTTGGACACTTTTCAATGAAACAATTAATGTTTACAAACTTATTTCATACCGCTGATAACTACATGTTGTTTGATATGTGCAGGGCACATAGGAAAACGATTGATGAATTCAGAAAATCTCTTTGATAAAGTGATAACATTATTAACAGATTTCAGTAGTCCTTGGTTAGCCTCTTGTGATGAGCCCGGGTGACCAAATTGAATTGACGACAGATTAAACCTTTTTTGAAAGAAATATGCGTTAAGTTTTATGTCATTAACATTTGGACAGGTGATGAAGGAATTTAAGGCGTCTTCAAAGTGATAGCCTCTATCACATACAGGTCTATTAGATATGAATCTAGTGAACCGATCTCCATCAAGATCACTACACCCAACAATATGAAAAGATTATATAATGAAAGAGAATCGTAGTTGTTATTACGTCTATGCAATCGTTTAAAAGTCCTAAAGCCTAAAGATATATTGTTGTTATCATTCAATACTAAAAGGAAAATGCTTACGCTAACCAACTTATAAATGCGAGGTTTTGTAAAAGAAGCATGAAATGCAAGTGTGCTTACAAAAATCTTTTTTTTTTATGAAATGTGCGAAGTAGAACAATCGTTCCTAAATATAACATTATCACTTGATGGATAAACATTTAATAACATATAAAAACGGCATAGGAATGGTGAACAAGCTTGTTAATATATCAAAACATCTCTCAAGACAATGTACTGCAAGTGGCCAAATCAAAATAGTGACGTAAATGATGTTAGCTATTACGCTAAATTAATAATGTTTATGTTATGTCAACAACATAAAGGCGTACATATATACAAAGTTATCTTTAAAGGTCTGGTTCAGTGTGTCTTACAACGCTGTGTATAAAATCGCATTTAAGTTAACTATTTGTCTGTGAAATTTTAAGGACAATCTTATGATGATACACTCGGAGATTGATTTAAAATTTTCATCATTTCATTACTTTCGACAGGGGATTCACCTCGCGCGACATGCGTTCCGATATGGGTTTCTGATCATCAATGGATAGGAATCAGAATGACTTGAAAAATGATATTTACAAACCTGGCAGTGCCGGTTAACGTAATTACCACTCTAACAGAGGAAGGGACATCAACGTTCTGTGCCATCATTAATGATAGATTCACTTCAGTAAAAGTACAATAAACATTATCTCGTCCTAATACTGGATTGACTTTTCGTTATTCATTTTTCCCCGTCAATTCAAAGTAGGTGGATACATGCTTTTGACATTAAAAAGATAATGAAATTAAAATATATAGTTGGATTAAGATTGAACATAATGAAAACAGCATAATTTACATTTTGTCATAGATACGGTATCATATTCCACCTAGTTTATCAGACGCTAAACCTTGCATGAACGAACCGGTTAAGCTTCATTCAACAATGATGTTATCTAATTAATCAACCAGCCAGCGAGGCATACAACAATAAAACAAAGCTGTCTCGGAACAGGAAATGATAATAAATATATTAAGTAAGAGATCGCCGACATACGTAGTTTATAGCACTTCAAGGAAGTTATTTAGTACTTGGAAAGTCTGGTCAAAATAGTAACTGTAATCTCGCACTTCTCCTGTGTCTTCAGTCAGGGATCGTAGAGACATGTGCGGTAGAGCGTGATCTGCTAATGAGCGAGACGAGTTGTGTAACCCCCGTGTAGTAGTAATGTAGTACAGTCAGTTATATCCCTGTCTATACGATCCCTGCTTCAGTTGACGAGCTGGAATAAACATTGTCAATACACTTCCTCTCTAAGTCTGTTTTATTTGTTTATGAGTGTATGAGGAGAACTTTTAGGTGCCCAGTTAAGAAATAACATCTTCTCACAACCCGCTTACCGCTCGTTATTGAACTAAGCTTTCCCCTGTGTTTATGTATTCCACCGATCGGCACAAAATCACACAAGTGCAATTCGATGGATCGCCAAACAGTATTTATGAACAAACTTATTAAAACCTGTCGGAACGTAGACATGTCTAAATTGACAACGTTCTTCAAAAGTAAGAATAATCCCGCGCCTGAATATCAATGAAACATTCTACCTACAACACCTAAAAATAACGACAAACTCGGAGAAAATTCATCCGTCCGAACAGATAAAATGTAAGACAGCGTTATATGCAAGAACGTTTTACCTGACACAATAAAACTTTGGAAGTATTTAACTCCTGACAGGCAGAGTATTGATACATTATCCGGTTAAAAAAATTCGATTCAAGGACCTGGCAATAAAATTGTTAATTTAAATTTAAATTAGGTCCATGAATTAGCTAGATTATCCACTCTCACGCAAACACATTATTATATACAAATATATTACATCGGTTAAATAGGTATAAAGGGGTATAAAACATTATTGGTGAAGATTACGCTTATACATTTTGTATAGAGTGGCGGCAAGAGATTGGGAAAAAGGTCATTTAACATTATATAAGTTAGCTTATCAAACGATGACATAGACAGAAAAGTTGGTTCAAAATTAGTTATTTTAGAGAAGAGGTCATACCTTAAATCGGAGTAAAATGGACAAGTAATTAAAAAGTGACATTCATCCTCAACAACATTAAAACTACAGTGTGTTTATATACGGTTTAAAAGAGGGGGTAGTTGGACGGGTAAATCGGCCAAGTTCGATTTGTAGGGGCATGGTACCACAGCGAAATTTAGCTAAAATACTACTACTACTTACAATGTTCCCTTGGGGAGATACATTTAACATATTTTTCAGTGAATGGTGCAAGTTTAAAAGTGCGATATGTGCGTAACTTATATCCGTTATGGTTGCCGTTGTCATTCCATAAACTATGAAACCATTTTGTGTTATCATATTTTAACAGCATATCTTTGACAACGGCAAAACTTGTTATCGGTGATATCAATATTAGCACGTACAAAAAGAGCTTTTACACGTTTAACCCAAGAATTGGGGATTGAGGATGACCAGTTAAAAATTGCATTTGAAATGTTTCGATTTGGGGGGAAAGCTTTAAGCCTGCGCCACACGCGCGCAATTTCGACTTGTTGTTTATAAAAACATGAAGACCAGCCCATATCCCCCTTGTAGCCAAATTATGATAAATGTGTTTAAAACTGCAGCCTCTACCGTCCCATGGTAATAAACATGTCCCCTTTCGTTGACTGAATTGCGTAACATGTCGTCTTCAGCAAAAGTTGAGCATTCCCGTCTATGTCTGGACAGCCCGGTTGTGTATTGTAGAATACACTGTTAATTCAAACTGAAACCTTTGAAATTCCGACATATTCTTTCCGCGTTACGCTTCTCCGTACACTTGCCTGTTCAGGAGATACGTTTCACTGAGTAAATTGCACGTAAAGCAATAATTCTTATTGCAGTTACTCGTCATCATTCCTTTTAGAACCTTTCGTATTTGAAAGAGTGAACGAGATAGTAAGCTTTGATAAATCCCGTTAAGCATTATACGACTTTACATGATTGTTTCTTTGCCATAACTTACACAGTCGAACAAAGTTAAACTCACAATTACATGATAGTACTGACGCTATGTCTTGTTGATTTCTTTTTTAAAATGTTGTTGGAGTCAAATATGTCAAACTTTATAAATGATGTTATTTTCATCGATAAGTAGCGGTGGTTTATGAAATTCAGCATCCCGATTTTTAACAGCTAAGTATAGCGACAATAAGCAATTTTCAGTCGTAATGCATGATAAAAAAAACGGACAATGGCGTGCGACATTGAGTAAAACGTTATTTTGGAAACTTAATTACAGCAGACAAAAATAGAAATATGGGTTTGTAGTGTTTAATAAGTGTTGAGTAATGAACATGTAAATGTGACCAAAAAGTTTTAACTTTTAAACATACATGGCCGTTTCCAAATTTAAAACAGGAAAACCTGTTTAGGGAGACGATTAGAACCTCACTAAGGACCCATGGTCTTTTAGCTATTATCTGTGTAATATGAAAAATCACAATGCATACTCTGTGTCACTTTAAAATGACTGTTTGAAAACTTACAGAACATTTATGATACAAATTGATATGTATCTTTAAACACATAAAATACCACTATAGTTGAACACATCAAAATCAATTAGGAAATGGTTATTAAATGGGTACCTGTTATCAATGTCAGATGGTAATTAAATAGGTTTTCTCTAAAACAAAATTGATTCAATTTACTGTGAAAATCACAAAGCCCCCGTGAGCAACAAAGGTTATATTTATATGTATTAGCGCATTAGGTTATTAAGATTACATTTCAGACTGATTGCGGGCGTCATGTTAATTTTACTGAACTATTTGTCAAAACTCATTAAATACTGGACTATATTCACGGCTCAACGCCTGGTCACTCACAGGGCCACACTCACAAGCGGTGCCGAAACAGAAGTTGCTTGCCAATTAACACCACTCAGGCTGTGGGGATGAGGAACGAACGGAAATTGTCGAGCAATGTCAAGAACTAGTTGTTGTTGGGTTGGAGTTTAACGTCTGCTTCCACCTCTTGGTGATTTCGCCGACGTTGTCAAGAACTATAACGTCTTCATCGTTTTATTGTTTCATAAAGGTCAAATAGGAAATGAAGGTGAACGATAATGATCATTTACAGCACGTTACATAAGTAATTTGTTTCATTCAGTTTTGTATCTCTCTGTTTGGTATAGTTCCAAATTCAGAACTGTAAAACGTAGAACAGTTAAAGGGCCACAGAGTATGTTGTTAGAGTCAAATATGCCAAACTTCATATATAGTGTTATTTTATCAAGATGGTTGTTTTAAATTAGGATCTTAGTGTTTAACACATGTAAATTGTATGCAGAATTTTGACGTCCTAACATTTATATGTCCGTTTCTCATGTATCAATGGAAAATAAAAATAGCAATCCGTTACTGCTCAGTATTACTAACGAAAATGTACAGCATAGAGAAAATCTGATATATCGTTTCTCAAGAAAAAGTTTATGAAGCAAACACACTTCTGGAATAAAAATATATTTAAATCTTTAAACCATACCATGGAGGATGAAACTATTTAACATTATTTTGATCGAATCTTGAATATGTTGTCACAGTGTTTTACTACTCAGTATATAAACACACACCTTGGAGAATTACTGTGAAGCTCTACTCACTGTGTGAGTGGACAGCGGCATGGCTCTTTGAATTATGTTGTCAAATAATACGACGCGTACGTTCATCTTCCACAAATTAAAAAATACTTCCTAAGATTATCCAAGAAAGACATACACATAATTTGTTTGTAATTTCGTCAACCCCAATTAAGCCGATAAATTGAATAAATAAGTAAAGGTGTTTCAACAGTCTGTATAAAGATCGAGTATACTAGTGTCACGCCAAAGGCATTGTAGTCGTACATGTAGTAAGTGCGCACACTATAAACAAAGATGACGGCGAGGGAAATGAAAAGCTTAAGACTAACCTGAACGGCGACAAGTTGGTGTGAACGACGACAATTGCTTAGCTAAAACTGCGAATACTTTCATGATTGAATTAAACGTCAAAAGTGCATGCTTGCTTACACCTAGAAAACTTTTTTTCTCAACATTCCGATATGTCATTATGTACGTGTAAACGTTGCCTTCATATTTTCATTTAGAGACAGAGAACTAACTCTTACAATCTTTTCATTTTCTAAAGAGCAAGCAGAGGTTATTTGCATAGTCAACCCCCCCTACAAACAATTCAATTATAATATCCAAGTCTTTGAAAAAACGAGGGTATTTTTTGTTTGCATATTTATTTCAAATACGTCCTAAATTAAACCGACAAGAATGTTTTTATTTGTTTTTGTGTGTGTCTCATTCACCCATTTGTTTCATAACGTTTTTGGTTATTCTTTGCACTAATGTTAAGTTTACAGATTGAATATCACGAACTGAGAGAAGAAACGTTATTTGCTAATTCCTTTGACATATATTCTAAGATGGCTTGGTACGCAAGAAAGGAAAATCCGCGTAACGACATCACATTTCCATAGCGCGTATGACTGAGTGTCTTTAGAAGATAACCGTGATCTCCATACCATGTGTGCACTCCTCAATTAAGATCTCCAAGGGTGGAAAATGTTGAGAGTCGTACGCGTATTTTCATACATGGAACATGTAAAATGTTGGCCAGGGAACTTATATTCCGTAGACAATTTTCAAATGGTCGCATATTTGTGTATACAAGGTAATCATTCCAAAATGTGTATTTGTGACACCAATAGGGCACACTACTCTCATGGACTATATGCTCAGCTGGTTTGATAAGAGTGATTTCCAAATACAGGCAGACAAATATGTCAAGGATGGGACTAAAGAAACAAGTTGATCCCGTTAATGCATTTTAGAAGTATACCGAGTTGCTGAACAATAGGGATATGAAATAGAAAATTCGTTGTGATTCGATCACAGCTATTACAAATTGCTTATTTTGTATATAAACATCCTGCTATTTATGATAAGAAGAATACTGATTGATTTGTAGGCACCAGCTCCCATAGTGAACATTTAGCACATTGAACATTTAGCACATATATAAAGAAGAGTAATAACATCGAAGAATAAGACGCTTTATAAAACTAATAATTTACATTACAACATTAAATTGATTATATCAAATTTACTTCTTTTCATTTCTGATTCTACGTTTGAAGGCAAAGCTGTACGATGACTTAAGTTGTTGACATAAGCTAACGATCAATATTATCAGCAGGGTTTACTATCTCAGATACACCAACTTTTATATCAAGATATGAAATAAACAATGAGCAATCAACAATCAATTACAACCATAGAAATTGTCAAACACATTGCATATGCCAATGCATCCAATTCTTAATGCAAGACAAGATGCGTAACAGGTCATTAGTGGGAGCCGGAAGCGCGTAAGCAATGCGTAGCATTCCGCTAGCAGGGGGCGTTATAATGAGGATGCGTTGTAGAGGAGGGAAACTTTAACATTGAATATCTTCTTTCCTAATTAACATAAGTAGTTCATATTTTCAAATTGTGCAAAAGATAACATACAGTTTCAGAACAAATCTTAATTATTTGAATATCTCCAAAAAAATAAAAACTCGAAATTTCTAGAAATTTCTAGAAAGTTTCTAGATACGTTCTAGAAAGTTTCTAGAAAGTTTCTAGATCCGTTCTAGAAAGTTTCTAGATCCGTTCTAGAAAGTTTCTAGATCCGTTCTAGAAATTTTCTAGATACGTTCTAGATACGTTCTAGAAATTTCTAGAAAGGGGGTAGTTTGTTTCTGGGTGTAGTGTAGCTGCTCAGTTTCAATTTACCATGTACAATATACCGAGAGTAGAAAAGGAGTTCTCGCCCTTGAATTGCATCTAGCGTTTCTTGTTAGGATGTGCTCAGCCTATAAACGGGCATTACAAAAATAGGAAGGTTGAATATGAACAAAAGAACGAATATGTAAAAACACTTCATCAAATCTGTCCAAGCTAAAACATGTGTGTAACTCAGGAAGTAAGTCCTTTAATATTTGTATTTGTGTGACAGGCAAAATAAATAATATGTTTAATCAAACAATAAATGTTACAATAAATCCACAGTTGGCTATTACATTCTTTTTTTTAAATCTAAAGAACATTATTTTCCAAGTCATAAGTGTAAAGTTGACCAATATTGAAAAAACTTTGCTTCAGTTTCGGTTGATAGAAAAATATATCTAGATAAGTCATAATAACGTACAATTTCATCTTGAAGTTGTTCTAACTTTGGTTTGTAACCATCAATGCTACATCTATGAATATACTTTTTGACTAGTAAAATGATTGCGTCTACAGGATTATTGTTCTTTCCGTTCATTCCCAGTATAACAATTTGATAAGTGAATTCTTATTTCAGTTGAAAGAGTTTAACCATAATTCTATTTCCTTCCATAATCTGAGGATAGGTTTACATTACCAAAGCATATGGTTTAAGGTTTCTATTTCACTTTTTTCAAAACTCACAAAGTGGTGATGATATATATCCTATTTTATAAAGAAATCATCTTGTTGGGAGAATATTATGAATAATTCTATATTGCAACCAGTTCAAATCTGTGCTTTTCGAACATTTCTTAGCAATAATGTTAAAATCTTTCCAATCTTTTTCATCAAAATCACTTTTTGAAAATTTTCCCCATTTTGAAAAGCTTACAAGCCGAACAAAGTTCGAGTTAATAGGAGCCGCATATAAATTTGTACTTCCAATTATGTTATCAATGTTTTATAGATGATACGGATATATAGGATTGTGTAGCTTTTTCTTAAATTTCTTTATGTTAAGTGAACGGGCATATGTCATAATGGCTCTTTTCACCAATACATAAGTAATAAAAGAAGTCCTGATACAAAAAGATTTGGAAAATTCTTCATAAGTTAACAGTCTTCCTTCAACTTTCTTATACCATTCATAATACAAAAACGGATGTTTATCAATTGTAATATTGTCGTTGTTCCATAATGATTGACATTGTATATCTTCCTTATTTACAATTTTCCTTTTATTCATGGATAAAAAGTTTGATCATTCTGAGAGAATGTCTTTCCAAAAAGAATTTGTTAAAGAAGGAATTATTTTATTTTACGTTAAAAACTGGACATATGGGGTATAAGATAAATATAACAACTGACAAGATTGCTAGATGCAATGATAAAAAACATGAAAATTGATTAAACAAAACAATAAGAGATACAACATCTTAAGATAATAAAATTTTCATATTTCAGAGAAGTAAACTTTCCATAGACATAAGTTACACTCTATAGAAGTGAGTGCTCTTAGCGATTATTTTGCTACATGTGGAAATGTAGGTTTTCATGAACCGTGTTCTGTTATGTTAAATGAGAACTCAACAGCACGCATCCTACCTTTAGAGGAGAGAGTGAAGAGAAGTTGACTCCTCCCCTGACTGTTCTCCATTTCTAGTACGTAGTCTCCATAGTCCTGTGTTCTGCTGATGTTGATGTAGAGCACGGACTGTAGACGAGAGTTGCTGATGGAGTGGATAGTGTCTCTGCTGATGTTTGTCAGATTTTCAGACTCCTGTCTGAACCAGCGGAACTCGGGAACTGGGTTGGCGATGACATCAGCAACCAGAGCAGCAGTCTCGTTGATGTGTTTGACCACAATATTGTCAAGTTTGTATCGGAAGTCCTGGCGTGGTGAACCTGACATAAGCATTGTATTACATTTCAACATTGCAAGAAAAGTTTTCTTAAGGAATAATTCTTTATCAAAATCATCAATTTAAAACATATGATACTTCTTAATTGATGCGTTTTCCGTTAGTCTTTCTTACTTTCTTACATTCAATATCTAATTCATTTCCAAGAATACTTTAAGCTTACTGCAAATGGTCGATATAATGATTTTTTATTGTTCATTACTTTTATCATTGTGTTCAAATCTTAAACTTTCGAAATATCTATACAAAGACAGTAAAATAAAGCACTTATTTATCAAAATTAATAAATGTTTATAAGTCCTGGCGTGGTGAACCTGAACAACCTTACTTAAGCTTACTGCAAGCTTGTTCACTACCTTTATTATTATTTTCAAAACATATTCCTTAGAAAGTGTTTTTATACGACTCTAAAGTTAGCGCTTATTTATTAGATAGATAATTGCGTTTGTAAACATTTGTAAGATTGTAAGTTAATTTCTCCATAACGAGTTAAAAAACTGACCAAACATTTCTGGAACTCTGAAAAACTTTAATTTTGTGTAGACAGCAGTGTGGCACTAATATCCATCGACTTTGACTACTACATTGCTTTTTTCGAAACGGTTATTTAAGATTTGTTCTGATAAAACTTCAAGTTAATTGTTATCGATGATGGATCGGATGGTTATCAGTATATAAAAAAATATTTAAAAAACATGCATTACTTTAATATCCTGCCGTCTATTTTGAACCACATTTTACTTTGATCAGTCATTAATATTTGAAAGTTTATTCTACTTTGATGTAAATGAAAATGGCTTGCATTTTACGTCGATTTCTTTAAAACTGCTATCAGAGGCATTTCCAATCTCAGGGTTGCGAGCTGTGCAGAGAAAGGACCCATTGTGAAGACACTGGACTCTGTCAATGGTGAACTGGAGTCTGTTGATGTCTCTCTCAACTAGAACTGTGTTGCTATCCACATTCCTGATCACCAGCTCTGCTGTAGGGTTGCTCTCCACGTTACAAGTCAGACTGACTGTCTCATTCTCCACCACTTCAGTCTTGTTCACGAGTAGTTCGGGTCTGTCCAGAACTGCAGAAAAGAATAAGGGAATGCAGACATATTAAACCGTTGACTTCTAATGACATTTCCCTCGAGTGTCTTTGCAAATGGATATTGGTGATCAGACATGTACTAAATCAAATCAATGCACTGTAAATTTTCGTAAATTCTGAAAGTTTAGATTTTGCATTTTTACTGATGGAAATAATGTGCATTTTGCAATATTAGGATTTCAACTCGATTTGTAAACAAAACTTGAACGAAATGGGAGTATAGAGGACAGTAAAAAAGAGCATTGACACTTTGTTGAAACATTTGAAGCATGAACTCTCAAATGGTTTGTATATGGAGCTTGGAAAAATGAATGAGAAACTATTGTCCTTAAGACATACAACTATAAAATCAGATATGGTAATAAGAGAGGTTCATGCACTTGACTACGGAGTCCTACTTTGTATCTTCACTTTAAGATATAAAAGGTATTTGGAAGATCAATCAAATATTCGGAAAGACCAACATTAATGACATCAGAAGAATATGTCGATAGCAAGCCCATTACAAGAACTGTTATTCATGTTTATAGTTCGACCCTTGTTCGACAATATGTGCAAAAATAACCTCAAAGCAATGCACCGTAACGTATAGCTGTACTAAATATGAGGAAATTACACTAATAATCACACCTTGTAAATTAAATTGCCAAACAGATTTGATGCACGGTTGTGCTTCAAACATAAAATACTTCATGCATTTCAAATTTTAAGAGAGCCGTCTTCTGATTGCAAAGTCCCTGCTGTCTGTCTCTTTTACTTTGTCAAGAAAAACAAATGATAATTGACAATTGACTCTGAACACAGTCATTTCATTCCTTGATCATGTGGGCGGAATAGTTTAGTGGTTAGAGGACCAAAAGGTCCGGGGTTCGAATTCCATCAGTTAAGTTTGGCAGGCTGTGATATTAAGGTGCAAAGCTATACTGAATTTCACTACAGTACCACCCATGGTTCACTAGTTCCAGCCGATGCTCGAAAGTTTCACCACAATGCATAGGCACACCGGTGCGGGCTTTGTCCCTTCTTTAATACTAACAACTGCGATATAAGTGACATACTCTTGGAAACGGCGTTAAACCCCATGTCACCTCACCTCACCTTCTTCACTGAAAAGAATATTCATTTATTATAATTTCTGGGTATCAGTTTACCTCTCTTGTTTGATGAAGATATTATGTGGTCAGGTACGGTTATTAATTTTATTATTAAGTGCCACGTATCATCAATGATATAGATCGTAACTACATATCTGTCTCTATCGTAGCTTCACAACTGATGCCGTCAACATCCCCTATTGATTTTGAGAATAAGTTCATTGCTGATGCAATTTCGCCTTAAGACAAAAAGGTGTTTAACTCGGCACCAAACTCTGTCGGTGACGGAACTCATTTGACACAGTCCCTTATTGCGACTATTCACAGAGTTCATATCTCTGGTTCTATTGACCCTATTAAAATGTTTGGCTAACCTTTTTGGCGCTGTCTGAAATCTGTACATTACCATCGAATAGTAGCGTTTGAATTAAAACCGACACACATAGCAGTCAATGCGATTTTTTTTTTAAACTGCTCGTATGGATTATGTTTTTTTGTAAGTTACAAATGTTCTACAACTTCTACAATGTCGCTCAAAGAAATCTTTTTAAGAGACTTTGCATAAAAACATGAAGTAAGGTAAGCCGTTTTTGTGGCATGCATCTTTGCATCATTGGCAATAATGTTGAAACATATCAAGTGTCAAGTTTGTTTTGAGTATGCAGCAATCATAGCCAACAAAACCTTCAAATGATGATATTTAGTGGGGTCGGTATTCCTTGACAAGAAGCCAAAGGTAGACCCTGCATTTGGATCGAAGATTATCCCTGGTTTTATTTCACATACACAACTAATGTATATGTTAGTAAAGAATCATTGAACTTATGAACCTGTATTAGGATAGAAGACGGATTTTGGATGAATTATACGTCATAGCATCATTCTAATTGGAAACACATTGTTCGTCACCGCTGTCACAGCCTCTTGACTTATATATATTGCTTTATTACCCATATGGTTAATCAAAGGTGGTGACATATTTTCAATATGAGCACATGTGCAAATATCACTTTTGCCTAGCAACGATTGTCTTAGCGCGAGTTACCGTTTTTTGTCGTCTGTGACGTCATAAAATCATTGTTCAGTGATGTCATTGTAGCGGGCCGTCGCAAGGAAAGGATGCTGTTTTCTGAATATTTCAATGCCTTTGAAATGGAGTAGAATAGGTTATACGCTCAAGTAATACAGACATTCACATTCGTTTCGTAAAAGTCATATGACACCCTTCCTCGGGTAATAATCTCTATATAGTCTCTAATGATATGGTGCCCATAACTGATTGCAGTTGTTATGCTACGCTCTGTGTTAGAACTATGTATTGTCATTGAGGTCCTTATAAAATAAAACAGTTATAGATTATCACGAGCGCCGCAGCATTTCAGCGATCAGTAATGTGTTAGCACTGTGCACAGATATTAGTTTATCCACAATAGTTTAGTATCGCCATTATGGTCTGGTTGTCTGTAATGTTACATGATACATTATGTAAATAGTTAAGAATGATGGAATAAAAGAAGCATAATTTTAAAATTACGTTTGAATAGACATGACATCAAATGGTATCATCATGATATAAAATTCATAACTCACAATGTACATTGACTGAAACATTTGCATTTCTGGAACCCACAGTGTTGCTAGCTGTACAGGTATACAGTCCACTCTTGTTTCTGCCAATGTTATGTATATCCAGAACAGCTCCAGAAATGACAGTGGATCCCTTATAGGTCCACGTGTAGCTGGTTGAAGGGTTGCCTGGTGTAGTGTAACTGCTACAGTCTATCTGGAGACGGGAGAACTCCGTAACAGACTTGCTGGAGGGGAAGGTTGACTTGATCTGGGGGGCGTCTGGAATGAATTTAACCCTTAAGGTGAATTTTCTCATTCACTTAATATTTTGATGCCATTATTCGACATCATAAACAAATATCAACAGTCATTTCTTAACTAATTTATCGTAACTTAATTACTCAACTAACTTAGTTTGCTTTCATGCTAAATGACCCCAGTGACGTTCTCTCCTATGTTAGAAATACAAGGTTTTCTATATAACAGCTTATTTCATTGGGAGGTAATTCCTTCTGCTGTTTATTTCGAAGTATGTTTTAGTAAATTTTTACCACTAAGTTGCGAAGGGTTAAAGATGCACTACAAACTACCCTAAATGAAAGAGAAAATGGCTTTATCTACATTTAACACAACTTATAAGAAGAATAATGAACAACTAATTTGCTTAGCACGACACCAGTTTGATTAGAGAATGGTTCCAACTGCTTTCTAACTGTTGATATGGTTCTCTTTTCAACACAGGTCAGACAAAAATGAAAACATACACAAAAAGGTTTCTAAATACAACTAATATTTATTCTATTGAGGATGATATCAACAGAAGTAAGATTTTCTGAATTGTCAGAGTTAAATTTTCACGTAAATTCATCAATCAAGGGACGTTAATCTAAAAAGTTGTCATTCACTACTAAGTCCAAACTAAGTTTGAAACTTGAAGATATGCCCATAAAGCAAATACTCTTACAACGTTCATTCATTTTGAGTCAGACCAATCACTGTTGCTAGCAATAAAGTGCTTCTTCTGACAAACCCGACATTACATGCATCTGTTGTTGGCAAAACGGACTCAACATCAGTACTCACACTGTACATCCACATTGACTGTCTCTGAGTCAGATCCCACAGTGTTGCTAGCTGTACAGGTGTACTGTCCTCTCCCATCTCTGCCAATGTTGTTTATATCCAGAACAGCGCCGGTACTGATAGTCAATCCTCCATAAGTCCAAGTATAGCTGGTTGTTGGAGGGTTGGTTAGTGTAGTGTAGCTGCTACAGTTTATTTGCAGACGGGAGAACTCTGTCACAGCTTTGTTTGAAGGGAAGGTGGACTCGATGTGGGGAGCATCTTGAAAAAAATGTACAAATTTATGCTACGTTGTTAACCTATCGTTAATAATGATAAGTGAGTAAAACATTTAATAATCAAAGTTAGGAAACAAGGCTGGATTACGGGTAATGCATTCTCAGGAATCTTACAATTTCTTTCATAGGAAATTAGGCTTTCCAGAAAAACACGAATCACTGCAGTAACATTAAAACAAGATAGTTCACAAAGTTTTCCTTTTGTCTTTATCATCATTCAGTGGTGGTTACTCAGTCGATGAGTAACCTCATCTGTAAAGTCTGTTTGAATGTCATTTTGATAGTGTTGTAAATCTGATGTATTCCTGGTTTGTAAATCAACAAAATACACTTTATAAATGGGACATTAATGGAATAAAATATGAAGTTTTTCAAGAGACTTATAAAGTAAAACTATTCAAAATTGGATATCTTCAAACAATTAATTGTCTTTTGTGTTTTGTCTAAAAGATCAAACAATGTGTTAAGACGTCACTACACTGACCAAATTTCTTATTCTCATACGACGTATATTAACTCTAAGCTAAAATAACATATCTCCAAAAAATATTTGATTTTTTATTTATGACCCATTACTTTATAAATGTTTCTCCTATAAACATAAAGTCTGGTATATTTTGTGAAGCATGAAATAATTTTCTTATACCATTTAATTTTCTGACAATCAATGGTTTGCTTAATGTCTGCCATTCTTAGACTCCCATCCAGCTTTACTCGTGCAACGAGTTAAAAACATGACCTCGTGTATTTGGAGCAACCAGTACCGAGGGATAACTGGATTACCCACAGGAGGGTTTCCATATCAAGCGTTTGGAATCCCCTTCGAGTGGCTGGTAATAGGGTCGTGTAGACCTATCAAATTTGTGAAATTAACACAATGGCACAATAATGAACGACTAAGGTGGTAAAGAGCGAGGGTGGGTTGGAATTTGGCATCATGGCGCCGGATCCATTGGTCTGATGTGTGTAGGATTCTATATTGTATATTGTGGATGGCCGAATTCGTGTTTGGCGACAAGTGAACACCCGTTTCGCACCAAGACATGTCCAGCCAACCTACCAGTGTGGTGGTGGCTCTGTGATGATAAAGGATTGTGTCTCCTACGGTTGTAAACACGACCTTGTGACAGTTCCAGGTACACTCAATGAAATATCGAGATAACATCACATTTTGACAACCACCATCTTCGTACAAGATCAGTTTACATGGATGACATTGCTTGACCCCACAGAGCCCGAGTGGTAACACAAATTCTACAGTTGGTAGCCAAAACAAAGCGACCATGGCCCGCTTGCAGTCCCGACGTGAACCCGAAAGATCATCTATGGTATACTCTTGGTCGCCGTATACGTAGAAGAGACCCTCCTGTTCAAATTGTGGCAGAGTTTGATGCAGCACTGCATCAAAAGGCAGCAGATTCCTCATCAAGTCATACAGAGACTGTCAAAGAGGGTCAATCAAGTCATCAATTCAAAAGGGTCATACACAAACAATTTGGTTACAGATAAGATATCGGCACACGTAATGTATGCATAAGGTGAAAGTGATCTTATATTAGAATAAATTCTTTTGATCCGTTTCCTTGGTTATTCTCACAAATTGCACAATGTGAAAACCTCTTAAATAAAGTTCTTGTCAATAGTAACATGTCAGGAATTTCCGTAGTTTCTGTATAGTCCATTATAATTGTATCATTGTTGTACATTCTCCAATATATCTGATTGTGAGGAATATTTTCTGATTTTCGTTAATAATTGACGTCAGTACCCTAGTTTTGCTATTGCTGCTGACCGATCTTTCAGGACACATTGAATAATGATATTAGTCTTCAATTTAAAAGGTACTGCTTTAGTATGGAAATGTTTTTGACTAGTTGATAATAAAGCCTGATATAACGACCTCGATAGAATTTTTTAAATATCATTCTAAAATAAGATTAAACTCTGTTGTGAATCCGGATCTGACCTGGATTTTTTCATTTTTCATTTTTTGAGCGAAATCGTAAATTTAAGATAACTCTTTATCTAGGCTTAGTTTTTGGTTATCATCAATTTTCGTTATTTTAATGTTTTGGAAAATGTCATGTAAGGTGAAACTTATTTTGTATAAAACTTATTTTTAGATAAAATGTCTGTACTACTAGTATCAATTTTGTCTTACCAGTTCCGATTTCTTTATATGTATTTCCTCATTTGGTGATTGCCTCATTTGCTTTTCAAAGGAAAGAAAATATTTGCTTGCCTTTTATTTATCTCATTATGATACCTTCAGTTTTATATTCATAAATTTCTTCTGACTTTGTTTCCTGTAGCTTACGCAATGCCTTTTCTTTAGTTCTGTTTCAAATCACTTATATTATCAACGCATTATTTCCCCCTTTTATATATGTTTAATTTCGGACGAGCATTTATCAGTAGAATAATCATTTCAAATAACATTTTGTCAATTAAAGTAAAAGCCATTTCTTCACCGCTAGTTACATCTTTATATTGTTTAGTGGTATGTTTCATTATAGCTTTTACTTTATTGACACAAATCTTATAATGTAACAAGGAGTTATTTCATTTCTGAAGTAGAGGACCTTTTTTGAATTGCAAGGTAATCCAATGTAATGAATGATCAATTTTCTTTAATACAATTCGATGAATTCATTTCGACCAGTGTATCGGTCTTTTCAAGTATAGACAATTCGAAGTAAACACATATTTACACAGAAACAAAACAATAAATTCATACAGTCAACATTCATACATGTGAATAGGTTATTGGGGAATCCGTCATTGGTTGCCAATCACGTAATAATTGTCTCAAGCACTCAAGCATATATATATAATGATATTTATAAACAAATTTAAAAAGCTTGACTTGACCTGACATCGTTAACACTTTTTATTTTACATTTATTTGTATAAACCAAAGCATTAATAACAAGAATATACAGACAATGTTTTACACTCACACTGAACAGTAGCTGTTGCTGTATCCATTGCTGCCCCACTGAGTGAAGTCACTCTACACGTGTACTGTCCTGCTACACTGGGGACGACACTGGAGGCGGGAAGGTGGATTGTTAGTGAAGAGGAAAAATCTCCTTGGAATACACCTGAGTCTGACCAGTCGGTGCCAGACTGGAACCTTGCAGTCCGATTGGTGATTAATCCTGCTAATATTAATACATTATGATGTTTCCAGTCAAAGGTATAGATCACATCAGAACCATCGTTAGTGTAGTTACAGCCCAGATTTAGAGGTTGTTGTTGAACTATTCCTGTACCATCATAGGCAGTCACAGTCAATGCCGCACTGGCTGCTGTAATATATAGTGTTGCAATTTAGCGATTATTCATATATATTTGAAACTCTTTGTAGGGTTTTAAGATGTGATATACATAAGGAAGACATATTTGTCTTGATAAGAACTTCTTCATTGTAAAATTCACGACGTTTCGGAGTATATGCTTACCCATCATCATAACATAACAAGTAAACAATTAACAATAGCGAGGAAACTTAACTAGGAAGGTTGATTTAATGATAATATAACTCAATCTGAATTAACAGTATACAAATTAGGTAATACACACTTGAGTGGTAAATTAAACAATAAACACCCTGAATTTCACATTCGATAAGTTGTTATACTTGGAAACACATGTTTGGACCACGGCAACCTTGCTAGCAATATTTATTTGAAATATATATCAGATCAGAAACAAATTTATTATGTGAATTATCAAACAGAACCTATTAATGCTTTTTGATAAATTGTTTATGACACGCATTACCAAAGATTATATCAATGCTAAGCGTGTTACTAGATAGACCATACCCCTCCTACATAAACAAAATTGTTTTTTTCATCGAAATATCTTGAAATGATTATTGTACTCGTTGATATTAACCTGCATGTATTGAGGGTAAATCAAAAAGTTCATGGAATGGCATACAAAACAAGATCAATGAATAAATATTTGCATTTTATTTTTCAACGTAATCTCCACTGACATCAATAGATAGATAGATAGATATTCTTGTAGAACTCCGAATCCTGGGTCTATGGCAGCAATTAAGATCAGTTCAACAAATCGTTCTTTAGTCTTCATAGGGATTCTTTGGGAATGTCGCCACAACAGGGGATGCATCTATTCACTCGAACAGAAAATACTCTGTAAACCCGGGATTACCTTAGCAATTATTTGTATGTGCATGAAATGCATGGAGAAAGTAGTTTTCCTTTTGACTTACTTACAAGTTTATCAGATTTGGATTCCTCGTTTATCTGAAGGTTTATCTGCATCGATAACACCTTCGAAAATGATAAAAGTGTCAAACGTGGAGTATTGTAAAGCAAGTTAATTAACCACTGAAGACGTTATTCAACTTTCGAAATCATGACTTTATCTTCCAATATGCACATTTATGTTCTTTGTGTTCAAGTTTCATAATGGAGATATTATTCTAAAAATTGGGGTCGGAATAAAAATCAAAGTAACATGTCAATAGATATATCCAAAAGTAAAGTAGGAATGAGTTGAATACCCTAGATGGCACTTCTATTAATGAAATTTTTCTTTATATCAAATTTCAATTAGCTAGTCCGTATTTTTTTATTTTATGTGAATTTAGAGTAATAAAATGTTCCCAATTAAACAAGCAGAGTATAACAAACAATTGATTATTATTTCTGATATAAATTTAATAGATAATAAACAAAGAGTTTAAATGACTATTAATTAATACTAGATTAATGGACATTATTTTATACAATTTCTAGTGTATCACAAGAGCTAGCTTGAGAAGTATATTCACCAAGTCCTCGGTCAAATAGTTACAGTTAAAAAATACAGTCATGTCACTACTCTTAGACTCTCCCTGCGGCCATGTCATAGCACTGTGACGTCATCGTGTTTATGATGGCATTGCATTGTGATGTCACTACTTGATGATGTAAAATAATTGTGATATCATGATAACAGGGCATTGTTCAAGATCTACTGTCAATACACTATCTTCTAGTGGATAACGTTGGATCTGCTTCAACGATATCTCCTGTGGAACACAGTTTTGGATGATAAACTAGTGTGTTAACCATTGAACAGTGCAACACTGTTAGACAATGTTACACATGTACATATGAATAATTCAATGCCCTTTTAAACGTACTTCAATTACTAAATGTGCATGAATAATGATTCGTATATGTGTTTCGACATTATCGCTAAGGAACAAACAGAGTTCAAAAGCAAATTAGTTTACCCTATAGATCACACTTACGTAAAAAATGCATCAAAATCAATAAATAAAAAGTAAATATCAATAGCTATCCTCGATAAATCTCTCTTTTTCTTGTAAAAAAAGTGTTGGTATATGTAGTTCAGATCATTTTAGTTCTTACAAGACAACAGGACTAAGCTAGGCAGAAGGACTCTAGTTAGTAGACAGGGGTCCTCTTGATAACCAATTGTGCTCTTCTGTGTAATGCATTATAATAACAACACAAAACAAAACGGAAAGCTTTTGAAACCATTATCAGTCACCTGTAAAAGTGTTAATGGTTCTAGATTTTTCTAGCTGTTCTTCACTGAACTTATATATATATAATTAAAGGATTGACGAGGTTTCCGGGGGATATAGAAATGAATTTCTCATATGAATTATATTGATGCATAGCATAATTCATTCATTCACCCAAGCGTACAGTTTCAGTATAATAGAAAATTAATTGCACTTAGTTCTATAAGCAATAAAGTTGTAGGGCAAAAAGTCAAAACTTACACTTGATAACACTTGCCGAAATCAGAATATAGTACATCACAGTTGATCTATGTTCTGAATTACCCATTTATCCTCAGTATGTGCCAAATGACTCCGAAGTTTTAAAGTTAAACAAGGAAGTATTTCGAACTGAGAGCGGGAGTTGCCTCCCTTCAGCCACTCTACGCCAGGATATATAAACATAAGTACTCGTTTTCAAACTGCATTGTATAATGTTTACAAACACGATTTGGTTAACCCTTTATGACTAACTACTTTACATGGTTGTTGATATTTCGTTGAGAATATGTCCTCTTATGCATAGGGCAGTGTAAAGTTGGTTACTTATACATATTTCATTTTCGATATTAAATTTGTCCAATAACTTATTCGAAAAAAAGCTTCTGATGGTTTCTAGCAAAATATGTACTACGTTGTACGTATACTCAAATACCGTCATGATAATAAGTGGAGATCATACTTTAAATCTATATAATAAAAAGCGTACACAACTTTTGAGAGGAGCAAGCGATATTTGTACCACCTTCAAGGTACACTAGAATGACAGATTATTTCATTACCTATCCAATGAATTATCTTACTACATATTACATGAAATACGTAATATCTTAAAATCATAAAATGCGTAATTTTAAAGTCCTTATTTAAGTTGTGTTATGATTGTTCGAATATCAACTTCAGATAGTATAAAGGAATATTTGTACCCCCTTATACATATACTGAAATAAAAGAATTAAAGATAATTCATTTGCAAGCAAATAATTCATTTGATTATAATATACAAGAAAACGTTACTATGTACCCATGATAATAATCAACACATTTTCAGAGTATAAAAGACTATATGTACCACCACGTACTCAAATGAACGTTTTTTTTATTGAGGTATGTCACGTTAAAAAGTCATAATGCATAACTTTATAGCCCTTATTTTAGTTATGTTATCCATGTTGATTTTAGTAATGCGTTTCTTTTTTTGCCCAGTTTATTTTGTTATTAACAAATACTATTTTTCCACTGAGTGCAAAGTATTTGGTATAAAAACTTCACAACATTGCTGTATCATATTTGAACATGTTTAAAGCATGAATTGTAAAAGTGACTTTGGTAATTTAGAAATGTCTGTTTTGTTGCTGGTTTCATAAAGCATAACTTTATAGCCCTTTTTGTTGTTCTGTTATCCTTGTTCGAACAAGAACTTCTGAGAGTAATAAGCGATGTTTGTACCACCGTGTAAGTATAACCAATTGAGTAATATTTCTAATTAAATATTTAATGAGGTATTTTACGTGATATAACAAAGGTGCGGTCATACTGTTAAAAAACTATCTACTTTAATATCAGTTGTGTTATTTTTGTTTGAACAACAACATGATAGAGTTTTAAAGACTAATTGTAGCACATTGTACGTATATTCAAATGAAAGATAACATAACCTAACCATTGAGTTGCTACATAGAGGCGGTCATACTGTAAAATCATAACAAAGAAATACCATGTACTCACAATTAAAAACAAAACTTCTTATAGTACAAAATAAAATGTGTACAACCTTGTGTATATACTTAAACTTCTGCCTGCTGCGGGCTGCACACGGAGCCGAGCAAACTTTGACATATTGACATGTCAATGTTATTTGTCCCTTCGAAAGACATTTGACAAAAGTTAGTGACAAAGTCTCTTTAATCCTAAAAAAGTAAACATTTTCTGAATCACTATTCAATTGGCTTTCATTTAATGAAAATATTATTACTCTCAAAATTTATTTTATAAAGAAGTGTTAAATTAAAAATCGTCAACGTGTTTGTAATCACAAATCAACGAGCAGGTGCTCGTTTTTTATCCTAACAGTGTTTTTACCAACCAAGTTCATAGTGATCGGATGCATTTTTAAGTGCGTAAAATGTACAAAGTTTTTGTATCATTTTGTTCAGAATATTCTATTTAAGCTTTCTGTCACGTTGTGAGAGAAAATCTGTCTTCGTTAGAAAGTTGTGGAGATAATATGACTTTCTCAGTAAATCGAAAAATCAAAAGATCGCTTTTTGATAAACATACATAAAATAATCACCATATTTCACTTACGATTTTAAGGATCTCACATTCTTCCAAAATATAGAAAACTCATATGAATGAATTCTTTATCGATTTTTCTTCCGAGATATCACAATAATTCCAAAATGTCATAAAAATTACTGCCACAATAAGCCACTGTTTATAAAAAAATACATTGAACGGTTCCCGCCATTTGCTGTCAACACGTTATTTCCGTGACGGCAGTGTCGTAAATAACTTTCTGTATTTTGAACAGTTCGTTGAGGAAAATAATGGGACTTATAAATTGATACAATTTCATAAACTGAAACGAAAAACAGTGAAGTTTTCCCCAATAAATCAAAAATAAATTATTATGTCGTAATATTACCTTTACAGCAGTATTTCATTCATTGCCCTTGACCCGATTAATTTGCATAATGTCAACAAGCGATCGCGTAACAGGATTCAGTCATGAATACAATCTCAGTGAGTAATTTTATAAAATTGATTACATTTTTATACACAATGAAACTAGAAGACATTTTATGCCAGATTATCTAGAAATTAAGTGTGACTGTGTTCAAATTCCATGCATGAACCGTGTTGGACATGACGTGACACTATTATCGATCGATATTTTAGGCGAGTTTGCATTGCGGCGAATTTGACTCTTGCCTCGCTCACTAAAATCGTGAATTACAAATTAATTAATCGCGTAAACAATAAATACTTGTATGAGTACACATGTAGAGATCTTCATGTACACGATTTTAAGTTTCGAATTTTGTTTTTCACTGAAAAATATTCGTTTTTAAACAAAATCGCGGGTGTCATTTTCAATGAAGATTGCAAATGGAGGGCACGCAGTGACACCCTTTGAAAAGGGGACCATCTCAAACAAATTGTTTATATCTTATGAATAGACGCGTTATTTCATCCATAAAATTAAAAAGAATCATAGAGAATTACACTTATAACATCAAATCAGATTTTGTGAGCCCAATACCACGTAATTATTGCGAAAATAACAAACAAAATAAGGTCTGATGATCGGCGCAGAGATCACGTGACTTTGTTGACAGTTTCCCCGATGTGATGTAAGCTCAATGTTGGGTTGTATTTTACGACTATTTCAGACCAAATTATCGTAAATCCTACCACGCTCAGTTGCAAAAATGTATGCTTACTATAGTTTTAAATGGATTTTTTACAAGGTGAAAGTGATTTCCAGATATCTTTACTTGATAAACTCCGTGATCGGCGCGCCTACTTGCGCGTTATAACGAGGTCATCAAGTCTTTTTGATCCGACTTGTTTACTATTACAATGAAAGATGGACGTTAAAAAATAAGAAATAGGTGATGCTAAATTCTCATGTTTGGAACATAGAAAGGTAAATAGATTTCCCAAAATTGGGTGTAAATTTCTTAACGATTCATACGTTATTTGGGAAAATATCAACACGAAATTAAATTGCATCCTTCAGTGAGAAATGTTCATTACTGCGAATTACGTATATTTTTTATCATTTCAATGAACTTCGCTCATAACAAGTGCTTGCCTTCTGGAACTAAATCCCAGTCATGCACCTTAATTTTTTTCTGGTGCAAAATTTAATTCTGAACAAAATGGTGTAAACAAATTTCTTTTAAAATGGTTATTGACGAAATAATCTGACTTAGAAAATGTAGTACAAAGTCTTGACCTGTGAATTTTTTCATTTCATTAATCGACAAATGGATATAAAAGCTACTTCAGAAAATTATTAGAATAATTAAAAAGAAATCATGACAATATTTAGTAAGGAAAATATATCATTCATAGAAATATTTGGTTTTTTGATGAAAAAATATTATAATAAAGTAGAGAACAACTTTATATGAGGAATGCCCATGTGACGTAATTGTTAGAATTATATAGTTTTGGTCCTCTCTGAAAAAATCTCCAAACAATCCAGCAGGGAGGAGGTTAAATAAAATATAATATACACCGACACAGAGTATATTTCATGCATCTAGTATGTAGCTCATGAAGCCAAAATGTTAAGTTCTAATCGGCAGTCTTGAGCCGCATTGTTAGTTAAATGACCTTACATAGGTATATACCAATCTATATTTTTCGTTGTGTCTGTTAAAAAAGGGCGTTTTAGTCTTGGAGAACTTGGGGATCAATGATCAAGAGTTGATATTTGCAGGCCTCAAAATATGTCTGCTATTTGTTCGCGAGGGACAAACTCAATGAATGTGCTAAGTTTGTAATTAATTCGCTCCGTGTAGGAAACAAGTAAAGAAAAATACTCTTTCTTTTGACCGTATTGGTTACGTATCAACAATGCATAAAAGTGTGACAAGGACCAAAGAGACTGGTTTTACCACTTCATAAGGAAGGCAAGAAACACATAATTATTGTTGTAGAGGAATAACATTAAGTGATATGAGCAAATTGCGTGGATATCATTCTGTTGAAAA